>CM070663.1:12328801-12928801 GCA_036346575.1 Dendrocalamus sinicus
AATTATGAAATTTTAGGAGATTGCAAGCGGAAACATATCACGATTTATTTTTAATAGAAACCGCTCGTGATAACTTCATTATCATAGACGATTTTTAATACAAATCTGCAGTGAAGTATCACGATGGTTCTTGATAAGAACCGTCTGTGATGTCTGCCATTATCACAGACGATTCTTATCTAGAATGGTCTATGATACTTTACAAACGGTTTGTATTAAAAACCGTCTGTGATAATGAAGTTATCATAGACGGTTTGTATTAAAACCTATCTATGAAAATACCACAGACGGTTATTCGTAGGAACCGCTCGTGATACTTGTAGCATGTGACGGCCTTCCTAGGAACCGTCTATGATGTAAGCATCCAGTTTAACCTCTGTTGTAGTAATGTAGGTTTTCATGTACACCTCCATCCACCGTTCCCTTGCTCTGCTACCTAGCACCGAGCCATCGTGTTACCATGCAACACCTTTTCCTTGTCCTCTACTATGTATGGTGTTTGCAAAGAAGAACCAAAGCCACTCTTCTTGCCAGCTCGTGACAACTTGGAGCCACTATTGCCGGTCCCATGCCTGCAAAGCCCCTTCGACCATATTATCGTCTCCTCATCTCATTTTCACAAGAAGCCAAGCATCTCCTTGCTTTTCCTGGAACGCACATTCGTCTTGACCTTCATTACATGTGCTCTGCTCTTTTCTGCCATGGCCCGAATCTTCTCGGTGAGCCCCTTGCCTTCTGTCCATGTCATATCATGCCACTCCTCCCAATTTGGTTTTCCTCACGTAACTCCTCCTCCCACCATTACAGGATCTTCTCAGTGACTCCTTTCCACCATCACGTAACTCCTTCTGTCCACGTCATATCATGCCCGAATCTTCTCGGTGAGCCCCTTGTCTTCTGTGCATCGTAGGATCCTCGTTGTTTCTCTCAGCTCCAACCACCACCATTACCCGAGCAATTCCACCTTACCGGTGAGCTAAAACCTTTCCTGGCCATTCTTAGCATCCCCTCTCCTTCCTAAACTCGATCCATCCCTTGGTTTTAGCTGGACTTCACTGTAGGAGGTATCACCGTGCACACTGCCATCGTTGTTGCAACTCACCACCGATCAATCGCCTCGGACTTTCCCTGCCATTGCCATCCCCACTGCCGTAACCGAAGCAAGCTAGTGAAGCTTTTGAGTTACTCATTTTAGCCCAAAGTGAAGGTGCTGCTGTCATAGCCAACGCTACGCCCAAGGCTGCCACTCCACTCTACCGTCAACCAGCTCCAAACCTTGGTGCCATCACCCAAAGAACCACCTCGATACCGAGGTCTCCTGTGCCCTCTGCCTCTCCTCGCCACTGGCGAGCTCAGCCACAAGCTCTACTGAGGCCCATAGTTTTCTTGCTCTCTCACTCTCTATAATTTGTGGGGTCCACAAGTGAGAAGTTTAAGTAAAAATAATTAAAATGTTAATCAAGTTAATAAGAAATTAATGAGTGTATGAGGGGCGGGCCTAAGTAAATTTGTCAGTTGAAATTATATTTAAAGATGGTTTTAAAATCTAACAGTATGGCATATAGGACCCATACGCATGTGCTATCATTAAAATGAAGTTTTAAAGATGTGAGGATGACATATAGGAATGCTGATTAGTGCTAATGATGGTTTAAAACTAATAAGTCTGTGACAAGTGGACACAGCTAAAATCAACTCAGAAATTTTAATTAAACTAAAAATTAAAATATGAGTCACTAACATATACATAAAACATAATTTATAACTTGTGAGACTGACATGCATAGAGCCCCACATGTAAGAAATTTCAGAAAATTGAGTAAAATGGGAAAAGCCATTTTTAGTCCTGTAAAGTTCACTTTCTGTTGGAAAGTGTATTTTCAAAGAATATATGTGAAAGCACCTTTTCTCTATTGGAAAGCATATTTTCAAAAATATGCCTTCGATGTCACCACTCTTGTTATTTTCAGGATTTATAAACTGAATAAAATTCAAATGGCTATAACTATTGCATGTGAACTCCAAATTAAGTTATTTTGGTCCCTAAATTTTCCTAAAATCATGCTCTCTACATAATCAAAAATATTTAAATTTGGTATTTATTTTAAGTTATTTGCCTCTTATTTATGCTTGTCTAGATTTCACCAATAAATACATTTTTGCCAAAATCTACAAAAATAACTTAAATTGTTAGCCATATATTTTTATGTATGTTATGGTATACTACAAGCCTTGTTGAGTGCACAATATACTCAACCTTGCTTAAAATGTTGTTAAGAGAATGAGGAAGAAACTATGACCGACGATGCTTATTTTGCTCTTGGCATCGTGAGAATTCAAAGTGACGGTCATTCAAGGGCATAATCCACGTTGGTTGATTATGGACTATGGAGGCATACCGTTGGATACGTTTGGTTTATTTCACTTGTCCTCCACTGCGATTGCAATTTTTCCTCTTGATACTTATGTTTATTTGGCCGGTGATCAGCCCTATGTTGTAAACTTTATACACATTGCTATTAGAAATAGGCCCATATGAGTGAGGTCCATTTTCTATAATTCCAAAGTATGCATGGTTTAGTACCATATTTCTAAGGCAAAGTGGAGGAGACCAATTTATAAAGTGGAGTTATTGCCACTACTTGAATCATGTGACACATGGATGAGAATGGTATGAGAAGGGCTTTGGCTAAACACACATGTGCGCACGCAAGCGTGCATATATTCATATATTTTCTTGTGAAAAATCATGTGACTTATGATACACGATCGTGCCGTGATGTGGTGCGCCACTTGGCAAACAAAGTTCACCTTATTTTTGCTTAACCATGCATCATCTCCTCCTTTTAGCTGGTCATGAGACTACTTAATTACCAATATTTTGAATATGAGTAGTTACTAGTGAATTACTTAGCAATAACCAGTGGATTATTTCAGTATAATGGGGTTAGTTACTAGACACTACATAGAAGTACAAATTTAACAAATCAAACAAAATAACTAGCTTTAAGAAGAAGAAAACTGAGAAAAGGATTTGAGGGACATCACCGCTTTGTGTGTGAAAAGACAAGTCATATTGATGAGGCAATGGGTTCCTGATCTTCCGATAGGATGATAACTTTGATTTTGGTGGAGGTGATTCTTGTGATCCGACTACAACCGTGACGACGTCACTTGTGCCTTAGCAATCGCTGATTCACACTCCAAGTCATTATCAACCGTGCTAAGAATGCGATTGACTGACCATGAAGGTCTATTTTTGCATGCAACCAAGAACACACAAGAACAAGATAACAAGCAATCTGAAATCGCACTAGTCCAGATCACTAGTGCACACAAAGTATAACAAAGATAAATACCAAGCACAAATAACTTCTTATATTAAATAAAAGAGTACGACCTTATCGCCAAGTCTTACATCAACGCCCATTGGCAAAGATAAATAAGGGAAATAATCTGCAGAAGTAAACTGAAAAGAAGCGAATCCCAAGCCTACCTCAACACACAAATTTCACCATCATCCGTGCCACCTCGCACTCCTTTGGCTCGTGGACTGGTCCATGGACTAGGCCCGCATGTCAGCCTCTCCCCTATTTTCCAGTAGGAAAATAATTCAACCAAAATAAAATTTCCAGGGCTGACGCAATGCTAATGTCATAAGTCAATTTCCTTTAGAAAATAATTCCAAAATCCAGATTTTTCATTTTCTCTGATTTTAAACTTCCGAGGACCGGTTCTCCTTCATCCTAACTCCGATTGAGCCCATTCAAATTTATAAATTCATCAAAAATTCCCCTCTATCCATTTCTGGCCTCAATTAAAATTTTTGAAGTCAATTTGAATTTATTTTGAATTTGGTGGGTTATTTTCATGTGTAGACTTCGACAATTCGGGAAAATTCTTCGATGAAGATTCAAACCAAGTTGAAGAGCAAGGCAAGTCACACTCCTTGATTATGTTGATCCCAGTTTTCAAAACAAAATTATGTTGATTTAAATTATATTGCATGCATATTTCTATTCAACGATTTCAATTCAGCTTTAAATTTAGTTAATCCCTATTTGTTACTCCTCCTTTGATATTGCAAATTCCTTATACCTTGTCACCCTAGAACAAACCCTAGTTAGTACATTAGTATTGGCTAGAGAAATTTTATATTAAATGCTTAGACTGCTTAGATATAATCTTGGTTTTGGGATACCTTTTCACATAAAATGATATGCTTTTGTTATGTATTCTTGACCTTGGTGAGTCAAGAAGGTTTATGAAATATTTTGAAAACAAAATATAAAAACTGGTTTAGACTTAGGCAAATTGTTGGATGGTGGGTGCAGCATGCTCGTTGGTTGTAGCCACGTGGTTGACCGCCGTGCACAGTGAGTACGTGGTTGGGCCTAAGTCAATTAAGGACCGGTCTATGAGCTATCAGCAGCAAAGCCCTATCGACTTCCACATGGTGGTATGGGACAACCTCGCTAATTAATTTGTGAAGTCCCAACCCGAGTCAAGTTGTAGGTTGAAAGTGGGCGTGGTTGGTGCCATGCAAAGTCCCACTTGAGTGAGCGTGGTTGTAGCCATGTGAAGTCTCACTCACTCAAGAGGGGGTCCTGGCGTGTGGATTCCTTATCGGGTGAAACTTTAGAGTTGGCTTGGCCAGTTGAAGGCTTTGCATTGTAAAGGCCTTGTCATGACTCTCGCCACACACCTAAGGAAGTGTATAATCCGTGGCAAAAGGGATGATTGTGTCTTGTGGGTAAAGCAGTACAACCTCTCGCAGAGTATATAATCTATCTCGATAGCCGTGCCCATGGTCATGGGCATGCCGAGTAAAAGTTTTTCATGGATTAGACTTTGTTTTTCAAAAATATTTTCAAAACCTTGTGGATGGATGGAATCCACTGAGATGAAAACCTTGTGGATGGATGGAATCCACTAGAGATGAAAACTCATGATGGATGGAATCCGTGAGAGATTGAAACCCGTGGATGGATGTAATCCATCGTTGTTGCGCAGTTGAAAGCATGTGGATGGATGGAATCCATACGTGATCCTTTGGAAAAGATGGTCCGTGGGATGCCCAAGGATAGATTGGTGTTTGGTCAAGGTCGCACCGACGGTATTATTTTCGACACGATTGTTTTTACTTATTGTATTAAATTCAGCATTTTCAATCTATTTACCATATTTCCTTAAATGCTATTTTATGCAAACTAACCCTATAAGCCTTCCATTGGAGCCTTTATCATTATGTTGCATTTTCTCTGTGTGATTTGCGGAGTACAAGTTTGTACTCACCTTGCAATCTCCATACGAGGAAGATGTCGCCGACTACGGTGAAGATCCGACGAGTAAGCCGCTCATCATCGCTGCTTTGCCCGTGGGCAGGCTTGGGCTTCGCTTTTCAGTTTGCTTCGCAGCTTATTTGCTTTATTTATCTTTGCCAATGGGCATTGATGTAAGACTTAGCCATAAGGCCGCACTTTTATTTAATGAAGTTAGTCATCCGTGCTTGATATGTATCTTTGTTGTACTGTGCACTAGCTAATCCCGACTAGTGCGCTTACACAGAGGATCCAGAGTCGCATTCGGTTCCGACACGCAAGCTGTCTTGATAGGTGGTCATCCGACACAACTGAAGAATAAAAGTTTGCACACAATGGCTAAACCTAAATTCAACGAAATCCAAGAAAACTAGAAGGGTGTGGCCTCCTTAAACAGGGAAGGGAAAGCCCCACAAAACTAAGAAATAAGGGGTGGCACTATTTATGGTACTATCCACGTGAATAGTACACCCATGAACAGTACGAGCCTAGAGGGGGCACCTCACCTTATGCCCAAGCATTACAAGGCCCAATTTGGCGCAAACAGGTTATGCAGCAGTTTATTTTGATGATTATGGTTTGTATATGAGGAATTTGAAGTTGAAACCAGATCTATTGGAAAGAGAATGAGGAAAGCTTTCCAACAAGTACTCGTGGAACTTAAACGGACCCCGTATGTGAAAGTTATGCACATTTGAAGTTGGGCCATCAAAGTTGAATCCGAATTGATCCGAGGTCAAATTGGATTCCAAAACATGTCCAACTTGAACTCTTACTTGAATTATTGCAAAAGTGATGTGGTGCTACACATATATATTCTTTCATCATTAGGTAGCATCATATTCTCATTTAAAATATGTTGAACCTGAAAACGAATTCAACATTAGTTCAATCTTGATGTTGGGCGCTATGGTCATATGTGTTGGTGGCGTGGTCACATCATCCTCCCTTCTTGATAGAAAACCATCCTAGGTTTTAACATATGTGTAGCCTCACATTGAGAGACCATGGAGGTATCCCCATGTTTGTGATGAGTAATTGACGGTTGGTTTAGAGAGTTTGAGTTTGTTTTGGGTATTCTAGGTTGAGTACCTTTACATATGCTATTGTTGATATGTTGTTTCGTGTGGTGCTATGTGATGGTTTGCTTGTCCGTGTGATCGCAGGACTTGGAGCTAGGTCATGGTGAGGCGAGGAGGACCGGACTAGGCACGGAGGTGTTGAGGTCCGGACGGTCGAGGATGTCGAAGATGATCGAGGCGCCGAGGTGGTTGCGAGTCGGGAGACGAGGAACCGGAGCTGGAGCTTCTGGTGACGGACACGATGGGCGACGACGAGAGAACCGAAACTAGACTCCGGTGGAGTCGGAGGTCCAGACGGTTGGCGATCGGTTGCGGTCGTGAGCGACGGAACAGGCCAGGACTAGACTCAGGTGCAGTCGGAGGTCTCGGTCGGTGTCGGGCGGACACGATGGGCAGCGACAAGTGGATCGGGACTAGGCTCAGGGAGGAGTCGGAGGTCCAGACGGTCAGATGCCGTGCGATCGTGGCAGCGGCGGACCGGCTAGACTCGTGGAGGAGTCGAGGTCCGCCGATCAAAGGTGCCGCTATGGAAGCTTCGAAGGTGCTTGAGGGGCAAATTGGTAATTTGACTCAAGCAATGGAGGTGGAGGCTGGTTTCTCCCTCCAAAATCTGGTTTGACTTTCTTGCCTCATTTGGTGTGTGAGGTGAGGGAGTGGTTGTTGTATGACACTTCTTGATTTTCTCCTTGTGGGTGTTTCTTGGAGTTAAAAGGAGTGGTGTATGCAGCTGGTTGTATCATTCCAGTGTAAGCATTCTGGAGAGTGTTTTGAGAAGTGTGTGTGCTCTATGCGTGCTCTCTTCTCATGGGAACCATGTAGTGAGGTTAGGCATGAGAGAGATGTAGAACAACCATGTATAATCATTCCTCTCTTCCTCTAAATCAATATGAGAAAGATTGTGTTGAGTTGTTTCATTTCCTCGCTACTCGTGATGAATTTTATCGGTTTACTCTGTAATTCTCTATTGGAAATGGATTTGAGTTGAATCTGTTGTTTGTTTGGTTGGTTCTTGTTTGCTCGTGATACGAATATGCCTCAAGACCATTTGGTCGATAAACTCCTAGAGTTCAACAAGAATCAAAGATTCCTCATTTCCATTCTGCTCATTTCTCCGCTTGGGATTTTCTAGGGTTTCATGTTAGGGATGCATGAATCTCTTGATTCCCTTCATAATATGGCATGAGGTTTGAGCTGAAGTCCTGAGATCAATGCTAAGTGAAATGCAAAAGTTCCTAAGCAAAGAATGGGAGATTTATGAGAAATATGAAAATTGACTCTCTCTCATTTCATTTTTCAGATTTTGCTCAAAATCTTGATTTCTAGTTCTCTTGTTGAATCCCTTTGTTTGCTGAGGCCTTGATGTTGTTTAGAATATGTGCTAGCTCAGTTGAACAAAGAGAATCAGCAGCTCTTCATCAATTTGCATGATTTCCACAGATTCGTTTTTTCTCGGCAAAGTTTCATCACTGTCTGCTTTAGGGGCGGCCGATCGGGCTTTATATGGCGATCAGACCGGGCTGTAGCTGGTGGTCTGACCGGCGGCATATAACCGGTCAGACCGGAACTTGATGGGCGGTCGACCGCATACCAGACCGGCCGGACCGCAGCAGCGCGGTGGTCCGACCGCCAATGCACACCGGCCGATCGCCTAGCTTGTTCCTCGCTGAGCGCTCTTTGTCACAACCTTTTTCTTTTCATTGCTTTAGTTGCCGAACTTTCTTGTCTGTGTCCAGCTTGAATTTCCAGTGAGTATGAGTTATTTTTCATCATAGCTTTTATAGCTATTGGTGAGAAAAATCTCAAGTGGATACTTTAGGAGGCGATTTTTAAAAGGGCACCATTCACCCGCCCCCTCTGTTGCCATTTCCGATCCTATACACGTATTGCATGATCTTGATCATAAATCTTGATACATGAGAACAAACGCAACGAACTCTCATTGAAATGAGCACACCTAATAATTTAAGTGACACGTAGGAGCCCTTGTAATTGGAACAATAAGTTATGGTTGTATCTATAGGGGTCATGTCCTCATCACATATGGCAAAGGACTGTCGTTTTCACAAGAGCAAAGATAGTGAATAGCAAAAGGGAAAGGTTGTGTTGGACCGAAATGGCGATAGGGGGGGTGAATGTCGACTTTTTAAAACAACCCCTCGCAAGTATCCACTAGAAAATGCGCTTCCGTTAGCTAGCAAGCTATGAAGAAGGAATCAAACACTCTCTGAACCTCAACGAAAGACTAAGAGAGAACAGAGAAGAAAAAGGAAGTCAAGACAAAATCAAAATGGGCACTGACTTGAACTTGCAAGGCGGTCCGACTTGAACTCGTCGGGCGGTCTGACCGCTAGGTCGCCTCGGCCGCAAGTTGGTCACGTCGAACGCCAATAGTCGCGCTTGACCGCAGTAAACCGCCGGTTCGACCGATTTAATCGACTGATGCTCGCATGTACCGATCGAAAATCCTGGTTTTTCAGATTTTTGTCAAGAACAAGAAGAGGGGAGAAATTGATCCTTTCTTTTTAGCCCAAGACACCAGAGACTTAATCTAAACATTATAGGAGCTCCAATCAACACAGAAAATCACCACAAACTCATGAATTTCAGATTTTGGCCAAGAAACAGAAAAGGTACAGAGTGTATTGACAAAAACTTAAATTCCCATCAAATCTTAGATCCTTTGGCCCTGCAACCTTGAAGATAGGTATTTAATAACCTCTGGATTTCATAGGTCAAGAATTAGGCCATCTCAAGAAGGGAATCACAAAAACCACCAAAACCCTATAAATGACTAACAGAAAGGAACAACTCACAGAGCATCACCAAAGACCAAAATACTCCCTAGACTTTGAACCTCAGTCCATGAGATTTCACAGAAGGATTAGCAATAGCCTTAGGACTAAAGAGTTCAAACCTCAAGCTTTCTTTCAAAGAGAATCAGAGGGGACCAAGAAACCCTAGAAAGCAAGAACAGGAACAGAGGAGCTCAAAAGGGAAAAACTGAGATCAAACTTGGTTTGCTCTTAGGATTAACTAGCCAAATAGCTTTTGTGCATCTCCCATGTCATAGCAACCTATTTTGGCACTCCTCTACACCAAACAACAGGAAATCAAGAAACTCAAAATCAAGCCAAAAAGAAGAACGAAGGAAGAACAGAGAGCACGGGAGAAAACTTCAGATTTCCATTCATTGAAGCAAAAGGATTACAGAGGAAGCACGATACGCATGGACATTTGGACAAGTAAGATTACATGGATTCACCACTCAATCCCTCTCCACTCCCTCTCAATCCATCTCAAGAACACAAGCACTACATGTTTCCTGGAGAGACACACACAGAGATGATCGTGGGAGACACTCCCTGCAATATACACCTACTCTCCAACCACTAAAGAGCAAAGGAGAAACCACCTCCCAAAGCCTCTTTTGACTCACAAACCCTAACTCTCTTGAATCCCATACTTGGGCATGCAGCCCTCACAAGTATTTATAGCCCTTGCTAACGGGTCTCCAACTGCATACGCTGGCTAAACCCAACAGTAACCACCTCCACCTGTGCAGCCTTGTGAAATTCCCTGCCGCCTCCCCGCACCTTCCGAAGCTTCCGCGTTGTCGCCCACGACTCACAACCACATCGACTCCGCCGCCTTTGACACATTCGACCGCTCGACCTCAACACCTCCCCGTGTCTAGTCCGGCCAATTCGTGTCTCACCACGACTCGCCGACGCCCCGCAGCCACGCAAATAAGAAACACGCCACATAGCATCGCTTGATACATGAAAGCGTAAATAGCATAAGCACATCATACTTACTCATGACGAAGTCCAAACTCGTCGAATCATCAAATATGCAGCCTAATCCCATACGACAAAGTTTGACCAAGTCCGACCGAGCCCGTTGCACCACGCAACGACATGGTCCGAACCACTCAAACCAAACTCGACTCACCTAAACCACTGTCAATTACTCATCACACACATGGGGTCTCAACCACATGGTCTCTCAGGTTGCAAACATGATCATAGGTGAGGCCTCGACTTCAGAGGGGTACGGTAATTCTCCTATTGTCTTTTCAACATGTCAATCTATTGATTGGTGGGTTGATTCTAGTGCTAATGTTCATGTATGTTATGATATTTTCTTGTTTTCTTCTTACCAGGCAGTAGGGGGTTCCTTCATCCTAATAGAAAGTGGGTCACATACTTCTATTATTGGTGTTGGCAAGGTGGATTTAAAGCTACTTAGGAAGATTGTCCACTTTAAGAACGTAGCATACTCCTACAAGAAACAAGAATCTCATTAGTGGTTCTATTCTATCCAAGAATGGTTATAAGCTAGTCTCATAGTGAAATAAAATTGTAATGTCTAAATTCGGGAACTTTGTTGGTAAAGGCTATGAGAGTAGAGCTTGTTCCATATAAATACTTTAGAATCTTGTTATAATCTGAATGTTGCAACTAGTTTAAATAAATATGAGGCTAATATTTTGCATTCTTGTTTCACATATTTGTTTTGAATGTATTGCTGGAATGTCCAGATTATATTTAATTCCAAAATGTGAAATCATCAAAGGATCAAAGTGCTAGTCATGTGTGTGAGCAAAGCACTCAAAACCCTTTAAGGTATTACAAGATGAAAATAACTTAGCACCATTAGATCTTGTTCATTCAGATTTGTGTGAAATGAATGGATTGTTAATAAAAGGAGGCAAAATATATTTTCTAATTTTTATTGATGATGTAACACGCTATTGCTATGTGTATTTGCTAAAATATACAGATGAAGCTTTAAACTACTTTAAGACTTATAAAACTGAGGTTGAGAACCAACTAGAGAAGAAAAAACTGAGGTCTAATTGTGAAGGAGAGTACATCTCTCATGAATTTTTCTAATCACTACTAAAAAAACGTCATCGTAGATGGTTCGTAATCATATCACGCATGCTTTTCGAATCGCCTAATTTATGTGTAAGTGATAATCATGGGTTAGTATAGACGGTTTGTGAGCCGTCGTGATAAAACAACACGTACGGTTTATAACTAGAACCGCTCGTGAATAAAACTATTACGACGGCCGACCTAAAAATCATCCGTGATACTCACACATCATAGACGGTTCTAGTTAGCAACGGTTTGTGATTGGCATGTACCATAGAACTGCTCGTGATAGTCCTTCATAGATGGTTTATACCACAAAACCGTCTGTAATAGTTCACTCTATACCTAAAATTTTTTCTTTTTTGGCTAGCCTCAAGAAATAATGTTATCTGTGTTCTTTGAAAACAAGCAAATACAATGGCAAATTAACACAATAGCACATTCTATTTCCATTAAGATTAGATCCACCATTACAACATAATAAGACAACGAACCCAACACTTTAACACGTCAAGAATATATAAGAAGCAGAGATCCTAACAGATAGTAGAAGCTGGAGCATCAGATGTCGGCGGTACCGCCACCTTTGTGGCATGACGGTGAGAACACAAGACACTCTTACGACACTTACGACAAGAGTGTGTTGTGCAAATGACCGTCATGTCACAACAGAGGTGCTAGCTCACAGCGGTAGTTAGCGCCGCTCGTGGAACAAGCTGGATGCATCGGATGGTAGTCGGATATCACCGCAATGGAGTGGCGCATAGTGCTACCTTTGTGGCACGACGATGAGATTGCAGAAGACACTCTTATGAAACTTACAATAAGAGTGTGTTGTGTAGTCTACTGTGGTGTCACAACAGAGGCGCTAGCTCACGGTGGTAGTCGGCGCCATCGAGCGAGGATGCAGAAGCTATATGGTGGATGAACTCATGCGTGATCATGGTGGAAAGGTAGATGGGGAGTAATTAATAAGGCTGAGCGTGGACGAACCGGTTGAGATCGAAACCTAGGGATAAGCCATGGATTGGTGGCATGTCATTATCGAGACGGTTTGTTATACGAACCGTCTCGCGATAAGGCACATATCGAGATAGTTTGTTATACGAACCGCCTATGATATTAATATCGAGACGGTTTGGTATACGAACCGTCTGTGATAACGCTTTAATATGCATACCCTAATCTAGCTCTTCTAAACTATCATCTCATCTTCTTCACCAGATTTCTCAATAATGGCATCTAATGTTCTTTTGATCTTCTTCCTCTCATCTATCCATCATGAGTTGTTCAGCCGCAACCTTACATAAGCGCCAACAATTTATGTCCGAGCAGCTCCTCCGCCACACCCGCGTCCTTCCTCGAGTCGCCCATCCATCACCGACCTCATCATCCGACATCGACGGAGGTATCTCGTTGCTGCTCAAAGAAAGGAAACCGCCTCAACCTCGTTCTTCTCGCAATGTGCATAAAGTGGAAGAAGCTCTACGCCGATCAAGCGTAAGCGCCGATTCTAAGGAAGCTTATCATGGCATCCTCTATGAGATTATGGACCGTGCTAATGATTTTCCCAGGCTAGAGGAGGAAGGGCAGAGGGCAAGGACAATCTTCACGGCATTCAAGAACTCAGTGGCTGCTCCTCCATCTACAAAACTCGAAGAAGAAGCATATGAAGCCCAGAAGACTAAGATCTAGGAATCTCTTTTTTGGGACTTTTGTTATAAATTTGCCTTGAATTTGCCTCTCGTCTCAGTAGCTTTCGTAGTTCATACAACAAAGGACAAAACATAAACGGTTGTAAACAGAAATCGTCTGTGATAGTTTCATAGATGGTTCTAATTAAAAACCATCTGTGATAATGCCATGCCACCTTAGCAGGAGGTCCTTTCTTCGCCTGCTCTCGCCATCATCCGATTGATTGTTACGCTTGTATCGGGATGCATTGCACACCGGACATACATGCATGTTTGCATACTCTTACGGTAGAGGATACAATGCTCGGACATGCATGTATTCTTTCTACTTCCATTCCCAACGGACAAAGAACCTTCTTGGCTTTATACGTGGTTTTAGGCAACTCATTTCTCCGGAAGCATGTCCGCTAAAAGACCTAGCAGCGCGTGAAACTCTTGTCGGACCAACCATTGCTTGCCTTTAATTTCAAGAGTTCAAGCACGCCGACAACCTCGTACTTGCAGCACGTGTACAAAAGTTTCTCTGAGTCCTCCATCAAGCCTCGGAATTTAACATACTCTCTCTCATCATAGTTCTCTTCTACATCGCGAAGCATCTGATCCAGATTATCATCGTGCAACCTATCCGAATCCGAACCACAATCGACATCAGCCGGCGGCATGTCATTCACTTCACCGGCGATGTCATCCGGCGGCATATCACTCACTTCACCGGCGATGTCATCCGACGGCATTTGATCATTCACTTCGCCATGACTGGTCCAACACGTATAACCCTTTTTGAAACCCTCCGAATCAAGTGCGCTCAATTTGCCCTGCTTCTAAACATCTTTAAATTCTTGCAATCGCTGCATGGACAAGATATATATTCCACCCTTTATTCAACATATCCTCCTCGCACTCTTGTAAAAGCAGACACGCCATTAATGTACTCTTCACTCACACGGCTCGCGGCATACATCCAGCTTCGGTCCTACGTTACGTACATATATAAGAACTTAGTATTAAAAATTAAATTAACTAATTATTACTACATATATATCGGCCACATGTATTATAATGAAGCTTAATTTGCTAGCTCAATTCATATTATAAACACAACAGCTATTATATAACCAACAATTTTGCAAACCATCTTCAATTAATAACACTCACCAATTACTTACATCTAAATGGTAATGCATGCAAAGAAAAATAAAAGTTCATTACTAACCATATCTAGAGCAACCAGGAAAGTATAAATCTTCAAAGCTCAATATCTGCCTCCTCCCACCAAATTAAGTGGCCTGAAATCGCCAAGCTTGCCTCCTCAGCGAAAGAGTAAAGCACCAGCTAGATCTGGATCGAAATGAAATCAGATGCGGTCTGAGCAGCGTAATAAATGCTCATCACATTATCACGCATTTGTTTTTATTAAAACCATCTGTGATAATTCAACTTATCACAAATGGTTTTAATTAAAACCGCTTATGATAATCGGGATCATCACCGACGGTTTTTAATACGTACTATCTGTGATATTAAATTATCACGCACGGTTCATAGTTAAGAACCGCTCGTGATATGCATTTTCCCAACGCCGCCAATATAGACGGTGTCCAAATTAAAACCGCTCGTGTTAGTGTTGGTCACGCATTTATTTTGTCAATCCATCTGTGATTGGCCGTCTACTATTAGGCTTTCTGTAGTAGTGATGCCACCTGTCACCCACAACTACAACTACTACCAATTTAAACTATTAAGTATATAATACCAACAGCTAGGCCACAAGTAAGCTCTCAACATAACCATGAACATATAAATTTCGGTAATACAGAAATCATTAATCAACATTAAAATGAACCAATGAATGATAATCTAAATCAACAAGAAATTTAACCAAAGGGAATTGACAAGTAGCATCAATATAAAACCATTAAGTGATAAGGAGAATCATTATTCATCTAAGGTATTCATGGATATTAAGGTTTAATTCTAGCAATGAATAAATGATCACTAAGTGAAAGAAAGACTATAAAGTGCAAGATTAACTTGTGCTATATCCCACCCATATATGTCATCATCAATAGGCACCTAAAAACAACAACAAAACAAGGGTGAGCCAACGACTTAGCAAGTACATAATAGAATATTAAACGAGGCAACAACATAACTAACCATTCATGTCCATTCGCCATTAGCTCAATTTATCCATTCTCATCAATTTCCCTTCTTATGTCTCAATATCTTATCTCTCTTTTTATGAAAGCAATGCACACGACTTAACTCAACTTTAGCTTATACCGGTATAGCAGACTATTATATCCATCGGTGTCCACTCAAGCTTGCCCTTATAATGCGAAGACCACAAGCCTGTCCTTTTTCATACGAGGATTACAAGCCTGTCCTTTACATACGGGTACTTCATCCCACTCTCATGGGTCACATCTTTCCCTTATGAATGCTCAACATGAAATGCAATGGTTATATCTTTATCTAGTTTAATTTCAGCATTACACAATTGGTATAATTATCTCTCTACCATATTCATCAACATCATCATTATCATTTTATCATAGGCATGTGAGCAATATAATATAGGCATAGTCTCATGTGAATAATCATGGCAAATATTCATTTAACAATACAACAAATTGAAACACTCGAATAATATTTTACCATGCACTTGCATTTTCTAGTTGTGATAGCCGAGTTGATTAGAAGATGACACCAACTTGATCCTGCTCTCCTGTAGTAAATACCTAATCTCAATATAAGCTACAGTAGTACAAAACCACAATTAAACAACAATGCTCATACACGCTTCCCAAATCCATAAATCTCTCCCTTTACTGACAAACACCCTTACTACTTAGGTACTAAAACCAACATAACTTTTGACTCCCAAGCCATATTCTATCAAATCATATCAGTTCTAGAATCTACACAAAATTTTTTTTAACTTCTTAGTTGGCCACATGCTCAGATTAAATAATCTAACACCCCGTTTTTAACCTAGAAGATATATTTATCATCTTTTGAACAACAGAATTAATATTTGCATAATTATTAATCTACTAATGAAACTATAGTAAACCATGATATTCTTAGAAACTACAGAAAGTTATATAGCACTTTCTAGATATGCTAAAAATTCAATTCTACCATCTAATCAAGCAAACTAATAATTTTCCACAACCGTGTCCAAAGAGCAACTAGTTCTAGATAGCAGCATTCCAAAATTCATAACTTCTGTTCTACCAATCCAAAAGAAATGTCCTTGGACTCTCCAGAATCCTTAGACAATTACCTACATTTTTAATGTAGATCCAATACCCTAATTCATCCATTTAATATTTTTAATCTATAGATTACCATGCGTCGCCAAAAGATGATAATTTTCTAGATAGTAGGCTTACGAAAATCCTAACTCAAAATTTGTCCATCCCAATGACATGATTAAATAATCTATGGAAAACTAACAAAATTCCCTATAACTATCTAGTAGATGATATTTTCAAATTAGACCTAAATAGTACCTGAAACCATAATTGAAAACTATACCAGGCAAACCAATCTACTAGTCGAACCACTAAAGAAAACTTGCTACTCCTCTTTCTCTAAGCCCAACTATAATCTTTAACAAAATCTAGATCGTTACTCCGATGAAGATCGCCAAGATCACGACCTCTTTCTTATGTTTTCTTCTCTCTCCTCTTAATCTTTTCCCTGTCGGTTCTCCTCTCTTTCTTCTTGATCCTCCGTGGCTTGGCGCACTGTTGTCTCACCCACACAACAGCAGCTAGAACGCAGGCGCTTAGCATTGACCGGTGATGCGTGCGCATGCAGGCATGCAGCTTGTGCTCACGCGTTGAATGGAAGATCGGTCGCGTGGCATGCGTGCGCTGGATGTCCACTCATGCGCGGGCGTGCACATCCGCAAGGCGACGCTGGCGATAGGGAGGACAGGCGCACGGCGAAAAGGAACGCAGTGATTAGCTGGCAAAATGGCGTTGGCGGGAGTCACGCGCGGGCGATGGTGGGCAGTTGGGCAACACGCGTACGGGCAGCGGGCAAAACGCACTCGGGCGATGGGCGGCCAACCGGGAAAACAACTCGTCTCTTGAATTTTCAAATATCCCATTTTCACATATCCTATTTTCTCTAATTATGCATATGTCCTCGAGAGGGCTATTTTTGAAATATTACAGTATGATGTACCTTTCATCAGCAGTTGTCACCGTATATGTGAGTTGTGCACATTTTCTTCTTCCAAATACTTAGTACAGTTACAACTTTTGCAAGAGTTACTAACTTAGACCCTCCTGCTAATAGCCTAAGCACCTGTACTCTTCCTTTTCTCTCCACTGTGTCTATGTCCTGTCATCAATTGATTTGATGCGAAGGTCTTCATCTTATGTTGTCCTTTTTTCAATCTCATCCTACAAGTTGGATTCCAATTACATAATGTACAGAATCTATAGGGTACATGCAAAAGTGAAATATGTTAGACATGACGAGAAATCTAAACTTATTATCTTCTCTTTGCAAGCCACACTAACAGCCTCACCATTTCTCTTCTTATGTGTAGCAAGGTATGTTTTAGCTCAGCAAGATTCACGTCCGAGTTCCCCTTCCTAATAACATGATAAAAACCATTAAAGAAATAGAATTGATTCATTCTTCAGACAGATTACACATTTTAGATGTTGCACACCAGTATATTGTTAAGTACAGCATAGGTTCTTGATCCACAGGTATGAAGCGCATTTGCTTTGGTGAGTTCAAGCAATCATAGTCTGTGGAACTAATGGAACAAACTGTGTGCAATCTGTTTACTAAAGCACTTTTCATGGCATCATAGCAACCAGCTGAACACACAAGGGTAGCCCATAAAACACACAAGAATTCTACAAGCTGATTCGCCACCTACTAAACCAAATAGAAACGGCAAGATTTTAGAACAGATATATACTTCTCACATAGTCGCATGCCAAATTTTGTTGGGCAACAAACAACAACTATAAAATCATTATGACTGGATAAACATTTAAAAATTTTGTAGGCAACAGACCTGAAAACTCAAAATCAAATCAAATTTGGGATGATGGAGGGGCGGCGATTTTTTTAAATAATCAATTTTTAATTCTGAATTATAGTATTATACATGTTTTTATTTTTTTCAGTTTTGACCATATGTCGTTGCATGGTTGGGCGACTTAGGTTAGTCATCTAACCGTTAGGCGACACATGGCCAAATCGCCCAACCGTTGGGTGCTTGATCATAGTCGCCTAACGGTTCGGTGACTAGGGTATATACCCGGCTGTGTGGTCAGCCGAGCGCACCTCATTCGCTTGAGAGAAAGAAAGGAAGGGGGAGAAGGGGAGAAGAGAAAGAGAGGGGAGAAGAAGAGGAGGAAAGAAAAGGAGAAGTGGTAGAGGAGGGAGGAGAAGAGGAGAGGAGAAGAAGAGAGGAGGGAAGAGGGGAGGAGGAGGGGAGAGGGAGGGGAAGATTGAAGAAAGGAGGAAAGGGAGGGGAAGAGAGGAGGAGAGATCTACGCATCAATGATAGTGAGTTTTTTTGTATTTTTTTGTATATTTATTTTTCAAATATGGTTGGATAGCAACTGAAATAATTAAATTTTTAGTTTAGAAAGTAATGTCAATTTAGTTGTTAACAATTGTATTATCATTTATATCGCTCACAGTATTTGAAGGCTCAGTTAATTTTGTTACTCACTTATAAATTATAGAAACCCCGTAATAAGTTTTTTAATTTTTAGAATAATTAATAGCCATCGAATGATTTAAAACTATTCATGACAATTAGAATAGCACGTGCCGATTTAAAATAGTACGTGATGATTTAAGATTACGCATAGCAATTATAATTGTACGCGATGATATAAATAGCATTTGAGTCGTAAAAATTCACAAATGATGAAAATAAAATTTAGACATCCCACAAGGATGCCTTAGTGTAATTAATTTAATTATTATTTAAGATTTACTTTCTATTATATTTGTAAGTAAACCATCATGCGTGAACTAATTACGAAAAAATGAATAGGTACAAAGAGGGAAGAATTAAGTCTGGTCACCCTAAGACCTAAAATATTTAGATAGGTAGACAAATGGATATGCACCAACCAAAAATTAAATAGGCATAATAGCATACATGAAATCAGCTAGGAATGATTTGAAGAATTCTTGGAACTGCGCTATTAATAATTAAACAAGTATTGTGTCGAATTGCTAACCTCAAATTGATTTACGATATGGCTCGCGACATTTGTGATTCAGACTGGCCTTTTGACCTGCTAGACTTGAGCATTGATGCGAAGCACTACGTGAGCCATCGTGTCTCACATGCTAAGGGTGGGGACGAGGAGACACAGTTAAGGGTGGTCCATACACGGACACCCAGACGGGCTTAGAGACCATGCCCACACTGGAGAGACAGGTTTGTGTACAACCTATGTCATGTCTTTTTATGATATTTGCGCTATGTACATACTTCTCTATGCTTTCTAGGCTGAGTGATACTGGCCTTCTACCACTCACGCGGATGGTGGAGGCCACTGACGAGGATGGCGCTCCAATCGAGGAGGTCGGGTGGTCTAGATCGCACGAGAAGTCATGACGGTTCCCGCTCGACCAATCGTTGCCGATAACTCGCTGGACCGTGGTGGCCCAAGACACACACCTTCCACCTCCCATTCAGGGAGATGACCCACTCTATAGGAAATCACAATGCTGCTCGGCCTGCCTATCGCGGGAGAGGCTGTCTGCCTAGTGGATGCGCCTGCCAACTGGCACGATGACCGACTGGGCAGGTTTGACAAGGTTCTTCCAATTGAGGCCACGATAGCGCTATGTCTTGGCAGCACGACAGAAGCATGACACCCCCCATGCATTGGCTTTCATAGTTCTGGGTATATATGCTATCTTTTTTTCCTGTTTAGTGATACACCATCTTTGACATATGACGAGATTATTATTTTTTGTTTATGCGTAGGTCGAGTAGATGGACCTAAACACTAATGAGTACCAAGTGTTGCGGAACCTGATGCGCATTTGCTGTGACTATTCGGTTGGATACTATTTACCAAAGAGCCATAGTGACTCGTTGATGCATGCCTCGTGCGGTATGCGAGGCCATCGTCGATGAGGATGAGGTGCACTATAGCTAAGGACCAGCCGTACTTGCCACGATGTACCACGGCATGTGCAATGGTTGCTACAGGAAGAGGATGACCCCGCCGTCACAAAGCTACCCTTCAGCCATAGCTGTGGTTACTCAAGTGCTTCCCTGATGGCTCGATGTCGCTTGATGCTGGTTGTACCGTGCTAACATGTACCACAGGGGAGCCATGGACTAGCCTACCGCACGAGGCATGCATCAACGGATAGCACAGATGAATGAAACAAATGGCCAGCAGATCACACACATATATAGAATGAAAATCGTTACACAGATCTGACAAATGAATTAAATTGAATGAATTGTTTGATTAAGCACAATTGAGTGATTTGTATAATTGAATCCAATGTTTCAACATCTAATTATCACCATTACCGGGGTGGAACTCTCTAGTCTTGTTTATGACCTCTGATAGCAAGAATTGGGGAGGTGTCCATGAATTTCAATGAGTTTGTCAAGATCATTTGCACTTTCATCGAAGTCCACCCGCTGTCATTAAGAGCTGTTGTAGGGGTGGCCCCCACCTAAACCCAGCAGGCCTGTTAGAAGACTATAAAGACCAGAGTAGAACATGTGTAATGACATAAGTGCCCCTGATGGGGATGCTCGGATGTAGGGGTATAATTGTAAAAGCACTCCTCATGTATATATATATATGAAACATAGGCCGTGGGGAGACCCTAGGACATTACACTCCACACTCTCCACTACCATCTCTCTCTCTGTTTGGTCTGTAACCACAACAGTTGGCGCCGTCCGTGGGGACGACAGGAGTAAGTTTGAAGTTCGAAGAAGGATGGCACCGAAGAAAGCTTCGTCGACGGCGGCGAAGGGAAAGAAGACGACGGGGGCGAAGCGCCGCGTCAGTACCAGGGCCTCGGCATCGGCGGTCGCGGGTGCGGCGGTCGGGGACGTCGACGCTCGCGCAGCGACGACCAACCCCGCCATCGGCACTGCGACGACCGACTCCGCCATCGGCGCTGCGACGACCGACCCCGCCATCGGCACGGCGACGACCGACCCCGCCATCGGCGCTGCGACGATCGACCGCCATCGCATCTCGCGACGACCGACCCCGCCGCGCCAGCAGATGCAGCTCGAGAGCCCGTGAGGTGATCGTACCTGCACCGACCGTCCGTTGGCGCGATCGACGGCCTGCCGCCAACAGCAGCGGCAGATAGCACCGCCGACGGCCTCGAGCGCCCCCAGCAGGAGCTAGGGGACCTTCGTGGGGCTGTCCGAGATATACAAGAGGCTCGGAGCCAGCAGGCCGCGCCGGCGGTCGCGCCGGAGCCCATGCCGGAAGAGGTGGATAGCCGCGATGCCCCCACGCCCAGCCGCGCCCCACCGCGACGCGCTAACCCGGAGTCCCCGCCTTTGGCGGGGCTGCAGCAGGCGGTGTGGCCCGAGGACTTCAAGGGGGTTGGCGGCCCTCCAAAGCAGGCCCTCAGCCGACAGTCCCGGGAGGATCCCCTGGGGGGCAGCGACACCGGGAAGCGGGAAGGTTCTTCGAGGAGCAGACGCAAGCCCCGGCGTCACCAGCGCAGATCACAAAAGGCCCGCCACACCCTCGGCATCGGGAACGTCCTTCGAGGGCGCGCAGGTGAACCCGCCCGGGACGAGCGCTCCCGGGCGGAGCAAGATCTGCTAGATTTCGGCAAATGGTGCGAGGTGCACGGATATGGTGGTCACTACACGAAGGCGTGCACCGCGGTCGTGGAGTTGCGACGGCCGAAGCTCGCCTCGCCTCGGCTCTCACCAAGTCCGCGAGCAAAGACTTGGCGGGCAGCCCTCGCGAGCCTCGACCGAGGATGCGCAGTCGCCGCGCCGTCGCGCCATCACCGGGGCTCTATCATGGGCCCCTTGAGCAGCCGCAATCGTGGCTGCCACCACGCAACATCACCTTCATCGCACGATGCTAAGGGCGTGAACTTCCTCACCAAGATCCTTTGGTCATCCAGCTCACATTGCAAGTTGCGACGCCAGCGCATCCTCGGTCGACGGAAGCTCCGCGAACATTCTGCTTATGGAGCCCTCGATCGTATGGGAACCCACCGAGTCGCTTAGAGCAGCAGAGCTCCGCTTCAAGGCTTCGGAGGTCAACCACTACAAGCCATGGGGCGTGTCCTCCCGGTCACGCCCGCCAGAGAGTAACATCCGACCTACCATGTCATCTTCGACGTTATGGATATCCCGCACTCTACAACGCCATATTGGGACGCCCGCCATCATCTCATTCGAGGCGCCCCACCGCTCTTCGCGACGTGACCTTGCCGCATACATCGATGTCGGCAATCGGGGTCTACACCGCCCGGTGCACGCCCTACCGGACGCACTTGACAACGTGCCTTCTGCTCCAGGATGGACGCCTAAGCCTCGGCCCGAGGGCGGGTCAGGCAAAGCCGCCCCGTGCGGAGGGGCAGTTTGTGTCTATTGGTGAAGGGCTCCCTCCGGAGGTCGAGCAAGATCTGGTCCAAGTGCTTCGACGCAACACCGACATCTTCGCATGGTCGCCAGAGGATATCAAGGGCGTAGACCGCGCAGTAATCGAGCACCGCCTGGCGGTCCGCCCCGACACCAAACCAGTCAAGCAAAAGCTTCGCCGCATGTCCATGGATCGGCAGCAGGCGGCCAAGGTGGAGGTGGCCAAGCTTCTTCGGGCCGGTGTCATCCGCGAGGTCCATCATCCGGAGTGGCTCGCCAACCCAAGATGGTCAAGAAGGCTAGTGGGGCTCGCGCATGTGCATCGACTTTACGGCACTCAACAAGGTGTGTCCGAAGGATAATTACCCCTTGCCGCGCATCGATCAACTGGTCGACGCTACCGCAGGATGCGAGCTGATGAGTTTCTTGGATGCCTACTCCGGCTATCATCAGGTGTACATGGCCGAAGACGACGAGAGCAAGACTAGCTTCATCACACCAATCGACACCTTCTGCTTCATTAGGATGCCGTTTGGATTGAAGAACGCAGGCGCCACCTTTACCCGCCTCGTCGCCATCGCACTGGCCGCCCAGCTTGGGAGGAATGTCGAAGCTTACGTCGACGATGTGGTAGTCAAGACCCGGCAACTCGCTTTGCATGGCCGGGACCTCCAGGAGACCTTCGACAACCTCAGGAAGGCCGGTATCAAGCTTAACCCCGACAAGTGCGTCTTTGGCGTGCAGCGGGCAAGCTCCTGGGCTTCCTCGTATCCGGGCGAGGCATCCAGGTGAACCCTGATAAGGTCGACGCTATCCTAGGTATGGAGCCACCCAAGACGATGAGGGAGGTCCAGAGGCTGGCGGGCCGCATGGCAGCCCTCAGCCGCTTCCTATCCAGGGCGGCGGAACGAGGTCTGCCATTTTTTAAGACTCTCAGCAGGTGTGACAGATTTCGGTGGGACAGCGACTGCGCGGAGGCCTTCAACGAGCTCAAGAAGCACTTAGCGAGCCTCCCCACTCTGGTCGCTCCAGCACCAGAGGCTCCTCCTCGCTCTATCCGCCGCGCCACCACAATGCCGTCGCTGCCGCCTCGCCTCCGGAGGAAGGCGCCATGCGCGCCCGTACTTCGTGATCCGGCCTCCAAGGCACCAAGACGAGGTATACGGAGCTGGAAAAGCTGGCTTACGATTGGTCATGGCCTCCGTGAAGCTCCGACATTACTTAGCCCATCCGATCACAAGGTTTCCTCATTCCCATCGGCGGAGATGCCGCACAACAAGGAATCCACAGTGGCGACGGCAAATGGGCTGCCGAGCTCGTCCCGTTCTGCCTGACATACGCTTCAAAGAAGGCAATCAAATCTCAAGTCCTCGCCGACTTCCTCGCCGAATGGACTCGCGGCCACCCGCCCAAAGAACACAACGACCGGTGCGACACTCACCATTGACGGAGCCTACGGTGTCGCAGGCGCCGGCGTAGGCGCGGTGATTGTCACGCCCGAGGGGCAGCGCCTGCTATACTCGGCGCGCCTTGCCTTCCCGGCCACCAATAACACAGCTGAATATGAGGCGCTGCTCTTCGGCCTAGCAAAGCTCAAAGCGCGGGCGCGCGGGTGCTCGTCCAGACGGACTCGCGCTCGTGGCGAGCCACGCCGACAAGTCCTATCAAGCAAAGACCGAGCCGCCAAGTATCTCACCGTAGTTAGAGCAAGGGAGAGGCACTTCTGGGCATCACGGCCAAGGCCATCCTCGCGCGAAAATGAACAAGCCGACGCCGCAAAGGCAAATGCCACAAGAATCGCCACCGCCGATGGGGCGCGATGAAATATTATCGCAGCGCCATTGCGCAGATAACCGGACGCGCCTCGCTCACCACACCGCCCATCAGGCGATCGCGAGAGCCCATCTTTAATTTCCTGCAGGGCATCGTAGAGCCAGAGGACCCCGTCGAACTCCGGCGTCTCCAGCACCGCGCCAGATCATTTCAGGTGTTTGAAGGGACACTCTATAAGAAGGGAGTCTTGCACCAGTCCTACGCTGTCACATCCCAAAATTTGGCTTTTTGAAAAATTTAAATTCAAATTAATTATTTTAAGGTAATTGGATTTTACTTGGCTTTTATTTACCTTTCTGTTTTTTTCTGGAATTTAAAAACTATTTTTAGAATTTAAAAAGTAATTCAAAATATGAAAATTTAATATCAACAGTAGTTGGAAATAATTTTATTAAATCCAAAATATCTCCAGGAGCTTCTGTGAATTTTTCTGGAATTTTTGGAGGTATTTTCATTTTTTTCTGAGGCCTAAATAAATTTCTAGCATTTTTTGCAATTAAAAATCATTAAAAATCTCTCCCTTTTCCTCCAGCCGACGCGTGGACGGCCCAGATCCGCCCACGTCGCCGCTCGGCCGATCCAGCCCGCTTTCCCCCTTCTCCCTCTGCCAAGCGGGTCCGGCCTGTCAGCCACCCGCGTTCGCATCCCGCCATCCCCTCCTCTTTGGGCGACGCGTGTACAGCCCGCCTCATCTCGGCCGCCCCGCCGCCCGCTCTCGAACGCCCGATCCGCTCTGGTCGCGTGGCAGCCATCCGCGCGCCCGCCCGCTTCCTCCTCTCTCATCGCACGCGGCCCACTGCCGGATCCGCTGCCTCGCGAGCCGCGCTTTCCTTTTCCTTCCCCTCTTTCGCCGGCCGATCGAGACCGCGCGGATCCCGCTTGCCTTACCCGCCCCTCGGTTTTGAAGTCCTGACGCCGCCGCGACCGATCCCGATCTCCCGCTCCTTCCATCGCGCCTCTTTCCCATTTTCCTTTTCCTTCCTTTTTCCGCCGACACACCGGCGAGCAATTGCGCGCCCGTGTCCTCCTCCGCCCTATAAATAGCTCCTCGGCCCGCCTCCTCCCGCACCACCTCCTGCAGCACTCCACCTCTCCCTAAGCCCCGAGCGCCGCCGCACCGCGAGTTCCCGTGGCGCCACGGTAGGTACTCCGCGAGCCTCGCCGCTTCGCTCGCCTCCGGATCCCGCTGCCGCCACTCGAGCTTCTCGCGCCGACGAACCTCCCGACACTCTCGCCGCCTCCTCGCGCGCGAGCGCCGCGCTGAGGACCCGAGCGCCCGCCTCTCTCGCCGCCGCCTTCTCCGCTGCCGCCGCACTTCGCTGACCCTCCAACCGACCCTCCGCACTGTGATTACATATCACGCACCGCCGAACCTCTCCGCCACCCGCCGCCGACGACCTTGCCTCCGCCCACGGCCGCCGACCACCCGAAGGTACCCTCAAGAGGTTTACCTACCCTTATTGGGTAGGCAAAGCCTCCCGCTCACTTGGCTATCACCGCCGCTCTCCTCCCCGACTCCCTGGCTGCTCGAGCCTCCCTGCCGCACGCGAGGTTGAGTTTTTCGCTTATTTTCCGGCCGACAAGTGGGTCCCACCTGCCACGGCCGCCACTCAACACCGCCACGCCGCCTGGCCCCACCAGTCATCGCCACCTCCGCAAGTGGGTCCAGATGTCGCGGGTCCCACCGCCGCTGACTGTAAAATGAGGTCACCGATGAGGGGTCCCACATGTCGCTGACTGTGAGAGAATACTGCCTGTGGCCCCACCTCGCAAGATTCCGAGAATAAAAATAAAAGAATAAAATCTAATATTCCAAGGGGTCCCACCGTCGTAAATTTGGGAATTTCTAGATTTATTCAAATCTGAGATTTTCAAATGAGCATAACTTTCTCATTTTAACTCCAAATCCAGCCATTCAAATTTCTAAATTCATCTAAAATCATAATCTATCCAACTATGGCCTCTATTGAATTTTTGGATTTTATTTGAATTTTCGTTTGTATTTATTTGCTTTGTTGCCTCGTCTTTTCTCGCAGAGATTCCAACGTTGTCAACGAACCCTCTTCACAGCAGCAAGAAGACCCCGAAACCCTGCAAGAAGGCAAGTCTCCTTTGATCATTTTGAGCCTATGCTTTTGAAATGTTTTTAAAATATTTTAAATTATGTGCATTGCTATTTACATAAAGTCGCTAGTTCAAGTCTTTAGGAATTAGTTATTCCAACTTTGTTATGCCCTCATTTGACATTGATTGCCATGTACCTTGTCACCCTAGAACTTCCTTTGTCTCAATAATGAGATTACTATTAATCTTTGTGAATATTAGAATGGTAGAATAATGCTTAGTCATGCTATCTAATAACATTGGAAAATCTTGAAAATGGGAAATTATGATTATTAGTAAATCCTTGTGTTTGAAAGTGAAGTGGCAATTGAGTTGTCACTGAGATTTTGAAATAAAAATAAAAAAATGAAAGATGGTTTAGATTAGGTGGATGGTCGTTTGGGTTGGTGCAAAAGACGAGAACTTGTTAAGTGTATGTTCCACCCTAGTCAATTAAGGACCGACGCTTGTGTTTGTCCAAACCGAGCATTAACCGCATAACCACAAGTCTATATGGGTACGACCTAGTGACTAACTTACGATAGTCTAGTTTAGGTGCCACCAAGGGAAAGTGGGTGCTGTGGATGGACCGTTATTCACAAGTGAGGGACAGGATTTATCAGACTCATATGGCGCAAGAGGACTTCAGATTGGGCGGATTTAACCATTCTCATGTGAAACCTCAGCTGGTGGTGTCTAGCTAGATTAGAGTAAGGTAAAGGCTTTGTGGTATTTTATCCGGTCTCATGCCAAAGGAAGCGTGTTGACTTTTAGGATAATTTATCTCTTGTGGGTAAAGTTGTACAACCTCTGCAGAGTGTAAACTATTCGAATAGCCGTGCCCACTGGCCAAGGGCGGGCAAGGAATGCATTCACATGGTAGATTTCTGGCTTTGTTTTAAAATCAAAAGTTTTGTATTCCGAGGTGGAGGGAACTCTGAAGGGAATCTCATGGATGGAGCCAGAGAGGGTGGATGGAACCGAAAATTTAAAATTTGACCAGTGGTAATTGGTTAGCTAGTGTTGGTAGTTGGAACCTTCACAAGAAAGTTAATTCTGTTAAAACCTTTACTTCAGTAAAGTGGTGCCTTCAAAATAATTAGTAGTAATGAAGTTTTAAATATTGCTTTGTGCAAAAGAACCATATGGCCTTCCTTTGTTAAGCCTTGCATCTATGCATTTTTCCCAAGACTTGCGGAGTACTTTATGTACTCACATGCTACACTTAAAAATAAAATCTCAGAGGAAGTTGAAGCTCAAGAAGGTGACTACGACTACTGCTTCGCTTGTGGCTGCGATGGATTCTTCCCGGAGGACTAGGTCGCGCTTCCCACCAATCGCTCGTGGCATCTTGATGGGTCTACTTTAATTTCGCTTGCTTCCGCTGTGTTTGATTGTGTGAGGTCTTGAAACCTCCAATGTAATAAGGTGACCCGGTGGTCAGTACTCTTATCTATTGTAATATATCGTTGATGGTGATGTTTCCCATTCTGTTTGACTGTGTGCACTAGCTTTGATCTGGGACTAGTGCTGTAATACACAGAGGGTCCGGGTTTGGTAATCCGGGGGCCCGACAGAGATGGTATCAGAGCCAATTTGACTGTAGGACGTGACCTAGATTAGGAATGGCAGACCATAAGGACTTATATTTATAAAAGAGTATATTAAAATGTATAAGCTTCTTTGCTTCTACTCTCTTCCTACTTAGAATCTCGTTCTTGTCTCCAACTCCATTTGTTAAAACTTTTACTAATCTTTTCTTTCACTCAACTTTGTAGATGGTCGGTTCATCCTCCGCCTGCCGTGGGACTACTACTCACATGGAGAGGATGTCGAGCATTCGCTAGCCTTCTCCGGCAATGATGCAAAGGTTTGGAGTACCGCCACCGCCCATCTTCGTGGGTCGGAAGACGCGGATCCCGGATCGAGACTCTTGGACGATGGAGGTATTCCTGTATGCACGGAAGAGGAATTCAAATCCCATACCTACCCCATCAAGCACCCTCGGTCCGCTGCTTCGACGCTGTTCAGACGCAAAGACGCCGCCATTGACGAGTTGTGCCACCTCGCACAAGGATGCCGTACATCGCCCCTTTTGCTTCTTCATCAACCCTGTAGGACAGAGGTATCCATCCCTTTGATATTCCAAATGACGATCCTCGATCGTCACATCAGTGCAGCTCACCCAAAGCGATGGCGCTACTTATGCTAGAGCTCAGAGGAGATTGGACAACTTCGATGCTTCACTTCCAGCTACCAAAGATTCCGACATGCTTCGCGCAGCCTTCTCCAGAGCTGTGCAATGAGTTTGAGCTGGGACGCTCTGTGGCCGCAGCCGACCACGCGCCGCCTTCACCCGTAGTTGACTACACGCCGCCTTCTCCAGCATCACCGTCATCCCCAACAACCCGCACTAGCTCGACTTTCAGACTCCACCTCGCACTTACGGCACGCAAGAAGGTGCGACGCCCACCCGCCACTGCCATCACTCAAGAAGCGCAAGCTCGCTCCTTCTCGCTTTCGGCCGATCGCCTCCGGCCGTGAATCGCGCCTCGCCGAGTGTGACTGTTCACGTCACCACGTGAGAGAGCGCCAGGAAGACCCGGAGGAGGATCCAGAAGAGGACCCGGAAGAAGACCCTGAGGAGCGCGTCTTTGGAGAGGATTAGTAGTCTTTTGGAGTCCGTAGTACCCAAATAAAATGTTCGCGTCCCTAGAACGCTTATTGTTATGTTTTGGTGTGCTAGATGGACTGTACCAGGCCTATGTGCACTTGTGGTACAGCCATCCTTGGAGTTATCTTGTTTTAATAAAGTTTTCCCAAGTGGTTGCTAGTTCTTTCTTGTGTGTTGGCTTGGGATGTGGTTTAGTTCCCTAATCTCTTACCTTTGCTATTTCCTCTTACCTTCGCTAACCTAAACCGCTCTGATGGTGAACACAAGGAGCAACCCGGTAGCACCGTGACGCCAACAACCAGCCGAGGACAACATTCCACCACCTCCCGCCAGCCCCCAACTTGGAGCAAATGATGGCCATGCAACTTCAGCTTCTTCAAGCCTTAGCACAAAACCAAGTGCAACAAACAAAGATGCACCCAACCAGCACCCTACCTAAGTTGGGAGAATTCATGAGGACACGACTCTCCCACTTTGTTGGATCAAGGATCCCTTGGAGGCGATGATTGGATCAAGGATGTGGAAAGAAAATTGGTCCTAGCTCAGGCAATGATAATGAAAAGGTGTCAGATGTCGCTCACCACCAAGGGAATGGCTGCCAACCGTGGGAAAACTACCGCGCGCCCATCAAAATGCACAAGCCATCACTTGGGAGGAGTTTGTCGGCTTTCAGATCGCCCATATTCCTACGGAATAATGGAAATGAAGAAGAGAGAATTCTACCAACTACAACAGGAAACCTCAAGAGCTCAACACCAACAAGTTCACCCAACTGTCTGTATGTGATCTCAAGAGGTCACCTCGAGGCGACCAAGATTTGGAGGTTCACGCAGGACTTGACCCCAATCTCAAGGTGCAGCTGGTATCCAATGACTTCCCAACCTTCCAAAGACCTAGTGAACAAGGCCTTTGTCCAAGAAGATGCTCACACCACTGCACAAAAATCTAAGAGGAAGTTTCAAGCCCAAAGAAGGAGCAAGCAGCTCTCGATTCCGCCCCAACGCACCTCACTTTCACAAACTCTCGAGTCAAGCGTGCCAAGGACTCCTTTTCAGACCCCGCCCAAATCCACAAACTCCCGAGCAAGCAATGGTGGACAACCCCAGCAGAACAAGACTTCAAGCAGCAGGAGTGCAAGGCTTTAATCGCAAGAACATGGGACACTATGCCAAGAATCGTCCCCGTAAACGCCAAAGAATGACCCTGCCTGTTTAACTGGGACTACGCCAAAGAAGAGCCCCAAATGCAGGACAAGGCCGTGGAACACCTCAGACTCCCAAGGGCTCCACAAGTCGTAGCAGAGGACATCTCAACCATGTGACCGCGAAGCACCAGATGCACCCGACGTAGTTCGGTAAGTTTTTGTCAACTCGGAATTGCATCAGATTATTTGATTCTCGAGCTTCGCATTCTTTTGTGTCAAAAGATGTGGTTGAAAGGTATAATTGGGATGTGAGTAAACTACAGTAACCCCATGCTAGTCCAAATTCCGAAAGGAATGAGGACTAACACGCTTGCCTTGACGCAATCGTGGATATAAATGGAGTTAAGTTCTTAGCAAATCTTATTATAATAGACTCCAAGGGTTTAGATGTAATACTTGGAATGGATTGGTTAGCTAAGTATAAAGGGCGATAGATTGTGCCGATCGAGTCATACAATCACTAACTCGATGGGATTCAAGTAGTATAAGTCAAACTCCCTACCCGGTAGGTGTAGTTTGAACAAAGGTGAAGGAGTGACTCGAAAAGTACCTATAGTGAGTGAGTACCCAGATGTATTCCTCAAGATTTGCCCTAATGCCGCTTTACAGTGGAAGTAGAGTTTGTCATCAACCTAGTACCGAATAGCCCAATTTCCAAGAGACCTTATCGATGTCCGCAAATGATTTGGCGGAAGTTAAGAAACAAATTGAAGAGCTGCAGGATAAAGGATTTGTAAGGCCAAGCTCGTCACCTTGGGGAGCACCAAGATCATAGTGAAGAAGAAGGACGAAGTCTTCGCATGTGTGTGGACTATCGATCCTTGAATGATGTGACGATTAAGAACAAGTACCCTTTACCCAGAATGGATGATCTGTTTGATCAGTTGAAAGGATCATGTGTATTTTCTAAGATTGATCTTCGATCATGGTGTCACCAATTGAAGTTAAGACCAGAGGACATACCCAAGACCGCATTTGCTACCCGTTATGGATTGTATGAGTATACAGTGATGTCTTTCGGTCTAACCAATGCTCCAGCATACTTCATGAATCTGATGAATAAGGTGTTCATGGAATATTTGGATAAGTTTGTGGTTGTATTCATCGACGATATTTTGATATATTCCAAGAATGAGGAAGAACATGCCGAACATTTGAGGATAGTTTTGGAAAAGCTCCGAGAAAATCAGTTGTATGCCAAGTTTAGTAAGTGTGAGTTTTGGTTAAAGAAAGTAGCTTTCTTGGGCCATGTGATTTCGGCAGGAGGAGTATCCGTAGACCCGGAGAAAGTTAATGATGTGCTCAATTGGACACAACCAAAGTCAGTATCCGAGATCAGAAGTTTTCTTGGATTGGCTGGTTACTATCGTCGATTTATTGAAGGTTTCTCCAAGCTCGCAAGACCTCTCACCCAGTTGCTGAAGAAGGAAAAGGAGTTTGAATGGAGTAAACCATGCGAGGATAGTTTCCAAGAGCTGAAGAAGAGGTTAACTTCTGCACTGTTGACGCTCCTGACATTAGGAAGGATTTCAAGTCTTCTCGTGATGCGTCAAGGCGGGGACTAGGCTGTAATCGATGCAAGAAAGAAAGGTAGTAGCATATGCCTCAAGGCACCAAGACCCCATGAAGGAAATTACCCAACGATGATTTAGAGTCACCGTAGTGCATGCAATCAAAATATGGAGGCATTACTTGATTGGTAAACGTGCTAGAAATTTACACTGATCACAAGAGTTTGAAATATATATTCACTCAACCCGATCTCAACATGAGGCAAAGGAGATGGCTTGAGTTAATAAAGGATTATGATATTGGAATACATTATCACCCAGAAAGGCTAATGTGGTAGCAGATGCCTTGAGCAGAAAGGGTTATTGTGCCAAGTCAGGATTAAGGACAGATGCCCGCCTTCAAGAAGAGTTCCAACGGCTCAACCTAGAAGTAGTGGAGGAAGGATTTCTAGCCACTTTGGAGGTTCAACCAACCTTAGAAGATCAAATCGAGCAAATCAAAAGGAGGACAAGTATGTCCAGAGATCAAGGATAATATGAAGAAAGGGAAAGCCTCGGATTTTCAGAGGATGAAGAAGGTACCTTTGGTTTGGGAAAAGAATTATTGTACCTGAAAAGAAAGAGGTAAAGGAGTTAATATTGAAGGAAGCCCATGAATCGATATTCAATTCATCCTGGAGTACCAAGATGTACCAAGATCTCAAGGAGAGGTATTGGTGGTCAAGTATGAAACGAAATTGCAGAATACGAGCCTTGTGCGATGTATGCCAACGGATTAAAGCGAACACCGAGACTCGCCGACTCCTCGCAGCCATTGCAGATCCCCGAGTGGAAATGGGAAGAAATTGGTATGGATTTTATAACTCGATTACCAAGAACCAAAACACGCACGATTCAATTTGGGTTATAGTGGATCGCTTGACAAAAGTCGCCATTTCATTACAAGAAAGACCACATACTCCGGGATAGACTTGCAGAGTTGTACATGTCAAGAATTGTGTGCTTGCATGGGATCCCAAAGAAGATAGTGTCCGATCGAGGAACCCAGCCACTTCGAGATTTTGGCAAAAGCTACATGAACTTTTGGGCACAAATTTAAACTTCAAGACAGCCTATCATCCACGCATGATGGTCAAACAGAAAGAGTAAATCAAATCCTCGAAGACATGTTGAGAGCTTGTGTACCGCAAACAAAAGTAATTGGGATCGAGTTTACCCTATGCGAGTTCTCCTACAACAATAGTTATCAATCCAGCTTTGCAAATGTCTCCTTCAAGCCCTATACTGCAGAAAGTGCAGACTCCATTGTATTGGAAGGAAACAGAGAAGGACAAGTGTTTGGACCAGATGTGTTTGAAGCAAGTAAGAACAAGTTCGCCTAATCCAGATGATTAAAAACAAGACAAACTGCATGTAAAAGTTATGCATAATCGACGAGAAGCTTAGTGTCACATCCCAAAAATTTGGCTTTTGAAAAATTTAATTCAAATAAATTATTTTAAGGTAATTGATTTTACTTGGCTTTTATTTGCCTTTCTGGATTTTCTCGAATTTAAAAACTATTTTTAGAGCTTAAAAGTAATTCAAAATATGAAAATTAAATATCAACAGTAGTTGGAAATAATTTTATTTAGCCCAAAATATGTCCAGAGCTTCGTGAATTTTTCTGGAATTTTTGGAGGTATTTTCATATTTTTCGAGGCCTAAATAATTTTCTAGCCTTTTCTCAAAATCTAAATCAAATTCTGAAAATAAAATCCTCCTTTTTCCTCCGCCGACGCAGGACGGCCCAGATCCGCCCACGCCGCCGGCGATCCCGCCGCACTTCCTCTCTCGCTGCTGTCCAATGGCCCGGCCACACCGGCGGCCCCGCTTCCTCCTCTCGCGCGACGCGGGACGGCTCGATGAGCCGAGTCCCGCACGGCCATCCACCGCCCGATCTTTTCCTCGAGCCGCGTGGCAGCCATCCGCACCGCCCGCCGCCCTCCTCTCTCATCGCACGCGGCCCGCTGCCGATCCGCTGCCTCGCGAGCCGCGCCTTCCTTTTCCTTCCCCTCTTCTTTTTCGCGGCCGATCGAGACCGCGCGGATCCCGCCTTGCCTTCCCGCCCCTCGGTTTGGAAGTCCTGACGCCGCCACGATCAATCCTCGATCTCCCTGCCCCTTCCATCGGCGCCTCTCTTCCTGCTTTCCCCTTTCCTTCCTTTTCCTGCCGACACACCGGCGAGGGATTGCGCGCCGTGTCCTCCTCCGCCCCTATAAATAGCTCCCTCGCCTCCTCTCCCGCACCACCTCCCGCCGCCTCCACTTCTCCCTTTGAGCCCCGAGCGCCGCCGCACGTAAGCTCCTCGCGCGCTCCCCAGAGGTGCCCGGTGAGTAACGCCGCCGCCTCGGTCTTCCCGGCTCGCCGCTACTCGAGCACCCCGTGGCCGCGCGATCCTCCCCGACGCCGCCGCCTCTCCGCCGCCGAGCGCTGCCGCACCGAGGACCCGAGCTAGCTCCGCCTCGCCGCCGCCGCCTTCTCCGCTGCCGCCGCACTCGCCGACCCTCCAACCGAACCTCCGCTCAAGGATTGCATTTCACGCGCACCCGAACCCTCCGACCTCCTCGCTGCGACGACCGCCTCCGCCACCTTCCTCCTCCCCGCAGTAACTCAAAAGGCTTGATTGCCCTATATGGGTAGGCAAAGCCTCCCGCCACTTACTAGCGGCGCTCGCCGAATCCTCGCGCGCTCGAGCCTCCGGCTCGCGCGAGGTTGAGTTTTTCGCTTATTTTCCGGGCCGACAAGTGGGTCCCACCCGCCGCCGGCCGCCGGCTCTGCGCTGCCACGCCGCCGGGCCCCACCTCTCGTGCCGCTCTCGACAAGGGGCCCGAGTCCAGGGGTCCCATGTGTCGAGGTCGAGCCGTGGCTCACCGTCCATGGGTCCCACATGTCGCTGACCGCTGGTTACTGCTCAGTGGGCCCCACCGCGCCTCAAAATAAAAATAAAAATTAAAATCTAATATTCCAAAGGCCCTACCTGTCAGAAATTTCCGAATTTCTCGATTTATTCAAATCTGAGATTTTCAAATGAGCATAACTTTCTCATTTTAACTCCAATTCCAGCCATTCAAATTTCTAAATTCATCTAAAATCATAATCTATCCAACTATGGCCTCTGTTGAATTTTTGGATTTTATTTGAATTTTCTTTTGTATTTATTTGCTTTGTTGCCTCGTCTTTTCTCGCGTAGATTCCAACGTTGTCAACGAACCCTCTCCACAGCAGCTAGAAGACCCAGAAACCCTGCAAGAAGGCAAGTCTCCTTTGATCATCTTGAACCTATGCTTTTGAAATGTTTTTAAAATATTTTAAATTATGTGCATTGCTATTTACCTAAATTCACTAGTTCAAATCTTTAGGAACTAGTTATTCCAACTTGCTATGCCCTCCATTGAAATTGAATGCCATGTACTCTTGTCACCATAGAACTCCCTTTGTCTCATTAATGAGAGTATTTAATTACTTGTTGATGTTAGTATGGTAGTATAATGCTTAGTCATGCTATCTAATAACTTTGGAAACTCTTGAAAATGGGAAATTATGATTTGTTGTTGAAACCCTTGTGTTTATAAATGTAGTGGTAATTGGAGTTGCCACTGATCTTTTAAAATAAAATAAAATGTGAAAGTTGGTTTAGATTAGGGTGGATGGTTGGTTTGGCTTGGTGCAGTTAGCACGAGATCTTGTTAAGTGTATGTTCCACCCTAGTCAATTAAGGACCGACGCTTGTGTTTGTCCGCATCGAGCATTAACCGCATAACCACAAGTCTATATGCGCATTTACCTAGTCGACTAACTTATGATAGTCTAGTTTAGGTGCCACCAAGGGAAAGTGGGTGCCGTGGATGGACCGGTTATTCACAAAGTGAGGGACAGGATTTATCAGACTCATATGGCGCAAGAGGGGCTTCAGATTGGATTTAACCCTTCGCAGTGAAACCTCAAATGGGTGGTATCTAGCTAGAATAGAATAAGGTAAAGGCTTTGTGGTATTTTATCCGGGTCTCATGCCAAAGGAAGCGTGTTGACTTTTAGGATAATTTATCTCTTGTGGGTAAAGTTGTACAACCTCTCGCAGAGTGTAAAACTATTCGAATAGCCGTGCCCACGGCCAAGGGCGGCAAGGAATGCATTCACACGGTAGATTTCTGGTTTTGTTTTAAAATCAAAGTTTGTATTCGAGGTGGAGGGAACTCTCGAAGGGAATCTCATGATGGAGCCAGAGAGGGTGGATGGAACCCGCAGTTTAAAACTTGACCAATGGTAATTGGTTAGCTAGTGTTGGTAGTTGGAACCTTCACTAGAAAGTTAATTCTGTTAAAACATTTACTTCATTAAATAATGGCTTCGAAAATAACTAGTAGTAATCGAGATTTCAAATATTGCTTTGTGCAAAAGAACCATATGGCCTTCCTTTGTTAAGCCTTGCATCTATGCTACACTTAAAAATCAAATCTCAGAGGAAGTTGAAGCTCAGGAGGGTGACTACGACTACTGCTTCGCTTGTGGCTGTGATGGATTCTTCCCGGAGGACTAGGTCGCGCTTCCCCAGTCAATTGCCTGTGGCGAATTGATGGGTCGTCCTCGAGTTTTATTTGCTTCCGCTTTATTTCTTGTGTGCGAGGTCTTAAAACCTCCCTTGTAATAATGAGACCCGGTGGTCAGTACTCTTATTTACTGTAATAAATCGTTGATGGTGATGTTTTCCATTCTGTTTGACTGTGTGCACTAGTTTTGATCTGGGACTAGTGCTGTAATACACAGAGGGTCCGGGTTTGATTATCCGGAGGCCCGACAGAGATGGCATCAGAGCCAATTTGACTGTAGGACGTGACCTAGATTAGAAATGGCAAACCATAAGGACTTATATTTATAAAAAGAGTATATTAAAAATGTGTAAGCTTCTTTGCTTCTACTCTCTTCCTACTTAGAATCTCGTTCTTGTCTCCAACTCCATTTGTTAAAACTTTTACTAATCTTTTCTTTCACTCAACTTTGTAGATGGCTGGTTCATCCTCCGCTGCCCCGTGGGACTACTACTCACATGGAGAGGATGCTGGAGCATTCGCTAGCCTTCTCCAAGCACCGATGCAAGGTCCGAGTACCGTCACCACCCATCTTCGTGGGTCGGAAGACGCGGATCTGGATCGAGACTCTTGGACGATGGAGGTATTCCTGTATGCACGGAAGAGGAATTCAAGTCCCACACCTACCCCATCAAGCACCCTCGGTCCCATTGCTTTCGACGCTGTCCAGACGCAAAGACGCCGCCATTGACGAAGTTGTGCCACTGCACAAAGATGCTGTACATCAGTCCCCCTTTTGCTTCTTCATCAACCCTCGCCCAGGACAGAGGTATCCAGATCCCTTTGATATTCCAGCTGACGATCCTCGACTGTCACATCAGGTGCAGCTCACCCAGGCGATGGTAGTCACTTATGCTAGAGCTCAGGAGGAGATTGGACAACTTCGGATGCTTCTCACTTCCAGCTACCAGCATTCCGACACGCTTCGCACACAGCTTCTCCAGAGCCAGGCAGCTGAGTTTGAGTTGGGACGTCTCCGGGCCGCAGCCGACTACGCGCCGTCTTCACCCGTAGTTGATTACACGCCATCTTCCCCAGTACCAGCCGTCATCCCCAACAACCCGGCACCAGCTCGACTTTCAGGACTCCACATCAGACTTACAGCACGCAAGAAGGTGCGACGCCCCAGTCCGCCACCTGTCATTACTCTCAAGAAGCGCAAGCCTTCTCCTTCCCATTCTCGGTCGACTGCCTCCAGTCGTAATCGTGCCTCGGCCGAGTGTGACTGTTCACGTCACCACGTGAGAGAGCGCCAGGAAGACCCGGAGGAGGATCCAGAAGAGGACCCGGAAGAAGACCCTGAGGAGCGCGTCTTTGGAGAGGATTAGTAGTCTTTGAGTCCGTAGTACCCAAATAAAATGTCCGCGTCCTTAGAACGCTTATTGTTATGTTTTGGTGTGCTAGATGGACTGTACCAGGCCTATGTGCACTTGTGGTACAGCCATCCTTGGAGTTATCTTGATTTTATAAAAGTTTTTCCCTAAGTGGTTGCTAGTTCTTTCTTGTGTGTTGGCTTGGGATGTGGTTTAGTTCCCCTAATCTCTTACCTTTGCTATTTCCTCTTACCTTCGCTAACCTAAACCGCTTCAGATGGTGAACACGAGGAGCAACCCTGGCAGCAGCCGTGACGCCAACAACCAGCCAGAGGACAACATTCCACCACCTCCCGCTCAGGCCCCCAACTTGGAGGAAATGATGGCTATGTAGCTGCAGCATTTCAAGCTCTCGCCTAGAACCAAGTGCAGCCAGCCCAGCAGGCACCCAACCAGGCACCCCAGTCTAAATTGGGGGAATTCATGAGGACAAGGCCTCCCACTTTTGCTGGATCGGTGGATCCTCGGAGGCGATGATTGGATCAAGGATGTGGAAAGAAAATTGGTCCTAGCTCATTGCAACGATAATGAAAAGGTGTCAGATGTCGCTCACCACCAAGGGAATGGCTGCCAACCGTGGGAAAACTACCGCGCGCCCATCAAAATGCACAAGCCATCACTTGGGAGGAGTTTGTCAAGCTTTCCAGATCGCCCATATTCCTACGGGAGTAATGGAAATGAAGAAGAGAGAATTCTACCAACTACAACAGGGAAACCTCAAGAGCTTCAATACCAACAAGTTCACCCAACCGTCTCTGTATGCATCCAAGAGGTCACATCGGATGCGACCAAGATTTGGAGGTTCACGCAGGACTTGACCCCAACCTTAAGGTGCAGCTGGTATCCAATGACTTCCCAACCTTCCAAAGACCTAGTGAACAAGGCCTTTGTCCAAGAAGATGCTCAACGCCACTGCATTTAAAATCGGAAGAGGAAGTTTCAAGCACAAAGAAGGAGCAAGCAGCTCTCGATTCCGCCCCAACGCACCTCACTATCATAAGCTCTCGAGTCAAGCATGCCAAGGACTCCTTTTCAGACCCCGCCCAAATCCACAAACTCCCGGGCAAACAATGGTGGCCAACCCCGCAGAACAAGACTTCAAGCAGCAGGAGTGCAGTTTTTAACCGCAAGAACATGGGGCACTATGCCAAAGAATCGTCCCTCGAAACGCCCAACAATAACTCCAGCTGTTTCAACTGGGACTACGCCAAAGAAGAGCTCCGATCGCAGTCAAGGCCGTGGGGCACCACTGCACCCCAAGGACTCCACAAGTGGTGAGTAGAGGGCATCTCAACCATGTGACCGCTGGCGGCACCCAAGATGCACCCGACGAGTTCTGGTAAGTTTCTTGTCAACTCGAATTGCATCAGCATTATTTGATTCTCGAGCTTCACATTCTTTTGTGTCAAAAGATGTGGTTGAAAGGTATAGTTGGGATGTGAGTAAACTATGTAACCCCATGCTAGTCCAAATCCTCGAAAGCAATGAGGACTAACACGCTTTGCCTTGACGCAATCGTGGATATAAATGGAGTTAAGTTCTTAGCAAATCTTATTATAATAGACTCAAGGGTTTAGATGTAATACTTGGAATGGATTGGTTAACCAAGTATAAAGGATGATAGATTGTGCCGACTGAAATGTTATAATCACTAACTCGATGGGATTCAAGTAAGGTATAAGTCAAACTCCCTTACCCAGAGTGTGTAGTTTGAGCAAGGTAAAGGGAGTGACTCGAGAAAGTACCTATAGTGAGTGAGTACCTGATGTATTCCTCAAGATTTGCCCTAATGCCGCTTGACAGGAAGTAGAATTTGTCATCAACCTAGTACTGGAATACCCAATTTCCAGAGACCTTATCGGATGTCCGCAAATGATTTGGCGGAAGTTAAGAAACAAATTGAAGAGCTGCAGGATAAAGGATTTGTAAGGCCAAGCTCACACCTTGGGGAGCACCAAGATCGCTAGTAAAGAAGAAAGATGGTAGTCTTCGCATGTGTGTGGACTATCGATCATTGAATGATGTGACTATTAAGAACAAGTACCCTTTACCTGCAATAGATGATCTGCTTGATCGGTTGAAAGGATCATGTGTATTCTCTAAGATTGACCTTCGATCAGATATCACCAATTGAAGTTAAGACCAGAGGACATACCCAAGACCGCATGTGCCACCCGTTATGGATTGTATGAGTATACAAGTGATGTCTTTCGGCCTAACCAATGCCCCAAAGAAACTTCACGAACTGATGAATAAGGTGTTCATGGAATATTTGGATAAGTTTGTGGTTGTATTCATCGACGATATTCTGATATACTCCAAGAATGAGGAAGAGCACGCAGAACATTTGAGGATAGTTTTGGAAAAGCTCGAGAGAATCGCTTGTATGCCAAGTTCGGTAAGTGTGAGTTTTGCTGAAGAAAGTAGCTTTCTTGGGCCATGTGATTTCAGCAGAGGAGTGTCCGAGACCCCGAGAAAGTAAATGATGTGCTCAATTGGACACAACCAAAGTCAGTATCCGAAATCAGGAGTTTTCTTGGATTGGCTGGTTACTATCGTCGATTTATTGAAGGTTTCTCCAAGCTCGCAAGACCTCTCACCCAGTTGCTGAAGAAGGAAAAGAAGTTTGAATGGAGTAAACCATGTGAGGATAGTTTCCAAGAGTTGAAGAAAAGGTTAACTTCTGCACCAGTGTTGACGCTTCCGGACATTAGGAAGGATTTTGAAGTCTTCTGCGATGCGTCAAGGCAAGGACTAGGCGTGTAATCGATGCAAGAAAGAAAGGTAGTAGCATATGCCTCAAGGCAACTGCGACCCCATGAAGGAAATTACCCAACTCATGATTTAGAGTCACGTAGTAGTGCATGCACCAAAATATGGAGGCATTACTTGATTGGCAACTGTTGTGAAATTTACACGGATCACAAGAGTTTGAAATATATATTCACTCAACCCGATCTCAACATGAGGCAAAGGAGATGGCTTGAGTTAATAAAGGATTATGATATTGGAATACATTATCACCCAGAAAGGCTAATGTGGTAGCAGATGCCTTGAGCAGAAAGAGTTATTGTGCAAAGTCAGGATTAAGGACAAGATGCCTACCCTTTAAGAAGAGTTCCAACGGCTCAACCTAGAAGTAGTGGAGGAAGGATTTCTAGCCACTTTGGAAGTTCAACCAACCTTAGAAGATCAAATCGAGAGTAGCTCAAAAGGAGGACAAGTATGTCCAGAGATCAAGGATAATATGAAGAAAGGGAAAGCCTGGATTTTCAGAGGATGAAGAAGGTACCCTTTGGTTTGGGAAAAGAATTATTGTACCAAAAGAAAGAGGTAAAGGAGTTAATATTGAAGGAAGCCCATGAATCTGATATTCAATTCATCCCGGAGTACCAAGATGTACCAAGATCTCAAGGAGAGGTATTGGTGGTCAAGTATGAAACGAAATTGCGAATACGTAGCCTTGTGCGATGTATGCCAACGGATTAAAGCTGAACACCGAGACTCGCTGACTTCTGCAGCCATTGCAGATCCCCGAGTGGAAATGGGAAGAAATTGGTATGGATTTTATAACTGGATTACCAAGAACCAAGACAGGCACGATTCAATTTGGGTTATAGTGGATCGCTTGACAAAAGTCGCCCATTTCATTCCAAGAAAGACCACCTACTCGGGGATAGACTTGCGGAGTTGTACATGTCAAGAATTGTGTGTTTGCATGGGATCCCAAAGAAGATTGTGTCGATCGAGGAACCCAGCCACTTGAGATTTTGGCAAAGCTACATGAACTTTTGGGCACAAACTTAAACTTCAAGACAGCTTATCATCCATGCATGATGGTCAAACTGAAAGAGTAAATCAAATCTCGAAGACATGTTGAGAGCTTGTGTACTTGCAAACAAGAGTAATTGGGATCGAGTTTGCCCTATGCGAGTTCTCCTACAACAATAGTTATCAATCCAGCTTACAAATGTCTCGATCAAGCCCTATACGGCAGAAGTGTAGGACTCCATTGTATTGAAGGAAACAGAGAAGGACAAGTGTTTGGACCAGATGTGCTGCAGCAAGCGTAAGAACAGTTCGTCTAATCCAAGACAGATTAAAAACAAGACAAACTGCATGTAAGAGCTATGCGGACAATCGCCGAGAAGCTTAGAATTGCACTGGGATCATGTTTATTTGAAGGTGTCACCTCTAAAGGAATGAGACGTTTTGGAGTAAGTGGAAAGCTAGCTCCTGATTCATTGGACCTTTTCCTGTTGTGGCGAAACGAGGAGAAGTTGCTTACCAGTTGGAGCTTCCACCGCAGCTGTCAAAGGTGCATGACGTCTTCCATGTGTCTCAGCTAAGAAAGTGTCTTAGAGTTCCAGAAGAGCAGATGCCTCTAGATGAAATAAATGTAAAGGAGGACCTCACCTATCCAGAATATCCAGTCAAGATATTGGAGGAAGCAGAGCGCCGTACGCGCAGCAAGATTATCAAGTTCTGTAAAGTGCAATGGAGCAATCATTCAGAATTGGAAGCAACTTGGGAGCGTGAAGAGGATCTAAGAGAAGAGTTCCCCGATCTTTTTCCCAGTCCGTCCGAATCTCGGGGTCGAGATTCTTTCTAAGGGGGTAGGTTTGTCACATCCCAAAATTTGGCTTTTGAAAATTTAATTCAAATAAATTATTTTAAGGTAATTGGATTTTACTTGGCTTTTATTTGCCTTTCTGATTTTTCTCGAATTTAAAACTATTTTTAGAGCTTAAAAGTAATTCGAAATATGAAAATTAAATATCAACAGTAGTTGGAAATAATTTTATTTAGCCCAAAATATGTCCAGGAGCTTCTGTGAATTTTTCTGGAATTTTTGGAGGTATTTTCATATTTTTCTGAGGCCTAAATAATTTTCTAGCCTTTTCTGAAAATTTAAATCAAATTCTGAAAATAAAATCCTCCATTTTCCTCCGCCGACGCGTGGACGGCCCAGATCCGCCCACGCCGCGCTCGGCGATCCCGCCGCACTTCCTCTCCTCGCTGTCCCAGCGGCCCGCCACGTCCGCGGCCCCGCTTTCCTCCTCCGCGCTCGACGCGTGGACGGCTCGGATGAGCCGAGTCCCGCACGGGCCATCCAGCCGCCCGATCTTTTCCCCGAGCCGCGTGGCAGCCATCCGCACCGCCCGGCCGCTCTCCTCTCTCTCATCGCACGCTGGGCCGCTGCCGGATCCGCTGCCTCGCGAGCCGGCGCTTTCCTTTTCCTTCCCCTCTTTCCTTTTCGCCGGCCGACCGAGACCGCGCGGATCCCGCCTTGCCTTCCCGCCCCTCGGTTTTGAAGTCCCGACGCCGCGCACATCGATCCTCGATCTCCCGGCTCCCTTCCATCGGCGCCTCTCTTTCCCGCTTTCCCCCTTTCCTTCCTTTTCCCTACCGACACACCGCGAGGGATTGCGCGCCGTGTCCTCCTCCGCCCCTATAAATAGCTCCCTCGCCTCCCTCTCCCGCACCACCTCCCGCGCCCTCCACTTCTCCCTTTGAGCCCCGAGCGCCGCCGCACGTAAGCTCCCGTGCGCGTCCGGTAGGTGCTCCGGTGAGTAATCGCCGCCGCCTCGGTCTTCCCGGCTTCGCGCCGCTACCTCGAGCACCCCGTGGCCGCGGCGATCCTCCCGACGCCTCGGCCGCCCCTCCGCCGCCGAGCGCTGCCGCACCGAGGACCCGAGCTAGCTCCGCCTCCCCTCGCTGTCGGCCTTCTCCGCTCGCGCGCACTCGCCGACCCTCCAACCGAACCCTCCGCTCAAGGATTGCATTTCACGCGCCACCCGAACCCTCCGACCCTCCTCGCCGCGACGACCCGCCTCCGCCACCTTCCCGCCTCCCCTCGGCAGTAACTCAAAAGGCTTGATTGCCCTATATGGGTAGGCAAAGCCTCCCGCCACTTGGCGGCGCTCGCTCAGAACTCCCTGGTGCGAGTTCGAGCCTCCGGCTCAGCGAGGTTGAGTTTTTCATTTATTTTCTGGGTGACAAGTGGGTCCCACCCGCCGGGCCGCCGGCTCACACGCCACATCGCCGCTGGGCCCCACCCTCTGTCTTGTCTCGACAAGTGGGCCCGGAGTCCAGTGGGTCCCATGTGTCAGAGGTCGAGCCGTGGCTCACTCTCGATGGGTCCCACATGTCGCTGACCGCCGATGGTTACTGCTCAAAGGGCCCCACCTCGCCTCTCTCAAAATAAAAATAAAAATTAAAATCTAATATTCCAGTGGGCCCCACCTGTCAGAAATTTCCGAATTTCTCGATTTATTCAAATCTGAGATTTTCAAATGAGCATAACTTTCTCATTTTAACTCCAATTCCAGCCATTCAAATTTCTAAATTCATCTAAAATCATAATCTATCCAACTATGGCCTCTGTTGAATTTTTGGATTTTATTTGAATTTTCGTTTGTATTTATTTGCTTTGTTGCCTCGCCTTTTCTCGCGTAGATTCCAACGTTGTCAACGAACCCTCTCCACAGCAGCAAGAAGACCCAGAAACCCTGCAAGAAGGCAAGTCTCCTTTGATCATCTTGAACCTATGCTTTTGAAATGTTTTTAAAATATTTTAAATTATGTGCATTGCTATTTACCTAAATTCACTAGTTCAAATCTTTAGGAACTAGTTATTCCAACTTGCTATGCCCTCCATTGAAATTGAATGCCATGTACTCTTGTCACCATAGAACTCCTTTGTCTCATTAATGAGAGTATTTAATTACTTGTTGATGTTAGTATGGTAGTATAATGCTTAGTCATGCTATCTAATAACTTTGGAAACTCTTGAAAATGGGAAATTATGATTTGTTGTTGAAACCCTTGTGTTTATAAATGTAGTGGTAATTGGAGTTGCCACTGATCTTTTAAAATAAAATAAAATGTGAAAGTTGGTTTAGATTAGGGTGGATGGTTGGTTTGGCTTGGTGCAGTTAGCACGAGATCTTGTTAAGTGTATGTTCCACCCTAGTCAATTAAGGACCGACGCTTGTGTTTGTCCAGACTGAGCATTAACCGTACAACCACAAGTCTATATGGGTACGACCTAGCTGACTAACTTATGATAGTCTAGTTTAGGTGCCACCAGTGGAAAGTGGGTGCGTGGATGGACCGATTATTCACAAAGTGAGGGACAGGATTTATCAGACTCATATGGCGCAAGAGGGGCTTCAGATTGGGATTTAACCCTTCTGCGGTGAAACCTCGCCGGTGGTATCTAGCTAGAATAGAATAAGGTAAAGGCTTTGTGGTATTTTATCCGGTCTCATGCCAAAGGAAGCGTGTTGACTTTTAGGATAATTTATCTCTTGTGGGTAAAGTTGTACAACCTCTGCAGAGTGTAAACTATTCGAATAGCCGTGCCCACGGCCAAGGGCGGCAAGGAATGCATTCACATGGTAGATTTCTGGTTTTGTTTTAAAATCAAAAGTTTGTATTCCGAGGGTGGAGGGAACTCTCGGAAGGGAATCCTGGCGGATGGAGCCAGAGAGGGTGGATGGAACCCGCAGTTTAAAACTTGACCAATGGTAATTGGTTAGCTAGTGTTGGTAGTTGGAACCTTCACTAGAAAGTTAATTCTGTTAAAACATTTACTTCATTATATAATGCCTTCGAAAATAACTAGTAGTAATCGAGATTTCAAATATTGCTTTGTGCAAAAGAACCATATGGCCTTCCTTTGTTAAGCCTTGCATCTATGCATTTTTCCCAAGACTTGCGGAGTACTTTATGTACTCACATGCTACACTTAAAAATCAAATCTCAGAGGAAGTTGAAGCTCAGGAGGGTGACTACGACTACTGCTTCGCTTGTGGCTGTGATGGATTCTTCCCGGAGGACTAGGTCGCGCTTCCCCAGTCAATTGCCTGTGGCGAATTGATGGGTCGTCCTCGAGTTTTATTTGCTTCCGCTTTATTTCTTGTGTGCGAGGTCTTAAAACCTCCCTTGTAATAATGAGACCGGTGGTCGATACTTTATTTATCAGAATAAATCGTTGATGGTGATGTTTTCCATTCTGTTTGACTGTGTGCACTAGCTTTGATCTGGGACTAGTGCTGTAATACACAGAGGGTCCGGGTTTGATAATCCGGAGGCCCGACAGAGATGGCATCAGAGCCAATTTGACTGTAGGACGTGACCTAGATTAGAAATGGCAAACCATAAGGACTTATATTTATAAAAAGAGTATATTAAAAATGTGTAAGCTTCTTTGCTTCTACTCTCTTCCTACTTAGAATCTCGTTCTTGTCTCCAACTCCATTTGTTAAAACTTTTACTAATCTTTTCTTTCACTCAACTTTGTAGATGGTCGGTTCATCCTCCGCCCCCGTGGGACTACTACTCACATGGAGAGGATGCCGAGCATTCGCTAGCCTTCTCCGGCACCGATGCGAGTTGTCCGGAGTACCGTCACCACCCATCTTCGTGGGTCGGAAGACGCGGATCTGGATCGAGACTCTTGGACGATGGAGGTATTCCTGTATGCACGGAAGAGGAATTCAAGTCCCACACCTACCCCATCAAGCACCCTCGGTCCCATTGCTTTCGACGCTGTCCAGACGCAAGACGCCGCCATTGACGAAGTTGTGCCACTGCACAAAGATGCTGTACATCGCCCCCCTTTGCTTCTTCATCAACCTCGCCAGACAGAGGTATCCAGATCCCTTTGATATTCCAGCTGACGATCCTCGACTGTCACATCAGGTGCAGCTCACCCAGGCGATGGTAGTCACTTATGCTAGAGCTCAGGAGGAGATTGGACAACTTCGGATGCTTCTCACTTCCAGCTACCAGCATTCCGACACGCTTCGCACACAACTTCTCCAGAGCCAGGCAGCTGAGTTTGAGTTGGGACGTCTCCGGGCCGCAGCCGACTACGCGCCGTCTTCACCCGTAGTTGATTACACGCCATCTTCCCGAGTACCAGCCGTCATCCCCAACAACCCGGCACCAGCTCGACTTTCAGGACTCCACATCAGACTTACAGCACGCAAGAAGGTGCGACGCCCCAGTCCGCCACCTGTCATTACTCTCAAGAAGCGCAAGCCTTCTCCTTCCCGTTCTCGCCGATCGCCTCGGGCGAATCGTGCCTCGGCGAGTGTGACTTCTCACGCCACCACGTGAGAGCGCCAGAAGACCTTGAGGAGGATCCGAAGAGGACCCGGAAGAAGACCCTGAGGAGCGCGTCTTTGGAGAGGATTAGTAGTCTTTTGAGTCCGTAGTACCCAAATAAAATGTCCGCGTCCTTAGAACGCTTATTGTTATGTTTTGGTGTGCTAGATGGACTGTACCAGGCCTATGTGCACTTGTGGTACAGCCATCCTTGGAGTTATCTTGATTTTAATAAAAGTTTTTCCCTAAGTGGTTGCTAGTTCTTTCTTGTGTGTTGGCTTGGGATGTGGTTTAGTTCCCCTAATCTCTTACCTTTGCTATTTCCCTCTTACCTTCTGCTAACCTAAACCGCTTGAGATGGTGAACACGAGGAGCAACCCTGGCAGCAGCCGTGACGCCAACAACCAGCCAGAGGACAACATTCCACCACCTCCCGCTCAGGCCCCCAACTTGGAGGAAATGATGGCTATGCACTGCGAAGCTTTCAAGCTCTCGCCTGTAACCAAGTGCACCAAATTCAAAGAGCACCCAACCTGTGCACCCCGTCTAAATTGGGGAATTCATGAGGACAAGGCCTCCCACTTTGCTGGATCGATGGATCCTCGGAGGCGATGATTGGATCAAGGATGTGGAAAGAAAATTGGTACTAGCTCGATTACAACGATAATGAAAAGGTGTCAGATGTCGCTCACCACCAAGGGAATGGTCGCCAACCGGTGGAAAACTACCGCGCGCCCATCAAAATGCACAAGCCATCACTTGGGAGGAGTTTGTCGAAGCTTTCAGATCGCCCATATTCCTACGGAATAATGGAAATGAAGAAGAGAGAATTCTACCAACTACAACAGGAAACCTCAAGAGTTTCGAATACCGAACAAGTTCACCCAACTGTCGGTATGCATCCAAGAGGTCACATCGGATGCGACCAAGATTTGGAGGTTCACGCAGGACTTGACCCCAACCTTAAGGTGCAGCTGGTATCCAATGACTTCCCAACCTTCCAGCACCTAGTGAACAAGGCCTTTGTCCAAGAAGATGCTCACACACTGCATTTAAAATCGGAAGAGGAAGTTTCAAGCACAAACAAGGAGCAAGCAGCTCTCGATTCCGCCCCAACGCACCTCACTATCATAAGCTCTCGAGTCAAGCATGCCAAGGACTCCTTTTCAGACCCGCCCAAATCCACAAACTCCCGGCAAACAATGGTGGCCAACCCCGCAGAACAAGACTTTAGCAGCAGAGTGCAAGGCTTTAACTTGCAGAACATGGGGCACTATGCCAAAGAATCGTCCCCGAAACGCCCAGCAATAACTCCAGTTCGTTTCAATCTGGGGACTACGCCAGCAAGAGCTCCGACTGCAGGTCAAGGCCGTGGGGCACCACAGACCCCAAGGACTCCACAAGTGGTGAGTAGAGGGCATCTCAACCATGTGACCGCGGAAGCAGCCCAAGATGCACCCGACGTAGTTCTGGGTAAGTTTCTTGTCAACTCAGTAATTGCATCAGCATTATTTGATTCTGGAGCTTCACATTCTTTTGTGTCAAAAGATGTGGTTGAAAGGTATAGTTGGGATGTGAGTAAACTACAGAACCCCATGCTAGTCCACCACCGAAAGCAATGAGGACTAACACGCTTTGCCTTGACGCAATCGTGGATATAAATGGAGTTAAGTTCTTAGCAAATCTTATTATAATAGACTCCAAGGGTTTAGATGTAATACTTGGAATGGATTGGTTAACCAAGTATAAAGGACAGATAGATTGTGCTGACCGAGCTGTTACAATCACTAACTCTGATGGGATTCAAGTAAGGTATAAGTCAAACTCCCTTACCCAGAGCAGGTGTAGTTTGAGCAGTGTAAAGGAGTGACTCGGAGAAAGTACCTATAGTGAGTGAGTACCAGATGTATTCCTCAAGATTTGCCCTAATGCCGCTGCACAGTGGAAGTAGAATTTGTCATCAACCTAGTACTGAAACAGCTCCAATTTCCAAGAGACCTTATCGGATGTCTGCAAATGATTTGGCGGAAGTTAAGAAACAAATTGAAGAGCTGCAGGATAAAGGATTTGTAAGGCCAAGCTCGTCACCTTGGGGAGCACCAGTACTGCTAGTAAAGAAGAAAGATGGTAGTCTTCGCATGTGTGTGGACTATCGATCATTGAATGATGTGACTATTAAGAACAAGTACCCTTTACCTGAATAGATGATCTGCTTGATCAGTTGAAAGGATCATGTGTATTCTCTAAGATTGACCTTCGATCAGGATATCACCAATTGAAGTTAAGACCAGAGGACATACCCAAGACCGCATGTGCCACCCGTTATGGATTGTATGAGTATACAGTGATGTCTTTCGGTCTAACCAATGCCCCAGCAAACTTCATGAATCTGATGAATAAGGTGTTCATGGAATATTTGGATAAGTTTGTGGTTGTATTCATCGACGATATTCTGATATACTCCAAGAATGAGGAAGAGCACGCAGAACATTTGAGGATAGTTTTGGAAAAGCTTAGAGAGAATCAGTTGTATGCCAAGTTCAGTAAGTGTGAGTTTTGGTTGAAGAAAGTAGCTTTCTTGGGCCATGTGATTTCAGCAGGAGGAGTGTCCGTAGACCCTGAGAAAGTAAATGATGTGCTCAATTGGACACAACCAAAGTCAGTATCCGAAATCAGGAGTTTTCTTGGATTGGCTGGTTACTATCGTCGATTTATTGAAGGTTTCTCCAAGCTCGCAAGACCTCTCACCCAGTTGCTGAAGAAGGAAAAGAAGTTTGAATGGAGTAAACCATGTGAGGATAGTTTCAAGAGTTGAAGAAAAGGTTAACTTCTGCACTGTTGATGCTTCCGGACATTAGGAAGGATTTTGAAGTCTTCTGCGATGCGTCAAGGCAAGGACTAGGTGTGTAATGATGCAAGAAAGAAAGGTAGTAGCATATGCCTCAAGGCAACTGCGACCCCATGAAGGAAATTACCCAACTCATGATTTAGAGCTCACGTGTAGTGCATGCACTTTGAAAATATGGAGGCATTACTTGATTGGCAACCGTTGTGAAATTTACACTGATCACAAGAGTTTGAAATATATATTCACTCAACCCGATCTCAACATGAGGCAAAGGAGATGGCTTGAGTTAATAAAGGATTATGATATTGGAATACATTATCACCCAGAAAGGCTAATGTGGTAGCAGATGCCTTGAGCGAAAAGAGTTATTGTGCCAAGTCAGGATTAAGGACAAGATGCCTACCCTTTAAGAAGAGTTCCAACGGCGCAACCTAGAAGTAGTGGAGGAAGGATTTCTAGCCACTTTGGAAGTTCAACCAACCTTAGAAGATCAAATCAGAGCAGCTCAAAAGGAGGACAAGTATGTCCAGGAGATCAAGGATAATATGAAGAAAGGGAAAGCCTCGGGATTTTCAGAGGATGAAGAAGGTACCCTTTGGTTTGGGAAAAGAATTATTGTACCTGAAAAGAAAGAGGTAAAGGAGTTAATATTGAAGGAAGCCCATGAATCTGATATTCAATTCATCACAGAGTACCAAGATGTACCAAGATCTCAAGGAGAGGTATTGGTGGTCAAGTATGAAACGAGAAATTGCAGAATACGTGCCTTGTGCGATGTATGCCAACGGATTAAAGCTGAACACCGAGACTCGCTGACTTCTGCAGCCATTGCAGATCCACGAGTGGAAATGGGAAGAAATTGGTATGGATTTTATAATCGATTACCAAGAACCAAGACAGGCACGATTCAATTTGGGTTATAGTGGATCGCTTGACAAAAGTCGCCCATTTCATTCCAAAGAAAGACCACCTACTCCGGGATAGACTTGCGGAGTTGTACATGTCAAGAATTGTGTGTTTGCATGGGATCCCAAAGAAGATTGTGTCGATCGAGGAACCCGTTCACTTGAGATTTTGGCAAAGCTACATGAACTTTTGGGCACAAACTTAAACTTCAAGACAGCTTATCATCCACAGCATGATGGTCAAACTGAAAGAGTAAATCAAATCTCGAAGACATGTTGAGAGCTTGTGTACCGCAAACAAGAGTAATTGGGATCGAGTTTGCCCTATGCGAGTTCTCCTACAACAATAGTTATCAATCCAGTTTACAAATGTCTCCGTTCGAAGCCCTATACGGCAGGAAGTGTAGGACTCCATTGTATTGGAAGGAAACAGGAGAAGGACAAGTGTTTGGACCAGATGTGCTGCAGCAAGCAGAAGAACAGGTTCGTCTAATCCAAGACAGATTAAAAACAGCACAAACCAGACAGAAGAGCTATGCGGACAATCGCCGTAGAAGCTTAGAATTCGTACCTGGGGATCATGTTTATTTGAAGGTGTCACCTCTTAAAGGAATGAGACGTTTTGGAGTCAGTGGAAAGCTAGCTCCCAGATTCATTGGACCTTTTCCTGTTGTGGCGAAACGAGGAGAAGTTGCTTACCAGTTGGAGCTTCCACCGCAGCTGTCAAAGGTGCATGACGTCTTCCATGTGTCTCAGCTAAGAAAGTGTCTTAGAGTTCCAGAAGAGCAGATGCCTCTAGATGAAATAAATGTAAAGGAGGACCTCACCTATCCAGAATATCCAGTCAAGATATTGGAGGAAGCAGAGCGCCGTACGCGCAGCAAGATTATCAAGTTCTGTAAAGTGCAATGGAGCAATCATTTAGAATCGGAAGCAACTTGGGAGCGTGAAGAGGATCTAAGAGAAGAGTTCCCCGATCTTTTTCCCAGTCCGTCCGAATCTCGGGGTCGAGATTCTTTCTAAGGGGGGTAGGTTTGTCACATCCCAAAAATTTGGCTTTTTGAAAAATTTAATTCAAATAAATTATTTTAAGGTAATTGGATTTTACTTGGCTTTTATTTGCCTTTCTGGATTTTCTGGAATTTAAAAACTATTTTTAGAGCTTAAAAAGTAATTCGAAATATGAAAATTAAATATCAACAGTAGTTGGAAATAATTTTATTTAGCCCAAAATATGTCCAGGAGCTTCTGTGAATTTTTCTGGAATTTTTGGAGGTATTTTCATATTTTTCTGAGGCCTAAATAATTTTCTAGCCTTTTCTGAAAATCTAAATCAAATTCTGAAAATAAAATCCCTCCTTTTTCCTCCGGCCGACGCGTGGGCGGCCCAGATCCGCCCACGCCGCGCTCGCCGATCCCGCCGCACTTCCTCTCCTCGCTGTCCGGCCGGGCCCGTCGGCCACCGGCGGCCCCGCTTTCCTCCTCCGCGCTCGACGCGTGGACGGCTCGGATGAGCCGAGTCCCGCACGGCCATCCAGCCGCCCGATCTTTTCCCGAGCCGCGTGGCAGCCATCCGCACCGCCCGGCCTCCTCCTCTCTCTCATCGCACGCTGGCCCGCCTGCCGGATCCGCTGCCCGCGAGCCGGCGCCTTCCTTTTCCTTCCCCTCTTTCCTTTTCGCCGGCCGACCGAGACCGCGCGGATCCCGCCTTGCCTTCCCGGCCCCTCGGTTTTAAGTCCTGACGCCGCCGCGGCAAGATCCTCGATCTCCCTGCTCCCTTCCATCGGCGCCCCCTCTTTCCCTGTTTCCCCCTTTCCTTCCTTTTCCCGGCCGACACACCGGCGAGGGATTGCGCGCCCGTGTCCCCTCCTCCGCCCCTATAAATAGCTCCCTCGGCCTCCCCTCTCCCGCACCACCTCCCGCCCTCCACTTCTCCCTTTGAGCCCCGAGCGCCGCCGCACGTAAGCTCCCGTGCGCGTCCGGTGGGTGCTCCGGTGAGTGTCGCCGCCGCCTCGGTCTTCCCGGCTCGCCGCTACCTCGAGCACCCGTGGCCGCGCGATCCTCCCGACGCCTCGGCCGCCTCTCCCGCGCGGGCGCTGCCGCACCGAGGACCCGAGCTAGCTCCGCCTCCTCGCCGCCGCCTTCTCCGCTCGTCGCCGCACCTCGCCGACCCTCCAACCGAACCTCCGCTCAAGGATTGCATTTCACGCATCACCCGAACCCCTCCGACCCTCCTCGCGCGACGACCCCGCCTCCGCCACCTTCCCGCCTCCCCTCGGCAGTAACTCAAAAGGCTTGATTGCCCTATATGGGTAGGCAAAGCCTCCCGCCACTTACTAGCGCTCGCTCGTAACTCCTCGCGCGCTCGAGCCTCCGGCTCCGCGCGAGGTTGAGTTTTTCGTTTATTTTCCGGCCGACAAGTGGGTCCCACCCGCCCGCCGCCGTCTGCACGGCAGCCATCGCGCCAGGCCCCACCCTCTGTCTTTGTCTCGACAAGTGGGCCCGAGTCCATGGGTCCCATGTGTCGAGGTCGAGCCGTGGCTCACCGTCGATGGGTCCCACATGTCGATGACCGCCGGTTACTGTTCAGTGGGCCCCACCTGTCAGTCTCTCAAAATAAAAATAAAAATTAAAATCTAATATTCCAGTGGGCCCCACCTGTCAGAAATTTCCGAATTTCTCGATTTATTCAAATCTGAGATTTTCAAATGAGCATAACTTTCTCATTTTAACTCCAATTCCAGCCATTCAAATTTCTAAATTCATCTAAAATCATAATCTATCCAACTATGGCCTCTGTTGAATTTTTGGATTTTATTTGAATTTTCGTTTGTATTTATTTGCTTTGTTGCCTCGTCTTTTCTCGCGTAGATTCCAACGTTGTCAACGAACCCTCTCCACAGCAGCAAGAAGACCCAGAAACCCTGCAAGAAGGCAAGTCTCCTTTGATCATCTTGAACCTATGCTTTTGAAATGTTTTTAAAATATTTTAAATTATGTGCATTGCTATTTACCTAAATTCACTAGTTTTAATCTTTAGGAACTAGTTATTCCAACTTGCTATGCCCTCCATTGAAATTGAATGCCATGTACTCTTGTCACCATAGAACTCCCTTTGTCTCATTAATGAGAGTATTTAATTACTTGTTGATGTTAGTATGGTAGTATAATGCTTAGTCATGCTATCTAATAACTTTGGAAACTCTTGAAAATGGGAAATTATGATTTGTTGTTGAAACCCTTGTGTTTATAAATGTAGTGGTAATTGGAGTTGCCACTGATCTTTTAAAATAAAATAAAATGTGAAAGTTGGTTTAGATTAGGGTGGATGGTTGGTTTGGCTTGGTGCAGTTAGCACGAGATCTTGTTAAGTGTATGTTCCACCCTAGTCAATTAAGGACCGACGCTTGTGTTTGTCCAGACTGAGCATTAACCGTACAACCACAAGTCTATATGGGTACGACCTAGCTGACTAACTTATGATAGTCTAGTTTAGGTGCCACCAAAGGGAAAGTGGGTGCCGTGGATGGACTGGTTATTCACAGTGAGGGACAGGGATTTACTGTACTCATATGGCGCAAGAGGGGGCTTCAGATTGGGCGGATTTAACCCTTCTGCGGTGAAACCTCAGCGGGTGGTATCTAGCTAGAATAGAATAAGGTAAAGGCTTTGTGGTATTTTATCTGGGTCTCATGCCAAAGGAAGCGTGTTGACTTTTAGGATAATTTATCTCTTGTGGGTAAAGTTGTACAACCTCTGCAGAGTGTAAAACTATTCGAATAGCCGTGCCCACGGTCAAGGGCGGGCAAGGAATGCATTCACATGGTAGATTTCTGGTTTTGTTTTAAAATCAAAAGTTTGTATTCCGAGGGTGGAGGGAACTCTCGGAAGGGAATCCTGGCGGATGGAGCCAGAGAGGGTGGATGGAACCCGCAGTTTAAAACTTGACCAATGGTAATTGGTTAGCTAGTGTTGGTAGTTGGAACCTTCACTAGAAAGTTAATTCTGTTAAAACATTTACTTCATTAAATAATGCCTTCGAAAATAACTAGTAGTAATCGAGATTTCAAATATTGCTTTGTGCAAAAGAACCATATGGCCTTCCTTTGTTAAGCCTTGCATCTATGCATTTTTCCCAAGACTTGCGAGTACTTTATGTACTCACATGCTACACTTAAAAATCAAATCTCGTGAGGAAGTTGAAGCTCGGGAGGGTGACTACGACTCATCGCTTCGCTTGTGGTCTGCGATGGATTCTTCCCGAGGACTAGGTCGCGCTTCCCTACCAATTGCCCGTGGCGAATTGATGGGTCGCCTCGAGTTTTATTTGCTTCCGCTTTATTTCTTGTGTGCGAGGTCTTAAAACCTCCCTTGTAATAATGAGACCCGGTGGTCAGTACTCTTATTTACTGTAATAAATCGTTGATGGTGATGTTTTCCATTCTGTTTGACTGTGTGCACTAGCTTTGATCTGGGACTAGTGCTGTAATACACAGAGGGTCCGGGTTTGATAATCCGGAGGCCCGACACTTAGAATTCGTACCTGGGGATCATGTTTATTTGAAGGTGTCACCTCTCAAAGGAATGAGACGTTTTGGAGTCAGTGGAAAGCTAGCTCCCAGATTCATTGGACCTTTTCCTGTTGTGGCGAAACGAGGAGAAGTGGCTTACCAGCTTGGAGCTTCCACCACAATCACAAAGGTGCATGACGCCTTTCATGTGTCTCAACTAAGAAAGTGTCTCGAGTTCCGTAAGAGCGGATGCCTCTAGATGAAATAAACGTGAAGGAGGACCTCACCTATCCGAGTATCCAACAAGGTATTGAGGAAGCAGAGCGCCGACGCGCAACAAGGTTATCAAGTTCTGTAAAGTGCAGTGGAGCAACCATTCAGAATCGGAAGCAACTTGGGAGCGTGAAGAGGATCTAAAAGAAGAGTTCCCCGACCTTTTTCCCCGTCCATCCGAATCTCGGGGTCGAGATTCTTTCTAAGGGGGGTAGGTTTGTCACATCCCAAAATTTGGCTTTTTGAAAAATTTAAATTCAAATTAATTATTTTAAGGTAATTGGATTTTACTTGGCTTTTATTTACCTTTCTGTTTTTTTTCTGGAATTTAAAAACTATTTTTAGAATTTAAAAAGTAATTCAAAATATGAAAATTTAATATCAACAGTAGTTGGAAATAATTTTATTAAATCCAAAATATCTCCAGGAGCTTCTGTGAATTTTTCTGGAATTTTTGGAGGTATTTTCATTTTTTTCTGAGGCCTAAATAAATTTCTAGCATTTTCTGAAATTAAAAATCATTAAAAATCTCTCCTTTTCCTCCACCGACGCGCGTGGGCGGCCCAGATCCGCCCACGCCGCGCTCGGCGATCGACCCGCTTTCCCCTTCTCCTCTCGCTGCGGTCCGGCTGTCGACCACCCGCGTTCGCATCCCGCCATCCTCCTCTTTGGGCGACGCGTGTGCAGCCGCCTCATCTCGGCCGTCCCGCCGCCCGCTCTCGGACGCCCGATCCGCCTCTGGGTCGCGTGGCAGCCATCCGCGCCGCCCGCCCGCTTCCTCCTCTCTCTCATCGCGCGGGGCCCACTGCCGGATCCGCTGTCCCGCGAGCCGGCGCCTTCCTTTTCCTTCCGTCTTTCCTTTTTCGCGGCCGACGAGACCGCGCGGATCCCGCCTTGCCTTACCCGGCCCCCCTCGGTTTTGGAAGTCCCAGACGCCGCCGCGACCGAATCCCCGATCTCCCGGGCTCCCCTTCCATCGGCGCCCCCTCTTTCCCATTTTCCCCCTTTCCTTCCTTTTTCCGGCCGACACACCGGCGAGCAATTGCGCGCCCGTGTCCCCTCCTCCGCCCCTATAAATAGCTCCCTCGGCTCCGCCTCCTCCCGCACCACCTCCCGAGCACTCCACCTCTCCCTAAGCCCCGAGCGCCGTGCCGCCCGCGAGTTCCCCGTGCGCCCACGGTAGGTACTCCGGCGAGCCTTCGCCGCCGCCTCGGTCGTCTCCGGAGCCCGCCGTCGCCACCTCGAGCTTCCTCGCGCCCGGACGAACCTCCCCGACACCTCAGCCGCCCCTCCCCGCGCCGGGCGCGCTGCGCGCGAGGACCCGAGCGCCTCCGCCTCTCGTCGCGGCCTTCTCGCTCGTCGCCGCGCCGTCGCTGACCCCCAACCGGACCCCCTCCGCACTGGGATTACATATCACGCACCGCCGGAACCTCTCCGGCCTACCCTCGCCGCCGACGACCTTGCCTCCGTCCACGGCTGCCGGACCACCCGAAGGTACCCCTCAAGAGGTTTACCTACCCTTATTGGGTAGGCAAAGCCTCCCCGCTCACTTGGCTATCACCGCTCGCTCTCCCTCCCGACTCCTCGGCGCGTTGAGCCCTCGGTTCGCGCGGAGGTTGAGTTTTTCGTTTATTTTCCGGTGACAAGTGGGTCCCACCCGTCGTGCCGCACGGTCTGCGGCTGCCACCGCCGCTGGGCCCCACCAGTCTGCGTCAGCCTCTGTCAAGTGGGTCCAGATGTCAGTGGGTCCCACCCGTCGCTGACTGTAAAAATGAGGTCACCGGCGGAGGGTCCCACATGTCGCTGACCGATGAGAATACTGTTCCGTGGGCCCCACCTGTCAGTATTCCGAGAATAAAAATAAAAGAATAAAATCTAATATTCCAGTGGGCCCCACCTGTCAGAAATTTGGGAATTTCTAGATTTATTCAAATCTGAGATTTTCAAATGAGCATAACTTTCTCATTTTAACTCCAAATCCAGCCATTCAAATTTCTAAATTCATCTAAAATCATAATCTATCCAACTATGGCCTCTGTTGAATTTTTGGATTTTATTTGAATTTTCGTTTGTATTTATTTGCTTTGTTGCCTCGTCTTTTCTCGCGTAGATTCCAACGTTGTCAACGAACCCTCTTCACAGCAGCAAGAAGACCCCGAAACCCTGCAAGAAGGCAAGTCTCCTTTGATCATTTTGAGCCTATGCTTTTGAAATGTTTTTAAAATATTTTAAATTATGTGCATTGCTATTTACATAAAGTCGCTAGTTCAAGTCTTTAGGAATTAGTTATTCCAACTTTGTTATGCCCTCATTTGACATTGATTGCCATGTACCTTGTCACCCTAGAACTTCCTTTGTCTCAATAATGAGATTACTATTAATCTTTGTGAATATTAGAATGGTAGAATAATGCTTAGTCATGCTATCTAATAACATTGGAAAATCTTGAAAATGGGAAATTATGATTATTAGTAAATCCTTGTGTTTGAAAGTGAAGTGGCAATTGGAGTTGTCACTGAGATTTTGAAATAAAAATAAAAAAAATGAAAGATGGTTTAGATTAGGGTGGATGGCTGTTTGGGTTGGTGCAGTCAGCACGAGAACTTGTTAAGTGTATGTTCCACCCTAGTCAATTAAGGACCGACGCTTGTGTTTGTCCAAACTGAGCATTAACCGTACAACCACAAGTCTATATGGGTACGACCTAGCTGACTAACTTATGATAGTCTAGTTTAGGTGCCACCGATGGAAAGTGGGTGCCGTGGATGGACCGTTATTCACAAGTGAGGGACAGGATTTCTTCAGACTCATATGGCGCAAGAGGACTTGATTGGGCGGATTTAACCATTCTGCGGTGAAACCTCAGCGGGTAGTGTCTAGCTAGATTAGAGTAAGGTAAAGGCTTTGTGGTATTTTATCTGGGTCTCATGCCAAAGGAAGCGTGTTGACTTTTAGGATAATTTATCTCTTGTGGGTAAAGTTGTACAACCTCTGCAGAGTGTAAAACTATTCGAATAGCCGTGCCCACGGTCAAGGGCGGGCAAGGAATGCATTCACATGGTAGATTTCTGGCTTTGTTTTAAATCAAAAGTTTTGTATTCCGAGGGTGGAGGGAACTCTCGGAAGGGAATCCTGGCGGATGGAGCCAGAGAGGGTGGATGGAACCCGAAATTTAAAATTTGACCAGTGGTAATTGGTTAGCTAGTGTTGGTAGTTGGAACCTTCACTAGAAAGTTAATTCTGTTAAAACCTTTACTTCAGTAAAGTGATGCCTTCGAAAATAATTAGTAGTAATGAAGATTTTAAATATTGCTTTGTGCAAAAGAACCATATGGCCTTCCTTTGTTAAGCCTTGCATCTATGCATTTTTCCCAAGACTTGCGGAGTACTTTATGTACTCACATGCTACACTTAAAAATAAAATCTCAGAGGAAGTTGAAGCTCAAGAAGGTGACTACGACTACTGCTTCGCTTGTGGCTGCGATGGATTCTTCCCGGAGGACTAGGTCGCGCTTCCCCAGTCAACTGCCTGTGGCATCTTGATGGGTCTACTTTAATTTCGCTTTGCTTCCGCTGTGTTTGATTGTGTGAGGTCTTGAAACCTCCAATGTAATAAGGTGACCCGGTGGTCAGTACTCTTATCTATTGTAATAAATCGTTGATGGTGATGTTTCCCATTCTGTTTGACTGTGTGCACTAGCTTTGATCTGGGACTAGTGCTGTAATACACAGAGGGTCCGGGTTTGGTAATCCGGGGGCCCGACACACGCTGCCTCCCCCGCAAGGAAGGGATAGAGCTCCTCGCAGAGATCCACGCGGGGGCATGCGGGTCTCACCTCGCACCGAGGTCGCTGGTCGGCAAGGTGTTCAGGCAAGGCTTCTACTGGCCGACCGCCATCACCGATGCCCAGGACCTCGTGCGTCGGTGCCAGGGGTGCCAATGGATGGGACGCATCATCCGTAGGCCCCCGACGAACCTCAACCCCATCCCCCAGTGTGGCCTCTGGCACGTTGGGGCGTCGACATAGTAGGCCCATTTCCCCGAGCCCCAGGGGACCTTCGGTTCGTGGTAGTCGCGCTGGAATATTTCTCCAGGTGGCCGGAGGCGGTGGCCTTGGCCAAGATAACTTCGGCGGCCATGCAGCGCTTCCTCTGGCAGAACATCATATGTCGCTTTGGCGTGCCCAGGGAGCTCACCGTCGACAACGGTCTGCAGTTTGATGCCATCTTGTTCAAGGAGTTCTGTGACGGCATGGGCATCACGCTGCGGTTCGCCTCGGTGGGGCACCCCCAGTCCAACGGAGCGGTCGAAAGAGCGAACGACGCCATCTCTACCGCCATCAAAAAGCGCCTCGTCGGGTTGCCGAAGGGCAGGTGGCCAGAAGAGCTCCATAGCGTCCTCTGGTCCCTCCGCACAACCGTAACACGCCCGACGGGGTTCACGCCTTTCAAGCTCCTCTTTGGTGACGAGGCCGTGACGCCCGAAGAAATCAAGGCCGGTTCGCGGAGGGTCCTCGTCCAGGCGCCCGACGAGGAGCGCCGCGTATCCTTGGATCTCATCGACGGGGTACGGGCGAGTGCAGCCTAGCATGCCGAAAAGTACGCAAGGCAGACAGTGCGTACCCGGGACCGTTCCATATATCCGCGAGGGTTCAAGCCCGGGGATCTTGTCCTCCGAACGGCGCTCCATGCAGAGACCGTCGGCAAGCTGGAGTCCAAGTGGGAGGGTCCATTCATCGTGGCAGAGGCATTGCAGAAAGGAGCATACCGCCTCGCCACGCTCGAGGGACAGACCCTTCGCCACACGTGGAACGCGGACAAGTTACGGCGATATTACGCCTAGAAGCAGGACCAGAATAATAATGGCAGCAGCCCTTATTGTATGATGCTTGCCCGCGCAAACAGGAGTTCAATAAAGCTACCTGTTCGCAGAGAGTACCAGTGTCTGGCCGCGACTTGCGAAAGTCCACGGACTCTAAATAAGACGTAGCGTCGAGGTCCGCCTCCGCACGCGAGAGTCTACGGACTATAAATTAAGTCATAGCGTCGAGGTCCGCCTCCGCACGCGCCAGTCCACGGACCCTAAATAAGACGTAGCGTCGAGGTCCGCCTCCGCACGCGAGAGTCTACGGACTATAAATTAAGTCGTAGCGTCGAGGTCCGCCTCCGCACGCACCAGTCCACGGACTCTAAATAAGACGCATCGGGGGGGACGCCTCCGAGCGCACTCTGCGGAGTATAAATTAAGTCGTAGCGTCGAGGTCCGCCTCCGCACGCGCCATCCACGGACTCTAAATAAGACGTGGCGCCGAGGTCCGCCTCCGCACGCGAGAGTCTACGGACTATAAATTAAGTCGTAGCGTCGAGGTCCGCCTCCGCACACGCCAGTCCACGGACTCTAAATAAGATGTAGCGTCGTGGTCCGCCTCCGCACGCGAGAGTCTACGGACTATAAATTAAGTCGTAGCTTCGAGGTCCGCCTCCGCACGCGCCAGTCCACGGACTCTAAATAAGACGTAGCGTCGAGGTCCGCCTCCGCACGCGAGAGTCTACGGACTATAAATTAAGTCGTGGCGCCGAGGTCCACCTCCGCACGCGCCAGTCCACGGACTCTAAATAAGACGTAGCCTCGAGGTCCGCCTCCGCATGCGAGAGTCTACGGACTATAAGTTAAGTCGTAGAGTCGAGGTCCGCCTCCGCACGCGCCAGTCCACGGACTCTAAATAAGACGCATCGGGGGGACGCCTCCGAGCGCACTCTGCGGAGTATAAATTAAGTCGTAGCGTCGAGGTCCGCCTCCGCACGCGCCAGTCCATGGACTCTAAATAAGACGTAGCGTCGAGGTCCGCCTCCGCACGCGAGAGTCTACGGACAATAAATTAAGTCGTAGCGTCGAGGTCCGCCTCTGCACGCGCCAGTCCACGGACTCTAAATAAGACGTAGCGTCGAGGTCCACCTCCGCACGCGAGAGTCTACCTGACTATAAATTTAAGTCATAGAATGGTGTACCGTTCCATTGCAAAAGCATGAGGTGGAATGATTACAAGCATAAGCACACAAGTGCAGACCCCCCTCCCTCTCCCCGCGCGATGCAAGCAACACCTTAGTCTTCGCGCGGCGCCGAGGGGCCTGTGCCATTGCCGTGGCCTCGAGGAACTCCTTCGAGCCAACGGAGGAAGTCTCCTCCCCCGCGCAGTGTTTGCCGCACGGCAACCCTCGCCGCATCCTCCCCGACATGACCCCAGATCCGCCGGTGGAAGTTTTGGAGGCCAGGCTCGATGGAGCGAATGGCGTCCGACAGCGCCTCCGGCCGGCCAGGGAGATCCAGGCGGGGGTTCGCCAGCTCCTGCATGTGCCTACACCCACGAGTGTGGAGCATACCGAGGGCAAGGCACGCGCCAAGGTAGCCGCAGTGCTCCCCGAAGGTCTTGGCGCTGCGGAGCGCAACGCCCGCCACCTCCTCGATTAGCCCAAGCGTCTCCATCAGGTCCTCCGGCCCGTGAGTGGCGTCGGGCATGTCAACGCACAGATCACAGAGGGCCTGGTTCAGGGACTCCATTGCCCCCCACGCCGACACGGACGCATCGTCCAAGGCGCGGGTCTTCCCTGCTAGGGCTTCAGCCAGCTGCGTCTTCTCCTCCTCTAAGACGGCGACCTGCTGCAGGAAGGAGGCGCGTTCCTCCGCCGCGGCGCGCTTGTCTTCCTCGGCCTCGGCTCGTGTCGCTGCCAAGGCACCTTCCAGTGCCTGAAGCTCTTTGTCCTTCGCCGCCTGAGGAGACGAGGGTGACCCCTCCGTGACGTTAGCGGCCGCAGCTCCCGCTGCGCCATCCGTCTCCGTCGCGCCGGAGGTATTCCTGGCAGCAGCAGCACTCTCGCCTGCGGCCCCCTCGTCGGGAGTGACGTTCCCCTCCGGGTTGGTGGGTTCCGGCTCGGTCAAGGTCGTGCGCGTGCGCTCAACAACGTCGGCGGGCGGTGCTGACGGTGGAGTCGAGGCGGCGCGCCCCGCCGAGCTGGTCCGGTCGGGCACGTCACCGATCGACGTGTCACCGGACGAACGCCCCGCCCCAGCGGTGCCAGCTGCTGAGGGAGCTGGCAGGTTGGCCATGCCAGCACCGGACCGAGCCCGGCGCCGCGAAGACAAGGCGTCTGCATGGCCGCCACCGCCATGTTGACCCGGAGCCGCCGCCGTCGGTATCCGGCGCTCCGGCACAGCGATGCCCAAAACCTCGCAGGTGCGGTTTACCCGCCCCTGCTTCGCCCTTTGGGTGCGGCCTCGCGCAGCCGGTGCTCCTTGAGTGTGTATGGGCCAAGGAACACCTCAGCGGCACGCTCAGCGTCTTCTAGCCAAGCCACTGCACAAAAGACAGCAGGCAGGTCACGCGAGGGCAGTATGGGTACGACAAGAGGTGCCTACCAAACGCCAAGCAACTTACAGGGAGCGGAGGGCGGAAGGAGGCAAGACAAGGATGGGTACACCCCATCCTCTCGGTCGGTGCCCCGTTGCGCGTACTTCCATCGGGTGGAGAGGGGCGCCAACCCGTACATCGTGAACTCTTCAGCAACGTCGCGCATGCTCAGCCGGCGTGCAACGCCAGCAAGCCTCCACAACCTTCGGGCATCATCAGCCTCCGGCGTCAAGCTTGGCGCGCTATTAAACGAGATTGGCCCGCCTCGGCATAGTGGCCACTCGTGCTGGCCACGACGTAATAAAACCATTGCCGTGTCCAGCCGGACTCCCACCTCTCCCAGCCGGCGGGCGTGGGAAATAGCGTTGAACAGGATTCTTGCAGCACGAAGTCCACGCTGCCGAAGTTGGAGACAGCCCCCTCAACCTTCCTGGGTCGGCAAAGACGCGCCGCGTGCGCGGCGGCGAGCAGCTCGCGATCGGGACGCCGGCCCTCCGTACGTGTGGCCCATGTGAAGACAGCTAGGCGCACTATGGCGTTTGGCGTCAGCTGCGCTAGCTCCAACCCATAGGCCCGCAGGACTTCGCCCACAAACTTCGATGAGGGCATTCGAAGGCCGGCGTCGAAGAAGGCGACGAAAACGATCGCCTCCGTGTCTTGGGGCTTCGGCTCCGTCTCGTCACGGCGGGGCAGGCGAGCCCCGTCGAGCAGCTCGATCTTCCTTTCCCGCACGAGCCGTTGAAGCGTCTCCTCGGTCACGCGGCTCCTCCCCAGTACGCGGGAGCAGCGACCCCTCGAGTACTCCATGGCATCCCACCACTTGTCGTCGCGCGAAAGCCCTTGCAGCACCTGCTCGTAGTCCCCAGAACGAAGGGACACCTCGTCCCGATTAGGCGAAGGGCCGTCGCCGGGGTGGCGAAGGGCCGTCGCCGGGGTGCATCACCAGAACCGGCCATTGCTCTCTAAGGATTAGGGCAAAAGGGTTATTGGCGCGACACGAGCAAGGATAGGCGACAGGCGGGACAGTGTGTCCCCACAACAGCGGCAGCGCTTTATAAAGCCCGCTCGTCTCCTCCACGACCAGAGGCGCAGCCAGATTAAAACCTGCAGTGGTTCGGCTACCCACGACTGGAAGGAAGAACCGCCGGCACCTGGAGGAGCGTGCCGGGTAGGTGGCCGGGCAGCGCGCAACGCCAGTACACGCCCGACACGCGTCCCACTCCCCTAGGGAAGCGGCGAGCGGGTGCGCTCACGCTACTGCTCACATCCCACAACACGCCAGTCATTAACCGCCGCGTGCCCCACCTACGGGCGGACGGTCTGCACGACAAGACAGCCCGCCCCCCTGACAGGCCAGGCGTCGCCACAATTCCAGCCGACATTAAAAGTGCACTACCAGGACGATTTGCGGGACGGAGTGCGCGCGTCTCTACTTCGACATGGGCGCCAGCTCCGCTGCCACACGTTCGAAGGGTAGGGGACGGAGCGCGCGCGTCTCTACTTCGACATAGGCGCCAGCCTCCACTGCCACCCGTTCGAAGGGTAGGGGACGGAGCGCGCGCGCGTCTACATCGACTAGGCGCCAGCCTCCACTGCCACCCGTTCGAAGGGAAGGGGACAGAGCGCGCGCGTCTCTACTTCGACGTGGGCGCCAGCTCCGCTGCAACCCGTTCGAAGGGTAGGGGACGGAGCGCGCGCGTCTACCTCCACTGGCGCCGGCCTCGCCGCCACCCGTTCGAAGGAAGGGGCGGAGCGCGCGCGCCTCTGCCGACATGGCGCTAGCTCCGCTGCCACCCGTTCAAAGGTAGGGACGGGCGTGCGCTCTCTACCGACATGGCGCCAGCTCGCGCCACCCGTTCGGCGAAGGGGACGGAGCGCGCGCGTCTCTGCCGACATGGCGCCAGCTCGCGCCACCCGTTCGAAGGAAGGGGGCGGAGCGCGCGTCTCTGCCGACATGGCGCCACTCGCTGCCACCCGTTCGAAGGAAGGGGCGGAGCGCGCGGCGTCTCTGCCGACATGGCGCCGGCTCCGCGCCACCGCTCAAGGGTAGGGGACGGAGCGCGCGCGTCTACCTCGACCAGGTTCCAGCCTCCGCTGCCACCCGTTCGAAGGTAGGGGACGAGCGCGCGCGTCTCTACCGACATGGCGCCACTCGCGCCACCCGTTCGAAGGGTAGGGACGGGCGTGCACGCCTCTGCCCGACATGGCGCCACTCACGCCACCCGTTCGAAGGAAGGGGCGGAGCGCGCGTCTCTGCCGACATGGCGCCACCTCGCGCCACCCGTTCGAAGGAAGGGACGGAGCGCGCGTCTCTGCCGACATGGGCGCCACTCGCTGCCACCCGCTCGAAGGGTAGGGGACGGCGCGCGCGTCTACCTCGACCAGGTGCCACCTCCGCGCCACCCGCACGGCGGTAGGGGCGGGCGCGCGCGCCTACCTCGACCAGGCGCCGCCTCTGCGCCACCCGTTCGAAGGAAGGGGATGGAGCGCGCGTCTCTGCCCGACATGGGCGCCAGGCTCGCGCCACCCGTTCGAAGGGTAGGGGCGGAGCGCGCGCGTCTCTGCCGACATAGCGCGCCACCTCGCGCCACCCATTCGAAGGGTAGAGGACGGAGCGCGCGCGCGCGTCTACCTTGACTAGGCGCCAGCTTCCGCTGCCACCCGTTCGATGGGTAGGGGACGGAGCGCGCGCGTCTCTACTTCGACATGGGCGCCAGCTCCGCTGCCACCCGTTCGAACGGTAGGGGACGGAGCGCGCGCGCGTCTACCTCGACTAGGCGCCAGCTCCGCTGCCACCCGTTTGAAGGATGACGGACGGCGCGCGCGCGTCTACCTCGACTGTGCGCCGCCTCTGGTAGCAACCGATCGGAGGACGAAGGACGGAGCACGCGCGGTGTCAGCAGATGTTTGAAGAACGCAGGACAGCACATGCGACCACAATAACTCGAGAATACAAAGGTCAATTTGCGGCAAGCACAGACATGCTCTCGTAAACAGATATGCGTCACCACACCAACATATGCTCGTTTGCACAATTAGAGCGTGCGGATGACTTCATATCTGTCTACAAGAGCAGGTCAGGCCTTGCCATTTCCACATCAAGCCGTGAGGTACGGGACGCGTAGCAAGGGATGTCTAGGGAGCGGCCCCCGACGCCAACATATTTCTACCCAGCCTCACTAGGCGAAGAGTCACCAGCGTGGAGGGACGCCAATCGGCGGCATGCCAACCGACGGAAGCGCAAACGGGGGGTGTCGGGCGGTTCAACTACCAGTGGTGGGTAAGTGCAACCGTCCGCAGCCCACCGCGTGCACATCGGAAACCGTCGCATGCTCCACTTACGAGAAGGCGCACTACACGACGTGACAACCCGCCCCTGGCAAGCCAACCACCATTAAAACGCACCTCCAGGCGGCAAGGTCACAACGACTTCGAAGCGCGCGCGTCTCTACTTTGACATGGGAGCCGGCTCTGCTGCCACCCGTCCCAAGGGTAGGGGACAGAGCGCGCGCGCGCCTCTATTTCATCTGCAAATTTGGCATCAGACCTCGGGCTCCGCAACACACTAAGGCTTCGCAAGATCAGGAGGAATTCACAGGCCGCAGGGACGGAGGGGCCAAAGGACTCGGCAACATGGCTTCGGCCCTGTGAAGCCCTTCCCCATGAGAGGCTCCTGTTGTAGGGGTGCCCCCACCTAAACCCAGCAGGCCTGTTAGAAGACTATAAAGACCAGAGTAGAACATGTGTAATGACATAAGTGCCCCTGATGGGGATGCTCGGATGTAAGGGTATAATTGTAAAAGCACTCCTCATGTATATATATATGAAACATAGGCCGTGGGGAGACCCCAGGACATTACACTCCACACTCTCCACTACCATCTCTCTCTCTGTTTGGTCTGTAACCACAACAGGAGCAATGTTAAGTCATTAATTAGCAAGTGTGTGCATATATATATACATATATATAATTAGAAAATAATAATTATTGGAAGGTTCATAAACCTCTGGATCATTCATCTTGGTGTCCATGATTTCCTTCATATGGCGGCAAACGTAGAATCCACATGCGTTGCCCTCTAGCTGCTGGTGGCACTGCAAAAATAGAATTACATAAATAGGTATTTTCAATTCTAGAGGCATTATAACAAAGTGTGATAGAGGATTGTTGTGTTGTAGTGGGTACCGGAAATCACATGTTGTGTCGCAGCGTGTCACTGGATCTGTTGTGTCTCCCTCCTAGGGCAACATAAGCGATAAACGACCTATGTGATTCAAAAAAGGTAGCCTCGGCCATTGCAAACAAAGAAAGATTACAATAGAGTTATGTATGGAGGAAATGAGTTTACCTGTTAATTACTTCTTGCACACGACTAAAGTCATGGTTGCTCCTAAGTAGGGAATCAAGGTATATTACCTTGCTCCACTTTGGTACAATCACAATCAAAATCCAGTGAGACCTAGTCATGTGTGTCGCCATAGTGATTAATCCTAAGTTCATGCTGCATATAAAGTAGAAATGAAACTTATGTGGCAACTAGTGAAGCACTTACCCTTGGTTGAAGGGTACCATGATGTACTCTGCTGTAGGGGTGGCCCCTACCTAAGCCCAGCCGGCCTGTTAGAAGGTCATAAAGCCCAAAATGGGACATGTATAATGACATAAATGCCCTTGAGAGGGATACTTGGGTGTAAAGACATAACTATAATACATTCCCCACGTGAATATATATAGGCCATCCGAGCCATGGGGAAAACCCCAAGCATTGCTCACCTAACTCTCCACTACCATACTACCATCTCTCTGTTTGGTCTGTAACGACAACAGTTGGCAACGTTCATGCGGATTGAACCCAACGAGAGCGAGCTCCAAGATCTGAAGGAGGATGGCACCAAAGAAGGCTTCATCATCGGCTGCGGCGAAGAAGAAGAGGGGTGAGAAAGAAGCACTTGGCAATGCTTCAGCGTAGGCTATGGCCGCCGACCTCAACGCTCATGGCACGACAGTCACCCCAACCGCTGGCGTGGTGGTCAGCGTGGATACCGATTGGACCGTCGGGAGTGCTGACACCGATGCCCGCACCACCATGTTCGTTGCCACCGTGCCCGGGCCGGAGGTGGCAGGTGGCCACGGTGGCAACACCAGCCCTGTCACCGATTCCAGAGCCCACCGTACCGATGCATCGGGCAGTTCTGGAGCGCAAGCCATGGTCGCTACCAGCCTGATGGTGCAACCCGCTGCTCCAACCACCGCAGCTACATTGACAGCGGAGAACGCTCTGCTAGCGGCCCTCGGCACGCTGCAGTAGGAGCTGGCGGACCTCTACGGAGCCGTGCAGGACGTACATGAGGCTCGAAGCCAACAGATCTTGTAGGATTGGAAATGGCAACAGAGGGGGGTGAATGGTGCCTTTTAAAACTTGCCCCCAAAGTATCCACACAACATCTCCTCTCCAATAGCTACAAAAGCTAGGAAGAAAGAGAGTTCATGTTCACTGACACCTCAAACACACAGAAGAGAGAGGAGATGATAGGAACGGGGTCCCGATCTTCCAACAGATTCTGAATATGTTCAATTTTGTGGAGGCACGACACAAATCGATCCGGCTTCCGAACAACACGTTCCGAACCCCGCAATCGCAGCACCACGTCTCCTCAGGTTATGAACCGTGCGCAGCCTGGTTGACCTCGCCAGGAAGGCTAATCCTCGCTTGCGAATCGAAGAACACAAGCAAGAACAAGGAAGAACACAACTGAATTGCAGATGTATTGATTTAGCACTCGAAAGTTGGGGTCTCACAAACCGATGAACGGCGAAACTGTTCAAAGACAGAATAATCTAAGCAAAACCCCAAACCCTAATGGTGGGGGTGGTGGCTGGATATAGAGGAGTGAGGGGCGTGCAAAACCCCTGGACGCGCCTTAATGGGCTTCAACATGATACAAAGCCGAACGGCCCAAAAGACGGTGGCGTAGCACCCTGACAGATTCTAGATGCCTCATTGTTTTGATGATTCCTATTGACTCAAAAGGAATTTTGACATGGGACGAGAGCCATTGGAAAGGTCGTCTTTTTAGCTTTCCATCCATATGTGGAACGTCCAAAACGGAGCCTGGATATGATCTGGGCATCCATTTTAGTGCGTCCTGGTCCTGGACTCCGAATTGGATTCGAAGTCGGCTTGAGTTGGGCATCCAACATGATTCGACCGCGCTTGCTGGACTTGTGCACCTCGTAGCCCTTCTCCATGTACTTCCTGGCCCTCTCCATGGTTCCTAATCATAATTAAATCATTAGGTAGCAATCAATTTTCAAATGAACAAAAGGAAGTACTTAGGAACGAGCTCACCTGTAAATTCAATTGTCGAGCGCGAGCTCTAGTGATTGGTCCTTGAATATCAAGTGGATGAGTGTTGTGTGTATCCGAAGAAGTGATGTCCTCATCATCCTCCCCTTCTTGAAGCGGAGTTGTCCTCAACTCAGCCTCAACTTCTTCTCCCAAGTATGGTGGGACTAACCCCAAACTCAGGAGGCAACTCAAGTTTATATGCATTATCATTTATCTTCTCAACTATCTTAAAAGGACCAGCAGCTCTAGGCATCAATTTTGACTTTCTTAACTCAGGAAATCTACCCTTTCTCAAGTGCAACCAAACAAAATCACTCGGTTCAAGTTTAACTTCCTTTCTACCTTTACTACCAGTAATCATATATTTTTCATTCATCTTTTCAATGTTTGCTTTAGTAGTCTCATGCATTTCGACAATAAAATCAACACGCTTCTTAGCATCATTATGAACTCTATCACTAGTAGGCAAAGGTAAAATATCAATAGGGGCACGGGGATTGAATCCATACACTACTTGAAAAGGACTTACCTTGGTGGTGGAGTGTTCCGTTCGATTATATGCAAACTCAACATGCTGCAAACACTCTTCCCACAGCTTCAAATTGTTCTTCAAAACAGCTCTCAACATGGTAGACAATGTGCGGTTCACCACCTCGGTTTGGCCATCAGTTTGTGGGTGACATGTTGTAGAGAACAACAACTTTGTACCCAACTTGTTCCATAGAGTACGCCAAAAGTGACTCAAGAACTTGGCATCACGATCTAAAACAATAGTAGAAGGCATACCATGCAAACGAACTATCTCTTTGAAAAAGAGGTCAGCAATATGAACGGCATCATCAGTTTTATGACATGGTATAAAGTGAGCCATCTTAGAAAATCAATCCACAACAACAAAAATGCTATCCCTCCCCCTCTTAGCCTTGGGCAATCCTAAAACAAAGTCCATAGAAATATATGCCCACGGAATAGAAGGAACAGGAAGAGGACATCACTTAGCTTTTAAGATGCCTAGAGCTGCTGGTCCTTTTAAGAGGACATCACTTAGAAGGAATAGAAATATATAAACCATGTGGATTCAAGCGAGACTTAGCTTTTTGACATGTAGTGCAGTGAGCCACAAACCGCTCAACATCTCGCCTCATCTTTGGCCAAAAGAAGTGTGTGGCCAGAACGTCCTCCATCTTCTTAGCACCAAAATGTCCCATCAAACCGCCTCCATGCGCCTCCTGCAACAACAAAAGACGAATGGATCCAACTGGAATGCATAGGCGGTTAACTCTAAACAAAAACCCATCATTGATCACGAATTTATTCCATGCTTGTCCCTCTTTACAATGCAACAACACATCCTTAAAATCAGCATCAAAAGCATACTGTGCTTTAATAGTTTCAAGACCAAAAATGCGACAATCAAGTTGAGACAACATGGTATAGCGTCGAGACAAAGCATCAGCAATCACATTATCCTTCCCTTTCTTGTGTTTAATGACATAAGGAAAAGATTTAATAAATTCAACCCACTTAGCATGTGTACGAATCAAATTGGTTTGACTACAAATATGCTTAAGTGATTCATGATCGGAATGAATGACAAATTCTTTAGGCCATAAATAGTGTTGCCACATCTCTAAAGAACGAACAAGAGCATACAATTCTTTATCATACATGGAATAATTAAGAGCAGGACCATTCAATTTTTCACTAAAGTAGGCAACAGGTTTGCCTTCTTGCATCAAAACACCACCAATACCAATTCCGCTAGCATCACATTCCAGCTCAAAAGTCTTACCAAAATCCGGAAGTTGGAGCAATGGTGCGTGTGTAAGCTTGTCCTTCAAAAGATTAAAGGACTCCTCTTGTGATGGCCCCCAATGGAACACGACGCCCTTCTTTGTGAACTCAATCAACGGTGTCGCAATGGTGCTGAATTCCTTGACAAAACAGCGATAAAATCCTGCAAGGCCAAGAAAACTCCGCACTTGGGAGACCGTCGTGGGCATGGGCCAACTCCATATGGCCTCCACCTTGGCTCTATCAACCTCAATTCCCTGTGGAGTCACAACATAGCCAAGAAAAGAGACTCGATCCGTGCAAAAGGTGCACTTCTCAAGGTTACCCAACAAACGTGCATCTCTCAAAGCATTAAAAACAGCACGTAAGTGAGTCAAATGTTCATCCATGGACTTGCTATAAATCAAGATATCATCAAAGTAAACGACCACAAATTTGCCAATGAAAGGACGTAAAACCTCGTTCATTAATCTCTTGAAAGTGCTAGGTGCATTAGTTAAACCAAAAGGCATGACTAACCACTCAACAAGCCGAACTTAGTTTTAAAAGCAGTTTTCCATTCATCGCCAAGTTTCATTCTTATTTGGTGGTATCCACTACGCAAGTCAATCTTTGTGAAAATTATAGCACCACACAACTCATCAAGCATGTCGTCTAGCCTGGGAATAGGATGATGATACCTTATAGTAATGTTGTTAATGGCTCTACAATCTACACACATACGCCAAGAACCATCTTTTTTGGGAACCAAAAGAACGTGAACAGCACAAGGACTAAGGCTCTCACGTACGTACCCACGGTCCAAAAGGTCTTGGACTTGTCGCTGAATCTCCTTAGTCTCTTCGGGATTGGTCCTGTACGCCGCACGGTTTGGCAAACTCGCTCCAGGGATCAAGTCAATCTGGTGCTTGATCCCTCGAATGGGTGGAAGTCCTGGAGGTATCTCATCAGGGAAAACATCTCTAAACTCCTGCAAAAGGTTAGTGACAGGAGCAGGCAAAGTGCAAGGCATATTATCAAGAGAAAATAAAGCATCTTTGCACACAAAAGCATAGCATGTATCATTAACATCATCAATTGCAGCAAGGTTTGATTTTGTGGCAAGCATAACAGAATTTTTCAAATGGATTACTTGCTGTTTTTCAGATTTATCATGTTCCTTTGGATCATTAGTAGCAGCAGCTCTCTCCCTATCGGCCTCTATAATCTCAGCTGGGGTCAAAGGTAGTAAAGTAACTTTCTTTCCCTTATGCATAAAAGTGTATTTGTTACTACTACCATGGTGTAAAGCATCATTATCAAATTCCCGAGGTCGACCCAATAAAAGAGAGCATGCTTGCATGGGAACCACATCACAATCAACATGATCAGCATAACCACCAATGGAAAAATGGACTCGGCATGTTTGCGTTACCTTAGCTTTTCTAGAGTCATTTAAGCACTGAATATGGTATGGATGTGGATGCGGTCGCGTGGTTAAGCCAAGCTTCTTGACCAAATTAGAACTCACCAAGTTGTTGCAGCTTCCTCCATGATCAATGATGACACGTGTGCGCCGGTTCTTGATTGCGAAGAAAGTCTGAAACAAATTATGGCGTTGAAGCTTATCAGGTTGTTGTACCTGTGTGCTGAGGACTCGTTGCACAATGATGCTCCGTAGCGTCGCTGTGGATGCCCCACCAAGGACCAGGTCATCATCACCACTGCCATTGTCATCCGAGGCAGCAGCAACATCATCATCTTCCTCGACATCCGAAGTGCTGATGTAGCCTCCATCGTCTGTGGCGATGTATGCCCGTTGGCTAGGGCAATTCTTCTGCACATGACCAAGCCCATGGCAGCGGTGGCACTGAATGTCGGAGGAGCGGCCCGTGGAAGCCACGGAAGAAGAACTCTTGGCTGGACCCTGCAAAGAATTTTTTGTAGAATCTGCAAGGCGTGTCGTGGAAGGTGGCTTCGGTGGCGCTGCTGCAATCTTGTTCACAGGTGGTGGAGGAGAACGAAAACTCGAAGAAGACTTGGGCAGTCCCGTCGATGTAGTCGTTTGTGGCGTGTAGAAGGATCATCCGGTGCTTGCCTTCACTGATTCCTTGCGTCCCTGCAATTCTTTTTCTGCAAGCATAGCAATCTGAAACAACTGGTTGACAGTATGAAATTCTTTATAATCAACAATGTCCTGAATTTCACGCCATAACCCCCGTAGAAACGACAAATCTTATCCTCTGTTTCCTCAACAACCCCACAACGCACCATACCCTTTTGAAGCTCAGCATAATAGTCCTGAACAGAACTATCACCTTGTTCTAAGCGCTGCAATTTTTTTTCTCAAATCATGTTTATATGAGGGAGGAACAAAACGATTACGCATAGCTTCTTTTAACCGCTCCCATGTATCAGGTTGTACACGCATGGTACCCAGTTCATTCCACCAGATAATAGCAAAGTCCTTAAACTCACTAGTAGCTTGTCTAACTCTATGTTGTTCAGGAACCAAGTGAGAATTAAATTTCTGCTCTACCGTCATCTCCCAATCAAGATATATTTCAGCATCATAAAGACCAAAAAAAGATGGAATGGTAAACTTGACTTTAGCAAAAGGGTCGTCGTTACCATGATGGTGCTGGTTATTACCTTCCATACCACGTTGGTTTCGCTGAAGACGCCTACGTAGTCATGCATCTTGTGTCGCCCGCTGATCAATGTTGCCATCCGCATCATACACTGTGTCCTCATCATGATGATGGCCGTCATTGACAGGTGGCAGGCGTGCCTCCAATGTGTCCATCCGACCAGTGAGGTTAGCCATCCGCCGCTCCACCCGCTTAATGCCTTCTGTGGTGTTCAACTGGGCAATGGCGGCGACAATGGTGTCCATTCTCGCACCGAGATCAGTGATTGAAGCAGTTTGTTTGTCGAGCGCAGCTTGTAGCTGGCCGCGACTAACACACTCGTTGAAATCGCTCGGTGTTCCGTCCCCTTCGTCTCCTACCATGGTTAGTGGAAAACACAGGAAAAACAAAAGGATTATCCCTATCAACTACAAAGGAAGGGCAGTGGGAACTCGCAAAGGAAGTGGCTTACCAAGCTCTTACAAGTGTTCTTACCAAAGCAGCAGGTGGTACAACCGGTGGTGGTTCGTGAAACCATGTCGGCGTGGTGCGATTGCAAGGGTCAAAACTGTGGTATCCAGAAGTAGATATATGGAGCTTGGCAGGCCAAATATGTCAGTGGAACACAAATCAATAACAGAAAGTAATGCTGAATAAATGTCCAAAGCACTGGTTCTAGTTGCTGGTCTAAATGTGCCCTATATCAGGGTTAAGATATGATGAACAAGGAGTCAAGACCATAATAGTAAGGCAGAGACAGCAACAAAGATGGCCAGACACTGAGAGACTTAATTCAGCATAAGCACAAAACAAATGAATTTCTGTCACCTAAAACTGTGCTCTGTCACGTTTTTTTTGCCAGTACTAGAGCCGAAAACTGAATTTCTCTCTTCTCTACTAAGCCAAAATTTTTTTTATCTTTTTTATTTTATTTTTTTCATAGAGCAAAGCACAGAAATAGGAACCACACAAAGTTTCACCTCAATCTGATGTAAGGTGTGGCCTACAGAAAATAATGAATGTGCTGTAAATTCGGTGATTCAATTTCGGAGCTCGAGTACTGCACTTTCCAGGCCGAATTTGGGGAAAATAAAATCGCCGAACCCGACAAAGTTGGGGAGTATTGGATGCAAAATTTAATTTCACTCAATTTCAAAAAAAAATCGCCTGATTTCGAGTCCGTATGCAAAAGTTACGGCCATTTGAAATTGAGGCTCCGAGTTATGGTTTCTGTGGAGGCCGAAACGAAATCGGGCGGAGGAAATTGGTGGAAATTGGTGGCGGAAGCTCGGGGAAAGGTGGGGGATGGTGCTGTGTAATCATGAGACGCGAAGGATGACTCAAACAGAGGGTGGGATATGGGTGGGAAAACAAAAACAGAGGGTGGAATACGCGATGGATGACGGCTAGGGTTTGAATGAGAGGTAGCGGAAGCAAGATAACCCAAAACAAAACACGATCTAAACCAGCAACACAACTCGACTAAGGACACAAACTCAACACTATGGACTCTGAAATTAAATTGTGCAAAAGGCTAAACGAGATCTGGGACAGGAAACAACCTATGACTACAAAATTTTTTTGTTGGGCTTTTCTTGGACTCTAGGATGAAACGAAAACAACAAAGGTAGGGTATTCTCGAACCTGAAGGAACACCTGAAGCTCTGATTACCACTTGATAGGGATGGGGTCCCGATCTTCCAACAGGTTCTGGATATGTTCGATTTGGTGGAGGCGCGACACAAATCGATCCGGCTTCCGAATGACACGTTACGAACCCCGCAATCGCAGCACCACGTCTCCTCAGGTTATCAACCGTGCGCGGCCCGGTTGACCTCGCCAAGAAGGCTAATCCTCGCCTGTGAATCGAAGAACACAAGCAAGAACAAGGAAGAACACAACTGAATTGCGGATGTATTGATGTAGCACTCGAAAGTTGGGGTCTCACAAACCGATGAACGGCGAAACTGTTGAAAGACAGAATTAATCTAAGCAAAACCCAAACCCTAATGGTGGGGGTGGCGGCTAGATATAAAGGATTAAGGGGCGTGCAAAACCCCTGGATGTGCCCTAATGGGCTCCAACACGATACAAAGCCGAAAGGCCCAAAAGACGGTGGCGCAGCACCCTGACAGATTCTGAATGCTCAGTTGTTTTGACGATTCCTGTTGACTCAGAAGGAATTTTGACATGGGACCAGAGCCATTCGAAAGGTAGTCTTCTCAGCTTTCCATACATATGTAGAACGTCCAAAACGAAGTCCGGATGCGATCTGGGCGTCCATTTTAGTGCGGCCTGGTCCTGGACTCCGAATTGGATTCGAAGTCGGTTTGAGTTGGGCCTCCAACATGATTCGACCGCCCTTACTGGATTTGTGCGCCTCGTAGTCCTTCTCCAAGTACTTCTAGGTCCTCTCCATGGTTCCTAATCATAATTAAATCATTAGGTAGCAATCGATTCTCAAGTGAAGAAAAAGAAGTATTTAGGAACGAGCTCACCTGTAAATTCAATTGTCGGGCGCGAGCTCTAGTGATTGGTCCTTGAATGTCAAGTGGAGGAGTGTTGTGTGTATCCGAAGAAGTGATGTCCTCATCAACAGGTTTGGGCTTTTACTTGCTTAAGATTAGTCTTAATGCTTCTGTTGATTACGTGATATCGAGCGGTGCTATGTGATGCGTTTCTTGTCTGTGATGGCTGCAGGACATCGAGGCGGAGTCGTGGCGAGACACGAGAGGACCGGACTAGGCGCAGGTGGTGCCGAGGTCAGAACGGTCGGATGTGCCGAAGACGGCGAGAACTCGAGGTGGTTGCGAGGCTTGGACGGCAAGAAACAAGGAAGCTCTGCAGGACATCGAGGCGAAGTTGTGGCGAGGCACGGGATGACCAGACTAGGCGCAGGTGGTTCCAAGGTCAAAATGGTTGAGGTGTGCCGAAGACGGCGAGGGCTCGAGGTAGCTGCGAAGCTTGGGCGGCAAGCAATGAGGAAGCTTCCCGGAAGGTGTAGGAGGGACGTTTTGGTGAAAACGCAAAGCTGCACTAAAGGAAGTGGATTTGGTTAGAGTTAGTGGGTAAAGCGCAAAAGCTTAATGGGCAAAGGAAATGTGAACCTATTATGAAGGGCTATAAATAGAGAGGGTGTTCTCTAGTAGCTTTCATGATTTGGAGAGAAGGCTTGAGAGAGTGTGAGAGAGTTAGGGTTTGGTTCTCTCCATACATGAGTTGTAAAGGTTTTTAGGGCAGCACTTGTGTTTTATTTTGGGGTGTTCCTCTTGAGTTGTGAGATGGGGTGAACTGATGTAATCATTCCTCTTATTTAATCATTCATCTCTCCTCGTCTCAATCTAAGAAATCTTTAGTATTTGAGATGTTTTTGTTTGAGATGATCTGCTCTGTTATGTCTTTGTGTTTGACCTCTGGTCCTTCTGTGTTTCTTGCTCCTGTTCTTCCTTTGCTGCCTTTCTATCTTTCTTGAATCGAGTGGATCTCTTGAGTAATCTCTGTCTGTTTTCCTGTCGAGATATCCTTTTAGTCTGAAATTGGTCAGCAGTCTACTTGGTCCACCGATTCTTGATCTGAAACTCACAGCACCGATTCAATTGATCTTAGTTCTGTGATCAAAAATCAAGTTATCCTCAGGGTGTACTTTCGAGTCTTGAGTTTCAGTCTTTCTTTTTCTTGTTTTACTCTTTTATTTTCAGTTCGGTGGAAGCTTTCCCTTTTTGTCAGCTCAGTTTCTTTTTGCCAAGTGGCTGTGTTGTGGGTTCGACAATTTCAGCCATTTGAGTCTGGGTTCTGTCCGATTTCTTCTTTTATGAAGCCCAAATCTTGTTGCCGAAAGGGGCATAAATCAATCAATCTCAGTTCCATTTTCAGATGTCTCCAGGAGCTACTGTTTGTCTGCTATTTTTGGTCCAGCACATGCAGCTTGATGCTTTCTCGGCCTTTCCTATTCCTGTCTTTCGTTTTAGTCCAGTTTTCTCTGTGTTAGTTTTTTCCTTCTTTTGGGTCAGCTATTTAGTTCGTTTTATTGTTTTCTTGAGCCTGAATAGTGCAGCAAACGACTGGTAAATTTTCAGCTTGTCAGGCTTTGTCTGTAATCACTATGCAGATTTTTTTGGCAGCTGCTTTCTCAGGTCTTTTGTCAGGTTCCCTCCTCTCGGTCTTGCCTCTCTGCGCAGCTGGCTATTTTTTGTTCTATTGGCATCCGATGTGTGCTAATTTCCCTGCAGTCTGTTATCTCCTCAACCTTTAGAGTCCAATTTTCTGTTAGAGCAAGTAATCATTGTCTTAGTCTATGCAGATCTGATTTTTAGCCAAGTCAAGCAATCTTCTCAAGTGGAGTTTGATCCTTTTGTTTTCAATTAAACTTTTTGTTGGCTTGATTACGGGAAAAGCTTAATGGTGGTATCTCTGCTCTCTAAAATTCTGTTACCTTTCAGCCTATCGATTGGTTTGTACTCCTTCTGTGGGCTGCACTCAGCTTGATCTTCTGTCCACTTTTTACACTAGGGTCTAATTTCAGCTTTTACTTCAGCTTGACAATTGTAGTCCTCGTTCTCTATCTGGCTTGATATTGTCTTTGAATGCTGACTTTGTTTTGCTTCATCTTTCAGTAAGCATTTGCTCTGTTTCTTCATAGCTTCTATAGCTATTGGAGAAGAAGAAATATGTTGATACTTTGCGGCGATTATTGAAGGCACCATTCACCCCCCCTCTGTTGCCATTTCCGATCCTTTAGTTCCCGAGGGAGCAGGCGCGTGGCAGGGCATGATTGGCGCATGGTGAAGCTCGAAGCACCGTACGCACACTCCACTGCAACGCTTCGCCCTCCGCCGGTTGGACTTCCGTCCGGGAGGTTGACGGGTATAAATACATTGCCAGTATCGCAGCGTCTATAGCCAGGTTCCGCTGAGATGATGTTGTTCCCAAAAATGGGCCTACTTCAGTCCATCCACATTCTGTGATGGCATTGTTTCCTAGCGGAATCGGTGCCAACAACGCAATTTATAGAATATTGATGAACTGAAGGAGGCCTATTTTTGGGTACTCAAGATTTATCACCAATGACTGGTCGTGCTTCCCGATCAAGGGGAGCATGAATGATTGGATCTCTGCCGCATGGTGTATGCTTCCAGCGGAGCCGGTTCATCCTGACAAGGTCGAGTCAAAGGGCCACTTTAGCCCGCAGACACGGTGTCGATGCAAGCTCCGGGGTCATCAGGTAAGCTCGAAGCCGAGGTGGCCCTCAGCGTCACTACACAAATTCGATCGAGACGGGCTTTGGAGTCTTTTGCGTGGACTCAAGATCGGAGGGCCGCCCGGTGCCTTGCAACTCAAGGATGGTGCATTGATTGCGCCATGAATTACGCCGACGTTTGGCATGTGACGGGACAGGACCAGCACGCCTTACGTTGTCGGACTACCGCACGACCGCAACCGCGCACTCCATCCCAACGGGGCAGGACATGTGGCAGCACGGGATTGGCACATCGTGCGCTGTCAGGTGGTCACGCGTCTGTTCCCGAGAGGGCGGGGCGTGCGTGGGCGGCTGCGCCACTTCGGCTTCCGCCGGTTACGTTTCCCAATCGTGGGGAAGGCGAGCGGTTCGGCTTCCGCCGGTTGCGCTTACTGATGGGGTGCGAGGTGAAGGGGCTTTATATGCCCCTTTTTGCATCGCACCGACGTTCCCCTTCACATACCTCCTGCTCCCTTTCTCTCTTGCGTAGTGTGCTCGCACCTCCTTTGTTGTCGCTATTACTAGAAGTGCCAAGCTTCTCGCCATTTGGCTACCGGAGGACGGCGAGGAACGTTCTCACCGGGCTGATAGTGGCGTCTCATCCAGGCGATCGACGTCGATCGAGGTGGAATATGCGCTGGAAGGGCGCGAGCCATCGCTGTTCAACAAGCGGTGGGTAGCAGAGGAGAAGATGGAGGGCTGTGCTCCCGCGTTCTGGGCCGGACCCTCGCGACGGAGGAGACGATTCGTTCGCTACAACACGAAGGGAAGCTGTCGGACCGCCGCGACGTGCGCCTGCCTGCCAGCGATGAGACGGAGCCACACCCGAACAAGTCGGAGGCGATCATCTTCGTCACATATTTTGAAGCCGGGCTTCGAATCCTAGTGGCCATGATCGTTGGGGATGTCTTGCGGACCTTTGGGTTGGAGTTGGCCCAGTTAACCCCAAATGTAATAGCCCACCTTGTTGTTTACAGCTGGGCGCTGCAGACAGAGGCATGCTGGCCTAGCGCCTCGTTGTTCGTGTTCCTCCACGACGCACGGTGCCAGCCGAAAAGGTTGGAAGGAGGAACGTTTTCCAACTTCGGCAGCGTCAACTTCGTCCTACGGGCGCAATGCAGGAAGATTTTCCCTGCCAACTCGACCCGGACGAAGTGGGAACCAAACTAGATGAGGCGGTGGTTTTACAACTGTGTAACGAGTGGCAGCAGCCTCGAGTGCATGGGCCGGTCGATGTCATTCAACACCTCGCCAAGCGTGCCTATCGATGACGAGGACCGTCGGAGAGCGTGGAGGCTCGTGCTCCGATTCAACATGCGCAACCTCTCCAAGGAGTTCATTGTGTACGACGTGACACCACTTGCCGATGGGTGGCGTCTCCAGCCTGGAGGCCTCCGGTGCAATGGTGTCCAGCCGTCCATCTCCTCATTGCCGAGGCCCTCCAATCCTAGTAAGTTTTGCACTGCGAGCCCTCCTTCCCCCCTTTTTTGTGACTTCGCTTCACCTTGCTTGTAGGGTTTCGCTTAGAGGACGCGGAGCGTGCAGTGGTCGTGTTCTTCGGGCAATATGCGGCCAAGGAGCACAGCCCGCGCGAAGCGGTAACCGAGGAGGTGAACCAAGGGCGAATAAATCGGGTGTGCGAAGCTCTGGGCATTCCTGTGCCGGAGTGCGCCATTCCGGCCCAGAGCCGACCTCGCCGTCGTGACGATAAGAGGAAGGGGTCACCATCCCGACAGAGGGCCCGGTCCACCGCGGCCGTATCCAGCCCAGTGGCTGCCGCTCCCGTCAACTCTGTAGGAGCCGAGGATGCGACGGCCGCCACCTCCGACTCGGTGAAGTATGCCGATTCGGACCTTGAGGCCGAGGCTGAGGGGGTGGCTACGGGCGAGGAGTCCTTGTGCAGTACAAGGGCCAAGGGGGCGGCGCGGACGACCAAGAGGGAGAAGCATCTTCATCTGTGCTGTCGGTTGCTGAGGTTGAGGAATCCTTGCCCCGGTCTCTAAAGGCGAAGCGGCCGCGGACGCGGTCGCCCTCTCAGCCAGAGAGGGGGTTCGCCGTGGCGGTCAGGGTCGAAGAGAATTCAGGGTCCGTTGGGGAGGCCATCTGATGCAGCCACGTGCAACCCTCAAGGGACAGAGACGTTTCGGGGGGTGGCGTTGATAGCCGGTGCTCTGGGAGTTGTCGCCGCGGAGGCCGCACGACTGATGTTGACAGAGTTCGTCCCTCGGCTGGAGATGCTGTAGGCCTGGCAAGGGGCTGCGGAAAGTGCGGTCGCCAACTTGGATCGCCGGCGCTGCTGGCGTGTAAGCCGGAGCTCCTGGAGGGCGCGCTAGAGGCCTCGGAGGTGAGGGTAAGTGCTTGACTTTGATGATGCTGCCGTCATTTAGGAATTGTTCTGACGACTGTGCTGCGCAGACGCTCGCCCTTGCTCGAGCCTTGCAGGTGGCACGCGCCCGCGAGCGGGGGCGCTAAAAGACCAACTGCGGGCAGCCGAGGAGGCACTACGCATAGCCGAAGAGGCGCACTCCGCCAAGGATGATCGCATCCGACTCCTAGAGACGGATGGCGCGAAAGCTATCTCGGGCGCTTTGGCGCTCGCGACGGCTTCACAGCACGCGACCGCCGAGGAGCGCGACGGCTTGCTCTAGCAAATTGCCGCGCTGGAGGAGGAGAAGGGCTGCCTCACCGCGTCTGCCGGGGAGAAGGACCGGGCTTTGGTGATGCCTCGGTGGCGGCGTGGGACGCCATGCTGGCTCTGGAAGGCGCCCTCGAAGATCTCGCTGTTGACGTGCCGCCTCGCGCCTTCGATCCCGAAGACTTGGCGCGGACACTCCGTTGAATCAGGGATGCTTCCAGCCTCGCTCTCAATGCTGCCAAGGCCTTCGGCGACCACTGCTTCTCCATGACTTCACACTTAGCCTTCGCGCTGCTTCAGCACCGAGGCTGCCGGCACGTCGACAAGTTGGCTGACCCCCAGCTGGAGATGCCAGCTGGTGCCAGGGTGATGTCGGGCGCCGTGCACGCCATCTGCGGCACCGTCCGGGCCTTCCACGACCGCATCTGGGGCTACATCAGGGAGGCCGCAGCGAAGGTGGCACTACGACGAACCCTACATGGCGAGGGGAACTTCGACCAATGGCTTTACAAAGTTCCCCGGTGCAACGAAGATGGTGCCGCCACCCCGGGGCATGGCGCGAACCCACAGGTGTGATGCTGGGGTCTAGGGTGTAGGCGTGCGTGGCGATGTATGCACTCTTTCTTTTTTTCGTAAGCTGGCACCCTGCAGCTCCCCTTTTTTATGAATAAAATGGAAATTGTCCCTGTGCTCTGATCACTTTGCTGATTTTGCCCTGGTTAGTTGCTTGATTGGGGTTGGTTGCTAGTCCCTAACCTCATAACCCGAGAGCGTCTTCAGCATTGGTGGTGGGCTGAGGACTTGCTGAACTTTTGGGCGGTCCGGGCTTTAGCGGGTGAGACTTCGGCACGGGAGTACATTAAGGTGGAGTCGGACAAGGAGCGACCCCAAATACTCGAGGGCGCTTGTAAACATTAGCTCTTTGCGAATGTCATTCTCCTGTCCTTGTAAACATTCTTTTATGGATGCTATACAGACTTTCGGTTGTTTTTCATGATTGCCCCTATCTCCGATCATCTCGTAGGGCTTGGCCCCTGCAAGATGCTTGAGTGTTCCGCCCCAATTCTTCGATGTGGCGGCAACGGAGCTGACAACTAACCCAAGTAGACACTTGAGTGCTCCATCCGCCCCTGTCCTTCGATGTGGTGGCGGCGGAGCTGGCGCCTAGTCGAAGTAGATGCTTGAGTGCTCTGTCCCCTACCTTTCGAAGTGGTGGCAGCGGAGCTGGTGCCAAGTCAAAGTAGACGCTCGAGCGCTCCGTCCCCTACCCTTCGAAGTGGTGGCAGTGGAGCTGGCGCCTGTCGGCGGCGCCGAGTGCTCCGTCCCTCGCCCTTCGAGTGGTGGCGCGGTGGCGCCTAGTTAAAGTAGACACTCGAGCGCTCCGTCCCCTACCCTTAGAAGTGGTGGCAGTGGAGCTGGCGCCTAGTCGAAGTAGACGCTCGTGGGCAACTGCTACCGTTCACATATTAATCTTGGAGGTGAAATCCGCGAGGCCCCAGCCAAGCAGGCGCATCTTGCGAGGGCAAATCCGAGAGTAGAGCTACTACCTGGCGCTGCCATTTGCGTGCAAGGAGCAAAAGAGAATGGCGTGAGCGCTGCTTTGCGTTCCATCACACATACATGTGGTTGATGCGCCACTATGGCGATGCACTTCTGGTGTGACGCGCGTGGGAGTGCGGTATCCAGGAGGTGTGCTGCTAAGTCGATGCCCTCCCCGGTGCTACACGCGCGAAGGTGCGTTGCCCTGGAGGCGCCGTGTGAATTTTTGTACTCCGTAGAGCGCGCACAGAGGTGTGGTTCTGTGCGTCTTGTTATACTCTGTATAGTGCGCATGGAGGTGTGCCTCCATGCGCCTTATTTATACTTCATAGAGTGCGCAGAGGCGGGCCTCCGTGCATCTTATTTATACTTCGCAGAGTACACGCGGAGGCGGTCCTCCGTGCATGTTATTTATACTCCGTGGAATGCACGCAGAGACCACGTGTCTTATTTTATACTCACGAAGAGTGCACCGTAGACCGCATGTCTTATTTTATACTCACGAAGAGTGCGCGCGGAGACCGCGTGTCTTATTTATACTCACAAAGAGTGCGCACAGAGACCGCGTGTCTTATTTATACTCCGTAGAGTGCGCGCGGAGACCGTGTGTCTCATTTATACTTCGCAGAGTGCGCACAGAGGTGTCCCCGTGCGTCTTATTTTATACTCACGAAGAGTGCGCGCGGAGACCGCGTGTCTTATTTTATACTCACGAAGAGTGCACGCGGAGACCGCGTGTCTTATTTTGTACTCACGAAGAGTGTGCGCGGAGAGTGTGCCTCCGCGCGTCTTATTTAGACTCCGTAGAGTGCGCGCGGAGGCGTGCCTCTGCGCTGTTATTTATACTCCGTAAAGTGCGTGCGGAGGCGTGCCTCCGCTGTCTTATTTAGACTCCATAGAGTGCGCACAGAGGAGTACCTCCGTGCATGTTATTTATACTCCGCAGAGTGCGCGCGGAGGCGTGCCTCCGCGCGTCTTATTTAGACTCCGTAGAGTGCACGCGGAGGTGTGCCTCCGCGCGTCTTAACACAATGAGGCAAATTTCACAAATGAATGGTGTTGTGGTTACAGACCAAACAGAGAGAGATTTGGTAATGGAGAGTTGGGAGAAAGTGATGGTCTCTACCCTCTCCCATAGCCTTCGCTTGGTATATATATTCACATGGGGTATGCTTTTACAATTTTGCCCTTATATCGGTACATCCCCGTCGGGGGTATTTTAGCCATTACACATGTCCCATTTTGGGCCCTATAACCTACTAATAGGCCTGCTGGGCTTAGGTGGGGGCCACCTGTCGGAACCCGGAGCAACGACTCCTGGATCCTCTGTGTAAATCGCACTAGTCCAGGATCAGCTAGTGCACACAGCGTACAACAAAGATAAATATCAACCATAATGACATTTATTAACTGAATATGGGCATGAATGCCAAAGTTTACATCAACGGCACATAAGCCAAAATTAAGTAATAAGCAGCGGAAGAAAAACTGAAGCGGAAGAAAAACCGAAGCGGAAGAAGCCCGCTGAGCCTGCCCACAAGCAAACGACAGTAAGACGCGGCCTATTCGTCCAGATCTTCACCGTAGTCGACGTTTTCCTTCTCTGTGTGGAAAAAGCAACGTGAGTACAAACTTGTACTCCGCAAGTCACCCGGGAAAATGCAACATAATGATAAAGGCTTCAAAGGAAGGCTTATAGGGTTAGTTCGCATAAAACAGCATTCAAGAGATACAATAAGTAGATTGAAATTGCTGAATTTAATACCGTAAGTAAAAACATTACTTGTAATAGAAAATAATACCGTCAGTGCAGGCTCCGACCATACGCCAACCTATCCACGGGCATCCCACCCGGACCATCTTTTCCAACAGTTCACGTATGGATTCCATCCATCCACACTTTCCAAACACTCGTGAATTCCATCCATCCACAAGCTTCCAATCTCTCTCATGGGTTCCATCTACCCACAAGGTTTTCATTCTCTCATGGATTCCATCCATCCACAAGGTTTTCAAAAACATTTTGAAAAACAAAATCTAATCCATGAAAAACTTTTACTCACCATGCCCATGACCGTGGGCACGGCTATCCAGGATAGATTATACACTCTGTAGAGGTTGTACAGCTTTACCCACAAGACACGATCATCCTTTTGTGCCACGTGAAGGAACGCGCGTAGGCTACGATAGCAGAAAATAAAAATTTCTACCGCGCACACCAGGACATCATGCTAAGGAGGGATCATAGATCGTTACCACTAGACGCGCAGCGCAGCGGAAGAAGAGTTGAAGAAGCCGATCCAACCACGCGCGTCGAGGTAGTAGTGGAAGTAGCCGATCGTCCCGAACAGATCGTCTCCTCCACGCGATCAACCACACCACGAGCAGATCCAATCTGTAGTTTGTTGATACCGATCAACGCCGCAACGAGCAGCGCCTCCACCGGTATCCACACGTCCGGTGGAACGCCGATCGCGAGTGTACCAAACTCGCGAGCGGCTAGGGTTTGGCCTCGGGAGGTGGCGGCTAGGGTTTTGCTCGGGAGGAACAGGCGTACATCCTCACCCCCGCCTCCAAATATATAGACCTCCTCACTTGGGCCTCATGGACCGAGGCCCAATAGGAGTCTATCCGGATCTCTATCCAAATGGAGCCCACATCCGAATCACATTTGAATTAGTGTTCCAACCCGTTAAGTGTGCGACCAGAGGTTCACGTATACTTGGTCGTGACCCGAAACACCTTTCCGGTCACCTCATTAATAGCGACCTCTAGCAAGACATATTAACCCCAAAGTATACGTAAAGATCATATCGGCTGAACTCGTAATGTTCTCATGTACGAATCCCTTTGCCTCACGATATAGATTAAGCTCAAGGCGAGACTGTGTCATCCTCTTAATAGCTCAATCACTCTCTCGATTCCGTGATGGATTATAAACTTGTGATTGACTCCTCAATCACATTGGCATGGCCATGCACTTTCATAATCCATTACATCGAGGGCCAGATATCTCTCCCATAAGGAGGGCAAATTCTATCTTGATCATTCACATCCCACTACATGTTTCATAGCAAACCCGAAGACTACTTTTATGACTACCCAGCCACGGAGTAGTGGTTAGTAGTCCCAAAATAGGCTACTACGCATGTTGGGAACCATGATGATCTCAAGTCTAAGGATTCTACATAAACACTACTTGAGACCAACTAATGACACATGGAATCTCTGCAGTGTCTCATGGCGGGTCTATCCAACATATGTTCACTAACACATGTCCATATTATTGATTTGGTATCTCCATACCATGATCCATGAGACATGATCATCAATCAATACATATGCTGATCTTTGAATCATATTTGTTCCTCATATGATATATGATCGGGGATCATTTAGAAATAGCAACATTTTGGCAATAAGAGTCTCATGAATAAGTCACATACTCATTGATCAATAATGATAATGTCTATTTCAAGGAACAAAGCAATGTATCATAAACATAGTATGTGATATATTCAACATCTCCATGTTGCCTCTAGGGCATATCACCAACAGCTCCCACTTGCACTAGAGTCAACCATGTAGGTATCTAATACCCATTGCCCTAGTGTGAGCCTCATGCTTTGGTGGGAAGCGGCTTTGTCAACGGATCTGCAATGTTCAAATCCGTTTGTACTTTGCATATCTTCACATCGCCTCTCTCCACAATCTCGCGGATGAGATGAAATCGCCGTAGAATGTGCTTGGACTTCAGTGCGATCTAGGCTCCTTGGCTTGCGCAATGGCCCCACTATTGTCACAAGAGGTCCATTGGGCTGGAGGCACTAGCCACCACACCAAGCTCGAAACAAATTTCTTGATCCAAACGGCCTCTTTAGCGCCTTGAAGTCGCTATGTACTCGACTTCGTTGTAGAATCAGCAACCGTCTCCGCTTGGAACTCTTCCACTCACCGCACCGCCATTCAGCAGAACACAAATCCAGTTGCGATCTAAAATCATCTTTGTCGGTTTGGAAGCTAGCATCGGTGTAACCATTTACAACGAGCTCTTCCTCACCCCCATAGACGAGGAACACATCTTTAGTTCTTCTCAAGTACTTCAAGATGTTCTTTACGGCAATCCATGACTTTCACCGGATCGATGGTATCTACTTGTAGCACTTAAAGCATACGAGACATCCGGGCGTGTACAAAGCATGGCATACATAATGGATCCCATAGCCAAGCATATGGAATCACATTCATTTTATCCCGCTCATCGGTGTACTAGGACACCGACTCTTGCTAAGATTTATACCATGTGACATAGGTAGGAAGCCTTTCTTGGAATCCTACATGTTGAACCTTTTCAACACCTTGTCAATGTACGTATCTTGGCTTAATCCAATTAGCCTTTTGATCTATCCCTATAGATCTTGATGCCCAGAATATATGCCGCCTCTCTAAGTCTTTCATAGAGAAACTATTTTTCAATGAAGACTTAACAGATTCGAGCATAGGAATGTCATTTCCGATCAGTAATATGTCATCCACATATAAGACCGAAACACGAGTGCGCTCCCACTAGCCTTTTGTAAACACAAGGCTCTTCTTCGTTCTTGATGAAACCAAACCCTTTGATTACTTCATCAAAACGAATGTTCCAACTCCGAGATGCCCGCTTAATCGATAAATGGATCTTTGCAGCTTGCATATCTTTCCAACTGATTGCGGATCGACAAAACCCGTGGGCTGTGTCATGTACACATCCTCACTCAGATTTCCATTAAGGAAAGCTGTTTTGACATCCATTTGCAATATTTCATAGTCGAAATATGCAGCAATCGCTAGAATGATCCGAATAGACTTTAGCATTGCGACGCTAAAAGTTTCATCATAATCAACACCTTGAATTTGTTTGAAACCTTTGGCCACCAATCGCGCATTATAGATGTGAACATTTCCATCTATGTCTATCTTTTCTTGAAAATCCATTTGCACTCAATGGTTTTAACACCATCGTGGATCAACCAAGTTCCAAACTTGATTATTGTGCATGGATTCAATTTCGGATCTCATGGCTTCAAGCCATTTCTCGAGTCCGTCCCACCATCGCTTCTTCATAGGTCTTAGGCTCATCGTTGTCTAACAACAATATGTCCCGTTGTTGAGTAGTCGAGAACATGTACCTCTCGGTGCACGACGTGACCTCTCGACCTACGTGGTGCGGTGTGTCCACAACAGTTTCTTCAACAGTTTGTTCATCTGTTGTGGTTCTCAGGAGCTGAAATGTTTTCGTGTGTTTCCGAATTTCTTCAAGTTGCACCATGCTCCCACTATCCCTTCTTGAGAGAAACTCTTTCTCTAAGAAGACACCATGCCAGCGACAAACACTTTGCCTTCTCCTTGATTATAGAAGTAATATCCTTTTGTTTCCTTAGGATACCCGATAAAGAAGCATTTATCAGATTTAGGACTGAGCTTATCAGATTGTAAACGTTTTACATAAGCCTCACATCCCCAAATCTTAAGAAAAGACAAGCTAGGACGTTGTCCTGTCCACATCTCATATGGTGTCTTTTCTACTAATTTTGATGGAACCCTGTTTAGTGTGAAAGCGGCTGTTTCAAGAGCGTACCCCCAAAAAGACAACGGAAGATCACTTTGGCTCATCATGGAGCGCACCATATCTAATAAGGTGCGATTTCTCCGTTCAGATACCCCATTCCATTGAGGTGTTCTGGCGAGTCAATTGTGGAACAATTCCACAATCCTTCGATGATTGCCAAACTCATGGCTCAAATACTCGCCTCCACGATCATATCGTAGAAACTTGATTGTCTTGCCTAAATGATTTTGCACTTCATTTTGGAATTCTTTGAACTTTTCAAAGGATTCAGACTTATGCTTCATCGGTAGATATACCCATATCTACTAAAGTCATCGATAAAAGTTATGAAGTACTGAAAACCCTCTCGCTATTGAGCTCATTGGTCCACATACATCGAATGTACGAGTGCCAATAAGTCACTTGCCCGTTCACCTTGACCGGTGAAGGTGCCTTTGTCATCTTGCCAAGTAAACAAGATTCGCATGTCTCAAATGATTCAAAATCAAATGAGTGCAGAATACCATCTCTATGGAGCTTCTCCATGCGTTTCTCATTTATGTGACCTAAGCGGCGATGCCAAATAAACGTGGGATTCAAATCATTCGAACGTTGCCTCTTTGCATTAATGTTATAGACCGTGACTCTTCAAGAGTAAGAACATATAACCCATTCACCAATGGAGTATGACAATAGAACATATCTTTGAAATAAAGAGAACAACCATTGTTCACAGATCTAAAGTCATAACCTTCGCTTGCAAACATGAAGCGAAATAATGTTCTTGGAAAGAGATGGAACACAATAACAATTATTCAATTCCAAAACTAATCCGAAGGTAAAGACAATGGCATGGTGCCAACAATGATCGCAGCAACTTTTGCTCCATTGCCAACGCGAAGATCCACTTCGCTCCTCCTCAAACTTCTACTTCTTCTTAGCCCCGCAACGATTTGCAAGGTGAGCAACCGATCCGGTATCAAATACCCAAGAATCGGTGGATGAAGTAGCAAGATTGATCTCTATAACATTTATACCGGAGAGGAAGTCGTACTTCCCTTCTTCTTCTCAAGATCCTCCAAGTACTTTGGGCGCCTTTTCCAATGACACGATTGCTTACAGTAGTAACAATCGCATTAGGAGCAGCGCCCTTCTTGACTTGCTTGGCCTTAGAACTACTCGCGATCTCATCGGGAGCTAACTTTCTTTGACCGCGCCTTTCTTGACATTGGGCTTGCCCTTGCCTTTCTGCATCATCATCACATGATTGCTGCTTTTCTTAATGCTTTCCTCGGCAGCTTTTAGCATCCCATGCAACTCGCCAAGGTCTTATCCATGTTGTTCATGTGATAGTTCAGTATGAATGGCTCAAAGCTCCGGGAGCGATCGAGAATCACATCGCAGCCAACTCTTGGCTAAGGGGAAACCAAGCTTTTCCGGACTCTCAATGTAGCCAATCATCTTAATCACATGAGGGTGACGGATTCCTTCGCAAGCTCGCACGCAAACAAGGACTTTGAAGTGTTGAACCTCTCACCCTTGCTTGGTTCTCAAACATACCACGCAACCCCACAATGATATTGTAGGCATCTGTGTTCTCATATTGCTTATGAAGCTCGAGAGGACATTGTGGCAAGCATGAGACAGCTCACATCAAGGTAATCATTCGTTTGCTTCTCATAAGCTCTTCAAGCAGCCAGCAGAGCATTATCAGGCAAGTCATCAGGATAATGAGACTCAAGGACATACTCCTTGCGCTCTTGCTTGAGAACAATTCTCAAGTTGCGATACCAATCCATAAAGTTCGTTCCATTGAGTTTTTCTTTCTCAAGAATAGATCCCAAATTAAAAGAACTAGATGCGGCATTAGTTGACATGATCTACAACAAAGAATATGCAAAGTTTAGACTATGTTTATGTTCATCTTTTATTAAACTATTTAACAAAAGACTCCCACTATGTGTTTTGCAACAAAACTCCCTCTAAGTTACATAGTGGGTCAAGATCCTCATTTCACTAATTCCTAGTGAGCTTTGGCATCACGGCTAGAAAACTAGTGACATGGGTAAGCAACACCTTGCTAATCACATCCCTATGTGACTCTTGCTTGTTGGGTGACATTAATATGCCCCGGCCCCAACCTGTGCCCCAAGGTCCAAAACTATTTTGATAACCTTGTTAAGTAAACCAAATGCTTCCGCATGTAGATGTCCGACATCTACCCCAAATAATGATGATAACCGACGACACTCTACTTTGGTAGACCTACCATGCGGTGATCATTATCTTTTGGTGCAACATATGGAAGGGCATGAACACCTAATTTTATGAGGGATTCTATCCTACCAAAGCAACATATCACAAAAACATTGCATAAGAATAAGATAGATAATATCATAGATAAACACATTTAACTGTGAAGTAGTATGGCCCAAAAAATGGTGATCTCCATCTCCATGTAGGTGTAGACGATCTCCATCCTCCACATCACTCCTTTAGGCCACCATGCTTGAAAGCTTGTAACCTCAAAACTAGGCTACTACCTATAATAGCTAGAAATTGAAGATTACAAAGATAGATTCAAGCATTAAGGTCATTTCACGCAGTCGTTAAATACAATATAGACAGCTAACAATAGCTCAAATAATCATGACACGCAGGCCATGAACAGATGTTACATGCATCACATACATCTCATACATTCCAATAAGATATAGGGCCATACTATTCACATCATTCTCTGCAAAAACAAGTTAGACGTAGAATCGTATTCTACCTAACGATGTGAACCCATGACGCTATACAAGGTGGGTACGCACGGCGTCCAGTGGGCCGGTCGTGGCGGGGGTCGAGGGCCTCAGTGGGTTCAGTGGCAGCGCCAACACCCTACTGAAATTTACAGATCCAATCTATGAAATCGCAATGGAAAAACTATTCGCACAACCACCTTATGCCGATCCGAGACATTCTCTAGGAAGCTAGTTTTTCCACCGGCCGAGGCCATCGGATCCGTAACCTACTAGTATTCGACATAACCACCTTATGCCGATCCGAGACATTCTCTAGGACACTAGTTTTTCATTGGCCCGAGGCTATCGATTCATATCCTACTAGTATTCGACATAACCACCTTATGCCGATCCGAGACAATCTCTAGGGCACTAGTAGTAATATAATCTGCGCCTCATCTAACCGCGATTCACCGATTGATCTCATCAACCCGCAACCATCGATTCATCACATGAACCGATTGATCTAGACTGTAATAGATCCAATCTACTACAACCGCATATCAACATATGCGCTGATCCGATCGCAAACTAAGCAAGATGGCTCGATACCATCAAGGAACGCGCGTGAGGCTACGATAGCGAAAATAAAAATTTCTACCGCACACACCAGACATCATGCTAAGGAGGGATCATAGATCGTTACCACTAGACGCGCCGCAGTGAAGAAGAGTTGGAGAAGCCGATCCAGCCACGCACGCCGAGGTATTAGTGGAAGTAGCCGATCGTCCCGAACGGATCGTCTCCTCCACGCGATCAACCACACCACGAGCATATCCAATCTGTAGTTTGTTGATGCCGATCAACGCCGCAACGAGCAGCGCCTCCACCGGTATCCACACGTCCGGGCGGAACGCCGATCGCGAGTGTACCAAAGACTCGCGAGCGCTAGGGTTTGGCTCAGGAGGTGGCGGCTAGGGTTTTGCTCGGGAGGAACAGCGTACATCCTCAGCCCCGCCTCCAAATATATAGACCTCCTCACTAGGGCCTCGTGGACCGAGGCCCAATAGAGTCTATCCGGATCTCTATCCGAATTGAGCCCACATCCGAATCACATTTGAATTAGTGTTCCAACCCGTTAAGTGTGCGACCACAGAGGTTCACGATACTTGGTCGCGACCGGAAACACCTTTCCGGTCACCCCATTAATAGCGGCCTCTAGCAAAACATATTAACCCCAAAGTATACGTAAAGATCATATCACTTTGAACTCGTAATGTTCTCATGTACGAATCCCTTTGCCTCACGATATAGATTAAGCTCAAGGTGAGACCTGTGTCATCCTCTTAATAGCTCAATCACTCTCTCGATTCCGTGATGGATTATAAACTTGTGATTGACTCCTCAATCACATTGGCATGGCCATGCACTTTCATAATCCATTACATCGAGGGGCCCAGAGATATCTCTCCCATAAGGAGGGGCAAATTCTATCTTGATCATTCACATCCCACTACATGTTTCATAGCAAACCCGAAGACTACTTTTATGACTATGCAGGGTAAAAAGGGGCATCATTTTATGAGAAAGATACCCCAAAACAAAATTATATAACTATGCAGGACTAAGCATTTGATTAAACTCTCTAGCCAACAGCAATGTATTAACTAAGTTTGAATCTAGGTTGACAAGGTATTGAGGCATTCAAATTCAATGGAGGGATTAACAAGTAGGCAATAACTAAATTTAAAACTGAATTGAAATACGTTGAATAAAAATATGCATGCAGAATAATTTAAAACAACATAGTTTTATTTTGAAAACTGGGATCAACATGATCAAGGAGGGTGACTTGCCTTGCTCTTCAAATTGATTCAAACCTTCGTTGTCGAAATCTCCCGAATCGTCGAAGTCTACACGTCAAAATAACCCACCAAATTCAAATAAATTCAAAATAAATTCAAATTGACTTAAAATATTTGAATTGAGGCTAGAAATGGATAGAGGGGAATTTTTGATGAATTTAGAAATTTGAATGGGCCAAATCGGAGTTAGAACGAAGGAGAACGGGCTCCGAGAAGATTGAAAAGAGGGGAAATGAAAAAGGAGGATTTTTGGAATTATTTTTCTACTGCAAAAGGGATTTATGATGTCAGCCTTGCGTCAGCTCGGGATTTTAATTTTCGGCCGATTTATTTTTGAACGGGAAAAGAAGGGGAAGGGGCTGACAAATGGGCCCCGGGTCCATGTAGACCGGGTCCACAGAGGAGAGGGGGTGGTGAGGTGGCACGGGTGGCGGGACGGCTGGCATGGCGCCGACAGGGCACGGGGAGCCGAGGTGGCCGACGCGTGGCGCCTGCGTGGCGACCACGTCGGCTGCCATGTCAAGACGGCAGGCCGCCGAGGGCGCGCGGGAACGGGGACGACGGTGACGCTCCGGCGAGCGGCGGCCGGCGGCGACAGGCGGAGGAGGGAGAGGAGATGGAGGGGACCTCGGGGGTAGGCGCGGTCTTTACCGGGGTGGCCGGAAACACGCCGGCGGCGAGCGTGGCGGCGAGGGCGCTCGGGTCCAAAGGCGCGGCGGCGCTCCGGTGGTCGGGGAGCTCGGCGGAGAGGTGGAGGGTCTTCGCGGAGAGACGAGGAAGCCGAGGGGATCGTCGGCGAGGCGCGAAGATGACCGAAGCGTCGGCGATTTCTCGCCGGAGGTGGAGACGGCGGCGAGGCCGAAGGCGCACGGCGCGAGGGGAGCTCGAGCGGTGGAGAAGTGGAATTGAGGGCGGAGCGAGGTGCGGTGGGAGGAGGCGGAGCCGAGGGGCTTTTATAGGGGCCGGGGGGCAACGGCGGCGCGGGAATCTCTCGCCGGAGAGAGGTGGGGGCGGCGGCGGTTACGGGGGCCGTGCGACGTGGGGGAGAGGGAAGTGGGGCGTGGAGTGGGGGAACGTGCGCGGGTCGTGCGGGGAAGGAGACCGGGTGGCGCACGAGAGGAGGCGACGTGGGGGCGCGGCCGGGAGGTGCGGGAGGAGGCGGTTGCGGGCGGCGGCGGCGCGAGGAAGGAGACGGGGTCCGCGTGGGAGGGATGACAGGTGGGGCCGGGAGCGCAGAGAGAGCGGGAGGCGAGGGCGGCTGACGGGTGGGGCACGCGGGGCAGAGAGACGGAGAGAGGCGGAGACGCGCCGACAGGTGGGGCCGGGCTGTCGGTGGAAGCGGGAGTGAGGGAGATGCGGGCGGCCGGATGAGGATCGGAGGGCGAGGGAGGGACAAGGGCGGACGGGGCGGATCGGCCGATGGGCGGTGAGGGAGGAGGCGTGGCGCAAATCAGACCGGCCACGTGTCGGGTGCGGAGGAGGGGTAGGCGGGAGGAGCGACGGCCGGATGGCGGCGACGTGGCGAGATCCAAACCGTCCACGTGGCGGCCGGAGGCAAGGAGAGGGAGTTTTTATTTTTGGAAATGGATTTTGGATATTCAGAAAAGCCTAGAAATTCCATTAAGCCTCAGACAAATACAAAAATACCTCCAAAAATTCCAGAAAAGTTCATAGAATCTCCTGGACACTTTTTGGACTTAATTAAAATATTTCCAACTAATTTTGGTATTTAATTTTCATACTTTAAAATACTTTTTAATTTCAAAAATACATTTTTAAACTCCAGAAAATCCAGGAAACCAAATAAAATTCAAATAACTCCAAAATTTTAATTTGACATAGAATTTTTACAGGAACTCAAAATATTATTTTATTTAATACTATTTCTAGGTTTTTCTGAAAATGCTTTTCAAATCCAGCTTTTTCAAAAACAGAAATTCAGGGCAAATCCAAATTCAAACTTAGGCACAAAATACTTATTTTAATTTAAATTTTATTTTAATCAATTTTTATTTATTATTTTTTTAAAAAAAAATTTGGGATGTTACGCCACCCCTACAACAGGAGCCTCTCATGGTGAAGGGCTTCACAGGGCCGAAGCCATGTTGCCGAGTCCTTTGGCCCCCTCCGTCCCTGCGGCCTGTGAACTCGTCCGAACTTGTGGAGCCTTAGTGTGCTGCGGAGCCCGCGGTCTGAGGCCAAAGCCGAAGCCGATGTCGGGACTGGTTAGTCGAGGTAGACGCGCGTGCACTCTGTCTCTTGCCCTTCGAACGGCTGGCAGCGGAGCTGGCGTTGGCGCCTAGCCAAAGTAGACGCGCGCGCGCTCCGTCCCTTACCCTTCGAACGGGTGGCAGCGGAGCTAGCGCCTAGCCGAAGTAGACGCACGCGCACTCCATCCCGTACCCTTCGAACGGGTGGCAGCGGAGCTTGGCTGTGTGGAGGCTCGAAGGTGTAGTCGGAGTTACCGTCGAGGTGAGGTCAGACCTCACGACTCCGGGGTCGACGTTCGGGGCCGAGTCGGGGTCGTGGTTGACGCAATGGTGAAGGCGGGTCTCGCACCGCCGACGTCGCTGCGCTTCGAAGCTGTTATGACCCCACGGTCTGGTAGTGTGCTTTTAATGGCAGCCGAAATCATGCCGACGCCTGGCCTGTCAGAGGGCAAGCTGTCGCGCCGTGCAGTCTGCCTTCCCGTAGGTGGGACACGCGGCGGCTTGTAACTGGTGCGTCGTGGGATGTGAGCGGTTGCGTGACCGCGGCCGTTCACCTCTTCCCCAGGGAAGCAGAACGCGTGTTGGGCGTGTGCTGGCGTTGTGCGCTGCCTGGCCACCTACCAGGCACGCTCCTCCAGGTGCCGGTGGTTCTTCTTTCCAAGTCGTGGGTAGTCGAACCGCTAGGAGTTTAATCTGGTCGCGCTTCTAGTCGTGGTGGAGGCGAGCGGGCCTTATAAGATGCCATCGTTGCGGTGGGGGCATTCTGTCTCGCCTGCCACTTAGCTCTGCTTGTTCCGTGCTGACAGTAGCACAACTTGCTCTTGTCCTGGCTCCTTTTGCTTTGATCTTACAGAGCAATGGCCGGCCATGACGATGCCTCCCGCCATCCCAGCGGCGGCTCCTTGTCTAGCCGGGACGAGTTGTCCCTCCCTTCTGGAGAGTACAACTTGGTGCTACGGGGACGTTCACGTACCGAAAGGCGGTGGGACGACATGGAGTACTCAGGGGGATGCTGCTCCCGCGTGCTGGGGAGGAGCCGTGTAACCGAGGAGACGCTGCAGCGGCTTGGCCGGGAAGGGAAGATCGAGGAGCGCGATGGGGCTCGCCTACCCCGCCGCGACGAGACGGAGCCAAAGCCCCGGGAAATGGAGGCGATCGTTTTTGTCGCGTTCTTCGACGCCAGCCTTCGAATGCCCTCAACGATGTTTGTGGGCGAAGTCCTGCGGGCCTACGGGTTGGAGTTAGCGCAGCTGATGCCAAACGCAATAGTCCGCCTGGCTGTCTTTGCGTGGGCAACGCGGACGGAAGGCCGGCGTCCCAGTGCGAGCCTGTTCGCCACCCTGCACGATGCATGCTGCCGACCCAAGAAGGTTGGAGAGGGGGCTGTGTCCAACTTCGGCAGCGTGGATTTCGTGCTACGGACGTCGTGCACGATGCTATTTCCCGCACCAGCCACCCTGGGGAAGTGGGAGTCCCGGTGGACACGGCGGTGGTTTTATTACATCGTTACCAGCGCGAGTGGCCTGCTATGCCGAGGTGGGCCAATCTCGTTCAATAGTTCACCAAGCGTGAAGCCGGAGGCTGATGATGCTCAGAGGCTATGGAGGCTTGCCGGCGTCACTCGCCGGCTAAGTATGCGCGACCTGGTCGAGGAATTTACGATGTACGGGGTGGCGCCACTCTCCGCCCAGTGGAAGTACGCGCGACGGGGCGAGGATAGAGAGGACGGGGTTCACCCAGCATTGTCTTGCCTGCTTCCACCCTCTGCTCCTTGTAAGTCGTCTAGCGCGTTGGTAAGCATCCCTTTATGTCCGCGTAGCCCCCGCCTGATTGCCTTGTTATCTTTTGCGCAGTGGCTTGGCTAGAACATGCGGCGCGCGCGGTTGTGGCGTTCCTTGGCCCGTACACGCTCAAGGAGCACAAGCTGCGCGAGGCCGCGATCAAATCGGCGAAGCAAGGGCGGGTAAACCGCACGTGCGAGGTTTTGGGCATTGCTGTGCCTGAGCGCACGGTTCCGGAGGAGACTCCCGCAGGGGCTCCGAGCCATCGCGGCGGTGGAAGCCAAGCGGGGCCTCGTCCTCACGACGCCAGGCCCGCTCTGAGGCCGCCGTATCCAGCCCGCCAGCCACCTCGGCAGCTGGCACCTCTGGGACAGGACACGCGACCGGCGGTGGGTCCGGCCGGACTGGTTCGGGAGGGCGCGCCGTCCCGAACCCGTTGGTACCATCCGCCGACACTGTCGAGCCTGGGAGCACGACCAACGTTGGGCTGGAACCCGCCAACCCGGGGGGGACGTCATGCCTGGCAAGAGGGCTGCGACCGGCGGTGGTCTGCCACCCGCGACAGCCGGCGAGGACGCGCCCTGGGCGGCAGCGACAGGGACGGCGGCTAACAGCGTCGCGGAAGAACCGCCTGCACTGCCGCAGGCGAAACGCCCTCGGGTCCAGTCCTCGCCGCCCCCGAGTGGCCGATACGGCGTTGCCGGCTCCGTCCGTGGGATTGTGGCATCTGGCGCGACCGAGGGGGCCTCTCAACCAACCACCGAGGCGCTCGCACCCCGATTGGCGGTCGAACATGCACCACCTCCTGCCGCGGCGAGGGGTGCAGAAGGTAGGCGCGGTTCCTTTTCCTCACACGACTTCGCAAAACTCTCTCCGATTTGCTCGCTCATTCCGTCGACATCAGGATAGACGCGGTCTCCTGGGCGCGGTGAAGGATCGAGCAATGGGGGTGTGCGCGAAGTCCCCAACCCCGTGCAGGGTGCCCCGCAGGCGTCTGCCGCAGTCGAAGTGGCCGAAGCATCCGCAGCCCCTGACGCGGTGGGGCCGGAGCCCGTTCTCTCCGACTTCCTCCCGCGCCTGGAGATACTTCACGTTCTTAATGCAGCCGCGGAGCACGCCAGCGTCGGCCTTGACTGACAGATGTTGTCGTCGTGCGAGGGAGACCTCCTGGCACTCGCGCTGCGGGCCTCGGAGATAAGGGTAAGTATGTGCGCTGGCATTTTCTAGGGTACTAGCGGGCACCAACTGACGCTTGCTGCTGCTTACAGACACTTATCATCAGCGAAGCGCTAGACGAGGCCCGGACCCGGGAGCGGAGGGCCCTAGAGGCCAGCCTTCGTGAAGCGGATGATGCTCGCATGACGAAGGACAAAGAGCTTCGCGCGCTGGAGGGCGCCGTGGCGGCCACGCGACTCGAGGCCGAGGAAGTCAAACGCGCTGCGGTAGAGGAGCGCACCTTCTTCTTGTAGCAGATCGCCGCCTTGGAGGAGGAGAAAGCCCAGCTGGCTGAGTCTCTTGCAGAGAAGAAGCGCGCCTTGGGCGATGCATCCGCGTCGGCGTGGAGGGCAATGGAGTCTCTGAACCGGGCCCTTCGCGATCTGTGCGTCGACGTGCCGAACGCTACTCACGGGCGGGAGGACCTGATGGAGACGCTTGGGCTGGTCGAGGAGGGGGCGGGCGTTGCTCTCCGCAGCGCCAGAACCTTCGACGAGCACTGCGGCTTTCTTGGCGCGTGCCTCGCCCTCGCCATGCTTCACACTCATGGGTGTAGACATATCCACGAGCTGGCGAACCCTCGCCTGGACCTTCCTGGCCGGCCAGAGGCGCTATCGGACGCTATTCGCTCCATCGAGCCTGGCCTCCAGAACTTCCACCGACGGATCTGGGGTCGTGTCGGGGAGGATGCGGCGAGGGTTGCAGTGCAGCAAACGCTGCACGGGGGAGGAGACCTCCTTCGTTGGCTCGAAGGAGTTCTCCGGAGCCACGACGGCGGCACGGGCCCGTCGGCGCCACGCGAAGGCTGAGCGGTTGGTCATATCGCGTGAGGGGGGGGGAAGGGGTGTACTTGTTACTTAGCCCCAATATTTTTGCGATGAACCGAAGCATCACTTGTTCTTACTGCTGTAAGCTGTGTTTTGGGCCGGTGTTTTTATGCGAGGCCGAGGTCCTCACCGGCCGGCCACGCCTTATCTATGAAGGAACGCGCGTACGCTACGAAAGCAGAAAATAAAAAATTTCTACCGCGCACACCAGGACATCATGCTAAGGAGGGATCATAGATCGTTACCACTAGACGCGCAGCGCAGCGGAAGAAGAGTTGGAGAAGCCGATCCAACCACACGCGTCGAGGTAGTAGTGGAAGTAGCCGATCATCCCGAACAGATCGTCTCCTCCACGCGATCAACCACACCACGAGCAGATCCAATCTGTAGTTTGTTGATGCCGATCAACGCCGCACGAGCAGCGCCTCCACCGGTATCCACACGTCCGGGCTGGGCGCGCCGATCGCGAGTGTACCAAAGACTCGCGAGCGGCTAGGGTTTGGCTCGGGAGGTGGCGGCTAGGGTTTTGCTCGGGAGGAACGAGCGTACATCCTCACCCCGCCTCCAAATATATAGACCTCCTCACTTGGGCCTCGTGGACCGAGGCCCAATAGGAGTCTATCCGGATCTCTATCCGAATTGAGCCCACATCCGAATCACATTCGAATTAGTGTTCCAACCCGTTAAGTGTGCGACCAGAGGTTCACGTATACTTGGTCGCGACCGAAACACCTTTCCGGTCACCTGTTAATAGCGCCTCTAGCAAGACATATTAACCCCAAAGTATACGTAAAGATCATATCGGCTGAACTCGTAATGTTCTCATGTACGAATCCCTTTGCCTCACGATATAGATTAAGCACAAGGCGAGACTGTGTCATCCTCTTAATAGCTCAATCACTCTCTCGATTCCGTGATGGATTATAAACTTGTGATTGACTCCTCAATCACATTGGCATGGCCATGCACTTTCATAATCCATTACATCGAGGGCCCAGATATCTCTCCCATAAGGAGGGCAAATTCTATCTTGATCATTCACATCCCACTACATGTTTCATAGCAAACCCGAAGACTACTTTTATGACTACCCGATTCCACGGAGTAGTGGTTAGTAGTCCCAAAATAGGCTACTACGCATGTTGGGAACCATGATGATCTCAAGTCTAAGGATTCTACATAAACACTACTTGAGACCAACTAATGACACATGGAATCTCTGCAGTTGTCTCATGGCGGGTCTATCCAACATATGTTCACTAACACATGTCCATATTATTGATTTGGTATCTCCATACCATGATCCATGAGACATGATCATCAATCAATACATATGCTGATCTTTGAATCATATTTGTTCCTCATATGATATATGATCAGGGATCATTTAGAAATAGCAACATTTTGGCATTAAGAGTCTCATGAATAAGTCACATACTCATTGATCAATAATGATAATGTCTATTTCAAGGAACAAAGCAATGTATCATAAACATAGTATGTGATATATTCAACATCTCCATGTTGCCTCTAGGGCATATCACCAACAATCTATACTCCGGAGAGTGCGCACAGGAACTACACCTGTGCATGCGCGGAATTCGCGTCTTGTTTATACTCCGTAGAGTGGGTGGGATCGACATCCACGTCGTATTTATACTCCGGGGAGTACGCACAGGAACAGCGCCTATGCGTGCGCGGAATTCGTGTCTTGTTTATACTCCGTAGAGTGCGCAGGGAGGACATTCGCGTCTTATTTATACTCAGGGGAGTGCACGCGAGGGCGTCCCCCCGCTGCGTCTTATTTACGGGGGTGATCTGCTGCACATTGTGGCCAGACAATGGTACTTCCTGGGAACAGCGAGCTTTATTGAACTCCCGTTTGCGCGGGCGAGCATCATACAATAAGATCTGATGCCACTATAATTTTTGTCGTGCTTCTAGGCATAATATCGCCGCAACTTGTCCGCATTCCACGTGTGGCGGAGAGTTTGTCCCTCGAGTGTGGCGAAGCGGTACGCTCCCTTCTACAATGCCTCCACTACGATGTATGGACCTTCCCACTTGGACTCCAGCTTGCCAACGGTCTCCGCATGGAGCGCCGTTCTGAGGACGAGATCCCCAGGCTTGAACCCACGCGGATATATGGAACGGTCTCGCATGCGCACTGTCTGCCGCACGTACTTTTTGACATGTTGGGCTGCTGTCACCCGCGCCCCGTCGAGGAGGTCCAAGGACACGCAGCGCTCCTCGTTGGGCGCTTGGACGAGGACCCTCCGCGAGCCAGCCTTGATTTCCTCAGGCGTCACTGCCTCGTCACCAAAAAGGAGCTTGAAAGGCGTGAACCCCGTCGGGCGTGTTACCGTTGTGCGAAGGGACCAGAGGACGCTGTGAAGCTCGCTCGGCCACTTGCGCTTCGGCAATTTGACCAGGCGCTTTTTGACGGCGACAGAGATGGCGCCATTCGCGCTCTCGACCGCTCCGTTGGACTGGGGGTGCCCAACCGAGGCGAACCGAAGCGTGATGCCCATGCCGTCACAAAACTCTTTGAATAGGGCAGCGTCGAATTGCAGGACGTTATCAACGGTGAGCTCCCGGGGCACGCCAAAGCGACATATGATGTTCTGCCAGAGGAAACGCTGCATGGTTGCCGATGTTATTTTGGCCAGGGCTACCACCTCCGGCCATCTGGAAAAATATTCCAGCACGACTACCACGAATCGCAGGTCCCCTGGGGCTCGGGGAAGTGGTCCTACTATGTCGACACCCCAGTGCGCCAGCGGCCACACCGGGGGAATAGGGTTGAGGTTCGTCGGGGGCCTGCGGATGATACGTCCCATCCACTGGCACCCCTGACACCGACGCACGAGGTCCTGGGCGTCAGTGATGGTAGTCGGCTAGTAAAATCTTTGCCTGAATGCCTTGCTGACCAATGACCTCGGTGCCAGGTGAGACCCACACACACCTGTGTGGATTTCCGCAAGGAGCTTTTTTCCCTTCTTCGGCCGAGAGGCAGCGCAGGAGCGGTGCGTAGACCCCCTTCTTGTAGAGTGTCCCTTCAAACACCTAGAAGGATCTAGCACGATGCTGCAGACGCCGAAGCTCGGCGGGGTCCTCCGGCTCGGCAATGCCCTGCAGGAAATTGAAGATGGGCTCTCGCCAGTCACCCTGTTGGGCGCTGCGGTGAACGAGGGCCACGTCCCGGTTGTCCTGCGCGATTGCCGCCTGCGGTAGCACTTCGTATAACGCCCTGTCGGGGGTGGCAGTTGTTGGCAGGCCGCCTTTGCGAGGGCGTCGGCCTGCTCATTTTCCGCGCGAGGGATGGCCTTGACGGTGATGCCCAGGAAATGCCTTTCCCTCGCTCTTACGACCGCGAGGTATTTGGCCGGCTCAGGGTCGTTGGCTTGATATGACTTGTCTACGTGGCCAGCCACCAAACGTGAGTCCGTGCGGACGAGCATTTACCGCGCATCGATCGCCTTGAGCTTTGTCAGGTCGAAGAGCAGCGCCTCATACTCGGTTGTGTTATTGGTAGCCGGGAAGGCGAGGCGCGCCGAGTATAGCAGGCGCTGCCCTTCGGGTATGACGATCACCACACCTACGCCCACGCCCGTGACGCTGTAGAGATGGGAACGGGGTCCCGATCTTCCAACAGGTTCTGGGTAAGTTTGATTTGGTGGAGGTGCGACACAAATCGATCCGGCTTTCGAACAGCACGTTCCGAACCCCGCAAACGCAGCACCACGTCTCCTCAGGTTATCAACAGTGCGCAGCCCGGTTGACCTCGCCAAGAAGGCTAATCCTCGCCTGCGAATCGAAGAACACAAGCAAGAACAAGAAAGAACACAACTGAATTGCAGATGTATTGATTTAGCACTCGAAAGTTGGGGTCTCACAAACCGATGAACGGCGAAACTGTTCAAAGACAGAATAATCTAAGCAAAACCCAAACCCTAATGGTGGGGGTGGTGGCTGGATATAGAGGAGTGAGGGGCGTGCAAAACCCCTGGATGCGCCCTAATGGGCTCCAACACGATACAAAGCCGAAAGGCCCAAAAGATGGTAAGGAAAAGATTCAATAAATTCAACCCACTTAGCATGTCTACGATTCAAATTGGTTTGACTACGAATATGCTTAAGTGATTCATGATCGGAATGAATGACAAATTCTTTAGGCCATAAATAGTGTTGCCACGTATCTAAAGAACGAACAAGAGCATACAATTCTTTATCATACGTGGAATAATTAAGAGTAGGGCCATTCAATTTTTCACTAAAGTAGGCAACAGGTCTGCTTTCTTGCATCAAAACACCACCAATACCAATTCCGCTAGCATCACATTCCAGCTCAAAAGTCTTACCAAAATCCGAAAGTTGGAGCAATGGTGCGTGTGTAAGCTTGTCCTTCAAAAGAGTAAAGGACTCCTCTTGTGATGGCCCCCAATGGAACACGACGCCCTTCTTTGTCAACTCAATCAACGGTGTCGCAATGGTGCTAAATTCCTTGACAAAGCGACGATAAAATCCTGCAAGGCCAAGAAAACTCCGCACTTGGGAGACCGTCGTGGGCGTGGGCCAACTCCATATCGCCTCCACCTTGGCTCTATCAACCACAATTCCCTGTGGAGTCACAACATAGCCAAGAAAAGAGACTCGATCCGTGCAAAAGGTGCACTTCTCTAGGTTACCAAACAAACGTGCATCCCTCAAAGCATTAAAAACAGCACGTAAGTGATTCAAATGTTCATCCATGGACTTGCTGTAAATCAAGTTATCATCAAAGTAAACGACCACAAATTTGCCAATGAAAGGACGTAAAACCTCGTTCATTAATCTCATGAAAGTGCTAGGTGCATTAGTTAAACCAAAAGGCATGACTAACCACTCATACAAGCCGAACTTAGTTTTAAAAGCAGTTTTCCATTCATCGCCAAGTTTCATTCTTATTTGGTGGTATCCACTACGCAAATCAATCTTTGTGAAAATTATAGCACCACACAACTCATCAAGCATGTCGTCTAGCCTGGGAATAGGATGACGATACCTTATAGTAATGTTGTTAATGGCTCTACAATCTACACACATACGCCAAGAACCATCTTTTTTTGGAACCAAAAGAATAGGTACAGCACAAGGACTAAGGCTCTCACGTACGTACCCATGGTCCAAAAGGTCTTGGACTTGTCGCTGAATCTCCTTAGTCTCTTCAGGATTGGTCCTGTATGCCGCACGGTTTGGCAAACTCGCTCCAGGGATCAAGTCAATCTGGTGCTCGATCCCTCGAATGGGTGGAAGTCTTGGAGGTATCTCATCAAGGAAAACATCTCTAAACTCCTGCAAAAGGTTAGTCACAGGAACAGGCAAAGTGCAAGGCATATTATCAAGAGAAAATAAAGCATCTTTGCACACAAAAGCATAGCATGTATCATTAACATCATCAATTTCAGCAAGGTCTGATTTTGTGGCAAGCATAACAGAATTTTCAAATGGATTACTTGCTGTTTTTCAGATTTATCATGTTCCTTTGGATCATTAGCAGCAGCAGCTCTCTCCCTATCGGCCTCTATAATCTCAGCTGGGGTCAAAGACAGTAAAGTAACTTTCTTTCCTTATGCATAAAAGTGTATTTGTTACTACTACCATGGTGTAAAGCATCATTATCAAATTCCCAAGGTCGACCTAATAAAAGAGAGCATGCTTGCATGGGAACCACATCACAATCAACATGATCAGATAACCACCAATGGAAAATGGACTCGCATGTTTGCGTTACCTAGCTTTTCCGAATCATTTAACCATTGAATATGGTATGGATGCGGATGCGGTCGCGTAGTCAAGCCAAGCTTCTTGACCAAATCAGAACTCACCAAGTTGTTGCAGCTTCCTCCATCAATGATGACACGTGCACGCCCGTTCTTGATTGCGAAGAAAGTCTGAAACAAATTATGGCGTTGAAGCTTATCGGGTTGTTGTACCTGTGTGCTGAGGACTCGCTGCACAATGATGCTCAGTAGCGCCGCTGTGGACGCCCCACCAAGGACCAGGTCGTCATCACCACCGCCATTGTCATCCGAGGCAGCAGCAACATCATCATCCTCCTCAACATCCGAAGTGCTGATGTAGCCTCCATCTTCTGTGGCGATGTATGCCTGTTGGCTAGGGTAATTCTTCTGCACATGACCAAGCCCATGGCAGCGGTGGCACTGAATGTCGGAGGAGCGGCCCGTGGAAGCCACGGAAGAAGAACTCTTGGATGGAACCTCCAAAGAATTTTTTGTCGTGGAAGGTGGCTTCGGTGGCGCTGCTGCAATCTTGTTCACAGGTGGTGGAGGAGAACGAAAACGCGAAGAAGACTTGGGCAGTCCCATCGATGTAGTCGTTCGCGGCGTGTAGAAGGGTCGTCTGGTGCTTGCCTTCGCTGATTCCTTGCGTCCCTGCAATTCTTTTTCTGCAAGCATAGCAAGCTGGAACAACTGGTTGACAGTAGTAAATTCTTTATAATCAACAATGTCCTGAATTTCACGCCGTAACCCCCCGTAGAAATGACAAATCTTATCCTCCGTGTCCTCAACAACCCCACAACGTACCATACCCTTTTGAAGCTCAGCATAATAGTCCTGAACAGAATGATCACCTTGTTCTAAGCGGTGCAATTTTTTTCTCAATTCAGGTTTATATGTGGGAGGAACAAAACGATTACGCATAGCTTCTTTTAACCGCTCCCATGTATCAGGTTGTAAGCGCATGTTACTTAGTTCATTCCACCAGATAATAGCAAAGTCCTTAAACTCACTAGTAGCTTGTCTAACTCTATGTTGTTCAGGAACCAAGTGAGAATTAAACTTCTGCTCTACCGTCATCTCCCAATCAAGATATATTTCAGCATCATAAAGACCAGAAAAAGGTGGAATGGTAAACTTGAGTTTCGGATGCAAAATTTAATTTCACCCAATTTCAAAAAAATCGCCTAATTTCGAGTCCGTATGAGAAAGTTATGGCCGTTTGAAGGAGGGCCTCTGAGTTATGGTTGCTGTGGAGGCCGAAACACAAATCGGTGGAGGAAATTGGTGGAAATTGGGGGCGGAAGCTCGGGGAAAGGTGGGGGATGGTGCTGGGAGATCACGAGACATGATGGAAGACTCAAACAGTGGGTGGGATATGGGTGGGAAAACAAAAATTGACGGATAGGGTTTGTATGAGAGGTAGCGGAAGCAAGACAACCCGAACAAAACACGATCTAAACCAGCAACACAACTCGACTAAGGACACAAACTCAATACTACGGACTCTGAAATTAAATTGTGCAAAAGGGTAAACAAGATCTAGGACAGGAAACAACCTATGACTACAATTTTTTTAGGGCTTTTTCTTGGACTCTAGGATGAAACCGAAAACAACAAGGTGGGGTAAACTCGAACCTGAAGGAACACCTGAAGCTCTGATTACCACTTGATGGGAACGGGGTCCCGATCTTCCAACAGGTTCTGGGTAAGTTCGATTTGGTGGAGGCGCGACACAAATCGATCCGGCTTCCGAACAAAGACGCTCGAACCCCGCAATCGTAGCACCACGTCTCCTCAGGTTATCAACCGTGCGCAGCCCGGTTGACCTCGCCAAGAAGGCTAATCCTCGCCTGCCAATCAAAGAACACAAGCAAGAACAAGAAAGAACACAACTGAATTGCAGATGTATTGATTTAGCATTCGAAAGTTGGGGTCTTACAAACCGATGAACGGTGAAACTGTTCAAAGACAGAATAATCTAAGCAAAACCCAAACCCTAATGGTGGGGGTGGCAGCTGGATATAGAGGAGTGAGGGGCATGCAAAACCCCTGGACGCGCCCTAATGGGCTCCAACACGATACAAAGCCAAAAGGCCCAAAAGACGGTGGCGCAGCACCCTGATAGATTCTGAATGCCCAATTGTTTCGACGATTCCTGTTGAATCCGAAGGAATTTTGACATGGGACCAGAGCCATTAGAAAGGTCGTCTTCTCAGCTTTCCATACATATGTAGAACGTCCAAAACGGAGTCTGGATGCGATCTGGGCATCCGTTTTAGTGCGTCCTGGTTCTGGACTCCGAATTGGATTCGAAGTCGACTTGAGTTGGACCTCCAACATGATTCGACCGCCCTTGCTGGACTTGTACATCTCGTAGCCCTTCTGCAAGTACTTCCAGGTCCTCTCCATGGTTCCTAATCATAATTAAATCATTAGGTAGCAATCGATTCTCAAATGAACAAAAGGAAGTACTTAGGAACGAGCTCACTTGTAAATTCAATTATCGGGCGCGAGCTCTAGTGATTGGTCCTTGAATGTCAAGTGGAGGAGTGTTGTATGTATCTGAAGAAGTGATGTCCTCATCACGTAGGCTCCGTCAATGGTGAGCGTCCAGATCGGGTCGTCGTGCTTCTGTGCGGACTGAGCCGGCGGAGTCCACTCCACGAGGAAGTCGGCGAGAACTTGAGATTTGATTACCGTCCGTGAGGCGTATGTCAAGTACAACGGGGTGAGTTCAGCAGCCCACTTGCCGATGCGCCCTGTGGATTCCTTATTGTGCAACATCTCCGCCAGGGGGAATGAGGAAGGCACCGTGATCGGGTGGGCCAAAAAATAATACCGGACCTTTCTGGATGCCATGACTAATGCGTAAGCGTGCTTTTCAAGCTTCGTATACCACGTCTTGGCACCTTGGAGAGCTTCGGAGATGAAGTATACGGGCCACTGTATGGCGCCTTCCTCTAGGACGAGGACGGCACTGACCGCTGTAGCTGACGCGGCCGATAGAGCAAGAGGGGAGCCTCTGGTGCTGGGGCGACCAGAGTGGGGAGGCTCGCCAGGTGTTTCTTGAGCTCGCCGAAGGCCTCCACACAGTCACTATCCCAACGAAACCCATCGCACCCGCGGAGTGTCTTAAAAAATGGCAGACCCCGCTCCGCCGCCCTAGATAGGAAGCGGCTTAGGGCTGCCATGCGGCCCGCCAGCCTCTGGACCTCCCTCGTCATCTTGGGCGGCTCCATACCCAAGATGGCCTCGACTTTATCAGGATTCGCCTGGATGCCCCGGCCGGATACGAGGAAGCCTAAGAGTTTGCCCGCCTGCACGCCGAAGACGCATTTGTCGGGGTTGAGCTTGATACCGGCCTTCCTGAGGTTGTCGAAGGTCTCCTGGAGGTCCTGGCCGTGCAGAGCGAGCTGCCGGGTTTTGACTACCACGTCATCGACGTAGGCCTCCACGTTCCTCCCGAGCTAAGCAGCCAGGGCAAGTGCGACGAGGTGAGTAAAAGTAGCGCCCGCATTCTTCATGCCGAAGGGCATCCTGACGAAGCAGAAAGTCCCAATCGGTGTGATGAAACTAGTCTTGTCCTCGTCATCTTTGGCCATGTATACCTGATGGTAGCCAGAGTATGCATCCAAGAAACTCATTAGCTCGCACCCGGCGGTAGCGTCGACCAGTTGATCGATGCGTGGCAAGGGGTAATTGTCCTTTGGGCACGCCTTGTTGAGTGCCGTAAAGTCGATGCACATACGCCAGGCCCCGCTGGCCTTTTTGACCAATACTGGGTTAGCGAGCCACTCTGGGTGGTGGACCTCGCGAATGACCCCGGCCCGGAGAAGCTTCGCTACCTCTATCTTGGCTGCCTGCTGCCGATCCATGGACATACGGCGAAGCTTTTGCTTGACCGCTTGGCGTCGGGGCGGACCGCCAAGCGATGCTCGATTACTGCGCAGTCTACGCCCTTCATGTCCTCTGGTGACCATGCAAAGATGTCGGTGTTGTTCTGGAGCACTTGGAGTAAGTCTCGTTCGACCTCCGGGGGGAGCCCCTCGCCAATGGACACAAACTGCCCCTCCGCCTGGAGTGGCACCTTTTTGACTCCGCCCTCAGGCCGAGGCTTAGGCGTCCATCCGGGAGCGGAGGGCGCATCGCTGAGCGTGTCTGAGAGGACATGCACCGGGCGATGCGGAACCCAGCTGCTGACTTCGGCGTGCCTAGCAAGGTCCTGGTCGCCGAAGACGGTGAGGGCGCCCTCCGGGCCTGGGAGCTTCATACGTAAGAACGCGTGGTGTGGGATCGCCTCGAAGGAGTTGATGGCGGGTCACCCCAATATGACGTTGTAGGGGTGTGGGACGTCTACGACGTCGAAGATGACATGCTCGGTTCGGATGTTACTCTCCTGGCGGAATGTGACTGGGAGGGACGCATGCCCTATGGCCTGCAGCGGTTGACCTCCGAAGCCTTGAAGTGGAGCCCCTGACTGCTCTAGCCGGCTGCGGGGGATTCCCATACGATCGAAGGCCCCTGCGAACAGAATATTCGCGGAGCTTCCCCCGTCGACGAGGATGCGCCTGACGTCGCAGCCTGCGATGTGGGCCTGGATGACCAAAGGATCTTGGTGAGGGAACTCCACACCCCTAGCGTCATTCAGGGTGAAGGTGATGTTGCGAGGCGGCATCCGCAATCGCAGTTGCTCCGAGGGGGCCCTTGATAGGGAACCTCCGGTAATGACGCTGACAGTGCGGTGCCGCACGTCTTCCCCAGCGGAGACTCGCGGGGGGCTGCTCCTTGGATGCGTACATGGGCTTCGGCAGGGGGCCGAGCGGGCGAAGCTCGAGATTCGGCCATCACCTGTCGCAACTGCATGACTGCGGTGCACGCCTTCGTGTAGTGATCATCGTAACCATGCACCTCGCACCACTTGCCATAACGTAAGAGCTCTTGCTCCGCGTGGGGTCGCTCGTCGCGGCCGAGTCCGCCTTCCAATTCCCGGTCCCCTCCCCGCGAGGTGGGGGCGGGTCCTGGAAGGGCGCTCTCGATGCCGAGGACATGGCGGGCCTTTTGTGGCCTGCGTTGGTGATGCCTGGGCTTGCGCCTGCTCCTTGAAGAGCCTTCCTGCTCCCTAGTATCGTTGCCTTGAGAAGTATCTCCCCGGGGTTCTCAGCTGCTGCCCTGCTTCGGGGAATCACCACCTGCCCCCCCCTCGCGTGGCGAGTGCTTCGCTTGGGCGAGGTCAGGGGTGGGAGTGCTGTGTCTCCGCGCATCTTCCTCTACCCGCGCATACTCGTCCATTTTGTCGAAGAGCTTGGCGACTATCTTGATAGGCTTCTGCACGTTGTATTCGGCCATGGGGCCCAGACGAAGGCCCTGTATGGCCACGTTGATGACGGTTGTCTCATTGACGTCTTTGACCAGGCAGCGCACCTTCGCGAAGCGTTTGGAGTAGTCTCAGAGCTTCTCCGAAGGTTTTTGCTTCACTGCGAAGAGCTGGTCTGCGTCGACCCGCTTGACATAGTTCCCTTGAAAGTTGTTGTAAAGGCGATCGCGGATCTGCTCCCATGCGTAGATGGAGTTTGGCTTCATGGTAAAAAACTAGGAAAGCGCCACCCCTTGCAGCGCGAGGGGGAGTCCCTTCGCCTTCGTGGTGTCATCGCCGCCCGCCACCTCGATTGCAGTTTCGATATGCGCACGAACTCCCGGGGGTCCGTATCGCCTTTGTATGGTTCGATGATGCTGGGGAACTTGAAGTCTTCGGGCCACGCCGCCTGCTGCAAACCCGCAGAGAGCGGAGACTCCGGATTGGCGCATCACAGGGGCACGTGGCTGGAGGTGGGAGCGTCGCGGCTGTCTGCCCTTTCCGACGTGGGCTCCGGCGCGACCCCTGGCGCGGTCGGCTGGCTCTGGGCCTCTTGCATATCTCGAACAGCCCCGCGCAGATCCCCTAGCTCCCGTTGGAACGCGTTGAGGGCCGCCAGCAGAGCGCTTTCGACCGGCGGTGCGGTTGGGGCCACCGGTGCGCCCAACGGATGAGTCGGTGCGGCGGCGACCATCCCCCGAGCCCCCGAACTGTCGGTTGCTCCGTCATGGCTACCTCCGACTGCTCGATCCGCGCTGCCAGCAACCGGTGCGCCGAGGGTGGCGGGATTAGTTGTCGCGGCATCGGTGGCGGGGTCGGTCGTCATGGAGGTGGTGGCGGGGTTGGTTGTCGCGGCGGCGGTGGCGGGGTTGGTTGTCGCGGTGCGAGCGTCGACATCCACGACCACAGCGCCCGCGTCGTCCCTCGCGCCCTCAACAGCCAGCTCCGAAGCCTCGGTACCGACACGATGCCCCGTCTCGGCCGCCTTCTTTCCCTTCACCGCCGTCGATGAAGCCTTTTCCGGTGCCATCCTTCTTCGGACTTCAGGCTTGCTCCTATCCTCCCCACGGACGGCGCCAACTGTTGTGGTTACAGACCAAACAGAGAGAGATTTGGTAATGGAGAGTTGGGAGAAAGTGATGGTCTCTGCCCTTTCCCATAGCCTTCCCTTGGTATATATATTCACATGGGGTATGCTTTTACAATTTTGCCCTTATATCGGTACATCCCCGTCGGGGGTATTTTAGCCATTACACATGTCCCATTTTGGGCCCTATAACCTACTAACAGGCCTGCTGGGCTTAGGTGGGGGCCACCCCTACAAAAAAATGGACTTTATTAATGTCCTGTTTGCGCGGATGAGCAATTACAAAAGAAAGTATACTGATCGCTAACCGCTCGAGGACAAAGACGGCGTTGGCCACTATTGCTATGGTGGCGAGGTAGGGCAGGTGGGGAGCCTCTGGTGCTAGGGCGAGCCTTGTGTTATGGGCCCCGAACACCAAGCTCTATGCATCGGGCGAGGTCCTAGTCACCGAGGGTGGTGATGATACCTTGCAGGCCCGGGAGCTTCATGCATAAGAAGCCATGGTATGGGACCGCCCCAAAGGAGTTGAGGGTTGGGCGCCCTAGTATGGCATTGTATGGGTAGGGGATGTTGACGATGTCGAAGGTGACATCCTCTCTCCTTGCGTTGTCGCCCTGGCCAAAGGAGACTTGGAGGCATATCTAACCCAGCGCCTTCAGCGACTGACCCTCGAAGCCCTGCAGCGGGATTCCCGAGGGACCCAAGCAACTTTAGGGGATCCCAATATGGTCTAAGGCCGCCGCGAACAGGACATTTGCAAAGCTGCCTCCATCGACCAGGACACGTTTGACATCGCATGCCACGATGGCGACCTGGATGACCACAGGATCTTGGTGAGAGAACTCCACGCCCTCAGCGTCAGCAGGCGTGAAGATAATTTCATGTCGCGCCCACTCCGGCGGTGCCTGTGCCGGATACGCTGCCACATGGTGTAACCTCCGCATGTAGTCCTTCTATTGCAACGTCGAGGAGAACTCCAGTGAAGAGCCCCGGAGATGACAATTATAACCTGGCGCTGGGCTCCCTCTGGGGCTTGAATTCACAGGGGCTCTTCTTGGGGTTGCTGCACGTGAGCTTGAATGCGCAAAGGGCCCTCCTGGGGCTGCTGCCCATGGGCTTGGATCCGCATGGGGCCCTCTTGGGGGCTGCTGCACATGGGCCACAATGGGCATGGGGCCTGCTTGCAGGGTTCTATCCCTGACGACGCTCTGACGGAGCACCGCAATGGCGGTGCATGTCCGCATATTGTGGCCACCCCGGCCATGCACCTCACACCACAGGCCATATAGCTGGTCTTCTTGCTCTGCGCGGGGTCTATTTTCACGACCCCGGCTGCGCCCTCACCCCCGACCTCGGCGGCCTCGCTTGCGACCGGTGTTGCCACCTCTGGGATTTCCGTTGGCAATTTGTCACCCGACGAGTCCTTAGGCTTGGCGTCCTTGCGCTCGGGGGCGTTCTTCGAAGATTCTTGCTTGCACTTGCCCTTCGAGGAGCCCTCCGGTGAGTCTTCATTCTACGTCGAGGCCTCTGCTTGGTTAGTGTCAGAATCGTCACCTTTGTGTCGTCGCGCGTCCTCCTCCACCCTCGCGTACTCTTCCATCTTGTCGAAGAGCTTCACGACCGTCTTGATCGGCTTACGTGCATTGTACTCGGCCAGTGGCCCCGGGCGGAGGCCTTGTATTGCTGCGTTGATAATAGTCATCTCGTTGACATCCTTGACCTGGCAGCGGACCTTACCGAAGCGCTTGAAGTAGTCCCGGAGCTTCTCTGAGGGTTTTTGCTTGACAGCGAAGAGCTGACCCACATCGATGCGCTCGACGTAGTTCCCCTGGAAGTTGTTGTAGAGGCGGTCGCGTAGATGGAGTTTGACTCTATGGTGAAAAACCAAGAAGCGCCACTCCCTGCAGCGCGAGGGGGAGCCCCTTCACTTTGGTGGTGTCGTCTCTGCCGCAGCTTCGATGGCAGTCTCGTACACACGCACGAACTCCTGAGGGTCCGTGTCGCCCTTGTACAACTCGATGGCGCTGGGGAGCTTGAAGTCCTCCAGCCATGCCGACTGCTGCAGGCCCACGGAGAGGGGGACTGGAGATAGGGGCGTCACAGCTATCTGCTCGCTCTGGCATAGGCTCCGGCGCAGCCACCGGTGGGATCTGAAAGACCATGTGGAGGTATCCCCATGTTTGTGATGAGTAATTGATGCTTGAGTTAGAGAGTTTGAGTTTGTTTTGGGTATTCCAGGGTTGAGTACCTTTCATTAATGCTAATATTGATTATGATGTTTCGTGCGGTGCTATGTGACAGTTTGCTTGTTTGTGAGGCTGCAGTACTTTGGAGCTAGGTCATGGTGAGGCATGGGAGGACCGGGACTAGACACAAGAGGTGTTGAGGTCCAGACGATCAGAGATGCCAAAGTTGATCGAGGCTACTGAGGTGGTTGCGAGCCGGGAGACGAAGAACCAGAGCTAGAGCTACCGGTGGTGGACACGACGGGCAACGACGAGTGGACCGAGACTAGGCTCAAGGAGGAGTCGGAGGTCCAGACGGTTGGATGTCGATTGCGGTCGTGTACGATGGAACAGACCAAGACTAGACTCAGGTGGAGTCGGAGGTCTCGGTCGGAGTCAGGTGGACACGACGGGCAGCGGCGAGGTGGACTCGGACTAGGCTCAGGGAGGAGCTGAGGTCCAAATGGTTAGGATGCCGGGTGCGATCATGTGCAGTGGAGCGGACAGGGACTAGACTCAGGAGGAGTCGAGGTCCAGACGGTCAGAGTGCTGGTTGCGGAAAGCTTCTGGAAAGGTGCTTGAGGGGCAATTTGAAGAATTGACTCAAGCCTAAATGGAGTGGCTGTTTTTCCCTCCATCCTGATGAGTGCTTTGACTCTTGCCTCAAGTGGGCATGAAGTCATGAAGTGAGCCTTGGATTGCACTTCTTGATTTACCTCTTTTTGATCACTCAGGTTGTGAGTGGGGTTTGCCTTTTTGGTGTGTGAGGTTGGTAGTGTGTATTGGCCTGCAATTCTTGTTTTCCTTCTTATGGCTATGGTTCTGGCTTTAAGAAGAAGAGTAGGTAGTGAGTTGAGGTCAAGCAAGCAGTGGGCTGTAGAGAGCCAGGGTAGTGTTCTCTGCGTGTGTTCTTCATTCAATTGCTTATGGGTTAGTTGTGAGAGGGCTGTGAGGTAGAACTCGTGTAATCATTCCTCTCTTGTAAGCATTCATGCTATTGAATCAATATGAGAAGGAGAGTTGTTGATTTGCATTTATTTCTTGTTTTCTGCATTTCCCCTGTTTGAAGTAGTCTAGGGTTTGAAGTCAGGAGACACTTGCTCTTTTGATTTTCTAGTTGGAATCTTGTTTTGGAGTGTGGTTCTTTCTTCTAAGATGATCTCTCTGCTAGTTACAAAGATTCATGAGCAAAAGATGCGAGAATGATGAGTAATTTGGACTGGTCGGTCAACAGCGGTCTGACCGGCCATGAGCGGTCAGACAGGCGGCGCTCAGGCGGTCTGGCCGGTGTATCTGGTGCGGTTTGTTCGGCCTCCTGAGGATGCAGCTGCTGTTCTCTGTTTTTGTGGTGTGCTCTTTGGTTCTTCTCTGATGTTTTATGTCTCGCTCTCTTTTCTGTGTGTTTGAGGTGTCAGTGAACATGAACTCTCTTTCTTCCTAGCCTTTGTAGCTATTGGAGAGGAGATGTTGCGTGGATACTTTGGGGGCAAGTTTTAAAAGGCACCATTCACCCCCGTTTGTTTCCATTTTCGATCCAACAATTGGTATCAGAGCCGGTTAACTCTTCCTCGTAGATCTTAACCGGTCTGTTGAGCCATGGCAATAGACAAGTATTCCACCAAGCCCCCGATCTTCGATGGGATCAACTATCCCTTCTGGAAGAGTCGGATGGAGACCTACTTACAGGCTCAGGGCTATGCGATTTGGTGAAAAGTCAAAACTCGCTTTGTTCTTCCTGCCAATGAGAACATCAATGTGGCAAACATGCCTGATGTTGAGGTGAATGCTAAGTCAAGGAACATCATCATCCAAGGTTTGAGCCGAAACGAGTTTGATCGCATTTCTCATCTTACGTCGGCCTATGACATTTGGGTGACTCTCGATACTTACCATGAGGGTACCACCAAAATTAAAATGGTACGACAGGACCAGTTCAAGCGATATTACAACAAGTTTGAAATACTCGCTGGGGAGTCCCTTGATGAGTGCTTTGCAAGATTTCACAAGATCTTGAGCAACCTCTGAGCGGTCGGTCTCACATACCTCGACTCAGACAATGCTCGACAGATGCTTGCGGCCTTCGATTTGCGTGTTTGGGAGATGAAAGTGACCACCATCAAGGACACGATAGATCTTTCGACTTTGACTCTTGATGCGTTGTATTCACGCCTCAAGACTCACGAGATTGACATTGTCTCTCGCAAGTCGAAGTCTCAGTCAATGGCTTTGGTCACCGATCCCAGTTCTGCCTCTGGATCTTCTACTGACACTGTTTCTGGTTTCTCTCTTGCTGCTTTATGTGAAATTAATGATGATCATCTAGAGCAACTCCCAGAAAACCAACTAGCCCTCTTAGCCAGAAAATTTTCTCATGCTTACAAGAGGGTTAGGGAGAGAAAGAGAGGAGGAGGACGTGTGATTTGATTTGAGTGTGGTGGCCCCAACCACATTCGAGCAAACTGCCCCAAGCTGGAGGGCAAGAACGACTACGGTGGTTCGAGCAAGAACGTCTACACCGATAAGAATCGCAACAAGAAGCCGCCAAGCAAAGAGAAGAAGTTCCACAACCTTGGCAAAGCCAAGAAGCTCTTTTACCGCTTCCTCACCGCCTTCGACGACCTCGCCCTAAGTGAGGTGGAGGGATGAAGTGACAATGATGGGAAGGACGACGAAGATCCCAAGGATGGCAAGGACTTCAGCGGCATGTGCTTCATGGACCTTGAGGGCGACATTAGGGACAGCGAGCTCTACTCCGACTCCGATGAGGTATACCCCTCCTATGACCAGCTTAATGATGCTTTTCTTAAGCTAGGAAAATTTCATGGTAGATCTAGAGCTAGGTGTAGCGAGTTGGAGAAGGAAGTAGATAGATTGTCACGGGAGCTTACTTCACTTATATTTGCTCCCTCTTGTGATGAATGTGATACATGCACTGATTTGCTTGGTGACATGGAGAAATTAAGGACCTCTCATGATAGTCTGTCTTCTGAGCTTGACATGCTTAAGGTGGAGAATGTTAGTCTTTTAGCTGAACTAGAGATAAGTAGGGTAGCCGCTCTTTCATCTACTACTATTGAGACTATTTCTTGCACCTCTTGTGAGGATAAGGACAATGCTTTTAGAGGTCTTTATACCATGCTTCTTGATATGCCCAAGACTTGTGAAAGTTGTAATAATTTGAATATGAACTTTAAAAGGGCAGATCAGAAAATTGCTGAGTTACAAGCTTTTCTGTTAGAGCTCATTGCTTCATGTATGAACTGTCCCAAGCTGACTGCTGAGCTTGAATCTGTTTCCAAATAGTTTCAAGAGATGATTGATAACAGTAATAAATTGGCTCATTACGCTTCTAAGGACCCTGTTAGCTCACCATACAATAACTATGATAAACTAAAATCTGACTTAATTGCATTGGATGATAAATGTGTGAAGCTAACTAAGGACCTTCTAGAGAAACCACCATCTGCTTGTAATGTGTGTGCTAGTGTTGGGAAGAAGCATGACGGTTTGGTAGAGACACCTAGCGACGTGAACCAAATGTCTACCAGTAGGATTGTCCCTTCTGAGGCGGCTGTGCATGCACATGCCATTCGTTCCTCTGCTGTTGGTTCTTCTTCTACTCCCTTACCTTCTGTTGTCTCTTTTCCCCCTGCTCTTCTTGCACCCCTCTCTTTCGGGAGTGTCAGTATCTTATGAACACTCTTGAGATATTTGTAGGAGGCAAGAAGAAGCTAAATCTTATTCTAGATCAATCCAAGATTTGCAAATTCAATCAAGGTCTAGGATATGACTTTCTTGAGGATGTGAGGAAGCATCCACCTGCTGTTCTTAGACCCATAGCAGCAGGTGTGATCGAGGTCGAGCCCAGAACTAAGAAAGTTCAATTCAAATCAGCGGGCTTTGTCCAAGGGATCTCTGACAGTAAGGTGATTCCACCTGCTACTTCGACCTCTCAGAAGGCGAAGCCTCATCATACTACTTCCACCTTTCAGAAGGTGAAGTATCATTGTACTTTCTGTCAGAAGGATAGACACTTGGTCGAGAGATGCTTCAGGCGCGCCAGGATCGCACAGAAAGACCGTGTTCAGGCTCTTAGGCGTACTCAGGGTCAGCCCAGACTTGAGTGCACCAAAGACCAACACGAGGTCGAGAGTTTCTTCAGCTGATGGGTTTGGGCAGCATCGAGGACTCGGTTTTTCTGAGTTTTCTGGTTTTTGTCCTCGATATGCCTCTGGTCATGACTTCCATCATTCTGAGGGTAGATCTCGTTTCCCCCGTCGAGATGGCTACCCGCGGCGAGATCAGCGTGTTGTTGGTGCTCCGACTCGCTTTCCCGTAGCAGTCGGACACAGCAACAGCTTCAGGTCTGCACATAGACCTTCTGCTTCTTTGAGCGACAGAGAGCGTACGGTAGCTAGAGATTAGTCAAGTGTGGCTACTTCTTCTGCTCGTCGTGTTACTCAGTATTGGGTGTCAAAATCTCTTTTGATTTATCAAAGTACTGAGCCTTTACTCTCTATTTGACTCAGGTTCGCCGGGCTGGGAAGGGAGAGGTTTAGCTTGTAGACTCCGGTTGTTCTCGACATATGACCGGAGACTCCCGTTGGTTCTCTTCCCTAGCCCGAGCTCCAGGTGATGAGACTATCACCTTGGAGACGCTTCGTCTAGGCGCGTCATCGCTAAAGGTACTATTCGCGTTAATGATTCATTTATTTTAAAAGATGTTGCCTTAGTGAGTAAGCTGCAGTATAATTTGCTTTTAGTTTCTCAGCTTACCGATGACGGTTTTGAGGTGAGTTTCAAGAAAAATGCTTGTAAAATTGTTGATTCTTCTGGTAGTCTGGTTTGCGGTATTTCTCGCTGTGGGAGGATCTTTCGTGCTGATTTTGTTGAGTCTTCTAGTGATCATCTCAGGTGTTTAGTTGCTTCTGAGTCCCGCGACCTCACTTTCTGGCATAGGAGACTTGGTCATATTGGATTTGACCATTTGACCCGAGTTAGCGGCCACTATCTCATTCGTGGTCTGCCGAAACTCAAGATGGTCAAAGATCTTGTTTGCGCTCCATGTCGACACGACAAGATGGTTGCCGCTTCTCATCCTCCGGTCACAGTGACTATGACCGATGCACCAGGACATTTGCTCCATATGGACATAGTTGGACCAGCTCGAGTGCAGTCAGTAGGAGGAAAGTGGTATGTCCTTGTCGTGGTCGATGACTTCTCGAGGTATTCTTGGGTGTTTTTCTTAGCCTCGAAGGATGAGATATTTACCCATTTTCGGGGTTTGTTTAGTAGGTGTCGTGGCTACAGACCAGACAGAAAGAGAGTATAGTAGTGGAGAGTTAGGTGAACAATGGCCTAGGGTTCTCCCCCATGACCTGTGTCGTATATATATGCCCATATGGGGAGTGCTTTTACAATCGTGCCCTTACACATATGCATCCCCTTCAGGGGCATTTAAGTCATTACACATGTCCCATTTTGGGCCTTACATTCTTCTAACAGGCCTGCTGGGCTTAGGTGGGGCCACCCCTACAACAGGAGCCTCTCATGGTGAAGGGCTTCACGGGCCGAAGCCATGTTGCTGAGTCCTTTGGCCCCCTCCGTCCCTGCGGCCTGTGAACTTTCCCACCGTTTGGGCGAAGCCTTGTGGCTTGGAGCATAGTTTTGCCCGCGCGAGGGCGTAGCACTGAGCGGGTTGGTGGAGTAGTATCCGTGTATGAAAACCCTCCGGTAATAGGTGCAAGGCCGACTTCGCTGCTGAAGCCAAGGCCGAAGTCGCTGTGGAGGTAAAGGCCGAAGTCAAAATCGGAGTGGAGCTCGAAGTCGGAAGCGAGGTTGAGAGGAGCTCGAAGTCGGAAATGAGGTTGAGGTCAAAGTCGGAGGCGATGCCTTGCCCATGTTGGCGAGGTGGACCGGTGTCGGGACCCGGAGCAACAACTCCAGAACCCTCTGTGTTATTCGCACTATCCCAGGAAAAGCTAGTGCACACAGATTGAACAGTGATATATATCATGCATGATAACCAAACTTTATTATAAAGCAAAAGTACGGGCCTTAAGGCCAAGTTTACAATACGGTGGCTTCATGGCCAAACATGAAATAAACAGCGGAAGATAAATGAAAGGAGCAGCCCATCCTGCCTTCCCACAAGGCAAATTGACTGTAAGACGTGGCCTATTCGTCGCAATCCTCAACATAGTTGACGTCGTCGTCCTCTGGCAACATTGTTTATAGCAAGGTGAGCACATAAAGTACTCCACAAGTTACACCAGGAGATATAACAGATTTGATGCATGCATAAGGGGTTACAAAGGAAGGCATAATGTGGTTCATTTGCATAAACAGCATTATTGAATTAAATACAATAACGTAAGTGCAAAAGCTGAATTTGATACAATAACAAGATTTAACAAAATAATAACGTTAGTGCAGGCAACAACCTAACACTAACCTATCCACGGGTATCCCACCCGGACCATCTTTCCAACAGATTCACAATTTTCCATAAACCAAATTTTATAAAACCAAAGTCTAATCCGTGAAAAACCATACTAAGCATGTCCTTGACCGTGGACACGCTATCCAGATAGTTTATTACTCTGCAGAGGTGTACAACTTTACCCACAAGACATGTTCTCTGTTTTGCCACCGGATTACACACTTCCTTAGGTGTGCGGCCGAGGAGATCATGATAAGGCTGTTCCAATGTTCCATTACCAAATTAGCTACGCCGCCACTAAGGTTTCACCACAACATGAATCCACATGTTGGAGCCCCCTCTTGTGCCATGTGAGACTTCTCATGGCCTACGCCACGCTCACATTCAGCCTATAGCGAAACTAAAATGGAACTTCACAAATTACTTAGCCAGATCTGTCCCATACCAGACTTGTGGTAGTACGGTGTGACTTTGTATTAGTAGTTCACAGTCCTGTCCTTAATTTGACTTAGGCCTACCCGCATACCCCTTGTGCCTGGCGGTCAACATCGAGTCAACAAACTACGACGCATGCCAGCAAGCACCCACCACCATATCAATGCCTAAGTCTAAAATAGGTTTTATCCATTTTATTTTATCAAAATTTCATAGACCTTCTTGACTCACCAAAGTCAAGAATAGATTTTATAAACCAACATTTTGTGTGAAACCATTCTTCCCACCTAAATTAATCTAAGCATGGCTAAGCAATTCTATAAAATGTTCTAGTCAATACTAATGTACCAACTAGGTTTTCATCTATGGTGACAAGGTATGTTCGTTCAATTTCAAGATTGGCCATACACAAAGGAATTGGGTATAACTAGAGTTTAAACCGAATTTAAACTAGATTGAATAAAAGTACGCATGCATATTAATTTATAAACAACATAATAATTTAAATTACTGGGATCAACATGGTCAAAGGTGTAACTTGCCTTGCTCGAAGTCTTGCTGCGATTCGTCGAAGAAATACTCTCCGGATTCGTCGTAATCTGCGCACGGGGTCCGAGAGGCACGGGAAGGGGTCGGTGGCGAGGTTCAACGGCGGCGGCGCGCGGGTCTTCGGCGGCGACGGGCTCCGATGGCGGCGTTGCTCGGCAGAGAGGGGGAAAGTGGTCGCCGGCGCACGGGGGTCGTGAAGGCGTCGACGGCGAGGCGCAAAAGGGGTCGGAGCGACGGCGATTGCTCGCCGGAGCTCGCACGGGCGGCGGACGGGAAACTCGATTCAGGGGCCGATTCGGCTCGGGAAGAAGGGGGAAAAGAGGTGGTGGCGCACGGGGGAGTCAAGGGAGGGGAGGACAGCTTGGGGGAGGGGTTTTATAGGGCGGGCAAGGGGTAACGGCTCGCCGGAGTTAAGGTGGGCGGACGCAGCTTGAAACGACGGGGTAAAGAGGCTTAAAGGAGAGGGAAACGGGCGGGGGTGACTGAGGAGTGGAGGCATTCAAATCGCGCGTTAGCTCGGGGTTTAATTGCGGGAAACGGCGGAATTAAGAGCTCGGGTGGGGGGTTAATGGCGGCTCGGCTGGAGGAGGAAGAAGGGGAGGTGGGGGAAGGAGCTGACGGGCGGGCCCCGCATGTCGGCGAGAGAGAGAGAGAGAGAGGTGAGGGGAGAGAGGCGGACGGCCGGATTTGAGCCACGTGTCAGCCCGAGGGGTTTTTGGCTTTTAAATTTCGTTTTAATTTTCAGAAATGCTATATAACTTCATAAACACTTAAAAATTAATATTTATAGCCCAAAAATTCTAGGAAAATTCCTAAAACTTCCTGGAGGCATTTAGACTTAGGAAAAATATTTTTAATTTCAGATTTTCATTTAATAATTTTATAGAATACTTTTTAAGCTTTAAAATTGATTTTTAATTCCAGAAAAATCTCAAAAATTTAGGAAAGATTAGGAAAATTAAACTAAACTCTTTTTAGCTTTAATAAAATATTTTAGATACATTTTCTTTCTTTAGATTTTGAAATAAAATCCAGATAAATCCAAATAAACTCCAGAAAATCAATAAAAGGCAAATAAAATTTTGGGATGTTACAAACCTACCCCCTTAAAGAAATCTCGCCCTCGAGATTTGAACTAGCTAGCAAAGAGATGGGGATGGTTGGCTTTCAGATCTTCTTCTCGCTCCCAAGTTGCTTCGTCTTACGTGGTGATTGCTCCATTGAACTCTGCAATTTGATGGTCTTTCTTCCGTCCGGCGCTACTGTCTCGAGAATCTTGATCGGTTGCTCTTGATAGGTGAGATCCTCTTGAAGATCAAGGGTTTCCAAGTCTGCTTGATCCGCGGGTACTCTGAGACATTTCTTCAACTGAGAGACGTGGAAGACGTTGTGCACACCTGACATGCTTGGCGGCAAATCCAACTGATATGCAACTTCTCCTTTGCGGCTTGAGATCTGGAATGGCCCAACAAATCTTGGTGCAAGCTTTCCCCTGACTTGGAATCTTTTGACTCCTCTGAGCGGAGATACTCTGAGATACACGTAGTCCCCAACTTCGAAAGTCAAGTCTCGACGACGATTATCGGCATAACTTTTCTCGCTGGATTGAGCTATCTTTAACTCGTCTTTGATCTTCCTCACTTGATCTTCAAGATCTTGAAGTAAAGTTGGTCCCGCATCTTGGAATTCTCCGCATCGCTCCCAATGCAAGGGTGTTCTGCACTTCCCGCCATACAAAGGCTTCAAAAGGTGCCATTTGCAGATCGCCCGATAATCATTGTTGTAAGAAAACTCAGCATAGGGCAATGAGCGATCCCAACTATTTCCAAAATCCAGAGCACATGCTCTCAACATATCCTCTAGCACTTGATTTACTCGCTCCGTCTGGCCATCTGTTTGAGGATGATAAGCCGTACTGAAATTAAGCTTACTCCCTAACTCTTCATGAAGTTTTTGCCAAAACTTGGAGGTGAACTGACTACCTCTGTCCGATACTATCTTTTTCGGAACTCCATGCAAGCACACAATTCTAGCCATGTAAATCTCAGCTAACTTACTTCCAGAATAAGTAGTCTTGACTGGTATAAAATGAGCTACTTTGGTCAATCACAATTACCACCCGTTGAGTCATAGCCGGATTGAGTTCTAGGTAGTCCGGTTATGAAGTCCATACCGATCGCTTCCCACTTCCAATCTGGTATTGGCAAGGGTTGCAAAAGTCCTACAGGTTTCTGATGCTCTGCCTTGACTTTCTGGCAGGTATCACAAGCTTCAACAAACTCCGCAATTTCCCTTTTCATACTAACCCACCAGTATCTTTCCTTAAGGTCCTGGTACATCTTGGTACGACCTGGGTGAATTGAATATGGAGTTTCATGGGCTTCTTGCAGAATCACTTTCTTGATCTCTTGATTATTAGGCACGCAAATGCGGTTTTCAAACCAGACGGTTCCATTCTCATCTTCACTGAATCCTGGTGCTTTTCCTCTTCTCATATTCTTCCTGATTTCCTGGATATCCTCATCAACTTTTTGGGCTACCTTTATTTGATCAGGTAAAGCAGGTTGAATCTCTAGGGCTGAGAGAAAACCTTGATTCACCGGGTTTATACTTAAACGGGAGATTCCTTCCTGAAGTCCGATCTGATCTTCTTTTGACAACACATCGCTTGCATAAGACCTTCGCTTAGCGCATCCGCCACGACATTTGCTTTGCCGGGGTGATAATGAATTCCGATATTATAATCCTTGATCAACTCTAACCATCTGCGCTGCCTTAAATTAAGTTCTTCTTGAGTGAAAATGTATTTCAAACTCTTATGATCCGTGTATACTTCACAACGACACCGATGAGGTAATGACGCCAGATCTTCAAAGCATGCACTACGGCCGCTAGTTCCAAGTCATGAGTAGGATAATTGCACTCATGTGGTCTTAGTGGCGCGATGCATAGGCTACCACTCTACCTTCTTGCATAAGAACACATCCCAAACCTTGACGGGAGGCGTCACGAAAAACTTCAAAATCCTTATGTACATCGGGTAGTATAAGCACCGGCTGAAACTAGCTTATTCTTGAGAGTCCGAAACTCGCTCACGTGCTTTTGTCCATTTAAACTTCTTTTCTTTCTTCGTGTGAGTCATGGGCTTGGCTAACTCAAAATCCTGCTATGAAGCGCGATAGTAACCAGAAGTCCAAGGAAACTTCGACTTCATCGTCTTGGGTGGCTGCCATTCCATTGCGGCTTGCACTTTAGAGGGATCCACTGCAATTCCTTCAGCTGTCACAATATGACCAAGAAAAGCAACCTCCTTTAGCCAAAATTCACATTTACTGAATTTGGCATAAAGCTGATGCTCTCTAAGCTTTCCTAGGATTATCCGAAGATGATTCTCATGCTCTTCTTCATTCTTGGAATAGATAAGAATGTCATCTATGAAGATTACAACAAACTTATCTAAATACTCCATGAATACACTATTCATCATGCTCATGAAGTAAGCAGGCGCATTTGTTAGTCCAAAAGACATGACAGTGAACTCATAATGTCCATAACGGGTAGAAAATGCAGTTTTAGGGATATCTTCCGCACGGATCTTCAACTGGTGATATCCTGATCTCAGATCTATCTTGGAGAAGACTCGCTCTCTTCACTGGTCGAATGATCATCGATCCGGGCAACGGATACTTGTTCTTAATAGTAACCTCATTAAGCGCTCTGTAATCTACACACATTCTCATGCTTCCATCCTTTTTCTTGACGAACAAAACAAAAACCCCAAGGTGAAGAACTGGTCGAATATACCCTTTATCCTCCAATTCTTGAATCTGTTTCTTCAACTCGGCTAACTCATTAGCCGGCATACTGACGGTCTCTTGAAACTGGGCCGTGCCGGGACTAGGTCAATCACAAACTCGACTTCCCTATCCGTGGCATCCTCGTAAATCCTCCGAAATACATCCGGTATTCCCGCACTCATCGTACTTCTTCTTGCACTTGAAGATGAGTGAGAATACATTCTCCTTCTGCAGGGTTTCAGGAAAAGTTTACTTCTACTCCTTGATCATTGGTGAGGGTTATGGATCGGGTAGCACAATTAATCGACCATTGTTCTTGGCTAACCAGTTCATGCCAAGAATTACATCCAATCCTCGAGATTCCAACACTATTAAGTCCGCTAGAACAGAACCTCATTTATGATTAACTCTATTCTCGGACACAAGGTCCTTGTTCTCATTTCCGCTCCAGGAGAGAACTATCATGGGTGTACTAAGAGAAACCATACCCAACCCATTCTTAACCACAAAATCCAAGGAAATAAAAGAATGGGAAGCTCGGAATCAAAGAGAATCAAGTCGACATCGAGTTTACAAGGAACATACCCAAGACGACATCCGGTGCAGCTGAGCTTCTTCGGCGGTGATGTGGTTCACACGTCCCTTAACATAGTTTTCTCGCTTGAATCTGCGACCTTGATTCGACCTCCCAAGCATTTGCATTAGCTGCAGCTTGAAGCTTCTTAGGCAAGACTTGGCATAATGCCTGCTTCCTTGCAATAGAAACAGTCACTCCATCGATGTAGTAGTGTTCTTCTGAACTTGACCACCGTGGGAGGAACAGTGTTGCTCGATATTTGGGGCGGTTGACTTGGAAAGTTGGCCGGTTAGCTGCTGGCCTGAAGCTGCTTGATTGAGGCTTGAAGTTGCTGGAGTGCGGCTTGAACTGCCCAACCTGAGGTGGGGTACTACGGAGTTTGGGAAAACCTCCAGGATTAGCCTTTTGCGTAGCCATCCTTCTCTTCCGGTTTTCCATCTCAACAAACTTGCCCTCCTGGCGAATGGCTTTGCTAACCAACTGATGAAAATCTGCATAGTCACTTGATATCAACTGGACAGAAATATTGTCATTCAGGCCCTCCAAAAATCTTTCTTGCTTGGCTTCATCGGTAGCCACATCTTCTGGTGCATAGCGCGCCAATTGATTGAACTTTTGCAGGTACTCATTCACTGTGCGGCTTCCTTGACGCAGAGCTCTGAATTCCTTCTTCTTCAGGGTAATGGTGCCAGATGGAATATGAGCCTTGCGGAAACTCTGAACAAACTCATTCCATGAAATGGCCTGAGGGTTGGCATGAGAAGCAATCAATGTATCCCACCACTCTGATGCAGGTCCATTTAGCTGGTGAGAAGCAAACAAGACCCTTTCTCGATCAGTGCATTGCAGAATATCCAACTTCTTGCCAATTGCGCGAATCCAATCGTCAGCATCCATTGGCTCGGTGCTGCTTGAGAAGGTCGGAGGCCTTATCCTCAAAAATTCTGACATCCGGTTTTGAGGAGCTTGAGCTGGTGGCTGTGGAGCATGCTGAGCAGGGTTATTGATAGCTTGAGCTAACAGTTGAATCAACTGATTTTGATTTGCCATCATTTGAGCCCAGTCAGGTCCAGCTGCTGGTGGAGGCGGAGGGATAGGGACATACTGACTTCCTTGCGCTCCGGTGTTGTTGGCGTTGTCGTTGACATTCCTCCTTGTGTTCACCATCTGCCAAAATCTTCTAGATTTAGAGGAAAGAAAGAGAGAGAACTAGGAGAAGGTCTATGTAACATTCCCACCACAAAACAAGAAACACAACAAAAATTCAAGGAGCAACCAACCATATTATTTTATTGAATATAACCTTGAGGCTGTTGACAAAGGAATAACAGCTCACAAGTATCGTTCTATAACTTTAAACTTAAACTATGGTTTCTATGGGCTGGTGCTACTACTAGTAGGCTGGATTTTAAGTTTCTTTGGGGGTGGTCCTGAATGTAAGAACCTCATCTTCCAAGCGGTACTTAGCTAATTCTTCTTCTGCTGTGCGGAGTCGCTGCGCCATGAGGCTCAACTCCTTCAAGGTATCTTGGTACACATAGTCCAAGGACTTGGTGTACTGCACCTGCTGAACGAGCCGAGGGTTACTCTCAAATTCTGTTGAGGAGAAGACGCTGGCTGGGCGGCGGTACTTGCTGGGAAGTATCGGAATGTGGTGCGTTGAAGCTCTTGGGCGTAGATGTCCCTCATCTGCCGAATTGCTTCACGAGCTGCATCTTGGATTCCGTTGAAGAAGGTGTCCCGGGGTAGAGGAGCATCAAAGGTGTGACATGCTTCTTCATCTCCCATGTTGGCGTAGATCAGCACTTCCACTCTCCAACGTTCTTGATCTCCATAGGTCCCCAAATATCCTTGGTACACGGGGCGTGCCATAACACCCAACTCTTGAAGAAGATCCCAAAGGCAGTCGGCTAGGTGTCCAGCTAGGATTCCATGGGTAACTTTGGTAGGACGTTCAGCCATCTACAATTTTGAAAAAGTAAAGGAGTTAGTCACCAATTATGCATATTTATTTATTATTTTTTTAAAGAATAGACGAGTGAAGGAATGAAGGAGGTAAGAGGTAGAAGGATTTTCAAAATGTTCTTATTATATATATATATATACTAGAAAATAAATCCTTAAGGTCATCCATTCTATTCTACCTACGGTCACGTCTTAGGGTCAACATGCTCTGATACCATCTCTGTCGGGACCCGGAGCAACAACTCCAGAACCCTCTGTGTTATTCGCACTATCCCAGGAAAAGCTAGTGCACACAGATTGAACAGTGATATATATCATGCATGATAACCAAACTTTATTATAAAGCAAAAGTACGGGCCTTAAGGCCAAGTTTACAATACGGTGGCTTCATGGCCAAACATGAAATAAACAATGGAAGATAATGAAAGGAGCAGCCCATCCCGCCTTCCCACAAGGCGAATTGATCAGTAAGACGTGGCCTATTCGTCGCAATCCTCAACATAGTTGACGCCGCCGCCCTCCGCAACATTGTTTATAGCAAGGTGAGCACATAAAGTACTCCACAAGTTACACCAGGAGATATAACAGATTTGATGCATGCATAAGGGGTTACAAAGGAAGGCATAATGTGGTTCATTTGCATAAACAACATTATTGAATTAAATACAATAACGTAAGTGCAAAAGCTGAATTTGATACAATAACAAGATTTAACAAAATAATAACGTTAGTGCAGGCAACAACCTAACACTAACCTATCCACGGGTATCCCACCCGGACCATCTTTCCAACAGATTCACAATTTTGCTTCACAACAGACTATGACCGATGCACCAGGACATTTGCTCCATATGGACATAGTTGGACCAGCTCGAGTGCAGTCAGTAGGAGGAAAGTGGTATGTCCTTGTCGTGGTCGATGACTTCTCGAGGTATTCTTGGGTGTTTTTCTTAGCCTCGAAGGATGAGATATTTACCCATTTTCGGGGTTTGTTTAGTAGGTGTCGTGGCTACAGACCAGACAGAAAGAGAGTATAGTAGTGGAGAGTTAGGTGAACAATGGCCTAGGGTTCTCCCCCATGACCTGTGTCGTATATATATGCCCATATGGGGAGTGCTTTTACAATCGTGCCCTTACACATATGCATCCCCTTCAGGGGCATTTAAGTCATTACACATGTCCCATTTTGGGCCTTACATTCTTCTAACAGCTCTTTGGCTTAGGTGGGGCCACCCCTACAACAGAGCCTCTCATGGTGAAGGGCTTCACGGGCCGGCCATGTTGTTTGAGTCCTTTGGCCCTCCGTCCTGCGGCTGTGAACTTTCCCACCGCTTGGGCGAAGCCTTGTGGCTTGGAGCATAGTTTTGCCCGCGCGCGAGGGCGTAGCACTGAGCGGGTTGGTGGAGTAGTATCCGTGTATGAAAACCCTCCGGTAATAGGTGCAAGGCCGACTTCGCTGCTGAAGCCAAGGCCGAAGTCGCTGTGGAGGTAAAGGCCGAAGTCAAAATCGGAGTGGAGCTCGAAGTCGGAAGCGAGGTTGAGAGGAGCTCGAAGTCGGAAATGAGGTTGAGGTCAAAGTCGGAGGCGATGCCTTGCCCATGTTGGCGAGGTGGACCGGTGTCGGGACCCGGAGCAACAACTCCAGAACCCTCTGTGTTATTCGCACTATCCCAGGAAAAGCTAGTGCACACAGATTGAACAGTGATATATATCATGCATGATAACCAAACTTTATTATAAAGCAAAAGTACGGGCCTTAAGGCCAAGTTTACAATACGGTGGCTTCATGGCCAAACATGAAATAAACAGCGGAAGATAAATGAAAGGAGCAGCCCATCCTGCCTTCCCACAAGGCAAATTGATCAGAAGACGTGGCCTATTCGTCGCAATCCTCAACATAGTTGACGTCGTCGTCCTCTGGCAACATTGTTTATAGCAAGGTGAGTACATAAAGTACTCCACAAGTTACACCAGGAGATATAACAGATTTGATGCATGCATAAGGGGTTACAAAGGAAGGCATAATGTGGTTCATTTGCATAAACAGCATTATTGAATTAAATACAATAACGTAAGTGCAAAAGCTGAATTTGATACAATAACAAGATTTAACAAAATAATAACGTTAGTGCAGCAACAACCTAACACTAACCTATCCACTGTATCCCACCCGACCATCTTTCCAACAGATTCACAATTTTCCATAAACCAAAATTTATAAAACCAAAGTCTAGTCCGTGAAAAACCATACTAAGCATGTCCTTGACCGTGGACACGGCTATCCAGGATAGTTTTGCCCACAAGACATGTTCTCCTGTTTTGCCACCGGATTACACACTTCCTTAAGTGTGCGGCCGAGGAGATCATGATAAGGTTGTTCCAATGTTCCATTACCAAATTAGCTACGCCGCCACTAAGGTTTCACCACAACATGAATCCACATGTTGGAGCCCCCTCTTGTGCCATGTGAGACTTCTCATGGCCTCACGCCACGCTCACATTCAGCCTATAGCGAAACTAAATGGAACTTCACAAATTACTTAGCCGATCTGTCCCATACTGCACTTGTGGTAGTACGGTGTGACTTTGTATTAGTAGTTCACATCCGGTCCTTAATTTGACTTAGGCCTACCCGCATACCCCTTGTGCCTGGCGGTCAACATCGAGTCAACAAACTACGACGCATGCCAGCAAGCACCCACCACCATATCAATGCCTAAGTCTAAAATAGGTTTTATCCATTTTATTTTATCAAAATTTCATAGACCTTCTTGACTCACCAAAGTCAAGAATAGATTTTATAAACCAACATTTTGTGTGAAACCATTCTTCCCACCTAAATTAATCTAAGCATGGCTAAGCAATTCTATAAAATGTTCTAGTCAATACTAATGTACCAACTAGGTTTTCATCTATGGTGACAAGGTATGTTCGTTCAATTTCAAGATTGGCCATACACAAAGGAATTGGGTATAACTAGAGTTTAAACCGAATTTAAACTAGATTGAATAAAAGTACGCATGCATATTAATTTAAAAACAACATAATAATTTAAATTACTGGGATCAACATGGTCAAAGGTGTAACTTGCCTTGCTCGAAGTCTTGCTGCGATTCGTCAAAGAAATACTCTCCGGATTCGTCGTAATCTGCGCACGGGGTCCGAGAGGCATGGGAAGGGGGTCGGCGGCGAGGTTGAAGGGCGGCGGCGCGCGGGTCTTCGGCGGCGACGGGCTCCGGTGGCGGCGTTGCTCAGCGGAGAGGGGGAAGTGGTCGTCGGCGCACGGGGGTCGTGAAGGCATCGACGGCGAGGCGCAAAAGGGGTCGGAGCGACGGCGATTGCTCGCTGGAGCTCGCACGGGCGGCGGACGGGAAACTCGATTCGGGGGCCGATTCGGCTCGGGAAGAAGGGGGAAAAGAGGTGGTGGCGCACGGGGGAGTCAAGGGAGGGGAGGACAGCTCGAGGGAGGGGTTTTATAGGGCGAGCAAGGGGTAACGGCTCGCCGGAGTTAAGGTGGGCGGAGGCGGCTTGAAACGACGGGGTAAAGAGGCTTAAAGGAGAGGGAAACGGGCGGGGGTGACTGAGGAGTGAAGGAGGCATTCAAATCGCGCGTTAGCTCGGGGTTTAATTGCGGGAAACGGCGGAATTAAAAGCTCGGGGGGGGGGGGGTTAATGGCGGCTCGGCTGGAGGAGGAAGAAGGGGAGGTGGGGAAGGAGCTGACAGGCGGGCCCCGCATGTCGGCGAGAGAGAGAGAGAGGTGAGGGGAGAGAGGCGGACGGCCGGATTTGAGCCACGTGTCAGCCCGAGGGGTTTTTGGCTTTTAAATTTCGTTTTAATTTTCAGAAATGCTAGATAACTTCATAAACACTTAAAAATTAATATTTAAAGCCCAAAAATTCTAGAAAAATTCCTAAAACTTCCTGGAGGCATTTAGACTTAGGAAAAATATTTGTAATTTCAGATTTTCATTTAATAATTTTATAGAATACTTTTTAAGCTTTAAAATTGATTTTTAATTCCGGAAAAATCTCAAAAATTTAGGAAAGATTAGGAAAATTAAACTAAACTCTTTTTAGCTTTAATAAAATATTTTAGATACATTTTCTTGCTTTAGATTTTGAAATAAAATCCAGATAAATCCAAATAAACTCCAGAAAATCAATAAAAGGCAAATAAAATTTTGGGATGTTACAACCGGTTGCCTGGGCCACGCTCAGACATTAGTTCCTTGGACAACGAAGTCGAATGCTGGAGCGGAGGCGGACCTCGCACCGGTATATTTTCTTGGGCGCGAGGTGTGTCTGGCTCCGCGCATCGGTAGTGCACCTTAATGACTCCTGGAATCGTGCTGACCCCTGGGCTGAAGGGGCAGGCTGCTGCGACCGTACGTGCTTTTCCATCCGTGTTGTACGCGCGGCGGGCCCTGATTGACGCGCCGTGGTCTGCCCGCAGACGCGCGGCCGTTCGCCCCATCTCCAGACGGGCGGGACGCGTGGCGGTGTGCTATAGGGGCATCGTGCACTGTCAGCCCACCTACTAGTGTGCACGCCCGGTTGCCAGCGGTTGCGCTTCTCGACGCTGGGTAGCCGAATCGCTGGGCTCCCGCCGGTTACACTGCACTGGTCGGGGGTTGGAGCTAGCTTTATAAGGCGTCGCCGTCGGCATGGAGCGCTCTTTCGCGTTGCTTGTTTCAACCTGTGTTCCTTCTACTAGCCGCACAATCCACCCATTGCTCGTTGTTTTAGCACCCCGTCTCAGAGAAGAATGGCTTGCCGCGATGACCCTGCTCGCCGATCCAGCGGCAGCGCCTCTTCCGATCGGCTCGACCTGTCGCCTCCCCCGGGGGAGTACTCACTGGTGGTGCGAGGAAGGGCGCACGTCAACAAGAGGTGGGACGCCATGGAGCACTAGGGAGGTCGCTGCACCCGTGAGTTGGGGGGAGCCACGCTACTGAAGAAATGCTCCAGAGACTCGTCCGAGAGGGGAAGATCAAGGAACGAGCCGGGGCTTGCCTGCCCGATCCCGCTGAGACGAAACCGCATTCGACGGAGGGGGAGGCCATTGTCTTCGTTGCATTCTTTGATGCCGGGCTGCGGATGCCCTCAACACTCTTCGTTGGTGAGGTCTTGCGGGCTTACGGGCTGGAGCTGGCGCAGCTGACCCCTGGTGCAATAGTCCGCCGAGCTGTGTTTGCTTGGGCCCTGCGGATGGAGGGTCGTCGCCCCAGTGCAAGCTTGTTCGCCATTCTGCATGACGCGCATTGCCAGCCGAAGAAACTCGAAGGGGGAGTAGAGTTGAACTTTGGCAGCGTCCACTTCGTGCTGAGGAAGGCGTGCACAGGGCCCTTCCCCGCATTGGCCGCGCGAGGGAAGTGGGAATCTGGTTGGACGCGTCGATGTTTCTACTACCTTGTGATGAACAAGAGCGGCATGGCGTGCCGAGACAGCCAATATCTTTCAACAGCTTGCCAGATGTGAAGCCGATGGCTGACGACGCGCAGAAGGCGCAGTGGCTTGCCGGCCTCGCCCGCCGGTTCAGCATGCGCGATCTTGCCGAAGAGTTCACCATGTACGGGTTGGCGCCGCTCTCCAGTCCGTGGCAGTACGATGTACAGGGCGATGTCCGGAGGGATGGCGTCCATCCGACCGTGTCCTGCCTTCGGAGACCTCCCGCTCCTTGTAAGTCGCTCGACTGCTGGATGTGTGCGTGTTTGCATAATCGCGTGACTCTTTATGGGTGACGTTGCATTTTTGTGCGTAGTGGCCCAGCTAGAAGATGCAGAGCGCGTAGTCGTTGCGCTCCTCGGGCCGTACTCGGCCAAGGAACATAAGCTGCGCGAGGCCGTGACCGCTTCGGCGAAACAAGTGCTGTTGAACCAGGTGTGCGAGGTCCTGGGTATTAACGTGCCCGAACGCGCAATACCGGTGCAGGCCCCGGGTTGCCATGATGGCGACAGTGAAGTGGAGGCATGGCCCCGCCAACGTAAAGCTCGGGCTGGGTCCGCCGTTCCTGGCTCGCAGGCCATACCGCTGGAAGGTGTGACTGCCGCAGGCGGCGAGGTGCGTGCGGAGGCGGACCTCGACGCTACGTCTTATTTATACTCTGTAGAGTGCGTGCGGAGGTGGACCGCGACGCTATGTCTTATTTAGAGTCTGTGGACTGCGCGTGGAGGCAAGCCTCGGCGCGTTGCGGGCGGCGAGGTGCATGCGGAGGCGGACCTCGGTGCTACGTCTTATTTATACTCCGTAGAGTGCATGCCGAGGCGGACCTTGATGCCACGTCTTATTTAGAGTCCGTGGACTGCGCGCGGAGGCAAGCCTCCGCGCGTTGCGGGTGGCGAGGTGCGTGCGGAGGCGGGCCTCGACGCTATGTCTTATTTAGAGTCCGTGGACTGCGCGCGGAGGTGTCCCCCGCCCATCTTTGTTTATACTCATACCCGTGTCTTTGACGGAGAGTGTGCACGCAAACGCGTGTCTTTGTTTATACTCATACCCGTGCTTGACAGAGAGTGCGCGTGCGAACGCGTGTCTTTGCTTATACTCATACCCGTGCGTGACGGAGAGTGCGCGCGCAAACGCATGTCTTTGTTAATACTCATACCCGTGCCTGACGGAGAGTGCGCGTGTGAATGCGTGTCTTTGTTTATACTCATACCCGTGCCTGACAGAGAGTGCGCGCGCGAACGCGTGTCTTTGTTTATGTGGAACGAAAAAAGAGTTTTTTGTGCAAACGGGGAATTTCATTGAACTCCCATTTGCGCGGGTAAGCGAGTACAAGAGGTGAGGCACTGACCACTGACTGCTTATAGATGGGCGGTCGTCGCCGCCACAGACTAGCGATGCGGCGATGCACGGTATGAGCCTCTAGTGTTGAAGTGGTCCGCGCGGGAGCTTGGCGAGGTTCATCCCGAAGCCACCGAGGGTCAATACGCTGGCGAAGACCCATCAATACGCCACAAGCAATTGACTGGGGAAGCGCGACCTAGTACTCCGGGAATCCTTCGTCAAATCCACAAGTGAAGTAGTCGTATTCACCTTCTTGAGCTTCATACTCTTCTGGGAATTATTTTTGAGTGCAGCATGTGAGTACATAAAGTACTCCGCAAGTCTTGGGGAAAATGCAATAGATGCAAGGCTTGACAAAGGAAGGCCATATGGTTCTTTTGCACAAAGCAATATTTGAAATCTCAATTACTACTAATTATTTTCGAAGGCATCAATTTAATGAAGTAAATGTTTTAACAAAAACTATCATTAATTCTATAGTGAAGGTTCCATCTACCAACACTAGTTTAATCAATTCTAACTGATCAGGTTTAAATCTGCGGGTTACATCCACCCTCTCCGCTCCAATCGCCAGATACCCTTCCGAGAGTTCCTCCACTCTCGAATACCAAAACTTTGATTTTAAAACCAAAACCAAAATCTACCATGTGAATGCATTCCTTGCTCACCCTTGACCGTGGGCACGGCTATTCGAATAGTTTTACACTCGCAGAGGTTGTACAACTTTACCCCAAGAGATAAATTATCTTAATACATCATCACGCCTTTGGCATGAGACACGATAAAATATCACAAAGCCTTTACCTCACTCTAGTCTAGCTAGACACCACCCGCTGAGGTTTCACTGCAGAAGGGTTAAATCTACTCAATCCAAGCCCTCTTGCGCCATATGAGTACAAGAAATCCTGTCCCTCACCGTGAATAACCAAGAAATCCTCGCACTCACTTTCCATCGTGGCACCTAAACTAGACTATCGTAAGTTAATCAGCTAGGTCGTACCCATATAGACTTGGGGTTGTACGGTAGTGCTCAGTCTGGACAAACACAAGCGTCGGTCCTTAATTGACTAGGATGGAACATACGCTTTACAAGATCTCGTGCTTTCTGCACCAACCCAACCAACCATCCACCCTAATCTAAACCAACTTTCACATTTTATTTTATTTTTAAAAGAACAGTGGCAACTCCAATCACCACTAATTCATAAACACAAGGGTATTACAATAAATCATAATTTCCCATTTTCAAAATTCTAAAGGTATTAAATAGCGGGACTAAGCATCATACAACCATTCTACTATTCACAAATAACCATAATAATCTCATTATTGAGACAAAGGGATTTCTAGGGTTACAAAGTTACATGGCATTCAATTCCAATTGAGGGCATAACAAAGTTGGAGTAGCTACTACCTTAAGATTTGAACTAAGGTTTAATGTAAATAGCAATGCACATAATTTAAAATAATTAACACATTTCAAAATCATAGGTTCAAGATGATCAAAGGAGACTTGCCTTCTTGTGCGCTATTTGGACCTTCTTGCTGCGGCTCGACAAATTCTTCAATGACGTCGGGTTCTACGCGTGAAACGACAAAACAAACCAACAAATAAATACAAATAAAGTCACAAAAATATAATATATATACTGGAAGGAAGTTTATGATTTCATACGAATTTAGGAGAAGGATTTAGCGGATTTTGGGGTTCACACGAGGGAGGACGAATATCTGGAAGATCGGTTGGGAAAGGAAATTACTGAGACAATACTTGGACCAAGAAAATTAGAATGGATTTTATGGAGATTTTGCAAGATTTGAATTTAAATTTTGAAAGCGCACAGAAATTTTTGAATGGAACTGAGGCTTTGAAATTAAACTAGGTATTGAGATTTGAAATTTTAAATTTTGAAATATCAAATAAATTTCAAATATTTAAAAGGATGGAAGAAATGGATAGTTTGGAATTTTTCATGAATTTAGAAATTTGAATGGGCTCAAACAGAGTTAAAATGAGGGAGAACGGGCTCCGGGAAGTTTAAATTCAGAGAAAAAGAAAAACTGGATTTTTGGGAATTATTTTCCTAAAGGAAAATCTGAATTATTGCGTCAGCAGGGAATTTAATTTCGGCTAGATTATTTTTCAACTGATAAATCCGGTTTACTACGTCAGCATGTGTTGGACCGAAATGGCGACAGAGGGGGGTGAATGTCGCCTCTTTAAAATTGACCCCCTGAAAGTACCCACAAAGAAGCAATCTCTCCAGTAGCTATAGAGCTAAGAAGAGAGCACTAAATCCCAAGAGAAACTGAATCATGCAAGAAGGGAGCACTAACAAAACTAACCTCCAAAAATGCTCACTTAACACTCTCCTCTAAAATCTAAAGAGCTATGAAAGAAATGAAATTAAAGACTTTGAACCTTTAAAAACAGAGAAGAAGACCTAACTTAAAATCCCCAAGAAGAACAACAAATTCACCAAAAAGCTAAGAGAGGCCGGGCTAAAATCCACAAAGATCGGCGGTATGACCGCTGGTGGGCGGCCCGACCGCCACCTTGGCCGGCCCGACCGCTCGGCTGGGCAGATCGACCGCCAGCTCAAGCTGTCGGCCGACCTTGAAGAGCAGTGTCCACCACTCCTCAAAGACAGCAGCCCGAGAGAGGTCTGAAATATCTGAAACTTGGGTATATTTTCAGATCTTCAAAAACCAAGAATCAAAGTGGATTTGTCCCATTCTTTTAGTCCCAGAGCAATGCAACAATGAGCCAAATAGCATGAGAGCTGAAGAGAACCAAGAATTCAAACTTAAAAGCAATAATTTCATATTTTGGTAGAATTCTGAAACTTTTGCAAGTCTGAACAAAAAGCCAAATTACTTCTCAATCAGAGAACCTTTAACCATGAAACTTTGAGAAAATCTTGGGAAAAGCCTTGGGAGGCAAATATCACAACCTGGGCACCAGCTCTTGAGGAAATTTAGAAAAGCAACTCAAACCGCTCTTGAGGAAATTTAGAAAAGCAACTCAAACCCTAAAAAGCTGAGAATTACAGAGAGCAGCCATGAAAACTCTAATTACTTCTTAATCCTTGATCCTTTGGCTATGATACTTTGGGAGTATATTAGCAATAGCAAGGAGATCTCCCAGACCAAAAATCAGCTCAAGCCAAGAAGGAAAACAAGGGATTTCTCCAAACCCTAGAAATGCCTGAAGACTACAGGAAGGAACACTAAAACCTGAAATACTTGAGATTTGCAAGTCCTTTGCATATGAGATCTTGCAATTGAGTTAGCAACAATATGAGAGCATCCCTGCAAGAATCTCAAGCCAAATCCTCAAGGGAAACAAAAACTTCATCAAAACCCTAGAATCCAGAAACTAGAACAGAGCAGCTCAAAAGGGAAATCTGAGAATAGAATTAAGTTTGCTCTAGGGAACTCGATCAAATGATCTTGAAGCACTGACCCATCACAGAGCAACCCATTTTGAGGCTTCCCAACACCAAACAACAAGAAATCAAGAAACTCAAAAATCACCAAAAAGAGACATCGAAGAACAGAGAGCACAGAGGAGAATAAAAACTTCAGATTTCATTCATTGGATCAAAAGGAATACAAAGACGTCCCGATACCGTGGACATTAGAACATGATGGTTGATTACAAGTCTTTCAAACCCTCATCTACCTCTCCCTCTCAAGAACCACACACTGCATTCTTCCCTGAAGGAACACACAGAGGGAGGAAGATGCTACGATGGGGACAAGCAGGGAGCACACCTCTGCCTCCTCCACCCACTCTCAACAACTAAAGCCTAAAGCCAAAACAACCACTAAAGCCTATTTTGACTAAAGGAAACCCTAAAAATCCATGGAGTGCTCAAGTAGGCATGCAGCCACCACCTCATATTTATAGCCTCCGGCTAACGGGTCTCCACCCTGTTAGCCCGCTAAGTCCAACGGAGCCCACTCCCGCTTGTGCAGCCACGCGAATTTCCCGATTCGCCCCTCGTGCTCCTTCCGGGAAGCTTCCGCGCTCCATGCCTCGCACGCCTCGCAACCACCTCGAGTCCACGTCGTCTTCGACACGCCCCGACCGCTCGACCTCGGCGCCACCGCGCCTAGTCCGGTCCACCGTGTCTCGCCACGACTGCCTCGACGCCCCGCACCACACGCACAAGAAACACATCAAATAGCACCGCTCGATACATGATAGCGTAAATAACATCACTTACCATGCCGAAGTCCAAACCTGTCGAAAATATTAGAATATGCATCCTAATCCCATACGACTAAGTTTGACCAAGTCCGACTGAGTCCGATTGAGCCATGCAACGACTCGACTCCGAACCACTCAAACCAAACTCGACTAGCATAACCAATGTCAATTACTCATCATACACATGTGGTCACCTCCACATGGTTCATCAATCTCCCCCTTGATGAGTATATTGACAAACCCAGAAAAAGCATGAAGATGAGTTTGAGTTTGAAAAATCCAACATGGTCCATAGAAAGAAGTGAAGCTAATGACCATGTCGACAGAAGGAACACTAGAGCAACAACTAAAAGAGCAAATTGTTCTCCAAAGCTCTGAAATGATCCCAACTAACTTTTTCTTCTCTATTCTCCCCCTTTTGGCAATAAACACATCAAGGATGCAAAAGAGAGAATATGACAAGTCATGGATGAAATGGCTGAAATTTGTTTATTCTAAGCATTTAGAGCCATGAGAGTTATCCATAATGACCATAAAGAGTTACACCAAGCCATAACTCAATAAAACGCTATCTAGATCATGACAACATATATGTAAGCCAGCTAGAGCATATGGATGACAATCTGAAAATGTAGTACATTATGTGAGCAAGTCAAGTCATCAAGGAGCAAAGTCTAGCTAGAGATATCCAAGGATGATGCAGGCCATGTCAATAAGCTAAGCGTAACTACGAAGCTCAAATTGAGTCCAAATAGAGTGCTATACGCTCAAGAGTGAAACATTTGTTTAAGTACTTGATTCTTTTGGTAGCTTAAGCAAGTTGAACACATAAAACATTGTCTTGTTAAAATTCATGGTCGTTTCCAACCCAATTTTTGGTATGTGCTAGATCTCAAGCCTTATGCGACTACTCCAAGCAAGAAGCTTAAGAAGATAGTCTAGGTCATCCAAAACTCCCCCTAAGTTCATGCCTAGTGAATGGCAAGCCGTCTCATGAGAAAAAATTGGTGAGATTAGTTTTTTCGCACAAAAGAGATATTTTTGCTTTTTAACATGTTGTACCAACTCATGCATCATCAAGAGACTAAAATAGCTCAATCTAAGGCTCAATAAAGATTCAACGCTCAACTTAGCCTATTTGACATGGCATGAATCATAAAAGGATAGCTAAAGCAAGACTAGACTCAAATGCGAGCATGACAAGTTTTAATTCAAGTTGAGCAATTTTAATTAACTTATCATGGCAAAAGCTAGTCTACACATATGAAGTCATGATAAATCTAGCAAATAAGGCATAAATCATGGCAATGTGTAGAGCATTGTAATCATGTCATAACAGGATAATAATCAAGGCTCAAAGTAGTTATATTACAATGCTGAATGCTGAAAATGCAAGAAAATTCAGCTCCCCCTCAACATGAGATGCAACTTTTAGTTCAAGTTGAGTTAAGTCAATATTAAGCTCCAGAAGCTCCCAAATGAACTCCCCCTGAACCAAAGCAATAAGATCGAGAAGCTGGCAAGAAAACAGCAAACAGGCAGTCCTTAAAGCATAGAGAAGATATAGAGGCAACTATGGCTCAGACTGATTCTCATCTACCCCATATGACCCTAGGACTATTAGACTGGTAATCTACCTCACTAGGGAGCAAACACGTACCCTGTCTACCCAAGGGTGGCCCGACCCTTGCTAGAACCTAAAAGCAGTGAGTGGGCTCAACCTAGTGAGAGAAGAGAAGCGGCTAATAGAGCAGAATCCTAGATCACAAGATGAGAGGAAAACAGCTAAGCATCTAGACTAGAGAAACACTCTAACCTATGCTAGAAGGACTAAACCCAAAGCACCCGTATGCAATGCAGTCAGAAAGGGTAAGAGCATAATTAAGATAATAAAGTAGTAAAGCACAGAACTCCCCCTCACAACAGTCCATAAGGACAAACCACCCCAAGCTCTCCCAGCAGAGCTGAAAACCTAGAGCTATCCAATGGCTTGGTAAAGATATCAGCCAACTGGTGGTCACTCTCCACAAACTGGAGCACTATGTCACCCTTCTCGACATGGTCTCTAAGGAAGTGATAGCGAATATCAATATGCTTGGTCCGGGAGTGCTGCACTGGGTTCTTAGCAATGTTAATCACAGAAGTGTTATCACAAAAGAGTGGAACACTGTCGATAACTAACCCAAAGTCCCGCAGGTCGAGACCATCCAGCACTGCTACAAAGAATCGGCTGCAGCAACATACTCGGCCTCTGCAGTGGATGTGCAACTCCGATCGCTTCCTTGAAGACCAGAAAAGCGAGAAGTGCCAATGAATTGGCAGTGTAAGTGCTCTTCCTATCTATCCTACAACCAGCAAAGTCTCGCATCCGAGAAGGCTCTCAAGGAAAGACAAGAAGAGGAAGAGTACCGATACCATAGTCAATGGTAGCTCGAAGGTACAAGAATGCGCTTCACCGCTGGCGGTGAGATACGCGAGGAGAAGCTCAAATCGGGCACAAAGACACACAAAAGTGTATGTCCGGTCTCGAGGCGTGAGGTACAAGAGGGAGCCGATCATACTCCTATACTCCTTCGATCAATCGCTCACCATCCTCATCCGTCGAGTGAAGCCGAGGTAGCCATCGGAGTGGACACCGCTTACCATCACTCATATCGGCGCTTGGGAGGTCTCGAGTGTACTTGCCCTGATGCAAGAAGGTACCCTCCCGAGTCTGCTTGATTTGGAAGCCAAGGAAGAAGCTTAACTCGCCCATCAAGCTCATCTCAAACTCCGAGCTCATGACATCGGAAAACTGGGAAACGAGGGCATGTGAGGAGCCGCCAAAGATGATGTCAACCACATAAATCTGGACAAGCAGAAGATCAGTGCCATGCCGGCGGATGAACAAGGTCTTGTCTACTTTACCCATCTCAAAACCATGACTCATCAGGTAGGACTTAAGCCTCTCATACCAAGCTCTCGGGGCCTGCTTAAGTCCATACAAAGCTTTGGAAAGCTTGAATACATGGTTAGGGTATTTGGGGTTTTCGAAACCAGGAGGCTGTCTCACATAGACTTCTTCCTCAATGAAGCCATTAAGGAAGGCACTCTTGACGTCCATCTGGTACAACTTGAAACCTTTAGAAGCTGCAAAGGCAAGCGAATTCTAATGGCCTCAAGTCGAGCTACAGGGCAAAGGTCTCCTCAAAATCCGCACCCTCAACCCGGGAGAATCCCGAGCTACCGCCTAGCCTTGTTTCGAATAACCACTCCATGCTCGCTCTGCTTGTTCTTGAACACCCACTTAGTCCCAATGACATTGTGACCTCGCGGGGGCTCGACAAGCGACCAGACCTTGTTCCTCTCGAAGTTTTCTAGCTCCTCATGCATGGCATTTACCCAAGACTCGTCTGAAAGAGCATGAGAAACATCTTTGGGCTCGAAAGAAGCAACAAAGGAAGAATGGAGACAGAATCTGCTCAGAAGGAGTGACTCACTCAAACATTCCAGATTTTGAACGAGTGACTCACTCAAACAGGTCTCCAATAATCTGCTCAGAAGGATGGGCTTTTTGAATGTGTCTAGGAGGTCCAGGAAGAGATGAAGAAGTGGCCTCTACCTCGTGAGCTGATGAGGTAGGAACAGAGCCACTAGCTCCAGAAGAGGCAGAAGGCATGGGCTGATCACCTCGAGGTGCGGTGGAAGAAGGCACCTCAAGGGGTGGATGAGGGACTGGATCGGGTAGACAACCCTCATCTCCATCGCCCTCATCATCCACAAAGATGGGCTCGGACTGCTCTAAAGAACCTGAGATATCAGGCCTAGTCCCCGGACTAGCCTCGTTGAAGGTCACTTCACAGGTCTCTACCATTTTGCTAGACTCGCAGTTCCAAACCCGATAAGCCCGCGAAGAAGGCGAGTAACCTAGAAAGATCCCATCACAAGAGCGTGACTCAAACTTGTCTAGGTTCCCGGACTTCAGAATAAAGCACTTGCAACCAAACACACGAAAATGAGAGACGCCGGGCTTTCGCCCATATCTCAGCTCATAAGAAGTGCGATGCAAGTGTGCCTGAAGAAAAACTCGATTGGAAACATGGCACACGGTCGCAATAGCCTCAGCCCAAAACTTCCTCGGTGTAGAGTACTCATTGAGCATCGTCCTGGCCATCTCGACCAAGGTACGGTTCTTCCTCTCCACGACGCCATTCTGCTGTGGGATGTGTAGAGAAGAGAACTGGTGCTCTACACCTGTCTCATCACAAAACCTCTCAAAGTAGGAATTCTTGAACTCCGTGCCATTGTCACTACGGATCGCTCGTAAGGCACCCGGAGCTCGGCGTAAAGCCTCACCAAAAGACCTCGGAAATGGGTAAACGTCTCATCCTTCGAGGCTAAGAAAAACACCCACGAAAACCTCGAATAGTCATCGACCACGACAAGTACGTACGACTTTCCTCCCGCCGATCGCACTCGAGCCGGTCCAACTCGTGTCCATGTGGAGCAATGTCCCGTGCATCGGTCATAGTAATCGTGGACCGGAGGGTGAGAAGCGGCAACCATCTTGCCGTGCCGGCATGGAGCGCAAACAAGATCTTTGACCATCTTGAGTTTTGGCAGACCACGAATGAGATCGTGGCCGCTAACTCGAGTAAAATGGTCAAATCTGATATGACCAAGTCTCCTATGCCAGAAAGACAGATCGCAGGACTCCGAAGCAACCAAACACCGGCGAGGATCACCAGAAGACTCAGAAAAATCAGCACGAAAGATCCTCCCATAAGGTGAAATCCCGCAAAGCAGACTACCCGAAGAGTCAAGAATTTTGCAAGCGTTTTTCTTGAAGCTCACCTCATAACCGTCATCAGTAAGCTGAGAAACCGAAAGCAAATTATAACGCAGCTTACTAACCAAGGCAACCTCAAAAGAAATGAATCATTAAAGCTCACAGTACCTTTGGCGATGACGCGCCCAGATGAAGCGTCTCCGAAGGTGATCGTCTCATCACCTGGAGCACGGGCTAGGGAAGAGAACCAACGTGAGTCTCCGGTCATGTGTCGAGAACACCCGGAGTCTACGAGCCAAACCTCTCCCTTCCCAGCCCGGCGAACCAGAGTCAAACAGAGAGTAAAGTCTCAATACTAGGGTAAATCAAGAGTGATTTTGGCACCCAATACTGAACAACACGTCGAGCAGATGAAGTAGTCAAGCACGACTGACCTCTATCTACCCTACGCTCTCTGCCACTCATCAAGCCAGAAGGTCTACGTAGACTGGCCGCTGTTCGGGTCCGATCGCAACGGAAAGCAAGTCGGCACACCGGCAACATGCTGATCACGCCGCGGGTAGCTATCTCGACGGGGGAAACGAGATCTACCCTCAGGACGGCGGAAGTCACGACCAAAAGCAGTATGCGGATGAAAACCGGAAGACTCAGAAAAACCAAGTCCTCGATGCTGCCCAAACCCATCAAGAAAAGCAGTCCTAGATCTCGTGCTGGTCTCAGGTGCACCCAAGGTCTGGGGCTGACCCTGAATACGCCTAAGTGCCTCAGCACGGTCTCTACGCACAATCCTGGCGCGCTCAAGCATCGACGATCAGGTGTCCATCCTCTCGACGAAGGTGTAGTGGTACTTCACCTTCTGAGAGGTAGAAGTAGCACGAGAGGGCTTCGGCTTCTGAGAGGCCGAAAAAGCAGGTGGAATCACCTTGCTGTCAGAGATCCCCTGGACATAGCCCGCTGACTTAAATTGGACTTTCTCGGTCCTAGGCTCAATCTCGATCACACCTGGTGCTATGGGTCAGAGCACGGCAGGTGGATGCTTCGTCATATCATCATAGAAATCATATCCTAGACCCTGATTAAATCTGCAAATCTTGGACTGTTCTAGAATAAGATTAAGCTTCTTCTTGCCGCCTACAAATCTCTCGAGAGTGTTCATAAGGTACTGACACTCCCGAAAGAGAGAGGTGCAAGAAGAGCAGGGGGAAGAAGGAGTAGCAGAAGGTAAGGGAGCAGAAGAAGATTCAGCAGTAGAGGAAAGAATGGCTTGTGCGCGTACAGCCGACTCTGATGGAACAGTCCTACTACTAGCCAATTGGTTTACGTTGCTAAGCGGCTCCACTTTACCCTGGGGCTTCTCCCCCTCCTCAGCAATCACATCACAAGGAGTTGATGACTTCTCTAATAAGTCCTTAGTTAGCTTCACACATTTATCATTGAAAGCAACGAGTTCAAGTTTTAGTTTGTCACAACTAATGCATGGTGAGCTAACAGGATCCTTAGTCGCAAACTGAGCCAATTTGTTGTTTTGATCAATCATCTCTTGGAATTGCTTAGAAACAGATTCAAGTTCAAGAGTTAATTTTGGACAATTGGTGCAAGAAACAACAGGGGAGAAGGCGGATCTAGGCCGCACGGGTGTCGGCCGATGGGAGCGGGTTGGCGGGACCGGGTGGGCGACGTAGGCGGCATCTGGCCGTCCACGTGGCGGCCGGAGGAGAGGAGAGGGAATTTTTATTTTAAATTTTGATTTTGGGTTTTTCAGAATAGCAAAGGAAATTCATTTAAGCTCAGAAAAATATGAAATAAACTCCAAAAATTCTAGAAAAATACACAGAAGTTCCTGGGGACATTTTGGACTTAAATTAAATATTTTAAACTAATGTTGGTATTTAATTTTCAAACTTAAAATACTTTTTAACTTTTAAAATTGATTTTTAATTTCAGAAAATTTTTAAAATTATTTTTAAAAAATTTAGGGAAGGTTGGGAAAAATAAAATGAACTCTTTTTGGCTTTATTAAAATATTTGAAATACATTTTCTTTCTTTGAATTTTGAAATAAAATCCGGATAAATCCAAATAAAGTCCAAATGCTTTAAAATAATTAATTTGAAATTAAATTTTCAGAAAGCGAATTTTTGGGATGTTACATTAAGATTGAATAAAATTCAGCCATTTCATCCATATCCATGCCTTATTCTCTCTTTTGCATCTTGATGATTTTATTGCCAAAAGGGGGAGAATATTGGAGAAAAAGCCATTTCAAGAAAAAAAATGGGAGCTTTTGTGGAAAACTTGCTCTTTCTTTTGCTCCTTTGTCAACATGGTCTGGCATCTCTTTGCTTTTCTTTTAGACCATGTGTTACTCTTTTCTTTCAAACAAACTCAACTTTATGCGCTTTTTATGTGTTTGTCAATATACTCATCAAGGGGGAGATTGAGAAACCATGTGAAGGTATCCCCATGTTTGTGATGAGTAATTGACGCTTGAGTTAGAGAGTTTGAGTTTGTTTTGGATATTCCAGGGTTGAGTACCTTTCATTAATGCTAATATTCATTATGTTGTTTCGTGCGGTGCTATGTGACGGTTTTCTTGTCTGTGTGGCTACATGACTTTGGAGCTAGGTCATGATGAGGCGTGGGAGGACCAGGACTAGACACAGGAGGTGTTGAGGTCTAGACGGTCAGAGATGCCGAAGATGATCGAGGCTGCTGACATGGTTGCGAGCCGAGAGACGAGGAACCAGAGCTGGAGCTACCGGTGGTGGACACGACGGGCAACGACGAGTGGACTGGGACTACGCTCAGGGAGGAGTCGAAGGTCCAGACGGTTAGAGGTCGGTTGCGATCGTGTGCGACGGAACAGAGCAGGACTAGACTCAGGTGGAGTCGGAGGTCTCGGTAGGAGTAAGGTGGACACGACGGGCAGCGGCGAGGTGGACCGGGACTAGGCTCAGGGAGGAGCTGAGGTCCAAACGGTCGATGATGCGGTGCGGCGCGTGTGCGGGAGCGGACCGGACTAGACTCGTGGAGGAGTCGAGGTCCGCATATCAGTGCCGCCATGGAAGCTTCTAGAAAGGTGCTTGAGGGGCAATTTGAAGAATTGACTCAAGCCTAAATGGAGTGGCTGTTTTTCCCTCCATCCTGATGAGTGCTTTGACTCTTGCCTCAAGTGGGCGTGAAGTCATGAAGTGAGTCTTGGATTGCACTTCTTGATTTACCTCTTGTGGATCACTCAGGTTGTGAGTGGGGTTTGCCTCTTTGGTGTGTGAGGTTGGTAGTGTGTGTTGGCCTGCAATTCTTGTTTTCCTTCTTGTGGCTATGGTTCTGGCTTTAGAAGAGTAGGCAGTGAGTTGAGGTCAAGCAAGCAGTGGGCAGTGCAGAGCCATGGTAGTGTTCTCTGCGTGTGTTCTTCATTCAATTGCGTATGGTTTAGTTGTGAGATGGTTGTGAGCTAGAACTCATGTAATCATTCCTCTCTTGTAAGCATTCATGGTATTGAATCAATATGAGAAGGAGAGTTCTTGATTTGCATTTATTTCTTGTCTTCTGCATTTCCCCTGTTTGCAGTAGTATAGGGTTTGAAGTCAGGAGACACTTGCTCTTTTAATTTTCTAGTTGGAATCTTGTTTTGGTGTGTGGTTCTTTCTTCTAAGATGATCTCTCTGCTAGTTACAAAAATTCATGACCAAAGATGCGAGAATGATGAGTAATTTGGAAATCAGTCTCATCTTCTGTTCAAATTTCAGATTTCAGCTCAAATCTTTGTTTCTTGCTCTTGTGATGAATTCCCTTAATTTCTCAGGTCTCAATACTATTTAGTTTAAGGCCTTGATCTGGTGGCCTGAGAAGAACAGAAGCATTTCATCAATTTCCCTGTTTTCTAAAGTTCTGAATATTGTCAGTTTCGTGCAGCGCTGATTTCTGCTCTTTGCCCTTTGCTGAGAGTGAGCCGGTCAGGCTGGTTGGCCTATGGCTGTCAGACCGGACTGGCCATGGCAGTCAGACTGCTAACCCTAGAGGTCAGACCAGCTAGTCAACAGCGGTCTGACCGGCCATGAGCGGTCAGACCGGTGGCGCTCAGGTGGTCTGACCGGTGTATCAGGTGAGGTCTAACCGGCCTCCTGAGGATGTAGCTGTTGTTCTCTATTTTTTGTGCTGTGCTCTTTGGTTCTTCTCTGATGTTTTATGTCTCCTGATGAGGACATCACTTCTTCGGATACACACAACACTCCTCCACTTGAATTAAGGACCGGTCTGTGAGCTACTATTGCAAAGCTCTATCGTACAACCACATGGCTGGTATGGGACAGCCCTGGCAGAATAATTTGTGAAGTCCCAATCTGAGTCAAGTCGTAGGTTGAAAGTGAGCATGGTTGGTGCCATGTGAAGTCTCACTTGGGCGAGCGTGGTTAAGCCATGAGAAGTCTCATCTAGGCACAAGAGGGGGTCCCGGTCTGGTGGATTCCTTACTGGGGTGAAACCTTAGAGTTGGCTTTGCCAGGTTAAAGGCTTTGCATTGTAAAGGCCTTGTCACGACTCCCCACCACACACCTAAGGAAGTGTGCAATCTAGTCGTACAACAGGATGATCGTGTCTTGTGGGTAAAGCTATACAACCTCTGCAGAGTGTATAATCTATCCTGGATAGCCGTGCCCACGGTTATGGGCATGCTAAGTAAAGGTTTTTCATGGATTAGACTTTGTTTTTCAAAGATATTTTCGAAAACCTTGTGGATGGATGGAATCCACGAGAGATGAAAACCTTGCGGATGGATGGAATCCGTGAGAGATTGAAACCTGGTGAATGGATGGAATCCATCAGAGTTGCACAGTGGAAGCGTGTGGATGGATGGAATTCATACGTGATCTTTTGGAAAAGATGGTCTGGGTGGGATGCCCGTGGATAGGTTGGTGTTTGGTAGAAGCCGGCACTGACGGTATTATTTTCAATTACATGTATTGTTTTTACTTACAGTATTAAATTCAGCATTTTCAATCTATTTGCCGTATTTCCTTAAATGTTGTTTTATGCAAACTAACCCTATAAGCTTTCCATTGAAGCCTTTATCATTATGTTGCATTTCTCCGTGTGATTTGTGGAGTACAAGTTTGTACTCACCTTGCTATCTCCACACAGAGAAGGACGACTTCGACTACGGTGAAGATCTGGACGAATAGGCCGCGTCTTACTATCGTTTGCCTGTGGGCAGGCTTAGTGCGCTTCTTCCGCTTCGGTTTTTATTCCGCTGCTTATTATTTAAATTTGGCTTATGTGCCGTTGATGTAAACTTTGGCATTCATGCCCATATTTAGTTAATAAATGTCATTATGGTTGATATTTGTCTTTGTTGTACGCTGTGTGCACTAGCTGATCCTGGACTAGTGCGATTTACACAGAGGATCCAGGAGTCGTTACTCCGGGTTCCGACAATACTCCTTCTGATCAACTGGCTCGCCGTCCTCATCTGGGTCAAGTGTGGCGGATGATGCCATGAGAGTTGACACTGGCTTGCCATCACTCATGTCAAAGCGTCTCAGGAGGTCACGAGTGTACTTGCCCTGATGCAAGAAGGTACCCTCCTGAGTCTGCTTGATCTGAAAGCCAAGGAAGAAGGTCAACTCGCCCATCATGCTCATCTCAAACTCGGTGCTCATGACATCCGAGAACTGTGAAACAAGAGCATGAGAAGAGCTGCCAAAGATAATGTCATCCACATAAATCTGGACGAGCAGAAGGTCAGTGCCATGCCTACAAATGAACAAGGTCTTATCCACCTTACCCATCTCAAAACCATGACTCAACAAGTAGGACTTAAGCTTCTCATACCAAGCTCTAGGTGATGAGGACATCACTTCTTCGGATACACACAACACTCCTCCACTTGACATTCAAGGACCAATCACTAGAGCTCGCGCCCGACAATTGAATTTACAGGTGAACTCGTTCCTAAGTACTTCCTTTTGTTCATTTGAGAATCGATTGCTACCTAATGATTTAATTATGATTAGGAACCATGGAGAGGACCAGGAAGTACTTGGAGAAGGGCTACGAGGTGCACAAGTCCAGCAAGGGCGGTCGAATCATGTTGGATGCCCAACTCAAGCCGACTTCGAATCCAATTCGGAGTCCAGAACCAGGCCGCACTAAAACAGACGCCCAGATCGCATCCGGGCTCCGTTTTGGACGTTCTACATGTGGATGGAAAGCTGAGAAGACGACCTTTCCAATGGCTCTAGTTCCATGTCAAAATTCCTTCTGAGTCAACGGGAATCGTCAAAAAAATGAGGCATCCAGAATCTATCAGGGTGCTGCGCCACCGTCTTTTGGGCCGTTCGGCTTTGTATCGTGTTAGAGCCCATTAGGGCGTGTCCAGGGGTTTTGCACGCCCCTCACTCCTCTATATTCAGCCACCACCCCCACCATTAGGGTTTGGGTTTTGCTTAGATTATTCTGTCTTTGAACAGTTTCGCCGTTCATTGGCTTGTGAGACCCCAACTTTCGAGTGCTAAATCAATACATCTGCAATTCAGTTGTGTTCTTCCTTGTTCTTGCTTGTGTTCTTCGATTCGTAGGCGAGGATTAGCCTTCTTGGCGAGGTCAACCGGGCTGCGCACGGTTGATAACCTGAGGAGACGTGGTGCTACGATTGCGTGGTTCGGAACGTGTTGTTCGGAAGCCGGATCGATTTGTGTCGCGCCTCCACCAAATCGAACATATCCAGAACCTGTTGGAAGATCGGGACCCCGTTCCTATCACTAGGCGCCTGCTTAAGTCCATACAAAGCTTTGGAAAGCTTGTAGACATGGTTTGGGTATTTGGGGTTCTCGAAACCTGGAGGCTGTCTAACATAGACTTCTTCCTCATTAAAACGATTGAGGAAAGCACTCTTGACATCCATCTGGTAAAGCTTGAAACCCTTAGAAGCTGCGAAAGCAAGCAGAATTCTAATGGCCTCAAGTCTTGCTGCAGGGGCAAAGGTCTCCTCGAAATCTAGACCTTCAAGCTGGGAGAAGCCCTGAGCTACCAGTCTAGCCTTGTTCTGAATAACAACCCCATCCTCACTCTACTTGTTCTTGAACACCCACTTAGTCCCAATAACATTGTGACCTCGAGGGGGCTCAACAAGCGACCAAACCTTCTTTCTTTCGAAATTTTCTAACTCCTCATGCATGGCATTGACCCAAGACTCGTCTTAAAGGGCATGACTAACATCTTTGGGCTCAAAGGTGGCAACAAAGGCAGAATGGAGACAGAAATGTGACATACCGGACTTTGAGCGAGTGACACACTCAAAGAGGTCTCCAATTATCTGCTCGGAAGGATGGTCCTTTTGGATATGTCGAGGAGGTCCAGGATGAGATGAAGAAGTGGCCTCTACCTCATGAGCTGATGAGGTAGGAACAGAGCCACTAGCTCCAGAGGAAGCAGAAGGCATGGGCTGATCTCCTCGAGGTTCGGTGGTAGAAGGCACCTCAAGAGGAGTAGAAGGAACTAGATCGGGTAGACAACCCTCATCTCCATCCTCCTCATCATCCACAAAGATGGTCTCGGACTGCTCTAAAGAACCTGAGATATCGGGCTTAGTCCCCGGACTGGCCTCGTCGAAAGTCACCTCACAGGTCTCTACCATCTTACTAGACTTGCAGTTTCAGACCCTATACGCCCGCGAAGAAGTCGAGTAACCTAGAAAGATACCATCACAAGATCGTGACTCGAACTTGTCTAGGTTCCCGGACTTCAAAATGAAACACTTGCAACCAAACACATGAAAATGAGAGACACTGGGCTTTCGCCCGTATCTCAACTCAGAGGAAGTGCGATGCAAGTGTGCCCGAAGAAAAACTCTATTCGAAACATGGCACACGGTCGCTATAGCCTCAGCCCAAAACTTCCTCGGTGTAGAGTACTCATCAAGCATCGTCCTGGCCATCTCGACCAAGGTACGGTTCTTCCTCTCCACAACGCCATTCTGCTGTGGGACGTGCGAAGAAGAGAACTGGTCCTCTACACCTGTCTCATTGCAAAACCTCTCAAAGTAGGAATTCTTGAACTCCATGCCATTGTCACTGCGGATCGCTCGTAAGGCACCTGGAAGCTCAGCAGAAAGCCTACTAAAAAGACCTCGGCAATGCGTAAACGTCTCATCCTTCGAGGCTAAGAAAAACACCCAAGAGTACCTCGAGAAGTCATCGACCACGACAAGAACATACCACCTCCCTCCTGCTGACTGCACTCGAGCTGGTCCAACTGTGTCCATGTGGAGCAGCTGTCCTAGTGCATCTGTCATGGTCACTGTGACCGGAGGGTGAGAAGCGGCAACCATCTTGCCGTGCCGGCATGGAGTGCAAATGTTGGATTGAAATCGGCAATAGAGGGGGGTGAATGTTGACTTTAAAAACTTGCCCCCAAAAAGTATCCACGACCAAATTCTTTCCAATGGCTATTAGAAGCTATGAAGAGAAGGTCAAGTGCAAAGAAGTGTGCTTACTAGAAAGGCATGAGAAACATCGATACAAGGCAATAAAAAGAAACCTGGAATGCGCAGTCAAGAGAAAAACAAAAATAGCACATCCTGCAGGAGAGGGCCGGTCAGACCGGTGGGATACGGCCGGTCAGACCGCTCGGGAGGAGCCGGTCAGACCACAAGTCCAAAGGCGGTCTGACCGCCGGCCAATTCCCGGTCTGACCGTCGGTTTAGTACCGGTCAGACCGGCCTGGATTTCGGGCAGCAGCAGAAGTTTAGACACAGCCCGAAAATTGCTGATACTTGTAGATCTTCAAAGGGCAGAAAAATTAATAGATTTCAGCAGATCTTTTTAAGCCAAAAGAGCATAACCTAGACCTAAATAGCAGTAACACCTTAAGAACCTCAAGATTTTATCAGGAGAGCAAGAAATTTAGATTACGACAAAAAATCTGAATTTTTGCAAAATCTGAACCAAAATCCAAATTACTCATCCATCTAGGATCCTTTGCTCATGAGCTTTTGCAATGGATTAGCAAAGATCTAAGAACTTTCCAGACCAAAACTCATGCCAACATGGGAAGGGAAACAAGAAATTCATGAGTCCCCTGCCTCCAAAACCCTAGAAATTGCATGAACAGAGGAGGGGACAAAAGAGAATCTTTGATTCGTTCAATTTGCTCTTGGGAAAAAATCAATCAAATAATCTTGAGACCTATCCCCATCATTGAGCAACCCATTTTGCCATTCCTCAGCAAGAATCAACACAAAAACAGAAATCCAAGAAATCAAGCAGAGAGAGCATCGAGAGACAAAAACCAACAGAGAGACAAGAACTCAATCAAACTCAAACAAAGCCATCTCATATTGATATTGATGAAGAGAGATGACACGATTACAAGGAGGAAATATTACATGGACATCAACTCCACATCTCCTGCTCACAAACTCAAGAAAACATCAAGAACACACACAGGAGATATGAACCAACTCACTGCTCTCTCCACTAACTCTCAACCACTAAAGCAAAATCCTCTAAACCCTCTCACAAGCATGCCAACAACCAGGAGACATGCACCTATTTATAGCCTTGCTTAATGGGTTCAACACATGCTCTGCCCATTAAGCTTTACTCTTTACCCACTAACTCTAACCACATCCACTTCCTTTAGTACAACTTTGAGTATTCACCAAAACGCCCCTCGCGCACCTTCCAGGAAGCTTCCTCATTCCTTGCTCTTCAAGCTACGCAGCTACCTCGAGCCCTCGTCGTCTTCGGCACACCTCGACCGTTCTGACCTCGGCACCGCCTACGCCTAGTCCGGTCATCCCGTGCCTCGCCACGACTCCACCTCGACGTCCTGCAGCCATCATAGACAAGAAACACATCAAATAGCACCGCTCGATAACATGTAATCAACAAAAGCATTAAGCGTGATCTTAAGCAATAAGCACAGCCAAAACCTGTCGAATCAAAAGGAATAAGCATCCTAGGCCTATACGACTAAGTTTGACCAAGTTCGACCGAAGCCGATTGCACCGCGCAACGACATGGCCCGAACCACACAAACCAAACTCGACTTTCCTAAAACGGATGTCAATTACTCATCACACACTCGGGGTCACCTCACATGGTCCATCAGCAAACAAGATCCTTGACCATTTTGAGTTTCGGCAAACCACAAATGAGATCGTGGCCGCTAACTCGGGTCAAATGGTCAAATCCTATATGACCAAGTCTCCTATGACAGAAAATAAGGTCACGGGACTCTGAAGCAACTAAATACCGGAGAGGATCACCAGAAGACTCAGAAAAATCAGCACGAAAGATCCTCCCATAACGAGAAATCCCGCAAACCAGACAACCTGAAGAATCAAGAATTTTGCAATTGTTTTTCTTAAAGCTCACCTCATAACTGATGTGACCACGCCACCAACACATACGACCATAGCGCCCAATATCAAGATTGAGCTAAAGGTGAATTCGTTTCTTCAGTTTAAACATATTTTAAATGAGGAAATCATGCTACCTAATGATGAAAAAATATATTTTTGTAGCATCACATCACTTTTGCACCAATTCAAGCAAGAGTTCAACTTGGACATGTTTTGGAATCCAATTCGGCCTCCAGATCAGTTCGGATTCAGCTTGACGACCCAACTTCAAACGTGCATAACTTTCACATACGGAGTCCGTTTGAGACCCATGAGTACTCGATGGAAAGATTTTCCCGTTCTCTTTCCAATGGATCTAGCCTCATCTCCATATTCCACCTGTGCACATCGCAATCATTCAAAGAAGGTGCTGCATCACCTGTTTAGGCCAAACTCGGGCCTTGTAATGCTTGGGCCCAAAGGAGAGGCACCCCTAGGCCCATACTGTTCATGGTTACTGTTCACATGAACAGTACCATAAATAGTACCACCTCATTTGTCTTAGTTTTGTGCGGCTCTCCCTCGCCTATTTAAGGAGGCTGCACCTTTCTAGTTTGCTCGGATTTCGTTTGCTTAGTTTTTCCGTTGTGATAACTTTTGTTCTTCGCTTGTGTCGACTAGACCAACCGTAAAGAACCTCAGCGGAATCCCACCTTTGTGAACTCAATTTAAATATTTGCAATTTCAGATTGCTTGTTATCTTGTTCTTGCGTGTTCTTCGATTGCATGCAGGAATAGACCTTTGTGGTCAGGTCAACCGCGTTCTTGGCACGGTTGATAACGACTCGGAGTGTGGTTTAGCGATTGCTTGGTGTTCTGGTCATGGCCGGTTAGAAGCCTACATCGTCAAAGTCGTTCTCCTCCAAATCGAAGTTATCATCCTATCGGAAGATCGGGACTCCATCGCCTCATCAGTTGGTAGTTTGATTTTTATTTCCCATAGTCCAGAAAAATTGCCCAACAAAAAGAGTTAATTTGCGCTGTCCAAACCCCGTTGTGCCTTTCAATCTGTTAGTTTTGATTTGCTAAATTGAATTTGTGTCCGTTTTAGCTTTGTCTAGTTGCTGGTCATATCCTTGGTTCCATAAAAAAAATCCAAACAAAAAAAAATCCCCACCCCAAACCCTAATTCCAATTCGGTTGATTTTTCCTTCCTCTGCAGCCGCCACCAAAAACACCGTAACTTTTGATTTCGATCTTATTTTTGAGTGAAACCACCGCCATTAGATTCAAAACTTCATTGTACATCTATTTGTAAAATTTCATGTCATTCCAGCAAGGCAGTTAAGAGATATCTGCGGTGGACATTGACCTAAAATTCCAGATTGAATCTGCAACAGTCGGCACTTGTGAATTTTGTGCGAATTTTTCGGTCCGTTTCCAGAACTTGGCCCCAAAACAAAAGTTGTAGAAAAATCCGTCAGAAAACGGAAAAAAAAGAATCATTGCAAAAAAAGCAACTGACAAAAAGTTACGGCCGAAATACCGACATGCTGTCCGGTGGACAGAAATCTTCAGTTTCCAAGTTTTGGTCAATCCTTGTGCTCTTCAATTCCCAGCGACATTGAATTATCTTGTATTTACCAGTCCTATACATTACCATACACATATTTTAGCCTTCTTCCATTCTTTGTTGATCAGCAACATAGGCTAAGTGCTAGATACGAACTATAATTCAATTCTATGCAATTTCTGAGATTAACCGATTGTTCTCCATTGCTACATATCGAGCCTTCCAAGCTATACCTTATAATAACCGAGCAGATCACGTCGAACCATCCCTTGCAATCGCTAACATATCACTTGAGTCAAGTTATCACGAACCAGCCACCGGTTGCACCACTTGTTTGCATTGGTAAGAACTTGTAAGAGCTTGGTAAGAGTTTGAGAGATGTGTGACTTGTTAAGCTCCAGATCCTAGTAGTTGATAGGAACATATTATTGTGATTTGTTTCCTTGTTTTCTACTAACCATGGCAGGTTTACGGAATGATTATGAGAAAGATCCACGTCTTCGTCGAGCCATTGAACGGGGGTTCAAGAAAATTCATGAGGAAGATGCACGCTTGAGACAAGCTTCTTCACCACGGGCGGTATATGATCATGATAGTACATCTGGTAAAACTAAAATCACTTTGCCATCCTTTGCTGGTAAATTTGATCTTGATCCTGATGCCTATATTGACTGGGAGATAGCACTAGATAAAGAATTTGAATGTTATGATTGGTCTGATAGGCAAAAGATTAGAGCTGCCACTAGTGTTTTTATTGATGATGCAAGACTTTGGTGGAAGTATTTTGGTAGGCATGGTAGAGTGCCTCAAACTTGGAATGCATTAAAAAAATTATGAGAGATGAATTTGTTCCTAAAAATCATGCTGATTATTTGCTAGCTAGATTGCAACGTTTAAAACAACGAAGTAGAACTGTAAGGGAATATTATCATGAATTCAAAATTTGTTTATTACGTTGTGGCTTAGAGGAACATGCTGAAGCTACAGAGAATAGATTCTTACGTGGGCTTAATAAAGAAATTCAAGACCTTCTTATTCACGAAGAATATAATTCTCTCCCTCATTTGTTTATACTTGCTTGTAAGATTGAAAGTCAGATTGAGGAGAAATTGAGAGTGCTTGATGATAAGAAACATGAGAACAAACCCGTGTTTGTGCCTTTTTCTGTGACTAACAACATGCAGGTAGATGAGAACCATGACAAAGAGGAGCATAAGCTAATTGAACCATTGACTCCATTGGTTAAGAACAAAGGTGAGGAGATGGATGCTGAAAAAAGAGTGAGCTGTGTGTTTCCACAATATGTGAGATTAAGAGCATTCAAATTGAGTGTGAGAGAGATACACCAAAAGAAAAAGATGAGGAGATAACCATGGTTGGAGATGAAATGTTTGCTGCCCCGTTGTTTCATCATAAAGATTTGACATCTACAACACCTACATCAACTAAGAAGGTCGACAAAGGTAATGACTATATTGCTGAATTTAAATGTGAAAAGGTGAGTAATTGTGAGAACTCATGTATTCAATTAGAAATTCCATGTTCTGAAATTTTTTTGCTCAATTTACACAATGTGGAATTGATTACTCGTAAGGATGTTCTTACTAGAATATCTCCTGATAACTCTTTATACTATATTATGTTCAATAATCCTATAGAGCTATCTAGTGTGATTGAGAACCTTGCTGAAATTTCATGTTTAAAATCACTAGTTAGTACTTATGCCTACACATATAAGTTTAATTTGATTGGAGATTATGGTGTAGATGACAAGTTCTATGTTTATCGAATATGCATTACATGTGACAAGCTTGCTGAATTGAAATTGCATGTTTTGGATAAACAATTTTTCGTTCCATGTCATGATTACAATGTGATGAGTCTCAATAATAGTTCTCGCTGTTTAGAAAGATTTCATAAGCCTACTTATTCATCCTTTGATGTACAATCATGTACAAGTGATCAAAGTAGCGCAGTTGAAGCATGGAAAGCACAAAAAAATTTCTACCCCATATTTGAACAACTTGATTGGGTTATGCCCTTTGATATCTTGTCTATGTTCTTAGAAAAGTCGAGGATAATTTTTTTTCATGGAAGAGAGAATGATGTGAATGACAATATTACAATGTATACATCTTATAGTTACTGTTGTGCTAAATGGTTTGTGCAAAACAATGAGACTGACACCATCATTGATTCATACATATACCATGCATATGTGTTGTTCTCCTTGTTTACTACACCTTCGGATGTTATTGATGTGCTAAATAGGAGAAGTGTGGATGACATATATATATACCATGCATACACCTTGGCTTCTTTGTTACCCTATTTTCAGCTTATCAAAAGCCGAGGACGGCTTTGTTTTCAAGAAGGGGAGGATGATAAGAACACGACCCCTATGGATACAACCATATTTTCTATGCTTGTTGTTCCAATTACAAGAGCTCCTACGCATCACTTAAATTATAAGGTGAGCTCGTTTCAAAAAGGTTTTACTTTGTTTGATAAAGAACTTATGATATTACATAATGAGAGTTTGTTGTGTTTGTTATTATGTACCGATATTTGTGATGAAGATCATGCAATATGTGAGGTTACACATATGCTAAAACCGAGGACGGTTTTCTATCAAGAAGGGGAGGATGATGTGACCATGCCACCAACACATACGACCATAGCGCCCAATATCAAGATTGAGCTAAAGGTGAATTCGTTTCTTCAGTTTAAACATATTTTAAATGAGGAAATGATGCTACCTAATGATGAAAAAATATATTTTTGTAGCATCACATCACTTTTGCACCAATTCAAGCAAGAGTTCAACTTGGACATGTTTTGGAATCCAATTCGGCCTCCAGATCAGTTCGGATTCAGCTTGACGACCCAACTTCAAACATGCATAACTTTCACATACGGAGTCCGTTTGAGGCCCATGAGTACTCGATGGAAAGCTTTTCCCGTCCTCTTTCCAATGGATCTAGTCTCATCTCCATATTCCACCTGTGCACATCGCAATAATTCAAAGAAGGTGCTGCATCACCTGTTTAGGCCAAACTCGGGCCTTGTAATGCTTGGGCCCAAAGGAGAGGCACCCCTAGGCCCATACTGTACACGGTACTGTTCATGTGAACAGTACCATAAATAGTACCACCTCATTTGTCTTAGTTTTGTGCGGCTCTCCCTCGCCTATTTAAGGAGGCGCACCTTTCTAGTTTGCTCGGATTTCGTTTGCTTAGTTTTTCCGTTGTGGAAACTTTTGTTCTTCGCTTGTGTCGACTAGACCAACCGTAAAGAACCTCAGTGGAATCCCACCTTTGTGAACTCAATTTAAATATTTGCAATTTCAGATTGCTTGTTATCTTGTTCTTGCGTGTTCTTCGATTGCATGCAGGAATAGACCTTCGTGGTCAGGTCAACCGCGTTCTTGGCACGGTTGAAAACGACTCGGAGTGTGGTTTAGCGATTGCTTGGTGTTCTGGTCGTGGCCGGTTAGAAGCCTGCATCGTCAAAGTTGTTCTCCTCCAAATCGAAGTTATCATCCTATCGGAAGATCGGGACCCCATCGCCTCATCAATAACCGTCATCGATAAGCTGAGAGACTGAAAGTAAATTATACTGCAGCTTACTCACTAAGGCAACATCTTTCAAAATAAAAGACTCATTCACACGCACTGTACCTTTGGCGATGACGCGCCCAGACGAAGCATCTCCGAAGGTGATTGTCTCATCACCTGGAGCACGGGCTAGGGAAGAGAACCAATGGGAGTCTCCGGTCATATGACGAGAACAACCGGAGTCTACAAGCCAAACCTCTCCCTTCCCAGCCCGGCGAACCTGAGTCAAACAGAGAGTAAAGGCTCAGTACTGGGATAAATCAAGAGTGATTTTGGCAGCCAATACTGAGTAACACGTCGAGCAGAAGAAGTAGTAAAACACGACTGACCACTATCTACCCTACGCTCTCTGTCGCTCAAAGAAGCAGAAGGTCTATGTGCAGACCTGAAGTTGTTGCTGGGTCCGACTGCTACAGAGGAGCGAGTCAAGACACCAGCAACATGCTGATCACGCCGCGGGTAGCTATCTCGACGGGGGAAACGAGATCTACCCTCAGGACGGTGGAAGTTACGACCAACGGCAGAACGAGGACGAAAACCAGAAGACTCAGAAAAAGCAAGTCCTCGATGCTGCCCAGACCCATCAACTGAAGCAAACCTAGATCTCGTATTTTTCTTAGGTGCACTCAAGGTCTGGGGCTGACCCTGAATACACCTAAGAACCTCAACACGGTCTCTACGCGCAATCTTGGTGCGCCTGAAGCATTGCTCGATCGAGTGTCCATCCTTCTGACAGAAGGTGCAGTGATACTTCACCTTCTGAGAGGTAGAAGTAGCACGATGAGGCTTCGCCTTCTGAGAGGCCGAAGCGACAGGTGGAATCACCTTGCTGTCAGAAATCCCTTGGACAAAGCCCGCTGACTTAAATTGAACTTTCTCGGTTCTGGGCTCGACCTCGATCACACCTGCTGCAATGGGTCTAAGAATAGCAGGTGGATGCTTCCTCATATCCTCAAGAAAATCATATCCTAGACTTTGATTGAATTTGCAAATCTTGGACTGGTCTAGAATAAGATTCAGCTTCTTCTTGCCTCCTACATACCTCTCGAGAGTGTTCATAAGTACTGACACTCCCGAAAGAGAGAGGTGCAAGAAGAGCAGGGGAAGAGGAGACAACAGATGGTAAGGGAGTAGAGGAAGAACCAGTAGCAGAAGAGTGAATGGCTTGTGCACGCACAGCCGACTCAGAAGGGACAGTCCTACTGCTAACCATTTGGTTCACGTTACTAAGCGTCTCCACCTTACCCTTGGGCTCCTTCCCAATACCAACACACACATTACAAGCAAATGATGGCTTCTCTAGAAGATCCTTAGTTAGCTTCACACATTTCTCATCCAATGCAATCAAGTCAGATTTTAATTTGTTACAATTAATGCATGGTGAGCTAACAGGGTCCTTAGAAGTATATTGAGCCAATTTGTTATTGTGATCAATTAATTCTTGAAACTGCTTAGAGACAGATTCAAGTTCAGCATTCAGCTTGGGACAATTCACACATGAAGCAATGGGCTCAAGAAAAAAAGCTTGTAACTCAGCAATTTTATGATCTGCCGTTTTTAGGTTCAGTTTCAAGTTAGTGCAGCTTTCACAAGACTCAGGCAGATCAAGGAGCATGGTATAAAGACCTCTAAAAGCATTATCCTTATCCTCACATGAGGTGCAAGAAATAGCCTCGACAGTAGTAGATGAAAGAGACGCTACCCTACTCATCTCTAGCTCAGCAAGAAGACTAACATTCTCCACCTTAATCAAATCAAGCTCAGAGGATAGACTATCATGAGAGGTCCTTAATTTCTCCATGTCACTAAGCAAAGCACAGCATGTATCACATTCGTCATGGGAGGGAGCAGATATAAGTGAAGTAAGCTCCCATGACAGTCTATCTACTTCCTTCTCCAACTCGCTACACCTAGCTCTAGATCTAGCATGAAATTTACCTAGCTGAAGAAAAGCATCATTAAGCTGGTCGTAGGTGGGGCATACCTCGTCGGAGTCGAAGTAGAGCTCACTGTCACTCACTTCGCCCTCAAAGGCCATGAAGCACATGCTGGAGAAGTCATCGCCATCCTTGGCTTCTTGATCACTCGTCCCATCGTCGTCGCTCCATCCCTCCACCTCGCTGAGGTCGAGGTCGTCGAAGGCGATGAGGACGCGATGCAACAGCTTCTTGGCTTTACCAAGGTTGCGGAACTTCTTCTTGCCTTGCACATGAGCTAGAGGCTTCTTGTTGCGGTTCTTGTCGATGTAGTCGTTCTTGCCCGCATCACCGTAGTCGTTCTTGCCCTTCCCCAGCTTGGGGCAATTTGCCCGAATGTGGTTGGGGCCACCACACTCGAAGCAAATGATCGGGTCAATCTTCTTCCGATCTCTCACTCTCTTGTATGCGTGGGAAACATTCTGGCTAAGAGAGCGAGTTGGGTCTCTGGAAGCTGCTCTAGTTGATCATCGGAAATTTCACACAAAGTAGCAAGAGAAAACCCAGAAGTAAAATCGGAAGATCCAGAAACAGAGCTGGGATCGGTGACTAAGGCCATCGACTACGACTTTGACCTACGAGAGACTATATCAATCTCGTGAGTCTTGAGGCGTGAGTACAACGCGTCAAGAATCAGGGTCGAGAGGTCGGTCGTGTCTTTAATCGTGGTCACCTTCATCTCCCAAACACGCAAGTCAAGAGCAGAAAGCATCTGACGAGCATTGTCCGAGTCGGGGTATGTGAGACCGACGGCTCGGAAGTTGCTCAGAATCTTGTGGAATCTAGAAAAACACTCATTTAAGGACTCGCCAGCGAGCATTTCAAACTTGTTGTAATCTTGCTTGAACTGGTCCTGTCGGACTGTCTTAATCTGGGTGGTGCTCTCATGGTATGCATCGAGGGTCACCCAAATGTCGAAAGCCGACGTTAGCTGAGAGATGCGATCGAACTCGCTTCTGCTCAGACCCTAAATTATGATGTTCCTTGCCTTCGTGTTCGCCTCAACATCAAGCATGTTTCCAGCGTTGATGTTCTCATCGGCAGGAACAACATATCGGGTCTTGACCTTCCTCCAGATGGCATATCCCTGAGCCTGGATGTAGGTCTCCATACGGCTCTTCCAGAAAGGATAATCGATACCATCAAAAAGCGGAGGCTTGGTGGAATACTTGTCTGTCGCTATCTCTTAGAGACCGGTTAAGATCTATGAGAAAGAGCTAACCAGCTCTGATACCAATTGAAGGATCGAAAATGGCAACAGAGGGGGGTGAATGGTGCCTTCAATAATCGCCCCAAAGTATCCACATATTTCTTCTTCTCCGATAGCTATAGAAGCTATGAAGAAACAGAGCAAATGCTTACTAAAAGATGAAGCAAAACAAAGACAGCATTCAAAGACAGAATATCAAGCCAGATAGAGAACGAGGACTACAATTGTCAAGCTAAAGTAAAAGCTGAAATTAGACCCTAGTGTAAAAAGTGGACAGAAGATCAAACTGAGTGCAGCCCATAAAAGGAGTACAAACCAATCGATAGGCTAAAAGGTAACAGAATTTTAGAGAGCAAAGATACCACCATTAAGCTTTTCCCGTAATCAAGCCAACAAAAAGTTTAATTGAAAACAAAAGGATCAAACTCCACTTGAGAAGATTGCTTGACTTGGCTAAAAATCAGATTTGCATAGACTAAGACAATGATTACTTGCTCTGACAGAAAATTGGACTCTGAAGGTTGAGGAGATAACAGACTTCAGGGAAATTAGCACACATCGGATGCCACTAGAGCAAAAAATAGCCAGCTGCGCAGAGAGGCAAGACCGAGAGGAGGGAACCTGACAAAAGACCTGAGAAAGCAGCTGTCCAAAAAAAATCTACACAGTGATTACAGACAAAGCCTAACAAGCTAAAAATTTGCCAGTCGTTTGCTGCACTATTCAGGCTCAAGAAAATAATAAAACGAACTAAATAGTCGACCCAAAAGAAGGAAAAAACCGACACAAAGCAAACTGGACTAAAACGAAAAAAGGAAATCTACTTCCTTTAGTGCAGCTTTGCGTATTCACCAAAACGCCGCTCCTGCACCTTCCGGGAAGCTTCCTCATTACTTGCCGCCCAAGCTTTGCAGCTACCTCGACCCCTCGCCGTCTTCGGCACACCTCGACTGCTTTGACCTCGGCACCACCTGCGCCTAGTCCAGTCATCCTGTGCCTCGCCACGACTTTGCCTCGATGTCCTGCAGAGCTTCCTTGTTTCTTGCCGTCCAAGCCTCGTAACCACCTCGAGTTCTCGCCGTCTTCGGCACATCCGACCATTCTGACCTCGGCACCACCTGCGCCTTGTCCGGTCCTCTCGTGCCTCGCCACGACTCCGCCTCGATGTCCTGCAGCTATCACATACAAGAAACACATCACATAGCACCGCTCGATATCACGTAATCAATAGAAGCATTAAGAGTAATCTTAAGCAAGTAAAAGCCCAAACCTGTCGAATCAAAAGACTAAGCGTCCTAATCCTATGCGACCAGATTTGACCAAGTCCGACCGAAACTGATTGCACAACGCAATGACACAGCATGAACCACACAAACCAAACTCGACTTTCTTAAAACCGATGTCAATTACTCATCACATACTCGGGGACACCTCCGCATGGGCTGCCCCGGCAAATGCAGTTCTATCCAAGATCACAGAAGGTCACAGGCCGTAGGGACGGAGGGGGCCAAATGGCTCAGCAACATGGCTTCGGCCCGTGAAGCCCTTCACCATGAGAGGCTCCTGTTGTAGGGGTGGCCCCCACCTAAGCCCAGCCAGCCTGTTAGAAGGTCGTAAAGCCCAAAATGGGACATGTATAATGACATAAATGCCCTTGAGAGGGATACTTGAGTGTAAGAACATAACTGTTATACATTCCCCATGTGAATATATATACGCCATCCGAGCCATGGGGAAAACCCCAAGCATTGCTCACCTAACTCTCCAATACCATACTACCATCTCTCTGTTTGGTCTGTAACCACAACATACTCCTTGTCGCTGTGAGCAATCAATACCCTCGTTATGTAATCTTGCACGAATGATGCATATTCGTTAATAGATTGCTCGGAGACCAAGTGTGGGTCGAGGAAACCCACCGGTTGTCGCGATCGCTGGACTTGTTGGATCATGTATCTATACATAAGGAAAGAGTAATGACATTTATTGGTATAACATGAATGTAGAACATCATTGTACAATACACTTACAGTGTCCAGCATCGTAGAAGTGAGGCATTGAGTTCATCGAGATTGAATAGTAAGAATAAGTCTTCGAATGTCACGATGAAGTAGCCCGAGTCGTGGAGGAAATTTGCCTTCGTATATTTCACAGTGAATGCACTCTACTCGTTTGGCTTCATGTTGGACCTCTACATGTACCAAGTATGCAATGTATTGCAAACCAAACCATGCTGGGGTAATTGTGACTCGGGGACCAACAACACTCCTAGAATGAACTTCCATGGCCCGGGACGCATCTTAATTTTCTTCGGTTGAGTCTTAGAGCCTTACTTATGATACATTTTAGGTGGCATCTCGGCAGGAGCCGATGAACAGGCTTTGGAATCGGAGCTAGAGATGGAGCCATCGGAGCCGATGTGACAGGTCCAGGGCAATGTCCCACTTGGGCTACTAGATGTGGAGATCGTGGTATAGACAATGTTGGACCGAAATGGCGACAGAGGGGGGGTGAATGTCGACTCTTTAAAAATCCCCCACAAGTTCACACCTTATGCTTTCTCCAATAGCAATCAATGCTATGAAGAAGAAGGTGAGAATTGCTCTCTAGAAACTAGAGTACTCAAAGGAAATAAGCACTGCGAAAAGGAGAAAGCAAACGGAGCCAAAATCTCACCAACCAGCAAGCAGCACAGGAGCTTCAGAGGGAGGCCGGTCAGACCGGTGTACCCAGGCCGGTCAGACCGCCATACACCATCCGGTCTGACCGCCCGACGGAATTTCAGACAGCACAGAAACAGATTTTTCAAACAAAAAACTGAGGGCTTCACTCAAATAAGAAATCTGAGACCTACTTTTGAGATTCTCTGCCCAGAAGGAAAGGAATACAACCCAAATACCCAGAGAGGCCCTGAGAACCAAGAATCTTCAGCTCAAAAACAAGAATTTGGGATTTGACCCAAAATTGAAAATATTCAGGGTGCTGCACACAAACTCAAATTCCCATTTAATCTTTGATCCTTTGGCAAAGAAACTTTGCAGACAGCTACTTAATAGCCTCTGGACTCAACAAGCTAAGTTTCATGCCATCTCACGGAGGGAATCAAGAAATACACAAAAACCCTAGAAGGTAAAAGATGAACAGAGGAAGCCCAAAAACCAAATCTGAGATTAAATGTGATTTGCTCTGGGAAAGGTCGATCAAATGATCTTGAGGCATCATCCCAACATAGAGCAACCCATTTTGGGCCTTTCCAGCAAGAAACAACTCAAAACTCAGAAAATCAAGAAATCACTCAAAAGGGGAAACGAAGAACAGAGAGCACGAACAGGAGACATAAACTTCAGATTCTTCATTCCATACCAAACAAGGATTACAAAGGAATCCCGATACGCATGGACAATAGAACAAGAGGAATGATTACAAGAGTTTCAATCTATCCTCTCCCTCTCCCAAACTCAAGAACACCCACACTACATGTTTCTTGGAGGGGAGATGTCGGGACCCCGGATTTTCGAACCCGGACCCTCTGTGTATTACTGCACTAGTCCCAGATCAAAGCTAGTGCACACAGTTGAACAGAAATGAATACATCACCAACATCGTGTTATTACAATAATTGAGAGTACTGACCGAAAGGTCTCATTATTACAATTGAGGTTCCAAGACCTCGCACACATGAAATAAAGCGGAAGCAACAGATAAACTCGATGAAGACCCATCAATACGCCACAGGCAATTGACTAGGGAAGCGCGACCTAGTTCTCCGGGAAGAATCCATCACAGCCGTAGGCGAAGCAGTAGTCGTAGTCACCTTCTTGAGCTTCACAATCTTCTGAGATTTATTTTTAAGTGTAGTATGTGAGTACATAAAGTACTCCGCAAGTCTTGGGAAAAATGCAATAGATGCAAGGCTTAACAAAGGAGGGTTATATGGTTCTTTTGCACCAAGCCACATTTTATTTCAAATATAATTTCTAAAGCAACATTTTGACCAATTAAATGTTTTAACTGAAACTAATATGCATTTCATAATGAAGGTTCCATCCACCAACACTAGGTAACCAATTTAAAGTTTCGGGTTCCATCCACCCTCTCTGGCTCCAACCGCCAGGATACCCTTCGAAGAGTTCCCTCCACTCTCGGAATACAAAAACTTTGATTTTAAAACCAAAACCAAAAATCTACCAGGTGAATGCATTCCTTGCCCGCCCTTGACCGTGGGCACGGCTATTCGAATAGTTTTACACTCTGCAGAGGTTGTACAACTTTACCCACAAGAGATAAGTCATCTTAATAGCCAGCATGCTTCCTTAGGCATGAGACCCAGATAACTTATCACAAAGTATTTACCTTACTCTAATCTAGCTAGATACCACCCGCTGAGGTTTCACCGCAGGTAGGCTAACTGCCCGAACCGAAGCCCCCTCTTGTGCCATATGAGTACAAGAAATCCTGTCCCTCACTTGTGGATAACCACCATCCTCGGCACCCACTTTCCATCGGTGGCACCTAAACTAGACTATCATCAGTTAATCAGCTAGGTCGTACCCATATAGACTTGTGGTTGTACGGTTAATGCTCAGTTTGGACAAACACAAGCGTCGGTCCTTAATTGACTAGGGTGGGACATACACTTAACAAGATCTCGTGCGTGCTGCACCAACCCAAATCAACCATCCACCCTAATCTAAACCAATTTCCACATTTCATTTTATTTTAAAAGAACAGTGGCAACTCCAATTACCACTAATTTTATAAAAACAAGGGTATTTCAATAATTCATAATTTCCCATTTGCAAGATTTATGAGGTATTCAATAACATGTCTAAGCATTGTACTACCATTCTAATACCAACAATTAAATATATTACTCTCATTAATGAGTCAAAGGAATTTCTAGGGTTGCAAAGATACATGGCAATCAACTTCAAGTGAGGGCATAACAAGATTGGATATAACTAATGCCTTAAGATTTGAATTATCATTTTATGTAAATAGCAATGCACATAATTTAAAATAATTAAAATATTTCAAAATCTTAGGTTCAAGATGATCAAAGGAGACTTGCCTTCTTGCACGCTCTCGGGGTCTTCCTGCTGCGGAGTGGAGAGGTCTTCGACGTTGGAATCTACCCGGGAAAAGACGAAGCAAACGAAGCAAATAAATACAAATAAACTTCAAATAAAATCCAAAATTCAAATAGAGGCCATATTTGGGTAGATTATGATTTTAGACGAATTTAGGAGAAAGATTCAGCGGATTTGGGGTTCACACGAGGGAGAACGAATATCTGGAAGATCGGTTGGGAAAAGAAATTACTGAGACAATATTTGGACCAAGGAAAATAGAATGGATTTTATGGAGATTTGGCAAGATTTGAATTTGAATTTTGAAAGTGCACAGAAAATTTGGAATGGAACTGAGGCTTCCAAATTAAACTGGGCATTGGAATTTAAAATTTAAAATTTGAAATATCAAATAAATTTCAAATATTTGAAGGATGTAATAAATGGATAGTTTGGAATTTTTTGATGAATTTAGAAATTTGAGTGGGCTCAAACGGAGTTTAAACGAGGGAGAACGGGCTCCGGGAAATTTGAAAAGAGAGAAAATGGAAAAAGAGATTTTCTGGAATTATTTTTCTAAAGGAAAAGAATTTATGGCATCAGCATTGCGTCATCCAGGGAATTTCTTTTCGGCTGATTTATTTTTCAATAGAAAAAGGGGATTATTGCGCCAGCATGACCTCAGCCCTGAGGGGATCATGCTGACATGTGGGCCCTGGTCCATGGACCAGGCTCACGGAAAGTGGCGCTGGGTGAGGTGGCAGGGAGGTCTAACCACGCGCGCGTGGCGCTGACGAGGCATCGGCGGGGCGAGGTGGCACGGGCGTGCCGCCATGTCAGCCGCCATGCGGACACGTGGTGATGACGTGGACAGGCCGGCAGGGAGGTGCTCGGGTCGGCGGGCTCGCCGGCACACGGCAGCGCGGTTGCCGGCGGCGAGGGTGGCAACGGGAAGAGGAGACCGAGGGGGTCTCGGGGGTGGGCGTGAGCATTACCGGGGGTGGCGGAGACAGGCCGGCGGCGAGAAGGGGCGGCGGCAGCTCGGGTTTAACAGCGCGGTGGAGCTTCGGTGGCGCTCGCACCCGGAGGAGGGGCGGACGGTGGTCACCGTGGCACGGGGAAGTGGAGAGTGGTGGCGGCAGGGCTTGAGGTTGGCCGAGGTGTTCGCGATTTGTCGCCGGAGTTGAAGGCGGCGGTGGAGGCGAGGAAGCACGGCGTGAGGGCGAGGGGGAAGCTCGGGAGAGGGGGAAGGTGGCAGAGGGGGTGGGGCGGAGGAGGGGAGGCCGAGGGAGTTTTATAGGGGTCGGGGAGGGGCACGGCACGGGGAATTGCTCGCCGGTGATTTCGGGCGGCGGGGACAACCGTAGGGGAGAAAGGGAAGGTGCGAGGGTGAGGAAGGAAAGGAAGCGCGGGGATTGGGGAGGAGGCGAGCGCGCGACTTGCGGGGCAAGAAAGGAAGGGAATCAGCGTCGCACGGGGGGAAAGGAAAGGGGCGGGAGAAGCGGCGATGATGGCGGAGGCGGGCGAGCGGGAGGAGGAAGAAGATGCACGGGGGAAGGGATGACAAGCGGGCCCGGGCGGCAGTGAGAGGGAGCGGTGGGGCGGCTGACGGGAGAGGCTCGCGGAGCAGAGAGACGGAGAGAGGGGGAGGCGCGTCGATAGGTAGGCCCCGCGCGCAGAGAGAGAGAGAGAGGGCGCGAGGAGGAGCGGCGTCGGATGGCGATCGGAGGGCTTGGCGCATGGGGGCGGTGGACGGCGGATCGGGCCGGATGGCGGGGAAGGCGGGTGAATCCCGGCCGGACGCGTGGCAAGCAGGGAGGAGGGGAAGGCGGGATCGGCCGGGAGACGTGGCCGGCATCTGGCCGTCCACGTGGCGGCCGGAGGGGAGGGGATTTTATTTTTTTATTTTATTTTTCTGATTTTCAGAAAAGCATAGAAAATTTAAACAAGCTCAGAAAAATATGAAAATATCTCCAAAAATTCAAAAAAAATCACAGAAGCTTCTGGAGATATTTTGGGCTTAATAAAAATACTTGCAACTAATGTTGGTATTTAATTTTCATATTTGAAATACTTTTTAATTTCCAAAATACATTTTTAAATTCCAGAAAATCCAGGAAACCAAATAAAAGCCAAATAACTCCAAATAATTAATTTGAATTAGGATTTTTATAGAAATTCAAAATATCTTCTTATTTAACAATATTTTTAGGTTTTACTTAAAATATTTTTCAAATCCATTTTTAAATAGAAATTCAGGGCAAATCCAAATAAAACTCAAATACTTTAAAATAATTAATTTGAATTTAAATTTTTCAGAAAGCAAATTTTTGGGATGTTACAGGAGAACCAACGTACAGAGAGGAGACAACACTCTGCCCTCTTCACCCACTCTCAACAACTACAGCCCTAAAGCCAAAACAAACTCTCCAAAGCTCATTTTGACTAAAGCAAACCCTAGAAACCCTTGGAATGCATGAGGGGGCATGCAGCCACTCCCTCCTATTTATAGCCCTTGGCTAATGGGTCTCCGCCCCGTTACGCCCGCTAAGCCCGAACGGAACCAGCCTCCACTTATGCAGCCTCGCGAAATTCCCAATTCGCCCCTCCTGCACCTTCCGGGAAGCTTCCGCACTCCTTGTCGTCCACGACTCGCAACCACGTCGAATCTCCGCCATCTTCGACACATCCGACCGTTCTGACCTCAACGCCACCTGTGCCTAGTCCGGTCACCTCGTGTCTTGCCACGACTCCGCCTCGACGTCCTGCAGCCATCACAGACAAGAAACACATCAAATAGCACCGCTCGATACATGAAAGCATAAATACCATCAGTGAAACATGCTTATGTATGAAGAAGCCTAAACCTGTCAAATCATCATAATATGCATCCTAATCACTTTGACCAGGTTTGACCAAGTCCGACCGACGCCGATTGCACCACGCAACGACATGGTCCGAACCACACAAACCAAACTCGACTCTCCTAAACCGATGTCAATTACTCATCACTCACATGGGGTCACAACCACATGGTCTCTCAGACAAGTTGAGGGTGATGTCCCTCTTGGGCCACTGAATGAATGTGTGGACGACATCCCCTAATGTCTTAATCTCTTCGTTTGGGGGCTTCTCAAGAGGGACGGTCTTAAAAACATCATTAATCATGTCCACCTGAACCTTTATGAAACCAGTCTCTACTTGTACACCCTGCACCAGCGTCCCTGACAATAATGGATATGCCATCCCCCACCCAGCGTCAACGGGAATAGAGCCAACAAGCCTGACTCTAAGGATGCAAGGCATGGGCTCCTATATAACGACACAAGATGAGCTAAGGTGTCCACTAGAGAGATCTATGTAGCATTCTAAAAAGGTGCATTACCTGGATGTTGTCAATAGGTAAGTGGGCATCGCTATGTTCAGTAATTGGTGTGGACGCGCAGCTACTGTGACGCTAAGGGGGACTAGGTACCGCAGTAGTACGGGTAGGTTGCGATTGGTTGTGGACTTATCTCAGTTCTTCCCTCAATGAATCTATCTCTCCTCAAAGTGAGGCAGTCTACTCTTGAAGTGAGGCAAATGGTTGTTCCTCAAGTTGAGCATGAAGCTCCTTTTTTATTTGTTTGCTGCGGTACACCATGGATCTCTTCCTACTCCTATATGTCTTAGAGTAATCTAGAAATCCGTGCCTCCAAGATACGTAAACCCCCAAGCCTCGTGTGCGACCTGGGTGCTCCTTGTTTCCCAAGGCATGTGATAGTAAATCTCTCTCTTTGTATTCTTGAAAGGAGCCACAAGAAGATTCGGTAGTCAATGATTGCTGCAAGAGGCAATTAATCATGTTATTTTTGAACCCATGAAGTTCAAGAGGTGTTAACAACTATGTAGTTTAACATATCTTACCAGGCATTGTGACACTTCCTCATCTGTGGGATTTTTGAAAGAGACACCCAAAGATGTGGTTGATGACCTTGCTTTTAACCAGTTTCGAGCGCGCTCGTTTGCGATCCCGGCAAATGACGGGGAAGCCTTCAATTGGATTGCGACCTCGTCCTGCATCCTCCACTGCGAGATTTTACCCACGTACCCAGTGGTGCCGAGTCTGTGAGGGTGTCTTTTGTGACTGGAAAGCCTTGTGCGCCGCACTTTGTTGCTCAAATTCGGTCGTTGTCTTCATCTGCACAAAGGCCTCCCATGTTTCCGGCGACACGAAAGGATACCTCATGAAGGGCATGAGATCCTTGGCCACGTACTACGTCACAAGAGTGCTCTTAAAATTTTTCCATACTTTTCCCATTGTGAGGAGTGCGTGCCATTGCACAAGTCCCTGTAATTCTGCTGGGATCTCGAACAAATTTGTAATTTCCTCCCATAGCTAATTTTTGTGATCCTTTGCCAAATCTTTCTAGCTTGCTGTGGTGATGGGGACCTATTGCCTTCCAATTATCCCGCAGGTAGTCCGAAATGATGCTACTACTTTCTTCGGTTTCAAGGGACCCCATCCGGCGAGACCACCGTGATGGCCCTCTGGCCTTTTCGATACTCCTTGGCCATGCTTAGTTTCCCAATCTTGGGAGCATTAGACCTAGATGACGATGACGAAGACTGTGTGGATGCCATCTCTGTTCTACGAAAAAACTAACTACAGTGAGCTATGGGCCTAAACAAAGTTCTATGAAGCAAACGACACACACCAGTGTATCCAGTTCATTGAACCGGACACACTGGACTGTATCACTAGCTTCATGCCCTTTGAAGGTCTATGTGGCATATATTATTGCTACAAGGTTCTATGAAGTTACTGCAGTGAGTTAAAGAAAGTTCTACGAAGCAAATAACACAAACCAGTGTATCCAGTTCTATAACACAAACCAGTGTATCCAGTTCATTGAACCGGATACATTAGAATGTGTCACTTGCTTCATGCCCTTTGAAGGTTCCATGGAAACAAGTTTCTTCATGCTAGTGGAGTGACCGAATGTAACTTTCACACCATGTAAGGACTGGCACAGTTGATTTCTCTTGGACTTAGACAGAGTGTAACAAGCTGGGGGAAGGTACGTCCGGCCTTTATCGGTCTCTATCGGTGCTAACTCGGTCCTGATGTTCATAGCGACCAAGTCATGCCTTGCGTTGACACCATCCTTTGTTTTATCAGGAATGTTCAGTAAGAGACTAATCAAACTGTCACATACATTCTTCTCTACGTGCATGACATCGATGCAATTGCGAACTTCTAAGTGCTCCCAATAAGGCAAGTCTCAAAATATTGACCTCTTTTTCCATATGTTCTACCTCAATTTACATCCCTTTCCAAGCACAACGTTGATATCCTTAACCATATCATACACCTCTTTCCCACTAAAAGGCCTTGGTACTGAGTCATCCTCTTTTTTCCCGTCAACTTGTTTCTTCATCTTGCGGTATGGGTGATACTTTGGAAGGAACCTACGGTGACACATGTACACAGTTTTGCGCGAGTTGTTTAACCACACACTCTCGGTATAATCTAAGCAGTGCAGACACGCTTTGGCTCCTTTTGTACTCAACCTTGACAGGTTACTATGGGCAATAAAATCATTAATGGTGCAAAACAACATGGCGCGTAGAGTGAAGTTCTCTCGTTTGTCTGCATCCCATACATATACCCCTTCGTTCCACAGTATTGCAAGATCTTCCACCAATTGTTCTAGGAACACATCAATATCGTTGCCATGTTGCTTCGGCCCTTGGATAAGTAGTGACATCAAAATATAGTTCCGCTTCATACACAGCCAAGGAGGAAGGTTGTACATGCACAGAGTCACGGGCCAGGTGCTATGTCGGCTGCTCATGTTACCAAAAGGATTCATTCCATCTGTACTCAACCCAAACCTTATATTCCTTGGTTCCATACCGAAATCTACAAACATCCTATCGATGTTCCTCCACTAGGTAAAATCAGCAACGTGTCTTATCATTCCATCTTTCTTATGCTGCTTCCAGTGCCAACGCATCAATCTTGCATCCTTGCGGTTTACAAATAAATGCTTCAAATGAGGAATTATAGGAAGATATCACAACACCTTAGCAGGAGGTCCTTACTTCACCTCAATGCCCTTCCCATCATCAGAGTCATTTTTACACTTGTGTAGGATCAGATATGGCAACAGAGGGGGGGTGAATGGTGCCTCTTTTAAAAATGTCCCCTCAAAAGTATCCACTCAAAAATCTTCTCACCAATAGCTATAAAAGCTATGATGAGAATAGCTCATGCTCTCTGGAACCACATACTGACCAGACACGAGAGGGAAGCGAAAAGGAAATAAATACTGAAAAGAAACAGCAAGCAACATGCAGGGGCGGTCAGACCGCAGTTGGCTGAGCGATCAGACCGCTGCATCAAGGCCGGTCTGACCGATGTTGGGCCGGTCTGACCGCCATGGTCAGAGCGGTCTGACCGGCGGCACCCGACCAGTCTGACCGGCTAATCTGAAGACAGAGCACCCGACTGCAGCCTCTTTTGCTGAAATTTCAGATCCTTCCCAAATGCAAGAAGATTTGAGGAATCCAGCTGTTCTTCTTGGCCCAAAAGAGCAAGAACATGTTTTAAATAGCTCTAAGACCTTGGATCTGTGCCTCGTTCAGAGATGCAAGAACCCCACATCTTTACCGGAGTTCAACCTCAGAAAAGCAACACATCAGCAGCAGGGGTGCAATGTTTTCGGTGCCACGAGATGGGGCATTATGCAGGCAATTGCCCACAGAAGCCTCAGGTTATCACTCCAATTCCTTTCCACTTGGGAAATACACCAGCGCGAACTCCAGCTGTAGGATAAGGACGGGGAGTATCTCCAACAACAGGAAAAGCTCCAAGAACTCCGCAATCACAAGGAAAAGAGGACGAGTTAACCACATCACCGCAAAAGGTGCCCCAGGGGCAGCAATCATGCATGGTAAGTTTCAATTTGGTTCAAATAAAGAAGCAGATTAAGAGCACAGCAAGGAACAAAGAGTAGTGTTTTCCTCTCCTTTCTGTTCCCTAGTCCATCCGAATCTCGGGGACGAGATTCTTTCTAAGGGGGGGTAGGTTTGTCACATCCCAAAAATTCGCTTTCTGAAAAAAAAATTAATTTCAAATTAATTATTTTAAAGTATTTGAACTTTATTTGGATTTATCTGGATTTTATTTCAAAATCCAAAGCAAGAAAATGTATTTCAAATATTTTAATAAAGCCAAAAAGAGTTCATTTTATTTTTTCAATCCTTCCCTGAATTTTTAAATAATTTAAAGAATTTTCTGGAATTAAAAATCAATTTTAAAAGATAAAAACTATTTTAAGTATGAAAATTAAATACCAACATTAGTTTGAAATATTTTTATTAAGTCCAAGAGGTCACCAGGAGCTTCTGTGAATTTTCCTGGAATTTTTGGAAGTATTTTCATATTTTTCTTAGGCTTAAATAATTTCTCAGGCTTTTCTGAAATTCAAAAATCAAAAATCAAAAATTAAAATCCCCTCCCCTCCCCTCCGGCCACCACGTGGACGGCCAGATGCCGGCCACGTCTCCCGGCCGATCCCGCCTCCCCCTCCTCCCCGCTTGCCACTTGTCCGGCCCAGATGGCATGCCTCGCGCGCCCCGGCCCATCTCGGCCGCCCCCTCCCGTTCACCCTCAGCCGTCCGATCTTCATGGCCACCACCCACGCCTCTCTCTCTCTGCCCCACGGACCCCGCCCATCAGCGCCTCCCTCTCTCTTTCTCTCTCTGCCCCGCGGACCCCGCCCGTCAGCGCCTCCTCCCTCCTCTCTCTCACTGCCGCCCTGACCCCACCTGTCGGGTGCATCTCCCTCCCCGCGCCGTCTCCTTCCTCGGGCCATCCCTTCATCACCGCCGCCATTTCCGCCGCCTCCGTCCTTCCTGCGCCACGTCGCCCCGTCCCCTTTCTTCCCCAGCAAGCCGCGCAACCGCCTCCTTCCCCAATCCCCGGGCCCGAATCCCGCCATCCCCGCGCCGTGCCCCCCTAATCCCCGCCATTTCCGCCGCCGCCCCGCGCCATCACCGGCGAGAAATCCTCGGCACCTCCTCCCTCCCCGACCCCTATAAATACCACTCCCGTCCCCATCTCCTTCCGCACCACCTCCCCCTCCAGTCCCCTCTCTCTCCCGGCCACTCCACCACCGCCGCACTGTGCGCCCCATCTCCGAGCGCCGCCACCTCCCTCCGGCGAGCAATTGCCAGCGAAGGAGCGCCGCCCGAGCCCCGCCGAGGCCACCCCGAGTCTCCCCACCACCATGCGCAGCTCCTCCACCCCTTCCCCGGTCTCGAGCGTCGTCGGAGCGCCGCCGCCCCTCGCCGTTGTCGACCATCTCCCGGCCACCCACGGTGAGCCCGCACGCCTCCCCCGTGACCCCCGTGCACTCCTATCCCTCCTCCGGCCATCGCCGTCCGCCGTCGGCCACCGGAGCTCCGGCAGGCGTGCCATCCTCGAGGTCCTCCCTCACCGGCCGGCCACGTTGGCTTCCTCGTGCCTACAAGGCAGGTGACGCGGCGCCACGTCCCCGGCCAACTCGGCGCTCCTCGCCCTGTCAGCACCACCCCGCCACCTCAGCCTCCCCATGAGCCCGTGGACTCGGTCCATATGGACCTGGGCCCACCTGTCAGTCAAACCCCCTTAGGCTATGTCATGCTGGCGCAGTAAACCGGATTTTTCAGTGGGAAAATAATTCGACCGAAAAAGGAAATTCAGTGCTGACGCAATAATTCCAATTTCCTTTAGAAAAATAATTCCCAAAAATTCAGTTTTTCTTTTTCTCTGAATTTAAACTTCCCGGAGCCCGTTCTCCTTCATTTTAACTCCATTTGAGCCCATTCAAATTTCTAAATTCATCAAAAATTCCAAACTATCCATTTCTTCCATCCTTTAAAATATTTAAAATTTATTTGATATTTCAAAATTTAAATTTCAAATTCCAATACCTAGTTTAATTTCAAAGCCTCAGTTCCATTCCAAATTTTCTGTGCACTTTCAAAATCTAAATTCAAATCTTGCAAAATCTCCATAAAATCCATTCTATTTTTCTTGGTTCAAATATTGTCTCAGTAATTTCTTTTCCCAGCTGATCTTCCAGATATTCGTTCTCCCTCGTGTGAACCCCAAATCCGCTGAATCTTTCTCCTAAATTAAATTCGTATGAAATCATAAACTTCTTTCCAGTATATATATATATATATTATATTTTTGTGATTTTATTTGTATTTATTTGTTCGTTTGTTTTGTCGTTTCGCGCGTAGAACCCGGCGTCGCCGAAGAATTTGTCGAGCCGCAACAAGAAGGACCAAATAGCGCAAGAAGGCAAGTCTCCTTTGATCATTTTGAACCTATGTTTGTGAAATGTTTTAATTATTTCAAATTTATGTGCATCGCTATTTACATAGAACCCTAATTTTGTCTTGGCAAGTTAGTTAAGCCAATTGTTGTTATGCCCTCAATTGAAGTTAAATGCCATGTACCTTTGTAAACTTAGGATTTCCTTTGTCTCAATAATGAGATTATTATTAAATCTTTGATAAATATTAGAACTGTAGTAAAATGCTTGGTCATGCTATTTAACTTTTGTAACATTGGAATGGGAAATTATATTTCATGAACTAGTCTTTGTATTCAGAGATTAGTGGCAATTGGTGTTGCCACTGTTCATTTAAAATAAAATAAAATGTGAAAATTGTTTTAGACCAGGGTGGATGGTTAGATTGGATTAGTGCGGATAGCACGAGATCTTGTAATGTGTATGTTTTGCCCTAGTCAATTAAGGACCGACGCTTGTGATTGTCCAGACTGATTAACTTACGATAGTCTAGTTTAGGTGCCACCAGTGGAAAGTGGGTGCGGATTTACCGGTTATTCACGGTGAGGGGCGGGATTTCTTGTACTCATATGGCGCAAGAGGGGCTTGGACTGGTGGATTTAACCTTCTGCGGTGAAACCTCAGAGGGTGGTGTCTGGCTAGACTAGAGTGAGGTAAAGGCTTTGTGATATTTTATCTATGTCTCATGCCAAAGGAAGCGTGGTGACTGTTAAGATAATGTATCTCCTGGGGGTAAAGTTGTACATCCTCTGCAGAGTGTCAAACTATTCGAATAGCCGTGCGCATGGTCAAGGGCGAGCAAGGAATGCATTCACATGGTAGATCTTTGGTTTCATTTTAAAAAACAAAGTTTTGGTATTCCGAGAGTGGAGGGAACTCTCGGAAGGGTATCCTGGCGGTTGGAGCCAGTGCGGGTGGATGGCACCGATGTTTCGAAACCTAACGGTTAGAGTTGGTTAATTAGTGTTGGTGGATAGAACCTTCACTATAATATGCTTATTAATTTTAGTTAAAACAATTACTTTGCAAAGTTAATGCCTTCGAAAATATGTAATGGTATTTAAAATAAAACATAGCTTTGTGCAAAAGAACCATATAGCCTTCCTTTGTTAAGCCTTATATCTATTGCATTTTTCCCAAGACTTGCGGAGTACTTTATGTACTCACATGCTGCACTCAAAAATAATTACCAAAAGGATATGAAGCTCAAGAAGGTGACTACGACTACTTTGCTTGTCAATTGCCTGTGGCGTATTGATGGGTCTTCACCGGATTTATCTTTTGCTTCCGCTGTTTTTTGTGTGTGCGAGGTCTTGAAACCTCATTGTAATAATGAGACCTTTTGGTCAGTACTCTTTATTATTGTAATAAATCGTTGTTGGTGATGTTATCATTTTTGTTTAACTGTGTGCACTACCTTTGATCTGCGACTAGTGCTGTACTACACAGAGGGTCCGGGTTTGGAAATCCGGGGTCCCGACACACTGCAAAAAATAGAATGTGTTAAATCAAGAGGCATTACTACTAAGTGTTGTATAGGATTAATTATTGTGTAGGTAGCGAATACCCGAAAATTGCGAACATGTTTCAAAGGCTTGGCCCCTGTCGTCGAGTCACATGTTTGTGCAACGTATGTGGCGAACGACCTTCGTTATTCGAAAAAGTTAGATTAGTCATTCGGAAGGAAAGAAAGAGTACAATATACAATGTACTTACCTATCGAGTATTTGGGAGATAGCTATGTACTTGAATTTGTTCTTACTTAGAGAATCAACGTATATAGCCTTGTTCCATTTTGGTACAATTACAATTAAAATCCAATGGAAGTGCTCATTGTATGGCATAAGAACAAATTCCTTATCGCGGTGAGCCAGTAGTGTTGATGTAATATAGCTCTCGACGAAGGATGCATTCTCGTTGATGGTTTCAATGGAGACCAAGAGTGGGTCCAGAAAACCAATTAGTGATTTCGATGATATAGCTTAGGTCAGCATGAATCTATATGTAGACACAGAAAAGCAACAAATTGTGACATATATCGGTATTACATGAACAAAGACTGTGATTGTACAGACTTACAGCGTCCAGCATCGAATGAGTGAGACGTCGAGAGCCTTGAGCATGAAAAGACCAAATATATCGTCAAAGGTCACCACGAAGACACAGTCCTGAAATTTGTGGTGGAAATGATCCCAGCTGAATTTGACAGTGATACCTGAGCGTCGTTCTGGCTCTGGCCTATTGGACTGTTCCAAATACCAAGTGTGTAATGTTTGGCAACCAAGTCCTAGGGTTATGAGGTGCTCTTCCGGGATTATCATCGGCTCGCCTAGCACAAATTTGCGGGCCAATGGCAGGTACGGGATATCATCATCATCATTCGTCTTTGATTTGCCCTAGGCACTGCCTCAACTGTAGGTCGACTTTATGATAGTCGACTGTAATGGTAGCATCGGTGCAAGTTGCTTTCGCGAGAATAGCACCCGTGGAGATAGCACCGGTGCAGGTAGCTCTGGTTCGCACTGCCCTTGTGGAGATAGCACCAGTGCATTTAGCTCTGGTTCGCGCTGCCCTTCTAGTCCGGCCACCGGTGCAGAAGCCTCCAGGGAGATGTCGCTTTTGGGCCACTGGAAGAATGTTCCAATGGCCTGCCCTAGAGTCATGATCTCGTCGTTGGGGGGCTTCGGTAGCGGGACTATCTCAAAATTGACATGCACACCATCCACATTAACTTTTGCGTAGCCTGACGCTAAAGCTTGACCGTGCACCATGGCCCTGATAGCAGAAGGAAATGCCTGGCCCCAAGTAGCGTACAAGGGAACGGAGGCATATCTCACTTGGAGCCTGCACTTCGTAGGCTCCTATATAACGATACAAAATTAGCTACTCCAATAGGCCTATCAATGGAGCAAGCATTCGAGAGATAATAATTATTACCTGGATATTGTCCACAATAAATCTAGCCTCGCTTTCCGTCGGATTGGATGCGTAACTACTCGGACGGTTGTGCGGGCTAGCTAGCACAGGAGCGGCGGCGGTGGCCTGTTGACTTTCTGTTTGTTTCCGCACCTCATCTCTGACTACATCAGCCAGCTCACCCATTAGCTCCTCCCTAAGAGATGCCTTGATCTCTTCTCGTAGCCATGCGTCACGCTCGGCTTTGGTTCTCTTCCTACGCCGATACATTTCGGAGTCATCTTGAAAACCATGTTTCCAAGGAACGTAAAGCCCAAGCCTCTCGTACGGCCCGGGTGCTCCTTGTTTCCCAGGGCTGCAGAGAGAATATCATTCTCCCTTGATCCCTGGAATGATCCCAGGGTAGATTCAAAACTCAACTCTTCCTGCAAGAGCACAAGATGTCATTTCACTTCGTACGAAGTTATGGAGTAATTACAAGCTACGTAGTTCGATCGATATCTTACGGTAGCGGGACACTTGCTGTGCGGGGTTTCGAAGGAGACGTCCCCCGATGTCGTTGTAGATGACCTTGCTCTAATCCAATTTTGAGCGCGCTCATCTGGGATATTAGAAAATGGCGGGGCGATGTCCTGTTGGGTTGCCAGTTCATCCTCCCTCCTCCACTGCGGGATTTTACCCGCATATCCAGCTGTGCCAAGTCTGTGGGGGTGTGTATTTTTTGCCTGGAGGGTCTTGTGCGCCGCACTTGTACTTTTGAAATCTTCCGTCGTCTTCATCGCCTTGAACTGTTCCCATTGTGGTTCCAGGAATGGGTATTTATGAAATGGCGTTTCGTCCGTCTCCACGTATTTCTTGACAAGCATGCTCTTGAAGTTCTTCCATGCTTTGCATGCGGCTAGCAAGGTTTGTCGTTGCACGGCGTCTTGGTGTTCTTCTGGGATCTCGAACGATGCCAAAATTTCGGTCAGCAGCTAACGTTTCTGAGTGTCAAGCACACTCTTCCACAAATTGAATGTGATCTCAAATCGTTCTCGTGCAACTATTCCGACCATGCTTCGGAATGTGCTTACTGCTTTGGGAGGAAGGAGAGGGGTCCTAGATCCATCGACCGCTGTGATGGTAAATCGACCCTCAAGCTTCTTCGGTAGCCCTCTTCCTCAGCGTTGTGATTTTGGAGGGGGCGCATCCAGCGATGATGTTGAAGAATGCGCGGGTGACATGTTGCTCATTTTGTGGGTCTATTAGGATAAGATGAGGAAGCAAAAAAAAAGAGAAACATGATGCTCAATGTTAGGAAGAGAGGAGAGGAGTAGAGGGGAGGGGGAGAAGGGAGGGGGTGATGTGGACAGAGAGAGGGGGTGATGTGCCTATCTTAGCACCTACTTTAGTTGCTAACACTATATACTAATACTCACAACAAGCAAACAAGATCATTTGACAGAATATATTCAAATGTTAACACAATGTGCAGTAAACAAAATAATTTGACACAATATATTCCAAATGTTCACACAATGTGCAGTAAACAAGATAATTTGACATAATATATTCCAAATGTTCACACAATGTGCAGTAAACAAGATAATTTGACACAATATATTCCAAATGTTCACACAATGTGCAGTAAACAAGATCATTTGACACAATATATTCCAAATGTTAACACAATATGCAGTAAACAAGATCATTTGACACAATATATTCCAAATGTTCACACAATGTGTAGTAAACAAGATCATTTGACACTATATATTCCAAATGTTAACACAATGTGCAGTAAACAAGATCATTTGACACAATATATTCCAAATGTTCACACAATGTGTAGTAAACAAGATCATTTGACACAATATATTCCAAATGTTCACACAATGTGCAGTAAACAAGATCATTTGACACAATATATTCCAAATGTTAACACAATATGCAGATGTTTGGATCCTTGCCTTATACGGCGATGGCGGCGTGGACGGAGAGGGGCTCGGGGAGGTGGCCGGCGAGGCGCTCGGGGAGGCGGCGACGGCGGCGTGGACGGAGAGGGGCTCGGGGAGGGAGGCGGTGACGCGCTTGGGGAGGCGGCGACGAGCTCGGGGAGGCAGCTCGGGGAGGCGGCGACGCGCTCGGGGAGGCGACGGCGGTGACGGAGGTGAGAGGAGGCAGCGGCGACGGAGGCAGAGGAGACAGATCGGGAGAGCGGCGAGAATTTGTTAACTACAGCTCACGCAGAAAACCCTAGCCAGAGGGTATATATAGGGAGGTTTATTACAGACGGTTCTAAAGTTAGAACCGTTTGTGATAACAATATCACAGACGGTTCTAAATTGAGAACCGTCTGTGATAGTTATACTATCATAGACGGTTCTAAACTTAGATTCATCTGTGATATTGATATCACAGACGGTTCTAACTTTAGAACCGTCTGTGATAAGCCTTTTCCCCTGACTGTAGTAATTATGACAAACACCAACCAGCTGCATTCATATACAACACCAACCAGCTACATTCATATACAACACCAACCAGCTACATTCATATACAACACCAACCAGCATAAATGCAAATTCACATATACACAATGTATTTCTTCACACATTTTCACATATACATAAATACAAATTCATAAATACATCACACACATGCATTGTTGTATACATAAATGCCAATTCACACACATGCATTGTTATATACATACATGCAAATGCCCACATATATGTCGCACATTCTCATTCTACTTGCTTATTTCCTTTAAAAATTAGCCCTTCATGATGATCAATGCGTACATAACTAGTTTCGTCATGTTGTTCGTCGTCGACCCTTACGCCATTTTCAAAAGGAGGTAACTCGTCAAATTGATTGTATTCTTCCTCGTCCACTACATTCTCTACTCCGACAATTCTCCTTTTTCCATGAAGAACTACATGGCGTTTCTTATTTGCCGGGTCGGTTACATAGAAAATTTGAACAACTTGGTTGGCAAGTACGAATGGTTCGTCTTTGTACCCGACACGTTGGAGGTCCACGGTAGTGACACCGTACTTGTCAACCTTCACCTGTGGGAGATGCACCCAACGGTAGCGAAATAAGGGGATCTTGAAAACCACGTAGTCGAGCTCCCAAATCTCTTCTATGAACCCATAGTATGAGTTTCTCGACCCATCGGTACTGAATGCATCTATGCGGACACCGCTGTTCTGGTTAGTGCTCTTTACATCCTGAGACTCTGTATAGAATGTGTACCCATTTATGTCATATCCTTGCCATGTCACAACTGTAAATGTTGGCACTTTTGCCAACCATGTCAGCATCTCACTTGGCGAGCTCCTAACGATTTGCTCCTTCAACCATTGGTTGAACCGACTGTTGTGCTGCCTCATGATCCAAACATCCGGCCGCTCCGGATTCTGTTGCCGAAGCACATTCTTCACGTTGCTGGAATAACCAGACGGAACTTTGACACCATGCAAGCACTGGCACAGTTTTGTTTTCTCGGCCTTGGACAGAGTGTAACACGCAGGGGGAAGGTACGTTCATCCATTATCTATTATTGTCGGTGCTAACTCAGGCCTGATGTCCATATCAGCCAAGTCAAGCCATGCGTTGACGTCGTCCTTTGTTTTGTCATGAATGTTCAGTAAGAGACCAATCAAGCTATCACATACATTCTTTTCTACGTGCATGACGTCGATGCAGTGTCGAACATCTAGGTACTTCCAATAAGGTAAGTCCAAAAATATTGATCTCTTCTTTCCAGGTGTTCTTCTCATGAGCCCTAAATTTACGTTCCTTTCCGAGGACAACATCTAAATCCTTAACCATATCATAAACCTTGTGTCCCCTTAAATGCCTTGGAGCTAAACCACCTTCCTTCTCTCCGTCAAATTGTTTCTTCATCTTGCGGTATGGGTGAGCCCTCCAAAGGAACCGGCGGTGATGCATGTATACCATTTTGCGTGAGTGTCTCAGCCACACACTCTCGGTATCATCTAAACAGTGGGTACAAGCTTTGGCACCTTTTGTACTTTGGCCCGATAGGTTAGCAAGGGCAGGATAATCATTTATGGTGCAGAACAATAAGGAGCGCAAAGTGAAGTTCTCTCGTTTGTATGCATCCCATACCTGTACCCCTTCGTTCCACAGTACTTTTAGATCTTCCACCAACGGTGCTAGGTACACATCGATATCATTCCCTGGTTGCTTTGGCCCTTGGATAAGTATCGACAGCAAAATATACTTTCGCTTCATACACAACCAAGGAGGAAGGTTATAGATGCAGAGAGTCATGGGCCATGTGCTATGTCGGCTTCTCATGCTATTGAAAGGATTCATTCCATCTGTACTCAGTCCAAACCTTATATTCCTTGGTTCTGCACCGAAGTCTGTGAAACTCCTATCGATGTTTCTCCACTAGGCGGAATCAGCAAGGTGTCTTAGCATTCCATCCTTCTTACGCTCCTCCGAGTGCCAACGCAGTAGTTTTGCCTCCTTTGGATTTGCAAAAAACCATTTCAAACGGGGAATTATAGGAAAATACCATGTCACCTTAGCAGGAGGTCCTTTCTTCGCCTCTGTTCCCTCGCCGTCATCTAATTGATTGTTACATTTGTATCAGGATGCGTTGCACACCGGACATACATGCATGTTTGCATACTCTTTACGGTACAGGATACAGTTGTTCGGACATGCATGTATTCTTTCTACTTCCATTCCCAACGGACAAAGAAACTTCTTGGCTTTATACGTGGTTTTAGGCAACTCATTTCCCTCCGGAAGCATGTCCGCTAAAAGACCTAGCAGCACCGTGAAACTCTTGTCGGACCAACTGTTACTTGCCTTCAATTTCAACAGTTCAAGCACGGCCGACAACCTCGTGTACTTGCAGCACGTGAATAAAGGTTTCTCCGAGTCCTCCATCAAGCCCCGAAATTTAACATACTCTCTCTCATCATAGTTCTCTTCTACATCGTGAAGCATCTGATCCAGATTATCATCGTGCAACCTATCTGAATTCGAACCACAATCGACATCATCCGGCGGCATGTCATTCACTTCACCGGCGAATTCATCCGGTGGCATATCATTCACTTCACCGGCGATGTCATCCGGCGGCCTATGATCATTCACTTCGCCATGACTGGTCCAACACGTATAACCCTTTTTGAAACCCCTCCGAATCAAGTGCGCTTCAATTTGCCCTCGGTTCTTAAACATATTTAAATTCTCGCAGTCAGTGCATGGACAGTACATATAGTCCACCCCCTTATTCAACATATCCTCCTCGGCGGCTCTTGTAAAAGCAGACACGCTATTAATGTACTCTTCACTCACACGGCTCGCGGCATACATCCAGCTTCGGTCCTACGTTACGTACATATAAAACAACTTAGTATTAAAAATTAGATTAACTAATTATTACTACATATATACCGGCCACATGTATTATATTGAGGCTTAATTTGCTAGCTCAATTCATATTATAAACACAACAGCTATTATATAACCAACAATTTTGCAAATTAACCATCTTCAATAACACTCACCAATTACTTAGATCTAAATTGTAATGCAAATAAAGAAAAAATAAATTTCATTACTAACCATATCTAGAGCAACCAGGAAAGTATGAATCTTCAAAGCTCAATCTCTACCTCTTCCCACCAAATTAACTAGCTTGAAATTGCCTAGCTTGCCTCCTGAGCGAAAGAGTGCGCAGCAATGGCTAGATCTGGATCGAAATGAAGACAGATGCGGTCCGAGCGGCGCAATAAATGCTTAGTGCCATTATCACAGACGATTTTTAATAAAAAACCGTCTGTGATAATTCATAAACGGTTTTTTATTAAAAACCGTCTATGATAATCTGGGATTATCACAGACGGTTCTTAATACAGACCGTCTGTGATACTTTAGTATCACAGACGGTTCATCGATACGAACCATCTGTGATACTCCTTTTCTCAAACGCCGCCAACACAGACGGTGTCCAAATTCAAACCGTCTGTGTTAGTGTCGGTCACAGACGGTTTTGTCAAACCGTCTGTGATTGGCCATCTAGTATTAGGCTTTCTGTAGTAGTGATTTCTCCGTGGGATTTGCAGAGTACAAGTTTGTACTCACCTTGCAATCTCCATACAAAGGAAGATGCTTTCGACAATGGTGAAGATCAGGATGAGTAGGCCGTGTCTTACTGTCGTTTGCCTGTGGGCAGGCTTCGGCTTCACTCCTTTTCAGTTGATTCCGCAGTTATTTGCTTTATTTACTTTGCCAATGGGCGTTGATGTAAGACTTGGCCATAAGGCCGTACTCTTTTAATTAATGAAGTTGGTCATTTGTGCTTGGTATTTATCTTTGTTCTACTGTGTGCACTAGCTGATCCTGGACTAGTGCGATTTACAGAGAGGATCCAGGAGTTGTTTTTCTGGGTTTCGACAACTAGCATCACATTCAATCTCAAAGGTTTCAGTGAAATCAGGTAAAATGAGCAATGTTGCTTCTGTCAAACATTTCTTCAATTAAGCAAAAAGTTTTATCTTGTTTTTTCCCTACTCAAAAGTGAGTCCCTTTTTAGTTAATTCATTTAATGGGGCAGCAATGGTGCTAAAGTGTTTCACAAATTGTCAATGAAAGCTAGCAAGTCCATGGAAGCTACGAATTTGACTAACATCTACATGAGTAGGCCAATTTCAAATATCATCAATTTTAGACTCATCCACTTCAATTCCATGAGCAGAAACAACATAACCTAGGAAAACAACCTTCCTAGTGCAAAAAATACACTTCTCAAGATTGGCATGCAAGTGTTCCTGCCTAAGCACTTCTAGCACTTGTTTGATGTGTTCAATATGATCATCCAAAGAATAGCTATATATCAGGATATTATCAAAGCAAACTACCACAAATTTTCCAATGAAGTGTCTCAAAACATGGTTTATCGAGCGCATGAAGGTACTAGGAGCATTGGACAAACCAAATGGCATCACTAGCCATTCATACAAGCCAAATTTTATTTTGAAAGCAATTTTCCATTCATCAGCACATTTCATTCTTATTTGATGGTAGCCACTACGTAAGTCAATCTTAGAAAAGATAGTAGAACCACTTAACTCATCAAGTATATCATCTAGCCTAGGAATGGGATGACGATAGCGAATAGTCTACGCATATTCTCCAAGTACCATCTTTCTTAGGAACAAAAATAATAGGAATGGCACAGGGACTAAGACTCTCACATATGTACCCGTTGTCCAAAAGTGCTTGCACTTGCTGCTGAATTTCCTGTGTCTCCTCTGAATTGGTGCGGTACGGTAGCCGGTTTGGAAGAGGGGCTCCTGGAACCAAATCAATTTGATGCTCAATACCTCAAATGGGTGGTAGACCAGTGGGTACCTCCTCCGAAAACACGTTGTCATAAACCTACAAAACTTGGGAGACAACACTAGGAAGAGAGGTTAAGTCATTAGTAGTCATCAAAGCATCTTTGTATAGCAACACAAAGTGATACATAGTGGGATCGTCTCTCATCTCCCTCAACTCAGATTTTGTTGCCATCATCACTAACTTTTTATGTCCCTCATTCTTGGCCTTCCCATGCAATTTCAATTTTTCTCTCACTCACCTTTTGTTCCCTCTCTTTTTCACTCTCTATTTGCACTTCTTTCTTTTGCACATTTTCAATCACAATTTGAGATGGAGTCATAGGTCGCAATGTTATTTCTTTTGTTATCTCACGTGAACTTATATTGATTTGTTCTACCATCATGAATCACAAATCTATCAAATTGCCATGGCTTCCCTAAAAGTAAATGACATACATCCATGGAAACCACATCACACTCCATAGTATCTCGATAAATACCAATTTGAAAACTAACAACAACAGTGTACCCAACATTCATAAAACCATCATTATTCAACCATTGAATTTGATATTGTTGTAGGGTGGCCCCCACCTAAGCCCAGCAGGCCTGTTAGCAGGCTATAGGGCCCAAAATGGGACATGTGTAATGACTAAAATACCCCTCACAGGGATGTACTGATGAAAGGGCATAATTGTAAAAGCATACCCCATATGAATATATATACCAAGGGGAGGCTATGGGAGAGACTTCACTTCTCCCAACTCTCCACTACCACATCACTCTCTGTTTGGTCTGTAACCACAACAGTTGGCGCCGTCCGTGGGGAGGACAGGAGCAAGCTTGAAATCCGAAGGATGGCACCGAAAAAAGCTTCGTCGACGATAGCGAAGGGAAGGAAGGCGGCTGGGTCGGAGCGTTGCGTGGGTACCAGGGCTTCGGCGTCGGCTGTCGCGGGCGCGGGTGACGACGCGGGGGCGGTGGTCGCGGACGTCGACGCTCACGCTGCAACGACCAACCCCGGCACCGCGACGACAATCGACCCCGCCACCGCCGCGACGGCGACCAACCCGCCACCGCCGCGACGACGACCGACCCCGCCACCGCCGCTGCAACGATCGACCCACCGCCGCCGCGACGACTACCAACCCCGCCACCGTCGTGACGACGACCGACCCCGCCACCGCCGCGACGACGACCGACCCCGCCACCGCCGCGATGACGACCAACCCTGCCACCGCCGTTGCAATGACCAACCCCGCCACCGCCGCGACGATGACCGACCCCGCCACCCTCGCCGCAACGCTCGCCGGCAGCGCAGATCGGGCGGTTGGAGGTAGCCGCGACGGGGCATCTGGCAACTCAGGAGCCCGCGAGGCGATCGTCACCGTGCCGACACGTCCGCTGGGCGCACTGGCGGCGCCACCTGCACCGGCGGTGGAAAGCGCTCTGTTGGCGGCCCTCAATGCGTTCCAGTGGGAGCTAGGGGATCTTCGCGGGGCCGTCCGAGACATGCAAGAGGCTCGGAGCCAGCAGGCCGTGTTGGAAATATGCCCTAGAGGCAATCATAGAGATGATGATATTTCGTTGTATCCATGATTTAATAAATGTTCCTTGAATATTGCCTTTTGTGTTGATTAACAAGTATGTGACTTGTTTGTGAAACTCTTTACTTGTATGGTTATTCTAAAGTTGTCCCTAGTCGAAGTTCATGTGTGGACACACGTGAATAATGGATTAGCACATGTATCGGTTGATGACCATGTTTCACAGGTCATAGACATGGATATGTCAAACCAATAATGTGGACACATGTTTAGAACATGGGGTTGGACCGACCCAACATGAGACATAACAATTATACTTATGGTTCTCTCTCTACACAATGTGTACGCCTTGTCCTTAGACCTGAGATTGTCGCATGTACTTGAGATGTGAATCGACCTACTTAGGGGCTATCAAACGCTACTCCGTGGCGGGTAGTTATAAAGGTAGCTTTGGGTTTTGTCATGAAGCATGCTTTGCGAGGCATGGTCGGTCGAGATGGGATTTGCCCTCTCTACCGAGAGAGATATCTCTGGGCCTCGAGTGATCGGATCCGAAATGCATGGCCATGCTACTTAAGGTTAAGAGTTAACCTAGTAAGGGATTCCGGATCACATGATCGAGAAAGAGTGGTCAGCTTGGAGCTCGACCAAATATCGTGAGGCAAAGGGATTGGCATGTACATAAAGTTGTGATGGTTTGTCCGATATGATCTTTGTGTATGTTTAGGAGTTGGCACGTCTTGCTAGAGGCCGCTACCAACTATTGACCAAGTATGTGTACTCGCGTCATGTCTAAACATACGTGAACCTATAGGGTCACACTCTTAAGGGTGAAGCCTAATTCGGATTGGATCCGACTAGATCGGGCATTGAGTCCTAATGGGCCTCTATTCGTAGAAGCCCATTGTAAGGACGCCTATAAAAGGAGGGCAAGGGGCACGAGATTAAGGGATGAGTTTTTCGTGACTTCCTCAAACCCTGGCGCCACCCTCCCACGCCCAAGTCGCTCGCGCGATCTAGTAGTCCGGCGTCGTCGCTTCCTCCCGCACGTGTGGATACCGTGGGCGCTGCATCTGTAGCGTTTGGACGAACCGCAAGAGAGGAGCTGTGCGTTGGGCGCCGCGACGAGTGCGAGGAAGTAGTACGACTACTCGCCTCGACGTCTTGCATCGACGTGTACGACTACTCTACCCCGACGTGCTGCATCAATTCCGCACCTGCGCGTCTAGTGGTAATTCCGTGATCTATAACTGCAGTGATCTTGGTTTACGGGTAAAATTTTTATTAATTTGCGCTAGCGTAGCCTACCCGTAGCCCTTCAGGCCGCGCCAGCGGCCGCACCAGAACCCACGCCGAAAAGGGCGGACAGCCGCGATGCCCCCACATCTAGCCGCGTGCCGCTGCGACGCGTCGATCCAGAGTCCCCGCTCTCGGCAGGGCTACAGCAGGCGGCGTGGCCCGAAGACTTCAAGTTCCCCAGTGTTATCGAGCCATAAAAAGGCGACACGGACCCCCGCGAATCATACGCGTGTACGAAACTGCAATCAAGGCTGCGGGCGGAGACGACACCACGAAGGCGAAAGGACTCCCCCTCGCACTGCAAGGAGTGGCACTTTCCTGGTTTTTCACCATAGAGCCAAACTCCATCTACGCGTGGGAGCAGATCCGCGACCGCCTTCACAACAACTTCCAAGGGAATTATGTTGAGCGGGTCGATGCGGACCAGCTCTTCGCCGTGAAGCAGAAACCTTCGGAGAAGCTCCGGGACTACTTCGAACGCTTCGCGAGGATACGTTGCCAAGTCAAAGATGTCAACGAAACCACCGTTGTCAACGCGGCCATACAGGGCCTTCGCCCTGGCCCGATGGCCGAGTACAACGCGCGGAAGCCAATCAAGACAGTGGCGAAGCTCTTCAACAAGATGGAGGAGTACGCCAGGGCGGAAGAGGACGCACGGTGAAGACAAGGTGCACCTCCGACACCAACCAGGCCGGCGACTCGGCAAAAACCGGAGACCCGTAGAAGGATGGCCCTTCGAAGGGCAAACGCAAGCAGGAGTCATCTAAAGACGCACCTGAGCGCAAGGAAGTGCCGCACAAGGAGCCGTCCGACAGGCCCAAGCGCGGCCAGCAGAAGTCGCGCCGAGGCCGATTCGCCTTCGACATCGAAGGCGGCTCTGAAGAAAACGCTTTCGCTGGTCGTGGCGGTCGGGGGCGCCGAGGTCGAGGACGCGGTCGTGGCCGGGCCGCGATGACAGAGGCCGTGGAGATTACAACGACCAGCACCACGGACTGTGGTGCGAAGTCCACGATCGGGGCACCCACGACACGCGTTCGTGCGTCTCCATCGCGGCGCTCCGCCAAAGCGTCGTCAGGGATAGGAGCCTGGAGGCACGTCCGCCTGTGGTGGCGCACGTCCAGCACCCATACGAAGCCCCCATGTAGATCCAGGCGCGAGTAGCGCAGCCCCAGGAGGGCCCCCTGCGGATTCAAGCTCACGTGCAGCAGCCTCGGGAGGGCCTCCTGCAGCTGCAGGCCCCGGAGGCAACCCACCGCAGGGTTATCAATGTTATATCCGGAGGCTCTTCGCTGGAGTTCGCCTCAGCACGGCAGTAGAAGGTCTATGTGCGAAGGCTACATCACGTGGCGGCATACCCAGCGCAAGCACCGCCGGATTGGGCGCAACACGAAGTCACGTTCACACCCGACGATGCCCAAGGCGTGGAGTTTGCTCACCAGGACCCACTGATCATCCGGGTCGTTATCGCGGGATGCGACGTGGGGCGTGCCCTCATTGACGGCGGTAGCTCCGCGAACGTCTTGTTCGCGACAGCCTTCGACCAGATGGGGATCCCCCGAAGCCGTCTGGGACCCTTGGGAATCCCGCTGCAGGGCTTCGGGGGACAGCCCCTACGGGCGCTTGGCCAGATATGCCTCCAAGTCTCGTTTGGCCACGGTGACAATGTGAGGGCCGAAGATGCCACCTTCGATGTCGTCGACCTACCATACCCCTACAATGCCATACTAGGGCGCCCAATCCTTAACTCCTTCGGCGCGGTGCCACATCACGACTACTTATGCATGAAGCTCCCGGGGCCACGGACCATCATTACCATCCGTGGCGACCAGGATATGGCCCGGCGCATCGAGCCCGGCACCAGGTATCCGCGTCGCGAAGCTCAACGACGCTCTTAGAGTTGGCACCGCAGCGCGGGGGCCCACGGCACCATTCGAAGGCGGCTTGGCAGGCCCTACAGATAGTCCAACCACTAGAGGCTCAGGCCGCACCAAGGACAATTGGTTAGTACCTCCGCCTTTTGTAAATGCTCACCCGCGCAAATGGGAATGCAATAAAATTCGCCGTTTGTCGCCCATTACTCGTCATTGTGCACCAATACGCGATTAAGGGCGCGCGGAGGCTCCGCCTACGCGCGTGCTCCGGGCATATAAACCAAAGACGCACGTTCGCGTGTGCACTCTCCGTAGCCAGGGGTACGGGTATGAGTATAAACCAAAGACGCACGTTCGCGTGTGCACTCTCCGTCAAAGACACGGGCATGAGTATAAACGAAGACGCACGTTCGCGTGTGCACTCTCCGTCTAAGGCACGGGTATGAGTATAAACCAAAGACGCACGTTCGCGTGTGGACTCTCCGTCAAAGACACGGGCATGAGTATAAACGAAGACACACGTTCGCGTGTGCACTCTCCGTCAAAGACACGGGCATGAGTATAAACGAAGATGCACGTTCGCGTGTGCACTCTCCGTCAAAGGCACGGGTATGAGTATAAAGGAAGACGCACGTTCGCGTGTGCACTCTCCGTCAAAGCCACGGGTATGAGTATAAACGAAGACGCACGTTCGCGTGTGCACTCTCCGTCAAAGCCACGGGCATGAGTATAAACAAAAGACGTGTGGGGGGACGCCTCCGCACGCACTCTACGGAGTATAAATAAGACGCAAATGTTGTCCCTGCGCACTCTACGGAGTATAAACAAGACGCGAAGCCCGCGCATGCCATGGACATTGTCCTTGCGCATACTCCCCGGAGTATAAATAAGACATGGATGTCGATCCCACGCACTCTACGGAGTATAAATAAGACGCGGATGTTGTCCCTGCGCACTCTACGGAGTATAAACAAGACGCGAAGCCCGCGCATGCCATGGACATCGTCCTTGCGCATACTCCCCGAAGTATAAATAAGACGTGGACGCCGATCCCACGCACTCTACGGAGTATAAATAAAACACGGGGGTTATCCCCGCGCGCCCGGCAGAGCACAAACGCGACCCTACATCGAAGGCCTCCTCCCGCGCGCACCGCCAGAGGTATACGTGAGATGCCCGAGTCCCAAGAGCATTCCAGGAGATACCGGTGTAGCGCGCCAGAGGCTGGCCCTCAGGAAGGCGCGCGCCTGGAGCACGAGGTACACGAGAGGCTGCCCCCACCGAGAAATATAGGGAAACGAAGCGCAGATCAACCTGCTTCGGCTACACACCAACCCGGAATATAATCAAGTCGCAGCGTCGAGGTCCGCCTCCGCATGCACCAGTCTACGGACTTAAAAAAAAGTTGCAGCGTCGAGGCCCACCCCTTCGTAGCGTTGAGGCCCGCCTCTTCGCAGCGTCGAGGTCCGCCTCCGCATGCGTCGAGGTCCGCCTCTGCATGCACCAGTCTACGGACTTTCAAAAAAAAAGAAGTCGCAGCGGCGAGGCCCGCCTCCGCACGCCCCAGTAAAGGTCCAGCAAGGTACATCGGGAGGCCATCAGGAAGATCTGCTCACACGCATCCTCCGAAGAACCCAGGAACGATAGCACCCCTACTTCGACTAAGCGCCAGCCTCCGCTGCCACCCGTTCGAAGGGGAAGCAACGGAGTGCTGGCGCACCCACCTCAACCAAGCATCAGCTCCGCGGACACTTGTCCGTTGGGTAAGAGGCGAGCGCTCGCACGGCTACTCCAACGGCGCGCTTCGGGTGTGGGGATCTCGCCCCCACCTAACAAGACCGCCCGAGGTACAACATGCAACGCATATTCCAGTTGCCACCAAGTCTGTATAGTGGAAAAATTTTACAAGTACAGGGGCCGCCTACATCTCTGCCTCTCTAAGCCGCTATTCGGTCGGCTCGTCCTTAGCACGCGCTAGGGTCGGGGCTTCGCCAGAAGAAGATCGGCCCGCCCAAAAGTTCAGCGACTCCTCGGCTCTTCGCCAGCGTCGAAGGCGCCGCCGGGTCGCATGGTCGGACGCAAGCAGTCGGCCCCACCATTTATAGAAGCAAGCGCACATTTCATTCACAAAGAAACGCAGGGGGACATTACAACGCACGCCTACGCTGGTCACCTCGGCGTCGCACCTGTGAATTCCCGGTGCCTTCGGAGGCCTCAGCGCCATCCCCGCCGCGCCGCGAGACCTCGTCCAGAAACTGGTTGAGGCTCCCCTCCCTATAAAGGGACTTCCGGAGCTCGACCCGGGTGGCGCCTCCCCGACGTAGTCCCAGATCCGCTCGTGGAAATACTTGACGGCGCGGCGAACGGCGCGGACATCACCGGACATTACTCCGGCCCCACCGGGCATCTTCCAGCTCGGCGACGTGCGTGCAACTGCGGTGCCGTAGGAGCGCGCACACCAGGCATGATGCCGTGTAGGCACAATTGTTGCCAAAGGACATCGCGGCGCTGCGCGCAACGTCGGCGGCATCTCCGACCCAGTGTGGGGTTTGGGATAGCTCCTCAAGGCCGAAGGCGCGGTCCGGCACTTTGGCCACAAGCCCTTGGAGACGGCTTTCCAGTGCTTGCATGGCATCCCATGCAATTACCGAGGCCTCGTCAAGCGTCCGGTCACGCTCCGCTAGAGTTAAGGCAAGTTCGCCTTTTTCCTTCTCTAGTGAGGCGACCTGTTGCAGAAGGCCGTTCCGCTCCGCCGCAAACTCCTGCCGCGCCACCTCCGCGGCCGACTCCTGCGTCGACGCAGCAAGTCTCTCGGCGTGCGCCTTCATCTCAGCGCATTCCGCTTCCAGCTGACGGATGCGGGCATCCTGGGCAGAGCGGGCTCCCACGGCTTCGCGTAGCTCCTCCTCAGCGGCCAGCAGCCTATCTTCAAGCGCCCGTTGCGCGCGCACATAGGCCGCTTGCAAGGCCTGCCCCAACACAAGTGTGTGCAGCACGGAGAGGCTTAGCAGGCTCACCATGGCAGGGCATCGTCATATAATCAAAGTACTTACCCTCACCCCCGACACCTCTAAGGCGTCACCGAGATGTCCCGCCCCGTAGGTCTGCAGCGCTTCCTGGCCAACGCTGGCGGCCGCGTCCTCCGCGATCCCACGCCACGCCCTCAGCGTCCCCAAAGGAGGAACGAAATCCACTGGGCTCGGGCGCGCGGTGTTCGCGTCGCCGGCACCAGGACCTCCATGTTCCGGCGAAGGCTCTTCCTCCGGAATGAGCGACGCTGCAGGCAGAAAGGCACGTGAGAACACCACAAGGCGCAGCAACGAATACACCAGGGTAAACCAAGCCACCTTACCCTCAGCAACAGAAGCCTCCGCATTCAGGGCCGGCGCTGACAGTTCCTGCACGGCGGATGGCGTGACCTGAGGGGCAGGAGGCGTAGGCGCCGTAGGGACTTCGGCATGTGCATCGGAGTCCCACAAGCTCCTGATGCCCGTCACCACGGTGAACCCCCTCGACGTCCGGTGGAGCCCGGCCGCACACACGGCCGCTTAGCCGGAATGGCTGGTGACAGTCCCGCCCCCGTAGCCGCGCCTGGAGAGGCCCCCGCGGCTACAGCATCTGTGGGCGAAGACCCCGCCAGGGCAGCCTCTGCGGAGGGCACCTCGGTCTCGGCTGCTGCTGTCAGCAAAGGCCCAGCTCCGTGCGTCTCTGCGGAGGGCGTCTCCAGCATCGTGGTGGCCACGGCCGAAGTCTCCGCCTCTGGCTCCGTAGTGGCCACGGCCGAAGGCTCCGCCTCCAGCGCCGTAGTGGCCACGACCGAAGGCTGTGCCTCCGGCGCCGTAATAGCCACGGCTGAAGGATGCGTCTCCGGTGGCGCAGGGGCCGCGGCCGAAGGCTCCATCTCAGCACCGCTGGTCAGCACAGATTCTGTCCCGCCGACCACCGCGGGTGACGGGACTTCCCTCTCCAGCCGCCCACGGCGAGCCCGCCGTCCAGGGCACCCCCCGAGGACCCTTCGCCCCCGGCGTCCACGCCATCCAAGCCCGAGTCGGCGTACTTCGCCGAATCCGATTCCGCGTCTGCCGTGCCATCAGGGGCACTAGCAGCGGCAGGGGCAGCCGCTACACCGAGCATGGCAGACGCTCCGTGTCGGGCCCTCTTGCGAGACGGCGCCTTCGTCCTCGTGGCGCCATCGTCTTGGTGTTGCAAAGTCGGGCAAGCGCGGTCCGGCACGGCAAGGCCCAAGGCCTCGCACACGTGGTTTATCCGCCCCAATCCCGCCTCTGTAGTTGCGGACGTGCGCTGCCCGTGCTCCCTGCCGGTGTACGGCCCGAGGAATACACGCGCGGCCCGCTCCGCGTCCTCCAAGCAAATTCTTGAAAGCAAAGCAGGTAAAGGTTAAACGCCTAACGCACTCCACGCGAGCAAGAGGGGGGATGCAGACGCGACTTACGAGGACCGGAGGGCGCCGGCAGCAGGCAGACCGACGGCGACACATTGTCATCCCGGCGCTTCTCAACGGCGAGGCGCCAGCCATGGGCAAGCGGTGCCACTCCGTACATCATGTACTCTTCGGCGAGGTCGCGCATGTTGAATCGGGCGGTCACACCCACGAGCCGACGGGCCCTCCGCCTGTCTTCATCGTTGAGCGTCCGGCCGGGTGAGGCCCTGAACGCGATGGGCCGCCCCGTGCACTCGAGGCCGCTCCTGCTCGCCACACGGTGGTAGAACCACCATTTCATCCAGTGGGACTCCCACTTCCCACGGGTCGAATTCGCGGGGAAAAGCTTGCTGCAAGATGGCCGAAGAATGAAGGTGACGCTACCGAAGTTCGACAGCGTCCCGTCCTTCCGCTCCTTGGGCTGGAACCGCACCTCGTGCAGGTAGGCAAACAACGAAGCACTGGGCCAGCACGCTCCCGAGCGCAAGGCCCAACTATACACGGCGAGCCAGGCCATGGCGTTCGGAGTCAGTTGTGCCAGCTCCAGCCCGAAGGTCCGCAGCACGTCGCCCACAATCGCCGCCGCCGGGATGCGGAGCCCTGCGTCGAAGAAGGCGACGAACACAAGCGCCTCCGACTCCTCGGGGCGCGGTTCCGTCTCATCGGCGGCGGGCAATTGTACCGCCTGGCGTTCGGATAGCTTCCCCTCGCGCACCAGCGCTTGGATTATCTTCTCGGTCACGAGCGAGGGGCCCAACTCACCGGAAAACAAGCCTTCCTTCTCCGCCGCCCGCCACCACTTATTCGCCGCCGCCGGATCGCATTCACCGAGCGAGTATTTCACCTCCAGCGGTGATGACCATCGGCGAACGCTGCAGTCACCAGCCGCCTGGCCACGCTTGTCGCCGGATGCCATCGCTTCTCACGAAAGGAAGTATACACCGGTGAGAATAACACGGGAGCGTAGAAGGCGATGCAAGCGAGAAGAGGGTGTAAAAGTACGGGGGCGCTGCTGTGGGAAGTATTTTAAAGCCCCCTTGCCCTGATGGCTGTAGCCGAAGCGTCGTGACGGTCCGCGTGCTGGACGCGAACGCAGTCGTACAGAAGCCCGTCCCGCACGCTTCCCCACATCCGGAGGCGAGACATCGTAGCGGTCCATGTTGGTGATATGCCCTAGAGGCAACATGGAGATGTTGAATATATCACATACTATGTTTATGATACATTGCTTTGTTCCTTGAAATAGACATTATCATTATTGATCAATGAGTATGTGACTTATTCATGAGACTCTTAATGCCAAAATGTTGCTATTTCTAAATGATCCCTGATCATATATCATATGAGGAACAAATATGATTCAAAGATCAGCATATGTATTGATTGATGATCATGTCTCATGGATCATGGTATGGAGATACCAAATCAATAATATGGACATGTGATAGTGAACATATGTTGGATAGACCTGCCATGAGACACTGCAGAGATTCCATGTGTCATCAGTTGGTCTCAAGTAGTGTTTATGTGGAATCCTTAGACTTGAGATCATCATGGTTCTCAACATGCGTAGTAGCTTATTTTGGGACTACTAAACACTACTCCGTAACTGGGTAGTCATAAAAGTAGTCTTGGTTTGCCATGAAACATGTAGTGGGATGTGAATGATCAAGATAGAATTTACCCTCCTTATGGGAGAGATATCTCTGGGCCCTCGATGTAATGGATTATGAAAGTGCATGGCCATGCCAAGGTGATTGAGGAGTCAATCACGCTTTATAATCCATCACGGAATCGAGAGAGTGATTGAGCTATTAAGAGGATGACACAGTCTCGCCTTGAGCTTAATCTATATCGTGAGGCAAAGGGATTCGTACATGAGAACATTACGAGTTCAGCGATATGATCTTTACATATACTTTGGGGTTAATATGTCTTGCTAGAGGCCGCTATTAACGTGGTGACCGGAAAGGTGTTTCGGTCGCGACCAAGTATACGTGAACCTGCTGTGGTCGCACACTTAACGGGTTGGAACACTAATTCAATGTGATTCGGATGTGGGCTCAATTCGGATAGAGATCCGAATAGACTCCTATTGGGCCTCGGTCCACGAGGCCCAAGTGAGGAGGTCTATATATATGGAGGTGGGGGGCTGAGGGATGCACGCATCTGTTCCTCCCGAGCAAAACCCTAGCCGCCACCTCCCGAGCCAAACCCTAGCCGCTCGCGAGTCTTTGGTACACTCGTGACCGGCGTTCCACCAGGCGTGTGGATACCGGTGGAGGCGCTGCTCGTTGCGGCGTTGATCGGCATCGACAATCTACAGATTGGATCCGCTCGTGGTGTGGTTGATCGCGTGGAGGAGATGATCTGTTCGGGACGATCGGCTACTTCCACTACTACCTCGACGCGCGTGGTTGGATCGGCTTCTCCAACTCTTCTTCATTTGCTGCTGCGTCTAGTGGTAACGATCTATGATCCCTCCTTAGCATGATGTCCTGGTGTGCGCGGTAGAAATTTTTATTTTCTGCTATCGTAGCCTAACGCGGGTTCCTTCGGTGGTATCGAGCCATCTTGCTTAGTTTGCGATCTGGATCAGCGCATATGTTGATATGCGGTTGTAGTAGATTGGATCTATTACGGTCTAGATCAATCGGTTCATGTGATGAATCGATGGTAGCACGGGTTGATGAGATCAATCGGTGAATCGGGGTTAGATGAGGCGCAGATTGTATCACTACTAGTGCCCTAGAGATTGTCTCGGATCGGCATAAGGTGGTTATGTCGAATACTAGTAGGATATGAATCGATAGCCTCGGGCCAATGAAAACTAGTGTCCTAGAGATTGTCTCGGATCGGCATAAGGTGGTTATGTCGAATACTAGTAGGTTACGGATCGATGGCCTCGGCCCGCTGGAAAAACTAGCTTCCTAGAGAATGTCTCGGATCGGCATAAGGTGGTTGTGCGAATAGTTTTTCCATTGCGATTTCATAGATTGGATCTGTAAATTTAGATAGGATGTTCGAGGGCGCTGCCTGAAACCATGAGCCCCCTCGACCCCGCCCACGACCGGCCAGCTGGACGCCGTGCGTACCCGCCTTGTATAGCGTCATGGGTTCACATCGTTAGGTAGAATACGATTCTACGTCTAACTTGTTTTTGCAGAGAATGATGTGAATAGTATGGCCCTATATCTTATTGGAATGTATGAGATGTATGTGATGCATGTAACATTCGTTCGTGGCCTGCGTGTCATGATTATTTCAGCTATTGTTAGCTGTCTTTATTGTATTTAACGACCTGCGTGTCGACCTTAATGCTTGAATCTATCTTTGTAATCTTCAATTTCTAGCTATTATAGGTAGTAGCCTAGTTTTGAGGTTACACGCTTTCAAGCATGGTGGCCTAAAGGAGTGATGTGGAGGATGGAGATCGTCTACACCTACATGGAGATGGAGATCACCAATTTTTCGGCCATACTTGATGGGAACGGGGTCCCGATCTTCCAACAGGTTCTGGGTAAGTTCGATTTGGTGGAGGCGCGACACAAATCGATCCGGCTTCCGAACGACACGTTCCGAACCCCGCAATCGCAGCACCACGTCTCCTCAGGTTATCAACCGTGCGCAGCCCGGTTGACCTCGCCAAGAAGGCTAATCCTCGCCTGCGAATCGAAGAACACAAGCAAGAACAAGGAAGAACACAACTGAATTGCAGATGGATAGATTTAGCACTCGAAAGTTGGGGTCTCACAAACCGATGAACGGCGAATCTGTTCAAAGACAAATCAATCTAAGCAAAACCCAAACCCTAATGGTGGGGGTGACGGCTGGATATAAAGGAGTTAGGGGCGTGCAAAACCCCTGGACGCGCCCCTAATGGGCTCCAACACGATACAAAGCCGATCGGCCCAAAAGACGGTGGCGCAGCACCCTGACAGATTCTGAATGCCCACTTGTTTCGACGATTTCCGTTGACTCGGAAGGAATTTTGACATGGGACCAAATCCATTAGAAAGGTGGTCTTCTCAGCTTTCCATACATATGTAGAACGTCCAAAACGGAGTCCGGATACGATCTGGGCGTCCATTTTAGTGCGGACTGATCCTGGACTCCGAATTGGATTCGAAGTCGGTTTGAGTTGGGCCTCCAACATGATTCGACCGTCCTTGCTGGACTTGTGCGCCCCGTAGCCCTTCTCCAAGTACTTCCAGGTCCTCTCCATGGTTCCTAATCATAATTAAATCATTAGGTAGCAATCTATTCTCAATTGAACAAAAAGAAGTACTTAGGAACGAGCTCACCTGTAAATTCAATTGTCGGGCGCGAGCTCTAGTGATTGGTCCTTGAATGTCAAGTGGAGGAGTGTTGTGTGTAACCGAAGAAGTGATGTCCTCATCATCCTCCCCTCTTGAAGCGGAGTTGTCCTCAACTCAGCCTCATCTTCATCTCCCAAGTATGGTTTCAAATCTGAAATGTTAAAGGTGGGACTAACCCCAAACTCGGGAGGCAACTCAAGTGTATATGCATATCATTTATCTTCTCAACTATCTTAAAAGGACCAGCAGCTCTAGGCATCAATTTTGATTTTCTTAACTCAGGAAATCTATCCTTTCTCAAGTGCAACCAAACAAAATCACCCGGTTCAAGTTTAACTTCCTTTCTACCTTTACTACCAGCAATCCTATATTTGTCATTCATTTTTTCAATGTTGGCCTTAGTAGTCTCATGCATTTTGACAATAAAATCAGCACGCGCTTAGCATCATTATGAACTCTCTCACTAGTAGGCAAAGGTAAAATATCAATAGGGGCACGGGGATTGAATCCATACACTACCTGAAAAGGACTTACCTTGGTGGTGGAGTGTTCCGCTCGATTATATGCGAACTCAACATGCGGCAAACACTCTTCCCACAGCTTCAAATTGTTCTTCAAAATAGCTCTCAACATGGTAGACAATGTGCGGTTCACCACCTCAGTTTGGCCATCAGTTTGTGGGTGACATGTTGTAGAGAACAACAACTTTGTACCCAACTTGTTCCATAGAGTACGCCAAAAGTGACTCAAGAACTTGACATCACGATCTGAAACAATAGTAGAAGGCATACCATGCAAACGAACTATCTCTTTGAAAAAGAGGTCAGCAATATGAACGGCATCATCGGTTTTATGACATGGTATAAAGTGAGCCATCTTAGAAAAGCGATCCACAACAACAAAAATACTATCCCTCCCCCTCTTAGTCCTGGGCAATCCTAAAACAAAGTCCATAGAAATATCTGCCCACGGAATAGAAGGAACAGGAAGAGGCATATATAAACCATGTGGATTCAAGCGAGACTTAGCTTTTTGACATGTAGTGCAGCGAGCAACAAACCGCTCAACATCTCGCCTCATCTTTGGCCAAAAGAAGTGTGTGGCCAGAACATCCTCTGTCTTCTTAGCACCAAAATGTCCCATCAAACCGCCTCCATGCGCCTCCTGCAACAACAAAAGACGAACGGATCCAACTGGAATGCATAGGCGGTTAGCTCTAAACAAATACCCATCATTGATCATGAATTTATTCCATGCTTGTCCCTCTTTACAATGCAACAACACATCCTTAAAATCAGCATCAAAAGCATATTGTCCTTTAATAGTTTCAAGACCAAAAATGCGACAATCAAGTTGAGACAACATGGTATAGCGTCGAGACAAAGCATCAAGCAATCACATTATCCTTCCCTTTCTTGTGTTTAATGACATAAGCAAAAGATTCAATAAATTCAACCCACTTAGCATGTCTACGATTCAAATTGGTTTGACTACGAATATGCTTAAGTGATTCATGATCGGAATGAATGACAAATTCTTTAGGCCATAAATAGTGTTGCCACGTCTCTAAAGAACGAACAAGAGCATACAATTCTTTATCATACGTGGAATAATTAAGAGCAGGACCATTCAATTTTTCACTAAAGTAGGCAACAGTTTGCCTTCTTGCATCAAAACACCACCAATACCAATTCCGCTAGCATCACATTCGAGCTCAAAAGTCTTACCAAAATCCGGAAGTTGGAGCAATGGTGCGTGTGTAAGCTTGTCCTTCAAAAGATGAAAGGACTCCTCTTGTGATGGCCCCCAATGGAACACGACGCCGTTCTTTGTCAACTCAATCAATGGTGTCGCAATGGTGCTGAATTCTTTGACAAAGCGGCGATAAAATCCTGCAAGGCCAAGAAAACTCCGCACTTGGGAGACCGTCGTGGGCGTGGGCCAACTCCATATCGCCTCCACCTTGGCTCTATCAACCTCAATGCCCTGTGGAGTCACAACATAGCCAAGAAAAGAGACTCGATCCGTGCAAAAGGTGCACTTGTCAAGGTTACCAAACAAACGTGCATCTCTCAAAGCATTAAAAACAGCACGTAAGTGATTCAAATGTTCATCCATGGACTTGCTATAAATCAAGATATCATCAAAGTAAACGACCACAAATTTGCCAATGAAAGGACGTAAAACCTCGTTCATTAATCTCATGAAAGTGCTAGGTGCATTAGTTAACCCAAAAGGCATGACTAACCACTCATACAAGCCGAACTTAGTTTTAAAAGCAGTTTTCCATTCATCGCCAAGTTTCATTCTTATTTGGTGGTATCCACTCACGCAAGTCAATCTTTGTGAAAATTATAGCACCACACAACTCATCAAGCATGTCGTCTAGCCTAGGAATAGGATGACGATACCTTATAGTAATGTTGTTAATGGCTCTACAATCTACACACATACGCCAAGAACCATCTTTTTTGGGAACCAAAAGAACAGGAACAACACAAGGACTAAGGCTCTCACGCACGTACTCCACGGTCCAAAAGGTCTTGGACTTGTCACCGAATCTCCTTAGTCTCTTCAGATTGGTCCCAGACGGCGCACGGTTTGGCGGACTCGCTCCAGGATCAAATCAATCTGGTGCTCAATCCCTCTAATGGGTGGAAGTCCCGGAGGTATCTCATTAGGAAAACATCTCTAAACTCCTGCAAAGGTTAGTGACAGAGCAGGCAAAGTGCAAGGCATATTATCAAGAGAAAATAAGGCATCTTTGCACACAAAAGCATAGCATGTATCATGAACATCATCAATTTCAGCAAGGTCTGATTTTGTGGCAAGCATAACAGAATTTTTCAAATGGATTACTTGCTGTTTTTCAGATTTATCATGTTCCTTTGTATCATTAGCAGCAGCAACTCTCTCCTATCGGCCTCTATAATCTCAATGGGTCAAAGGCAGTAAAGTAACTTTCTTTCCCTTATGCATAAAAGTGTATTTGTTACTACTACCATGGTGTAAAGCATCATTATCAAATTCCCAAGGTCGACCCAATAAAAGAGAGCATGCTTGCATGGGAACCACATCACAATCAACATGATCAACATACCCACCAATGGAAAAATGGACTCGGCATGTTTGTGTTACCTTAGCTTTTCCAGAATCATTTAACCACTGAATATGATATGGATGGGGATGCGGTCGCGTGGTCAAGCCAAGCTTCTTGACCAAATCAGAACTCACCAAGTTGTTGCAGCTTCCTCCATCAATGATGACACGTGCACGCCGGTTCTTGATTGCGAAGAAAGTCTGAAACAAATTATGGCGTTGAAGCTTATCGGGTTGTTGTACCTGTGTGCTGAGGACTCGCTGCACAATGATGCTCCGTAGCGTCGCTGTGGACGCCCCACCAAGGACCAAGTCGTCATCACCACCGCCATTGTCGTCCGAGGCAGCAGCAACATCATCATCCTCCTCGACATCTGAAGTGCTGATGTAGCCTCCATCTTCTGTGGCGATGTATGCCCGTTGGCTAGGGCAATTCTTCTGCACATGACCAAGCCCATGGCAGCGGTTGCATTGAATGTCGGAGGAGCGGCCCGTTGAAGCCACGGAAGAAGAACTCTTGGCTGGAACTCGCAAAGAATTTTTGTAGCATCCGCAGCGTGTCGTGGAAGGTGGCTTCGGTGGCGCTGCTGCAATCTTGTTCACAGTGGTGGAGGAGAACGAAACTCAAGAAGACTTGGGCAGTCCCGTCGATGTAGTCGTGCGCGCGTGTAGAAGGGTCGTCCGGTGCTTGCCTTTGCTGATTCCTTGCGTCCCGCAATTCTTTTCTGCAAGCATAGCAAGCTGGAACAACTGGTTGTGATGAGTAAATTCTTTATAATCAACAATGTCCTGAATTTCACGGCGTAACCCCGTAGAAACGACAAATCTTATCATCCGTGTCCTCAGCAACCCCACAACGCATCATACCCTTTTGAAGCTCAAAGATAATAGTCCCGAACGTAACGATCACCTTGTTCTAAGCGCTGCAATTTTTTCGCAAATCAAGTTTATATGTGGGAGGAACAAAACGATTACGCATATCTTCTTTTAACTGTTCCCATGTATCAGGTTGTAAGCGCATGTTACTTAGTTCATTCCATCAGATAATAGCAAAGTCCTTAAACTCACTAGTAGCTTGTCTAACTCTATGTTGTTCAGGAACCAAGTGAGAATTAAATTTCTGCTCTACCGTCATCTCCCAATCAAGATATATATCAGCATCGTAAAGACCAGCAAAAGATGGAATGGTAAACTTGACTTTAGCAAAAGGGTCGTCGTTACCATGACGGTTCGGTTATTACCTCCCATACCATGTCGGTTTTGTTGAAGACGCCGACGTAGTCGTGCATCTTGTGTTGCCCACGATCAATGTTGCCATCCGCATCATACATCGTGTCATCATCGGGACGATGGCCATCATTGACAGTGGCGGCGTGCCTCAATGTGTCCATCCGACCGGTGAGGTCGACCAACCGCCGCTCCACCCGCTCAATGCCTTCCGTGGTGTTCAACTTGGCAATGGCGGCGACGATGGTGTCCATTCTCGCGCCGAGTGAAGCATTTTGTTTGTCGAGCGCAGCTTGTAGCTGGCCGCGACTAACACACTCGTTGAAATCGACCGGTGTCTCGCCCCCTTCGTCTCCTGCCATGGTTAGTGGAAACACAGGGAAAACAAAAGGATTATCCCTATCAACTACAAATGAAGGGCAGTGGGATCTCGCAAAGGAAGTGTCTTACCAAGCTCTTACAAGTGTTCTTACCAAAGCAGCAGGTGGTACAACCGGTGGCTGGTTCGTGAAACCATGACGAGCGTGGAGTACGATTGCAAGGGTCAAAACTGTGCTATCCGTATAGATATATGGAGCTTGGAAGGCCAAATATGTCGTGGAACACAAATCAATAACAGATAGTAATGCTGAATAAATGTCCAAAGCACTGGTCCTAGTTGCTGGCCTAAATGTGTCCTATATCGTTGTTAGGATATGATGAACAAGGAGTCAAGATCGAATAGTAAGGCAAAGACAAAGAACAAAGATGGCGAGCATCGAGAGAATTAATGCAGCATAAGCACAAAACAAAAGAATTTCTGTCACCTAAAACTGTGCTCTTTCTTTTTTTTCTCTTTTTTTTCTTTTTTGTTCTTTTTTCTTTTAGGCACGGAACTCAGGTGCCTTTGCTCTCAGGCAAAACCAGGTGCCGAAATTTTTCTTTTTTGTTTCTTTTTTCTGTTATTTTTTTCACAAAGCAGAGCACAGAAATAGGAACCACACAAAGTTTCACCTCAATCTAATGTAAGGTGTGGCCTACAGAAAATAATGAATGTGCTGGAAATTCGGTGAATCAAATTCAGAGCTCGAGTACTGCACTTTCCAGGCCGAATTTGGGCAAAATAAATTCGCCGAAACCTGACAATGTCAGGTCGGTTTCAGATGCAAAATTTAATTTCACCCAATTTCAAAAAAAAATCTCCTGATTTCGAGTCCGTATGCAAAAGTTATGGCCGTTTCAAGACGGGACTCCGAGTTATGGTTTTTGTGGAGGCCGAAACGAAATCGGGTGGAGGGAATTGGTGGAAATTGGTGGCGGAAGCTCGGGGAATGGTGGGGGATGATACTGTGTGATCACGAGACACGAAGGATGACTCAAACAGAGGGTGGGATATGGGTGGGAAAACAAAAACAGAGGGTGGAAAACGCAATGGATGACGACTAGGGTTTGTATGGGATGAAGCGGAAGCAAGACAACCCGAAATAAAACACAATCTAAACCAGCAACACAACTCGACTAAGGACACAAACTCAACACTACGGACTCTGGAATCAAATTGTGCAAAGACTAAACGAGATCTAGGACAGGAAACAACCTATGACTACAATTGTTTTTTGTAGGGCTTTTTCATGGACTCTAGGATGAAACCGAAAACAACAAAGGAGGGTAACGCGAACCTGAAGGAACACCTGAAGCTCTGATACCACTTGATGGGAATGGGGTCCTGATCTTCCAACAGGTTCTAGGTAAGTTCGATTTGGTGGAGGCGCGACACAAATCGATCCGGCTTCCGAATGACACGTTCCGAACCCCGCAATCGCAGCACCACGTCTCCTCAGGTTATCAACCGTGCGCAGCCCGGTTGACCTCGCCAAGAAGGCTAATCCTCGCCTGCGAATCGAAGAACACAAGCAAGAACAAGGAAGAACACAACTGAATTGCAGATGGATAGATTTAGCACTCGAAAGTTGGGGTCTCACAAACCGATGAACGGCGAATCTGTTCAAAGACAAATCAATCTAAGCAAAACCCAAACCCTAATGGTGGGGGTGGCAGCTGGATATAAAGGAGTTAGGGGCGTGCAAAACCCCTGGACGCGCCTCTAATGGGCTCCAACACGATACAAAGCCGATCGGCCCAAAAGACGGTGGCGCAGCACCCTGACAGATTCTGAACGCCCACTTGTTTCGACGATTCCCGTTGACTCAGAAGTAATTTTGACATGGGACCAAATCCATTGGAAAGGTGGTCTTCTCAGCTTTCCATACATATGTAGAACGTCCAAAACGGAGTCTGGATGCGATCTGGGCGTCCATTTTAGTGCGGACTGGTCCTGGACTCCGAATTGGATTCGAAGTCGGTTTGAGTTGGGCCTCCAACATGATTCGACCGTCCTTGCTGGACTTGTGCGCCCCGTAGCCCTTCTCCAAGTACTTCCAGGTCCTCTCCATGGTTCCTAATCATAATTAAATCATTAGGTAGCAATCTATTCTCAAATGAACAAAAAGAAGTACTTAGGAACGAGCTCACCTGTAAATTCAATTGTCGGGCGCGAGCTCTAGTGATTGGTCCTTGAATGTCAAGTGGAGGAGTGTTGTGTGTAACCGAAGAAGTGATGTCCTCATCAATACTACTTCATAGTTAAATATGTTTATCTGTGATATTATCTATCTTATTCTTTTGCAATGATATGTTGCTTTGGTAGGATAGAATCCCTCATAGAATTAGGTGTTCATGCCCTTCCATATGTTGCACCAAAAGATGATGATCACCGCATGGTAGGTCTACCAAAGTAGAGTGCCGTCGGTTATCATCATTATTTGGGGTAGATGTCGGACATCTACATGCGGAAGCATTTGGTTTACTTAACAAGGTTATCAAAACAGTTTTGGACCTTGGGGCATAGGTTGGGGCCGGGGCATGTTGATGTCACCCAACAAGCAAGAGTCACATAGGGATGTGATTAGCAAGGTGTTGCTTACCCATGTCACTAGTTTTCTAGCCGTGATGCCAAAGCTCACTAGGAATTAGTGAAATGAGGATCTTGACCCACTATGTAACTTAGAGGGAGTTTTGTTGCAAAACACATAGTGGGAGTCTTTTGTTAAATAGTTTAATAAAAGATGAACATAAACATAGTGCTAAACTTTGCATATTCTTGTGTTGTAGATCATGTCAACTAACGCCACATCCAGCACTTTTAATTTGCGATCTATTCTTGAGAAAGAAAAACTCAATGGAACGAACTTTATGGATTGGTATCGCAACTTGAGAATTGTTCTCAAGCAAGAGCGCAAGGAGTATGTCCTTGAGTCTCCTTATCCCGATGACTTGCCCGATAATGCTCTCATGCTGCACGGAGAGCTTATGAGAAGCAAATGAATGATTGCCTTGATGTGAGCTGTCTCATGCTTGCCACAATGTCCTCTGAGCTTGTAAGCAATATGAGAACACAGATGCCTACAATATCATTGTGGGGTTGCGTGGTATGTTTGAGAACCAAGCAAGGGTGAGAGGTTCAACACTTCAAAGTCCTTGTTTGCGTGCGAGCTTGCGAGAAGGAATCCGTCACCCTCATGTGATTAAGATGATTGGCTACATTGAGAGTCCGGAAAAGCTTGGTTTTCCCCTTAGCCAAGAGTTGGCTACGATGTGATTCTCCGATCGCTCCCCGAGCTTTGAGCCATTCATACCGAACTATCACATGAACAACATGGATAAGACCTTGGTGAGTTGCATGGGATGCTAAAAGTCGCGAGGAAAGCATTAAGAAAAGCAGCAATCATGTGATGATGATGCAGAAAGGCAAGGGCAAGCCCAATATCAAGAAAGGCGCGGTCAAAAGAAAGTTAGCTCCCGATGAGATCGCGAGCAGTTCTAAGGCCAAGCAAGTCAAGAAGGGCGCTGCTCCTAATGCAGATTGTTACTACTGTAAGCAATCAGGACATTGGAAAAGGAACCCAAAGTACTTGGAGGATCTTGAGAAGAAGAAGGAAGTACGACTTCCTCCGTATAAATGTTATAGAGATCAATCTTGCTACTTCATCCACTCGATTCTTGGGTATTTGATACCGGATCGGTTGCTCACATTTGCAAATCGTTGCGGGGCTAAGAAGAAGTAGAAGTTTGAGGAGGAGCGAAGTGGATCTTCGCGTTGGCAATGGAGCAAAAGTTGTGCGCGTCGCTGTTGGCACCATGCCATTGTCTTTACCTTCGTGATTAGTTTTGGAATTGAATAATTGTTATTGTGTTCCATCTCTTTCCAAGAACATTATTTCGCTTCATGTTTGCAAGCGTAAGGTTATGACTTTAGATCTGTGAACAATGGTTGTTCTCTTTATTTCAAAGATATGTTCTATTGTCATACTCCATTGGTGAATGGGTTATATGTTCTTACTCTTGAAGAGTCACCGGTCTATAACATTAATGCAAACAGCAACGCTTGAATGATTTGAATCCCACATTTATTTGGCATTTGTCGCTTAGGTCACATAAATGAGAAACGCATGGAGAAGCTCCATAGAGATGGTATTCTGCACTCATTTGATTTTGAATCATTTGAGACATGCGAATCTTGTTTACTTGGCAAGATGACAAAGGCACCTTTCACCGGTCAAGGTGAACGGGCAAGTGACTTATTGGCACTCGTACATTCGATGTATGTGGACCAATGAGCTCAACAACGAGAGGTGGTTTTCAGTACTTCATAACTTTTACTGATGACTTTAGTAGATATGGGTATATCTACCTCATGAAGCATAAGTCTGAATCCTTTGAAAAGTTCAAAGAATTCCAAAATGAAGTGCAAAATCATTTAGGCAAGACAATCAAGTTTCTACGATCCGATCGTGGAGGCGAGTATTTGAGCCATGAGTTTGGCAATCATCCAAGGATTGTGGAATTGTTCCACAATTGACTCCGCCAGAACACCTCAATGGAATGGGGTATCTGAACGGAGAAATCGCACCTTATTAGATATGGTGCGCTCCATGATGAGCCAAAGTGATCTTCCGTTGCCTTTTTGGGGGTACGCTCTTGAAACAGCCACTTTCACACTAAACAGGGTTCCATCAAAATCAGTAGAAAAGACACCATATGAGATGTGGACAGGACAACGTCCTAGCTTGTCTTTTCTTAAGATTTGGGGATGTGAGGCTTATGTAAAACGTTTACAATCTGATAAGCTCAGTCCTAAATCTGATAAATGCTTCTTTATCGGGTATCCTAAAAATGTTTCAGCTCCTACAGAACCACAACAGGATGAACAAACTGTTGAAGAACCTGTTGTGGACACACCGGCACCACGTAGGTCAGAGAGGTCACGTCGTGCACCTGAGAGGTACATGTTCTTGACTACTCAACAACGGGACATATTGTTGTTAGACAACGATGAGCCTAAGACCTATGAAGAAGCGATGGTGGGACCAGACTCTGAGAAATGGCTTGAAGCCATGAGATCCAAATTGAATCCATGCACGAGAATCAAGTTTGGAACTTGGTTGATCCACCGATGGTGTTAAAACCATTGAGTGCAAATGGATTTTCAAGAAAAGATAGACATAGATGGAAATGTTCACATCTATAAAGCGCGACAGGCCAAAGGTTTCAAACAAATTCAAGGTGTTGATTATGATGAAACTTTTTCACCCGTCGCAATGCTAAAGTCTATTCGATCATTCTAGCGATTGCTGCTTATTTCGACTATGAAATATGGCAAATGGATGTCAAAACAGTTTTCCTTAATGGAAATCTAAGTGAGGATGTGTACATGACACAGCCCACGGGTTTTGTCGATCCACAATCACCGAAAGATATGCAAGCTGCAAAGATCCATTTATGGATTAAAGCAGCATCTCGGAGTTGGAACATTCGTTTTGATGAAGTAATCAAAGGGTTTGGTTTCATCAAGAACGAAGAAGAGCCTTGTGTTTACAAAAGGCTAGTGGGAGCGCACTCGTGTTTCGGTTTTATATGTGGATGACATATTACTGATCGGAAATGACATTCCTATGCTCGAATCTGTTAAGTCTTCATTGAAAAATAGTTTCTCTATGAAACACTTAGAGAGGCGGCATATATTCTGGGCATCAAGATCTATAGGGATAGATCAAGAAGGCTAATTGGATTAAGCCAAGATACGTACATTGACAAGGTGTTGAAAAGGTTCAACATGCAGATTCCAAGAAAGGCTTCCTACCTATGTCACATGGTATAAATCTTAGCAAGAGTCGTGTCCTAGTACACCGATGAGCGGGATAAAATGAATGCGATTCCATATGCTTCGCTATGGGGTCCATTATGTATGCCATGCTTTGTACACGCCCGGATGTCTCGTATGCTTTAAGTGCTACAAGTAGATACCAATCGATCCAGTGAAAGTCACCGGATTGCCGTAAAGAACATCTTGAAGTACTTGAGAAGAACTAAAGATGTGTTCCTCGTCTATGGGGGTGAGGAAGAGCTCGTTGTAAATGGTTACACCGATGCTAGCTTCCAAACCGACAAAGATGATTTCAGATCGCAACTGATTTGTGTTCTGCTGAACGGCGGTGCGGTGAGTGGAAGAGTTCCAAGCAGAGACGGTTGCTGATTCTACAACAGAAGCCGAGTACATAGCAGCTTCAAAGGCGCTAAAGAGGTCGTTTGGATCAAGAAATTTGTTTCGAGCTTGGTGTGGTGGCTAGTGCCTCCAGCCCAATGGACCTCTCTGTGACAATAGTGGGGCCATTGCGCAAGCCAAGGAGCCTAGATCGCACTGTAAGTCCAAGCACATTCTACGGCGATTTCATCTCATCCGCGAGATTGTGGAGAGAGGCGATGTGAAGATATGCAAAGTACAAACGGATTTGAACATTGCAGATCCGTTGACAAAGCCGCTTCCCACCAAAGCATGAGGCTCACACTAGGGCAATGGGTATTAGATACCTACATGGTTGACTCTAGTGCAAGTGGGAGATCATTGGTGATATGCCCTAGAGGCAACATGGAGATGTTGAATATATCACATACTATGTTTATGATACATTGCTTTGTTCCTTGAAATAGACATTATCATTATTGATCAATGAGTATGTGACTTATTCATGAGACTCTTAATGCCAAAATGTTGCTATTTCTAAATGATCCCCGATCATATATCATATGAGGAACAAATATGATTCAAAGATCAGCATATGTATTGATTGATGATCATGTCTCATGGATCATGGTATGGAGATACCAAATCAATAATATGGACATGTGTTAGTGAACATATGTTGATAGACCCGCCATGAGACAACGCAGAGATTCCATGTGTCATCGGTTGGTCTCAAGTAGTGTTTATGTGGAATCCTTAGACTTGAGATCATCATGGTTCTCAACATGCGTAGTAGCTTATTTTGGGACTACTAAACACTACTCCGAATCGGGTAGTCATAAAAGTAGTCTTGGATTTGCCATGAAACATGTAGTGGGATGTGAATGATCAAGATAGAATTTACCCTCCTTATGGGAGAGATATCTCGGGCCTCGATGTAATGGATTATGAAAGTGCATGGCCATGCCAAGGTGATTGAGGAGTCAATCACGCTTTATAATCCATCACGGAATCGAGAGAGTGATTGAGCTATTAAGAGGATGACACAGTCTCGCCTTGAGCTTAATCTATATCGTGAGGCAAAGGGATTCGTACATGAGAACATTACAGTTCAAATGATATGATCTTTACATATACTTTGGGGTTAATATGTCTTGCTAGAGGCCGCTATTAACGTGGTGACCGGAAAGGCGTTTCGGGTCGCGACCAAGTATACGTGAACCTCTGGTCGCACACTTAACGGGTTGGAACACTAATTCGAATGTGATTCGGATGTGGGCTCAATTCGGATAGAGATCCGAATAGACTCCTATTGGGCCTCGGTCCACGAGGCCCAAGTGAGGAGGTCTATATATATGGAGGTGGGGGTGAGGATGCACGATCTGCTCCTCCCGAGCAAAACCCTAGCCGCCACCTCCCGAGCCAAACCCTAGCCGCCGTGAGTCTTTGGTACACTCGCGACCGCGTTCCCACCGGACGTGTGGATACCGGTGGAGGCGCCGCTCGTTGCGGCGTTGATCGGCATCGACAATCTACGATTGATCCGCTCGTGGTGTGGTTGATCGCGTGGAGAGACGATCTGTTCGGACGATCGGCTACTTCCACTACTACCTCGACGCGCGTGGTTGGATCGGCTTCTCCAACTCTTCTTCCGCTGCGCTGCGCGTCTAGTGGTAACGATCTATGATCCCTCCTTAGCATGATGTCCTGGTGTGCGCGGTAGAAATTTTTATTTTCTGCTATCGTAGCCTACGCGCGTTCCTTCAGTCCAGACGCGACCACAGAAGCGCGAAGGACCGTCAGCACGCGGCCCCCCAGTGGCCTCCCGCTGTGTGGCAACCCGCGCGCAAAGTAACTGTGGGGCATATGATTCGACACGCGTCTCTAGGACGGAGCCTCTGCCCCGGTAGGAACACCCCGGTCTCGGGCTTGACCTTGGCCCGCAGTGCGGTAACCCCCAGTGCTCTGCCCCAAAACTGGCAAAAACCCAGCCGCCTAGGCCTACCGGCGGTTTGGGGGTCTCGGCACGACAGCTCGTGGCAGCAGGAAGTGGCGGAACATGGCCAGATGTCGTACGATGTGCCATTCCTCGCCCGCCCTGTGTCCCCCTTCCCTAGGGAAGGGGCGAGCGGCCGCAATCACGCAACCGCTGACATCCCGCGGCGGGTCAATCACAAACCGCCGCGTGCCCCATACGCGCCAGGACGAGCCGCGCGATATGACAGCCTAATGTTGACAGGTCAGGGCACGGCACAATTTTAAGAACCATTAAAGCGCATTACGGACCCATGATGTTGTAGTCACCGCAAGCGCAGCGGTGCCCGCGGCGCGAAGACTCAGCTCGGACTACACCTTCGAGCCGCTACAGCGACAGGCTCCAGTCCCGGCTGCGGCTTCCGAGCACGCGCGTCTACTTCGACTAGGCGCCAGCTTCGCGGCCACCCGTTCGAAGGGTAAGGAACGGAGCGCGCGTGTCTACTTCGACTAGGCGCCAGCTCCGCTGCCACCCGTTCGGAGGGTGAGGGACGGAGCGCGCGCGTCTACTTCGACTAGGCGCCAGCTCCGCTGCCACCCGTTCGGAGGGCGAGGGACGGAACGCGCGCGTCTACTTCGCAGGGTTACGGACGGAACACGTGCGTCTACTTCGACTAGGCGCCAGCTCCGCCGCCACCCGCTCGAAGGGTAAGGGGCGGACCACGCCTGTCTACTTCGACTAGGCGCCAGCTCCGCTGCCACCCGTTCGAAGGGTGAGGGACGGAGCGCGCGCGTCTACTTCGACTAGGCGCCAACTCCGCTGCCACCCGTTCGAAGGGTAAGGGACGGATCGCGCGCGTCTACTTGGACTAGGCGTGAGCTCCGCTGCCACCCATTCGAAGGGTAAGGGACGGAGCGCGCGCGCGTCTACTTCGACTAGGCGCCAGCTCCGCTGCCACCCGTTCGAAGGGTAAGGGACGAACGCGCGCGCCTGCGCCGACCAGACGCCAGCCCGCGCCACCCGCTCAAGGGTAAGGGACGGCGCGCGCCTCGCCGACAAGCGCCACTCCGCGCCACCCGTTTGAAGGGTAAGGGACGCAGTGCGCGCCTCTACTTCGACTAGGCGCCAGCTCCGCTGCCACCCGTTCGAAGGGTAAGGGACGGAGCGCGCACGTCTACTTCGACTAGGCGCCAGCTCCACTGCCACCCGTTCGGAGGATGAGGGACGGAGCGCGAGCGTCTACATTGACTAGGCGCCAGCTCCGCTACCACCCGTTCGGAGGGTGAGGGACGGAGCGCGCACGTCTACTTGGACTAGGCGCCAGCTCCTCTACCACCCGTTCGAAGGGTCAGGGACGGAACGCGCGCGTCTACTTGGACTAGGCGCCAGCTCCGCTGCCACCCGTTCGAAGGGTAAGGGACGGAGCGCGCTTACTTCGACTAGGCGCCAGCTCCCCTGCCACCCGTTCGAAGGGTAAGGGACGGAACGCGCGCATCTACTTCGACTAGGCGCCAGCTCCGCTGCTACCCGTTCGAACGGTAAGGGACGGAGCGCCGCGTCTACCGACCAGGCGCCGCTCCCGCCACTCGCTCGAAGGGTAAGGGACGGACGCGGCGTCTACCGACCAGGCGCCACCCGCTCCACCCGCTCGGAGGGTGAGGGACGGAACGCGCGCGCGTCTGACCACTGGCGCCACTCGCGCCACCGGTTCGGCGGGTAGGGACGAACGCGCGCCTACGCCCGACCAGGCGCCAGCTCCGCTGCCACCCGTTTGAAGGGTAAGGGACGGAGCGCGGCGCTCGTCTTTCGACCAGACGCCACCCACCGCCACCCTTCGAAGGGTAAGGGACGGAGCGCGCGTCTCACCGACCAGGCGCCACCCGCGCCACCGGCTCGAAGGGTAAGGGACGGAACGCGCGCGTCTACTTCGACCAGACGCCACCTCGCCGCCACCCGCTCGAAGGTAAGGGACGGCGGGCGCGTCTGCCGACAAGGTGCCAGCTCCGCGCCACTGCTTGAAGGTAAGGCGCGCGGCGCGCGCCTCTGCCGACCACGCGCCAGCCGCGCCACCCGCTCAAGGGTAAGGGACGAGCGCGCGACGCTCATTGACCAGGCGCCAGCTCGCCGCCACCCGCTCGAGGATGAGGACTTAGCGCGAGCGTCTCACTTTGACTAGGCGCCAGCCCGCTACCACCCATTCGGAGGGTGAGGGACGGAGCGCGCCGCCTACTTGGTCAGGCGCCACCCGCTACCACCCGCTCGAGGGTCGGGACGAACGCGCGCCTACCCGACCAGGCGCCAGCTCGCCGCCACCCGCTCGAAGGGCAAGGGACGGAGCAGCGCTTCTGCCGACTGGTGCCGCCCCCGCCACCCGTTCGAAGGGTAAGGGACGGAACGCGCGCGTCTACTTCGACTAGGCGCCAGCTCCGCTGCTACCCGTTCGAAGGGTAAGGGACGGAGCGCCGCGCGTATTTCGACCAGGCGCCGGCTCCCGCCACTCGCTCGAAGGGTAAGGGACGGACGCGCGTCTTTCGACCAGGCGCCAGCTCGCCGCCACCCGCTCGTAGGGTGAGGGCGAACGCGCGCGTCGCCTGACTAGGCGCCAGCCGCGCCACCGGTTCGGCGGGTAAGGGACGAACGCGCGACGCCTACGCCGACCAGGCGCCAGCTCGCCGCCACCCGCTCGAGGGTAAGGGACGGAGCGCGTCGTCTTTCGACCAGGCGCCCGGCTCCACGCCACCCGTCGAAGGGTAAGGGACGGAGCGCGCACGTCTACTTCGACTAGGCGCCAGCTCCACTCCCACCCGTTCGGAGGGTGAGGGACGGAGCGCAAGCGTCTACTTCGACTAGGCGCCAGCTCCGCTGCCACCCGTTCGCAGGGTAAGGGACGGAACGCATGCGTCTACTTCGACTAGGCACCAGCTCCGCTGCCACCCGTTCTGAGGGTGAGGGACGGAACGCGCGCGTCTACTTCGACTAGGCTCCAGCTCCGCTGCCACCCGTTTGAAGGGTAAGGGACGGAACGCACGCGTCTACTTCGACGAGGCGCCAGCTTCGCGGCCACCCGTTCGAAGGGCTAGGCCTCGCCGTTTCCATGCATAAGCATGATATGCGAGCAGGATCCTGTGGACGTCCAGGGATTACGCACCAAGCTGTGATGTATTCCCGTAAATAGGCCGTCTATTGTTCATCGGTGCTCGCTGATACTAGCGTCAGTAGACGCAGTCATCAAACGCAGATGAACAATAGTTGGCCTATATGTGAGAAGATAACCGCGTGCAGGTACATGGTGAGCAACCGGGGGCACCAAGGAACAGCCCGCAACACCAACATATTTATACCCGCGCTCACCCAGCGAGGAGCTGCCAGGCTGGCGGAGGCCAATCGGTGGCGCGCCAATCGACGGGAGCGCAAGCGATGGGTACCCGGTGGTCCAACTGCCCGCGATGGGCAGCTGCAACTGCTCAGCGCCAGAAAGGCGCGCACTGCAAAGCCGACAGACGCCACAATAGCTCCCCTACCGCGTGCCCCGCTTTCCTGGGGAAGAGGCGAACGGCCGTGGTCACGCAACCGCTCACATCCCACGGTGCACCAATTATAAACCGCCGCGTGTCCCACCCGCGGGAAGGCAGGCTGCACGACGCGACAGCCTGCCCTCTGACAGGCCAGGCATCGGCATGATTCCAGCGGTCATTTAAAGTGCACTACCAGACCGCGAGGTCACAACAGCTCCGAAGCGCGGCGGTGTCAGTGGTGCGAGGCCCGCCTGTACCGCTGCGTCCACCACGGCTCCGTCTACGCCCCCGAACCCCCACGCAGCCAAGCACCAGTTCCGGCATCTACCTTGACTAGGCGCCAGCTCCGCTGCCGCCCGTTCGAAGGGTAAAGGATGGAGCGCGCGCGCGCGTCTACCTCGACTAACCGATCCCGACATCGGCTTCGGCTTCGGCCTCAGACCGCGGGCTCCACAGCGCACTAAGGCTCCACAGATTCAGAAGAGTTCACAGGCCGCAGGGACGGAGGGGGCCAAAGGACTCGACAACATGGCTTCGGCCCCGTGAAGCCCTTCACCATGAGAGGCTCCTGTTGTAGGGGTGGCCCCCACCTAAGCCCAGCAGGCCTGTTAGCAGGCTATAGGGCCCAAAATGGGACATGTGTAATGACTAAAATACCCCTCACAGGGATGTACTGATGAAAGGGCATAATTGTAAAAGCATACCCCATATGAATATATATACCAAGGGGAGGCTATGGGAGAGACTTCACTTCTCCCAACTTTCCACTACCACATCACTCTCTGTTTGGTCTGTAACCACAACAGATATGGATGTGGATGTTTCTTGTATTTCAACCCAAGTTTAGTGCAAAGTTATTTACTAGCCAAGTTGTGACAACTACCACCATCAATAATAACCTTGCAACACTTACCATCTTTGCTTACCTAAGCTCTTATTTGGAAGAGGTTGCAGCGTTGCTCAAGGTTGGATTTGGCTTGAACACTCAATACCAAAGGGGTACACATAAGGATAGGAACAGACTCAGGGTCACAATACCCATCCTCATGTGTCTCCTCGCCTCTTTCTCCCCCATGGCCATCCTCATTTGCCTCGAAATTAGCAAGGTACTCTCCAGCTTCATCACTAGTAGAATCATACTCTCCATTCTCAGTTATCAATATTACATTGTTATTTGGACAATCCCTTTGCATATGTCCATGACCAACACACTTGAAGGATTGGATGGAGCTACTCTTGGCTATAGAACCAACAAAAGATGATGATGAAGGGGTTGGTCCTCTCTTTGAAATGGAAGGAGTGGCATTCTTTGCACTTGGGGCTGCACATGTATTAGGAGCAAAGCTTTCACTAGATGGATTGGTTTTAAACGAATTGAAATGGGATGTGGATTTACCTCTTGTAGGTGCTATACGAGGAGTGTAGGAAGATAATTTTGAAGCCCTCATATCTTGTTGTACTTGCCTCTCTACCTTGTTGGCTTGATGCACCAACTCCACTATGTTGTTGTAAGGTTGAAACTCGGCAATTCGCTTGATGGGAGGATGCAAACCAGTAAGAAAGCGAGCCATAGTCTGCTCTTCTTGTTCATAAACATTAGCCCTAATCATGGCCATTTCCATATCTTTGTAGTACTCCTCAACCGTGAAACTCCCTTGCTTCAATTGCTGTAATTTATCAAAGAGATCATGTTTGTAATATTTAGGAACAAACCTTGACCTCATGTGGTACTTCATCTTCTCTCATGTAGTAATGGGTAGCTCATTGTTCACCCTCTCATGTAGTAATGGGTAGCCCACAAAATCAATGCATAATCATTGAATTCTAGTCCCACCATGTGGATTTTCTTCTCTTTAGAATAATTGTGCATGCAGAACACCTTGTCCACTTTGAGCTCTGAAGTGAGGTATTCTTCGGGCTCATGTGTACCTGAAAATGATGGTATTGTAAATTTAAGCTTAGCAAATTTCTCCACATTTGGTCGTTCATCGCTGTAACGATTACGATGATGGTAACCATCATCGTAGTGCAGAAAGTCATCGTTGTCAAAGTGTAGTGCTCCCCCACCATGGCCTCCATGTCCATGGCCCCTCCTCGGACCATGGAAGCCGCCCCCTTCACCTCTCCCAGGTGGGGGTGGACGAATGGCATTTGCCACCGCACAGTCTCGCCTTTGTTGAGCTTCTTGGCACTTCAAGCAGCGGCTGCTCCCTCATCTCGTGGAGGACTGGCACCCCCACGATGAACACTTCCCTCCTCTTGTTGTGCCTATTGCGTGTGCACAATGTCGTTCACAATATTTGTACATAGTACATTCATTTGTTGGTTCATCCCAATGCGCATATCATGTGCAGAATTATTGATCTCCACCTTGAGTAGCTCTTCCAAGGTGGAAGTAGTGGCGGTGAACTCATTGTGCAAAGTTCCCCTTAAAAGCTTGGAATTGGAATCGAGTTACCGGAGTGTTCAGATCATGTTCCTCGCCCGTATTGTCGTCTCCACCTGACATGGTTAGTTGCGCAAAAGAAGATATAAATAACATCAATATGGGTATGATATGTGGAGTTCATTCAATCTCACTCTTTCCTCTCCCAAATAAAGTTCTTACCTTTCTGAAGTGAAATTAAGGGCAAAGAAACTTACACTTGGTGGTTACAATAGCAAGTGATGTTCAAGCGGATTTAAGAGTAAGCCACAATTACACAACATTGGTTATTTAGTGGAGCTTGGTACGGAAGTGTTTATCCTACATAATCTAAATTTCACGATGTTGTAAAATTAATTAATAATCCAATGTAGAAACTTCGTCTAAGTGCTGACACAAAAGATTTAAGTGAAGTGTATGAACACACACACAAAGATCAATGTGAGTCAATCCAAGCAAAGGAATGAGCTAAATAGAGGCGATCTAAAATTGAGGATTAAATAGCTCCTTTTGCACCAAGCACTAGGAGAGACGCTAGCCAATTGAAAGAATATGAATAGAAGGCACAAGATTGCTCAAGAAATTAAATACTCAAACTGAATTTATGGACTAGAGCCACTCACCTAATTCGGCCTTTTCTCTCTTCTTTTTTTTCTTTCTCTTTTTTTCAACTCTTTGTTTTTGCTAACCTGTAACTGACTCAAATCTCTTCAAATCCCTCTCTTGAGCCTAGGGAGGTTTATGGGTCACAAACTTTTTGTAGAAGGCAGTAGTATAAAGGTAATTAAAAGACTTGGGCCACGAGGTGAACAGAGGGAGATTGACGGCGCAGAGGCATGGCACAGGCAACAGGGGCCTTGACATGCTGCTCCTCCAACCCACGAAGTGCGTTGTTGCTTCCTCTTGTGAGTTCTTTTCAGTTGCAGCTGATAGCTTATGGCTGCAGATCATGGCTTTTTATCCTAATGCAAGCATTTGTGTGAAACCAAATACCAATAAGCTGATAGGCCATTTCAAAAAGATTGTCTCGATAAGCCGTTTCGAAAAACCGACGAAGAAATAATCCTATTTGTTTGTCAAAGAAAAGCCATAAACTATAAGCTATAAACTGAAAAGAAGAGAGTCAGATGTGTCTTCCTTATTAGCTTTCTCCATTCTCTCACTCTCTTACCATTTCTCACTCTCAAGTACCCTCTGCTAATCATAATCCTGAATGGCTGAGTAGTTTAATGGTTCTTGATTATGATGTGTCATAATCTTGCTCTTTATTTTGTCTGATTCGGTTCATTCTTGTTCTCTTCTATCCGTTGCAATTTATTTTTTCCTTTCTTGGCTTGCTTTCTTGTTCTTACTGAGGGGAGGGTGTAACAGAGGAAGGAGGTGTGGTAGAGGTGACACGGGGTTGATGAGGAGGACGGCTGAGAATGGCAGGGACAAAGGCTAGGGCTGCTAATGGCTCAAAATCTAGTCCAAATTCGTTCCAAATCTAAATAAAATTGAGAATGTCTAGTCCAAATTATGTAAACCTAAGCCTAATCTAGGCCCAAAAACATATCCTGGCCTTAGCTTGGACCACACCCCTCTACCTTCTTAGTTGTCTAATTAGGATCAACTCTCATATATCTTTCGTAATTAGTACAAAAATATGAGGCCCAAGGTGATAGGGGTTGCCCGATCTTCTCAACGTAGGATTGGATACTCACGGGAATCCTGATGAATTGTAGTGATCCTCCAATGCCAATGCAAGGGATGAACAATCTTTAATCTACCAAAACACACTTGCGTTGATTTCGCCAACCAACAAGCGAAGATCTATCGTGCACCCAACTCCCAGCGGAAAGGCTGAATGATCTTGATTGAGGAACACTCCTAATTCTCCTTGGAATTTTGACAACTAGGAAGAACACGAATAAGAACTTTAGTAGATTGATTTTTATCAAAAGGTTGTTTGAGGGTTCCAAGAGGGGTGGCGGCTGCCTTTAAAGGGTGCGCACCCCCCTTGCGCACACTGTTGGGCCCTACACCCCCCACACATGGGCTTTAGGGTTCCCACAGACAAGGCATAAGGCCTTATTTGGCCCAATTGTTTACAAGTTGGGTTTGGCTCATGAAATGGAAAACAGGAGTTCATAAAAATATAAACATTTGCATTTCTCTTATTTGGGCTATGGAGTGGCCGCATAAGACTTGGGCTTGTTTCTCCCTTGGATGTACTTGGCTTGTGTGGGTTTTGGCCAGCCGAATGGGCCTTCTCCTAGACTTTGGCCACATAGATCTTCTGCCTTGTGGCCGCATGGGCCTCCTTCCTTGTGGCCGAATGGTCCTCCTTGGGCTTGACCAGTTGGCCTTTCTCTTCTTGCTCTTTTATTGCTTCAAATCTAAGAACACACAACGTATTTGCATAAGGTAGAATACCATTCTCATCTAAAGCAATAGAAAATTCTCTAAGAAACAAAAGCACCTGTTGTTAGAGTAGCTTAACTCTTGCTCTTGTCATAGGACCTTTTGGAGCCTCAATACTAGATTTGTTATGCACACTTGGAGATGAATGCATAGTAGAGATGCCTTCATTACGAGGCTTATTCTATTCTAGCCCAAGTCTGACCTAATAAAGAAGTGTCCAAATTTGATCTAATCTATTTACAATTCTAGTCCAGTCTAATTCAAAAGTCTGGACAGGTCCAAGTCCATAGGCAACCCTAACGATGGCTGGGCAATCCCTCTTCTAAGTCAGATCTGAGATGGCTGGAGAGGTGGAAGAAGAGGGGAAGAGGGAGTGGACAGGGGCTGCAGGTGGGCTCCACCATCTTTTCTATTTTTTATCCGACTAGAACGCCATGCACTACTACAGAAAAGGCCATCACAGACGGTTCAAAAACGTCATCACGAGCGGTTTTGTGAACCGTCCAATTTATGGGTCGATGATAATACGAGGTCATCACGAGCGGTTTTGAACCGCTCGTGATATTTAATATCACGGACGGTTTTTAACTAAAAACCGTCTATGATATTAAATATCACAGACGGTTCTTAACTAAAAACCGTCTGTGATATTTATAAATCACAGACGGTTTTTATTATAAAACCGTCTGTGATATTCTCTTCTACTCCTAAACCTATTTCTGTTTATTGGCTAGCCTCAGGAAATGCTAGCCATGCCCTCTGAAACAAGCAGATCAACATGTATATGTATACATCCAATTCACATCTCAATTCATTTCACAAACATAAAATATCCATTTTTATTAAGATTAGAGCCTACCATTACAATATCCCAAAACAACGAGAAGGCTACACAACAAGAACAGCAGGTTACACAACAAGAACAGAGAAAAAGATTACAATATCCCAAAACAACAAGCAGGTTACACAACAAAGAACAGAGAAAAAGCAAAGATCTTCTATGTCTTCTCGCCCCTGATGCAACACATGAGCTGGATGCCTTCTCGCCCCTGCACGGTTGGCACGAGCTAGTTGCTTCTGCGGTGTCTTGTCTCCCGTAGACTTGTGCGTTGTCTGCAAGGAGGAGGAGAATAGCAAGGAGGAGTAGAATAGCAAGCAGGAGGACAGCAAGGAGGAGGATAGCAAGGAAGAGGATAGCAAGGAATAGGAGACAGGCTGGGTTTGGTTATATTTATAGGGGAGGGAGAGGCGGGAGTTCGAAATTTTTGGCGCGGGAACGGAGATTGGGTTGAGGAGGATCGACGGGCCCAGCGGTCAGATTATCACAGACGGTTCTATTGGCTAGAACCATCTGTGATGAATGCATATCACAGACGGTTCTATATATAGAACCGTCTGTGAATTAGAGCACATAATTTTATATACCGATGCAATATAAACAACTAGTCTGAAAAGATAAAATAACAACGTTTTATATAGCTTATATATACTCATTTAAAAGGTTTCGACGAGATCTACAACTTTGTAGTTGAAGCAAAATCCAAATTCTGAAAGGAAGACCAAGAAAAAGGGCAAAAACAGACACCAAAAACTTGCGACGCAGGTTTAGGTCCAAAGATGGCCGATTTTCGGGGTCTTGGAGGGTGACAGCCGCAAGCCGGTCATTTTTTTGGATCGGGCTCGTCGTTAGCTTTCCAACGAGTACAAGAACGTCGAAAACGGACACCGTATGCAAAAGTTATATCCGTTTTACTGAAGGTGTCTCAAAACTAAATCATACCCGGATTTAAGCGGGAAAATTTGAAATTTTGAGGGATTGCAAGGCGGGAAACGTAGCACAGATGGTTTTTATTATAAAACCGTCTGTGATAATCTGGTTTCACAGACGGTTTTTAATAAAAAACCGTCTATGATATTCCAGATTATCACAGACGGTTTTATTAAAACCGCTCATGATATTCGATATCACGACGGTTTTATAATAAAAACCGCTCGTGATAATCTGAAATATCACGAGCGGTTTTATTATAAAACCGTCGTGATATTGGAATATCACGACGGTTCAGCGGTAAGAACCGCTCTGTGATACTCCTTTTCCCGCCACAAATACCACGACGGCCTCCAAATTAAAACCGTCTGTAATAGTGTACATCACAGACGGTTTCACAAAACCGTCTGTGATTTAGCGTCTACTATTAGACTTTCTGTAGTAGTGATGTTAGCTAAACCATATATATGTGGACGCCGCGTTGGGCGCCATGTTATCTAATAAGTCGAGGGTTGTGTAAAGGTTGTGTAAAGGTTGTGTTTGATATGTTTTGAAGTTACGGGTTGAAATTTAGATCTAGGTCATAGTTGAAGGTTGCAAAGTAGACTTTTCCAAAAGAAAAATAGCTTGAAATTCTCATATTTATTTGAGAAAAAAAGAGTATAGCGGATACAGATCTGTGGTAAAAACATGGCCCAGTTGATTAGCATGTCTACCTAATACTGTATAAGACACAGTTTGAATAGAAAATATAAAGTTTTCATGTAAGACGTAGCGCATCAGGATAAACTGGACTACAGAACCAATACGTGAAATTGAATGGCATCATCCAACCTCATAAGACCATGAATATGAAAATAATATATGTACATCAGATTCAAATCTTCAGAAAAATATCATAGCATGCAAATTATAATAGAAATAATGAACACGCTTAGACTAATTTACACAGGAGTTAGTATACATGTCACTTTTTTAATAAAAAATGATCTTCTTTTTTTTTCTTTTTCTCAGCATTTTCTGGAGTTTCCTTTCTTTTGAAAACCTTCCAGAAATAAAAGTACGCTTTCTTCTCTAGCAAGCGCATTTTCTTCCATAGCCCTCCCTCTCCTTGCTTCACCTCCTGCTCCGCACTGGCCGGCTCTTACAACACACAGCACCCAGGCCGCGCTCCACATTGCGCTCGCATCGTCGCTGTGAGACCCCGCCACCTCGAGCACCCCGCGTCACTCGGTGTTCCACGCCAACGAGAAACACGCGCCCTTGTTCTTCTCGCACCGTGTACCCGCCCCGCCGTGCCGTGCGCGCTGCTTGGCCTTGAATTCACATATCTGGCAAATCGAGTAGTGCATATTCCTAAATCGTAATTAAGTACGAGGTAAATTGCCGTACGTGTTCCCGGCTGCAGGTTGTATGAAATCAACTCCCTCGTTCTCGAGTCATTGATCGGTCATGAGTGAGAATTATTTACGAGTTGTTTTGAACGTAGACGATGCTGAAGTTTAATACAAGGGATAAATCACATATTGTGAGCAGCGTCGACGGTGGAAATTATACTGAGAAATTACTCACCGATGATCGTGCATGATGGCACAGCGGATCCAAACAAGGCCAGGGATGCACAAGACACCAGATCCAATATTTATTTTTTATTGTATAGATAGGTCCAAAACGACACCAATCGAGAACTAGGGCATTCAGCCTAGTATATGTAAGTACAACCTAACTGATACAAGCATGATTCAAGATGCTCGACCAGCGAAGCACTCTATGAAGGAAAGATAGCAGGGCAGAGTCTGCACTGCACACCCATCATATTGCCCCAGTTACTTGTGTCTTGTTCTCTCGCTCCCTCTGCCCCGCCTTGCCCATCTTATGATATAGCTACTTAATATTAGAAGGTGTGAAATTTCCTCATGATCAAAAATAAAACAAAGAAAATTTAGATATACGCTACTGCAAGGGTCGTAAATACATACACTACTAGAAAATAGATCATTCCTCACGGTTCAAAACCGTCAGAAAAATACAAAAAACCGTCAGGTTAAATATCCCTGACGGGTTCCGTCGAGCAAAACCCTCGTGGCGGGCTGGTCGTGAAATTTTATTTGGCTGACGGGAACCCGTCAGGGATATTTAACCTGACGGTTTTACCCGTGAGGGAAATAATTTAACCTGACGGTACAATTCCCGTGAGAAAAATATATTTTACTCACGGGCGAAATGTTACCCGTGAGGGAAATCATTTAACCTGACGGTACAATTCCCGTGAGAAAAATTATTTAACCTGACGGTGCTATACCCGTGAGGGAAAAATTATTTAACCTGACGGTGCTATACCCGTGAGGGAAAAAATAATTTTCCTCACGGGCCAAACTGTCAGCAAAATTTATTTCATTGACTGTTTATGTTACCGTCAAGAAAATATAGGCTGACGGTTTGAACCGTGAGCAAAATTGATTTCCTATGGCAGAAAATTTTGCATTCACTTATAACATATTTTTTTCAGCCACAATGAATTAGCAAATAACTTACAACATAAGCATTGATATCTAAATCTTACACATCCGTGCATCATATAATCAAAATCACAACACCATCCTTCATCGATCAAGAAACATATAATTAAACAAACATAAAAAGTTCAGTTTTCATAAACAATCGCTACATTGATTCATGTTCACACAAGCATACCCATTCATAAACATCACCTCCAGATTGGTTCATCCATCCAAAAGACATCTAAAATGAAGTACCACATACAAAAGTCTCTATTTCCATTACATTCAAGTTCGATTAGTCAAAAGAACTACAAGAGATCACTGAAAATCATATGGCAAGCATGGTTGTTGTCGCCATCAATGTCGCCATCGCAGCTTGTCCTCGCTGCTTACATCAACGTTACCATCGACAAGACCGTCGTCCGGTTGTGAGCCCACATGAGAGGATCCAGTCCCAAGCCCAGTCCCAGTCCCCTGCTGCAAGGTGAAAACATTATGTCAACTTGAGTTGAAGAAGCCGTGATGGTTTGTAATGTTGTTTGAATTATCACAGTTCTATATTAAATACACATCTCACAATATCATGTCTTGTACAACATGCACGGTAGCTAGTTTTCATAACTATACAAAAGACCATAGCAACAAAAACAGATCTAAGTGTTCTTGTTAATTCAGCATATACTTAAGATTAGTTTAGCCTCGTAAACAACTCACAAGTATGGGTGTACTAACTAGTAGAAAAGTCATTTGCCACCTTACCATCAACTCTAAGTAAATGAGATTCAGGTTATGCCCATATTTAGAACATTCAACATGAGTCCACTTGCTCACCATTGCATCTTGCTTGTTGACATCGACACACCAAAAAAGATTAGTTGCATAGTACAAATGGTCCTCCGTATGACAAAGGTGACAGATGGAAGTTGAACTCTAGAACAAGGCAAAATAATAGTTCATAGGGACTTTTGTTTGTACACAAGGCAATAATTGTAGATATTAAACGATATTACCTATACTTGTGTAGGTGTTCCACGGCGTAGCATCTCTGGTGGTGGTTGTTCACCCATCTTCTCAAAAAGCATCTACAGTTTGAGTTTGACAAGAATTACATGTTACAGTTCCATCGGGTGGTAGTATGATTTAATCCTAGCCAATCTAAACTATTAGATTTAAAAGATTGGACGGTTTATATTTTAGGTTCTATAAACAGCTCTATAAAGCAAGAGCAAGTTGGTATATATATATGTAGACCGGGAGCAAGTTGGACGGTCCTTAAATAAGAGTGACCAGGAAAGTGGTTTCCATCCTTCCAACAAAAGGGATCGCCAAGTTGTTTTAGATAAGGAAATGTCTAATCCAAAAGCTATTAACAAGTAAGATGTGTTTCTTTACCTCGTTCACTCTGTGATCCTCTTATCTCAATTCATCACTTACCACATTGAACTGAGGTAGTTATCTCCTGTTGCATGTTAAGACTTAATTTTCCTATCATATTTGTGCTCTTTGTACAGGTAAAAAAAAAGCATGGTATCTTTGTACAGGTAAAAAAAAGCATGGTATCTGGTATTCGGCAGTCAACACATCAACAGTCTACAATGCTCCTCTCTCAATTGCTATCGCTGCAACATTCATACACACACCATTGTTTTAGCAATTATGTGCATTCTATAAATCCAAATAGCGTTCAGCTGAAAGCTTCATATTACAATGCATGCAAACACTAACTGCAGCTATATTACAATTCTATATTACGAAGCCTGCACTGTGTGCATTCCAGTGGCAGACCTTTGCATACAAACAGCTACAATTCGCATAAAGGATTCATATCTAGTGCCGATGCTTAGCAAATAGACATATTACTAATAGAGTGAAACACAATATTGATTCTTAAGATGCTGTAGTATATGTGGCAAACACAATATTTCTTGAATGTAGTATTCCTATGCTTAGGTAGAACATTGCAAAGTAATGTATCAACATACACTTATACTGCAAAAATCAGTCAAAATTGGTACCAATCGCTGAAATGTATGTGAAGCACTTTCAATGTCTTCAATATATGCTCCTGTACATTGATTGTAGCGAAGAAAAGGTGTCTTTATCATTTCGGCAAGTAGAATCTTTTGGAAAGAAATTCTACAAGGACATCTTACAGGGGTGGAGGCATCATGAACAGATTTGTGACCGAGGATGATTACAAAAGTCAAGTTAGCATGCATGGCCAATAGACATTGCTCTCTCTAGCCAGTTTGTAGTGGATGGAACAAGCTAGCTAGAGATGGTAGACCATACTGCCTGTCCATCTAAAGATGAAATTTGGAATATGATGTTTGTATTTTTCTGTGAAAAGAAGTGAAGAGACAGATCTAGCAGATCAAGCATGCATGCTTTTCTTTTCTAAAAAGTAATATGCAGCCAGACATTTGGGTTTGGCTCTCCCAAAAAAATTTACAAAAATCCCCAGTTGGCAAACTCTACGTACGGCTTGGAGGTGCAAAATGAAGAAAAGTTAAGCTTAGACTCATGTAGCCAAATTCTGGTTTTTGGCCATTCCAAAGATCACAACTCCTTGTCGAAATTCCCAGATTTCACATGCATCCATTCATTAATTTAGACAACAAAGAACACCTAGACAGTACCCCACACACCTCGGCAATGACCCTTTCTTGGCCCCGCTTCCGTAATCAAATTTTACAAACAATAGATACCGGAGGGCTGGAGAGGACTCGCGCATCGTGGTCCTTCCCGATGTTAAACGCGGAGCCGTAGATGGCGTCTGTCCCCAACCTGCTCTTCTCCTCCCGAACTTGGCCTCCGCATGCAAGCGAATTAGTCTTTCCAACATCAGCTCACCCTTTGCACAATCGCAGCTTGGGGACGAATCCAATCGAGAAAGAAAAGCGGATCGGATGAGGTGTGCTTCGCCACCGCGGGGCGGTCCGGCCGGCGAGGAGCTCGGGCGCCGCCGAGCTGGGTGTCGGGCAGCGGGCGACTGGGAGGAGGGGCGGGGCGGGCTGGGGAGGAGGGGCAGCGGGCGGACTCAGGGCGGCGGGGCGAGGGATGGGGCGAGGAGGCGGCGAGAGGAGGCGGGCGGGGATGCGGCCGAGGAGGCGGCGAGCGGATGAGGCGGAGGAGGCGGGCGAGAGGAGGCGGGCGAGGGGATGCGGCCGGAGGAGGCGGGCGAGCGGATGAGGCGGGCGAGAGGAGGCGGGCGAGGGGATGCGGCCGGAGGAGGCGGGCGAGCGGAGGAGGCGGGCGAGGGCGGCAGCTGCGAAAATTGGGGAAAAGGGGAAAAGTTTCGGACTTAATTTGCTAGCTAGGGTTTTCAGTCCGCGCTGCGTGAAATGTTGGCGGGCTGGATAATTAGCCTGACGGGTTTACTTCAATTATTCTCACAGTTCACTTAATACCGTCACAAAAATATTGTATTTTCTTGACGGTTTCAAGAGCCCGACAGTAAAATGTAATTTTGTGACGGTTAAACGTGGGCCCGTCACAAAAATTGATATCCCTCACGTTCCATGCGGGCCCGTCAGGAAAATTAAAGCCCGTGAGGGATGATCCGTTTTCTAGTAGTGATAGGTGCTTTGTGCGATAGGAATAATATCCTATCTGCAATACTTGAATAATTAATCATTACTTGTCGCAAAAAAGAATAATTAATCGTTACATTGGATAAGTCAAGGGAACTTTGTTTTGCAAATATTACAGCAAATGAATGAATACTAGTCTAAGACGAGAATGAAGACTATCTTGGTGTTACTTGTATGCAGCCAAATTAAATACAGCAAGGGTCGTATATATCTGGCCTAGTGTGATCTGCACGGTAAAGTTACATATTAATGGGAAATCTTCAGTAATATCCGTGGGATTAGTGTATTGTACAAAATTTCTGTAGTGTACAAAATAGAAGGGAGAATACTTCTATACTCCATTATCTCTGTTGTGTACAAAATAGATGGGAAAATTTCTGTTGTGTACAAAATATCAGTGGCCTTGTATGCGATCAATTAATTATGGGAGAATACCTCTATACTCCATGAACTTCTGTTCTAGATGACCGCTGCCATCCAAGGCGGCCGTCAGTACTGGCCATCGTCCCCTTGGCTACCAAACAACACACCCGCCGTCTACACCCTCCTCTCAGCCTACCGGTAGATTGCATGTCCATCTGCCAGCACCTCTGGCTTTCGACTAGAATATATATGAACTGTCAAAAATACGATTTGAACTTTCAATTTTTTTGAAACTTTTGATTTCCAATACGTATTTGAAGACTTCCATCCATGATTTCATGCAAATTTCAACTTAAAAATCCATAGTACTCTGAACCAGGATATGAACCAATTAGATCCGGGGACTTTCAACTCAAATTAAAAAAATAACAACTTTCAATCGTGATTAGAAATTACTATAAACTAAAAAAATCTGGGGCTTTCAACTAAAACGTGAGAAGGAAAATTCAACTTCTAACTTGGATTTGAAGAAACTTTATACTAGGATTGGGACAACTCCAACTTCCAATATACTATTTAAACAAACATGTTATATTTTTTATCACTTCAGATATACTTAAATACTAATTCTAAAAAACTCTAATGCGACTAAGCTAAACAAATTTCATTGCAACCTTTTATTTTTGCTATAAACCATTTTCAATATATAAAAGAATTCCACACACAAATTATGCTATAAAAAGTAGATTGTGATGAAATTTTTCATAAAACTTATTTTGAAGTATCTTATAATTATTATTAGAATATACTTAAAAAGATAAAGGGGCATAACAACATCATTTAAATGGTACATAAGAAGTGGGAGTACGTACTCTTAGGAGTATGGAATTATTTTCCTATATATAGTATAAATAATAGAGGCACCATGATGCCCAGGCTCTATGATTAAGAATTTTCATTCATGATTAAGACTTTTCATCCATGATTAATTCAGTATGCTAAATCAATGAATTCCTTTCTTAATCGATACCTTTTCAAATTAATGAATGCTAATGGGTTTATGTGATATATTATATATTATTGCACTTGCACACATCTAAAAGCAATCCAAAGGCAGGGAGGCTTAGTGCCCAAACACCATGGTATCCCATTTCTGCGTCCTATATATATAATATGTGGAAAATAAATTATTCAAGAATTGAACTGACATCCCTTGCTACTTGTTATCAAGTGGGGAAAAGGTTTGGATATCTTTTTAATCACAATATGGTAATTTAACCCTAGTGGAAAGTCAAGTCAAAACATAAAAACTGACTTCTAGATTAAATAAATCAACTATGTAATTTCCATAATTATTACAAGGGATCAATAGTCTTGAACGATGATAGCTATAGCTGTGTTGGCTGATCTATAAATTAGAACTTACCCTAATGCAAAACAGATAACACGAGGCAACTAACCATATACGTACGTAGAAGCTCCATACATTTGTTTAGTGTGTAACATCCCCAAGTAAAATATGGCAGGTTTGTATAGGCTATGTGCATATATGCTGCGTGCATGGATGTTCTTCAGCCTCCCAGTTTCCCTGTTAATTCGTTACGTACGTAGGTGTGCACATATATATTGATATGATCTTCAATCAGTTCTCTTCTCCACATATGCAGCAAACGCTCCATCAAGAGGAGTGCCTGAAACTTATGCTCCAATAAATCAACCGGGCCCGCAGCAGCCACCACCGCAAAATGCCCCGTCAGGAAACAACACCTCCACTAATGGTAGTGAGTATATTAATTCATCATTTTTTTCAGTGAGCTGTCCATTTTTTTTTAGTTTTGCTTGCATAGTACGTTGTTACTTCCCGCTAGTAATCAGTCTATTTATTTTGATGTTTCAATCTTTAGATAATGTAGCTGCTGGAGCGCCGTCGCACCCTCCCCCACAGCAACCAACCAATCCGGGTAACTTAGCTAAATGCCAAACATACAGATAGCGCATATATATGCGTTTAAGCTGAAAGAGAACGCTTCGTTACTAATCTTGAATTAAAGAAACTTCAGTAAATAAACAAAAAAAAAAGAAACTATGTAGCGGCTTGCCCGCGTTAGCTAACATACACACGTAACGAAAAACTCTCTATTAGGATGATTAAAGTAATGCCGTTAACACGATTTCTGTTGAGCATATGCAAGATCCTGTAACAATCCATATATTGTGACGACTACAGTATTTCCGTTAACCAAGACGTTGTTATTTCATGGACCTTGCGTGACGATGCAGGTGGACACCGCAGTTCTAACTAGTTAGGATGGTGGTGGCATGGAGCATCGATCGATCTCTACTTGTCACAAGTAATTAAGTGAATGTTGCAGCTACCTGCTAGTGTCTACATATATATAATAATGTAGTAAATAAATTAAGCACGATGTATATATACGGAGTATCCCTCGTGCAGATTATGTGTCTGTCGGTCTCATGGCTCGACATTGTATCTAGTGTTACGCGTGTAAAGCTTGTACTTCTAGGATCTTAGTGTCAGTGTTTCCACAGCTATATTTTGTAAAGGCCTCGAATTGGATTATTCGTATCCAATAAGTATATTGAATAAAGTGGTCTACTACATTTTCTATTTGTACGTACATATGCATATCCTCTTGTTACTCTACTTTGATCATGCCATGCATCCAGTAAGTATATTTAATAAAGTGGTCTTCTGATTGACCAAGCTTTATCACTGTGGCGCGGGCTGTAAGCTAGGTAACATAACACAGAGGATGGCCGCGAGCGGACGTACCCGCGCTTGCATAATCTCGTGAGCACATCATAAGTTTAATTTCGTACTTATTAATGTTGCAAAATCTTAATGAGACGATTAATTCCTACAATAAAACAAGAAAACGTACTTCATGCATGCTTGAGCGCGTTTTCTGTTCTGCCAAACACAAATCATGCATGCGTTGTCAAGATTATCACTACTAGGACCCAGGGCATTCCCGACGGCCAAATTCCACCAGGAAAACCCCAAAAACCGTCAGGAAAGGCATTTCCCGATGGTCACCGTCAGGAATCAACATAGATTGATATAAATTCGCAATAGTAATTAATTAGTAAACATTGAGAAGATAAGAAAATTGAAAATTTTCCCAATGGTTGCAAGTTGAGATCCAATTACAATTTTGCATGCGGTTAAGCACATTACCTTGCATACATTGATATAAATTCCGATCTATGAATACATATATATATATATATGAGTATAATAATAAGTTTTTGATCGAGAAGAGCCTCTATAAAGTATAAACTACCAAGTCAAGCAAGATGCAACTAATTAATTAAAGCAAACAAAATCTTAGCAAGTTTGGTTCGTTGCCTTAGTTAGCTAATGGTACTCCCTCCGTTTCAACACCAATTATTGGGAAATTGTCATTTCAACACTTAATATTCTAAGTTCAGCGAGGAAACGATGAGAGCAGGTATTGCAACTCTTGCGCCCTTTACCCTTGCTTTTATCATCATGAAAGATCGTTGAGTGCTAAAGTGCAATAATCTAGTTAACTATTTATTAGATTCTGTGTCCCGTTAATATGTGCACAAGGTGTATGGACCTATGTTGTGAAACAGAGGGTCTCAGACGTTAGCATATAGCTAACAGGGCCAATAATACATCTGGTTCCCTTGTTATCTAATGCAAGCGTTCCACCTATTCCCTCACGTGAACTGATGTTAACCATTGGCGTAGGGAATACGTTGAGATGGCAACTTCTGGTTACAATTTTTAACTTCGCATCGTCTTGAATTAAGATTTCAGGCAAAACGAGTAGTACATATTCCTAAATCGTAATTATATCCTGGGTAGATTCGCAAAAAAAAAGTGCAAGGTAAATTGTCGCGTTCTCCACTGTTCACACTGCCGGTTGTATATCAAATCAACTCCCTCGATCTTGGATTACTGATCGGATGTTAACTTACGCGGTCACGAATGAGAATTATTTACGAGTTGTTTTGAACGTAGACGAAGCTGAGGTACCTCTCATGTACATGGAAAATGCAGTGAACTCACCGATTAGATTAGAAAGTCAGCACAGTACAATTCAATGGAAGCCATTCACGCGTCAATGGTAAATTCCCGTTAAACTTTTTTTTAAAAAAAATATAATACAAATGACTATTTGTTGGCAAACATTCTTCGTCAACTATGTACAGATGTTATTTACAGATTTTTAATCTCTAAGCCTAGTATGTGTGTAGCTTAACTATTTTCTAGACCACGTAAAACAAATATATGAGAGGTATGTATTGTCGTGTTCCACACTGTTAAGTTGCATCTCTCTAGTTTCCTCGATCTTTGGATGCCTGACAATTGACAATGGGTTCTGAATGTAGATAGTAGACGGATTGAAATGTAGTATTATTTTGAAGTCAGATATTGGAAAAACCTGGCGACCAGGACACTCGGTCCGTCCGTACGTATATATGTACGTGGACACAAACATTACCATGCCTGCAATCTGCAGAAACCGGTTAGCTGTTAGCATCGATCAACCTGCATGCATGCTGGATGCAGCCTATATGATACGTACATACAACAAACTTGTGTTCAGCAGTTCCATGGTAGACCTATAGTCCAAAAAACGCCGTGCTCAATGGGCAATTACTTAAATGGTAGTCATCGAAGGTTGACGACTCTACTTTTTTAAAACCCAAGTTGATGACCAGTAATTGAAGAAAATGCATGGAGACTCACTGAACTTGTTTAGGTATCATCTAGGTCACTATACTTTCAAAATACACATCTTCGTACATCACTAATGTGACATAAGTATATTATCGGTTCATATAAGTTGTACACGCTGGTATATTTGATATGCCATGTTGGACTCGATACAGTTGACCAAACATTTGTAGAAAACCCTGTGTGCATTATTATTTTTTTAGCCACTTAACCAAATCTTATTTAACCCACCTATTCTGAATCCTAGTAACCGAATCCAACCAAAACACATCTATTCCGTCTCAATCCTCCGCACTCTCAATCAACTGAAGTTGCAGTCTCTCTCTAAAAAAAACACCTGCAACTTCAGGTGATTCAGAAGTTGCACTCTCAATCAACAGAAGTTGCAGCCCCCTTCCAAAAATAATCACCTGCAACTTCAGGTGAGTGAAAGTGCAACTTCAAGTGATTGAAAGATAAAAAAATTTCAGTCGCCTATGCAATAGTCACTCCCTTATCTTAACGGTTTTGCTATTGTACAGGTGACTGAAATTTTTTATTTCTCAGTCACCTGAAATTGCACTCTCAATCAACTAAAATTGTAGCCTCTCTCTAAAAAAACACCTGCAACTTCAGGTGATTCAGAGTGCAACTAAAGTTGCCCCCTCAATCAACTGAAGTTGCAGCCCCCTTCGAAAAAAATCACATGCAACTTTAGATGATTGAAAATACAATTTTAGATGACTGAAAGATAAAAAAATTTCAGTCGCTTGTGCAATAGTCACTCCCTTATCTTAATCCATTCGTTTCCCGATGGTCTTGTACCACACAGGAATCAAGTTTCTATCCCTTCTTCTTACTTTCTCTTCGACTCTCGGAGGAGATGCGGACTCCCATCACTATTGGATTCAGGCTCGACTCCGAACTCTGCCAGGAGGAGGCACCTAATGGCGAGTGCTTGACGCAATGGGGAGCTCTTTCTATGAGGGCCAAGCACGACGAGGAGACCCGATGGTGCCGGCCAGAGTGTGGCGAGTCCCGTTCACTGTGCCACCACTGTCACTACACTCTACCACCGTGACTCACTGCCGCCACACACAATGGTTTCATCGTAGGAGGAAGCAGACGGAAGGAGGCCGATTGGCTTGAGTGAAGGTTCCTGACAGATGGATGGGTTTTGGTTGGGTGAGGATGCGATGGATTCAGTATTGTTCGACCAGATTAATATAAACCCAAAACGATAGGGCGAAACAAACGAAAATTGGGTGGGGGTGTTCTGCCAACTTCTTCTTGTCCAACGTTGCATGCTACACGTATGAAAAATGCTAGTGTGCGCAACTAGGATGGGCCAATAACCACATTATGTTACATTAGTGATCTAGATGTACATTTTCAAAGTATAGTGACTTGAATGACAAACCTAAATAAGTTTAGTGACCCCCATACATTTTACTTGAGAAAAAACTAATCAAATCACCGAGCTAACAACATAAAGCAAGTAATATCTTTTTAAAATTTGTTAAGTAGAGAAACACTTAAATACATTGTACTATATATATTCCTTTGTAAATTTCATACAAACGAACTAAAGCATGAATTTCACTACTCCAAAACAAGTTGTACTGGACGCCTCATCACAGACAATTCATGGGGAACTGTCTATGTTGTAATTATCATAGACGGTTTTACAAACACGACTATGTACCGTCTATGATGCTGAACTATTACAGAAGGTTCTTGTTATGAACTGTCTGTGATAGTTCACAACAGTTGTTAATACTGGTGAACCATGTGGAGGTGACCACATGTGAGTGATGAGTAATTGACTTTGGTTTAGGTGAGTCGAGTTTGGTTTGAGTGGTTCGGAGTCGAGTCGTTGCATGGCGCAATCGGGCTCAGTCGGACTTGGTCAAACTTGGTCGTATGGGATTAGGATGCATATTCTGATAAATTCAACAGGTTTGGATTTCGGCATGGTAAGTGTGATGTTTTGATGCTATTTACGCATTCATGTATCGAGCGGTGCTATTTGATGTGTTTCTTGTCTGTGTGGCTGCAGGACGTCGAGGCGGAGTCGTGGCGAGACACGGAGGACTGGACTAGGCGCAGGTGGCGCTGAGGTCAGAACAGTCGGGAGGTGTCGAAGACGACGTGGACTCGAGGTGGTTGCGAGGCGTGCGAGACAAGGAGCGCGGAAGCTTCCCAGAAGGTGCAGGAGGGGTGAATCGGGAAATTCGCAAGGCTGCACAAGCGGGAGCGGGCTCCGTTGGATTTAGCGGGCGTAACGGGGTGGGGACCCGTTAGCCATGGGCTATAAATAAGTTGGAGGGGCTGCATGCCCACTTGAACACTTGAAAGGATTTTAGGGTTTCATTTAGTCAAAATAGGCTTTAGAGTTTGTTTTGGCTTTAGGCTTTAGTGGTTGAGAGTTGTTGGTGGAGGCAGAGTTGTGTTCCCTCTGTGTCCACTTCGATGGGTTTCTGAGACCTCTCTGTGTTGGTGTTCCTCCCAAGATGCATGTGTAGCTCTTGGTGTTCTTGAGGATTGAGAGGGTGAGGATGGATTGAGAGACTTGTAATCTTCCATCTTGTTCTGTTGTCCATGTGTATCGGGACTCCTCTGTATTCATTTTGGTTCAAATGAATGGAAGTTTGAAGTTTCATTTTCTCAGTTCGTGCTCTGTGTTCTTCGTTTATCCTCTTAGCATGAATTCTTGATTTTCTGTGTTTCTTGTTGTTTGTTGCTTGGGAGTGCCAAAATGGGTTGCTCTATGTTGGGATAGTGCCTCTAGATCATTTGATCAGTTAAGATCCCAAAAACCCATCTCTAATTTCAGTTTTTGGTTTTTGAGCCTCCTTGTTCTTGTTTTACCTTGTAGGGTTTTGGTGCTGCTCTTGATTCCCTTGTTGAGATGGCTTGAAATTTGGCATGGAGAGTCCAGAGGCTATTAAGTAGCTATCCTCAAAATTTCATGGCCAAAGGATTAGTGGTTAGTCGGGAATTTAAGTTTTTGCGCAGCTCTCTGAATATTTTCGGTTTTGGGCATGAATCTGAAATCCTTTTATTTTTCTAGTGGATTCTTTGTTTTGGCTCTTGGCTTATTCTTCTGGGAGTGTTCCCTAGCTATCCTCAAAGTTTCCCAAGCCAAGAATCCAAGAATCTTGCGAATTTCTCAGTTTTTCTGAAAATCATGTTTGCTGATTTTCTCGAGAGGTACTACCGCTCCTCGAGAGGTACTACCGCTCGTCCTAGCGGTACTACCGGTGATGTTCGGACCAGTCTGATCGGCAGCGAAGGAACGTTCGGACAAGTCCGATCTTCGTGCGGTACTACCGCTCCTCGAGAGGTACTATCGCTCAGAGGTACTTCCGCTCCTCGAGAGGTACTACCGCTCGTCTCAGCGGTACTACCGCTTGCAGTTAGACTTGCTCTGAATTTATTTTTCTTGGCTGCTTCTTTCTGGATCTGGTTTTTCCTTTGCCTTGACTTCCTGTAGTGCATATCTTCTATCTTCATAGCTTTCATAGCTATAGGAGAAGAAGTATAAGTGTGGGTACTTGAGGGGCGAATTTAATTTTGGAGAGCGTCATTCACCCCCCCCCCCCCTCTGTCGCCATTTCGGTCCTACAATTGGTATCAGAGCCAGGTTAGCTCTAATCAATAGATCTTAACCGGTCTCAAGAGCCATGGCGACGGACAAGTACTCGACCAAGCCGCCCATTTTCGATGGCATCGATTACCCTTTCTGGAAGAGCCGAATGGAGACATACATCCAGGCTCAGGGGTACGCTATCTGGCGCAAGGTCAAGGTCCGGTTTGTTGTTCCTGCCGATGAGAACATCAATGCTGGGAATATGCATGATGTTGAGGCAAACGCTAAGGCAAGGAACATCATTATCCAGGGCCTGAGTCGTAGCGAGTTTGACCGCATCTCTCATCTTTCGTCCGCCTTCGATATCTGGGAGACCCTCGATGCATACCATGAGGGCACCACCCAGATTAAGACGGTGAGACAGGACCAGTTCAAGCGAGATTACAACAAGTTTGAAATGCTTGCTGGCGAGTCCCTTGATGAGTGCTTTGCGCGTTTCCACAAGATATTGAGCGATCTCCGAGCCGTCGGTCTCACATACTCCGACTCGGACAACGCTCGTCAAATGCTTGCTGCACTCGACCTTCGTGTTTGGGAGATGAAGGTGACTACCATCAAGGACACCACCGACCTCTCGACTTTGACGCTTGACGTGCTGTATTCGCGCCTCAAGACACACGAGATCGACATTGTCTCTCGTAAGTCGAAGTCGCAGTCAATGGCTCTAGTCACCGATCCCAGTTCGGCTTCTGGTCTGTCTGGCGATTCGCTTTGTGGGTTCTCCCTAGCTGCTCTCTGTGACGTAACTGATGATCAGTTAGAGCAGCTAGAGGATGAACAGCTGGCCCTCCTAGCTCGGAAGTTCTCCCATGCTTACAAGAGGAGGAGGGACAGAAAAAGAGGCGGACCAGTCATTTGCTTTGAGTGTGGTGGCCCCAACCACATTCGGGCAAACTGCCCCAAGCTGGAGAAGGGCAAGAACGACTACGGCGGTTCGGGCAAGAACGACTACACCGACAAGAACCGCAACAGGAAGCCTCCAGCTCAAATGCCGGGAAAGAAGAAGTTTCGCAACTTTGGCAAAGCCAAGAAGCTCTTCCACCGCATCCTCACCGCCTTCGACGACCTCGACCTCAGCGAGGTGGAGGGATGGAGCAATGACGACGGGACGGGTGACCAAGAGCCCAAGGATGACGGCGATGACTTCTCCGGCATGTGCTTCATGGCCCTTGAGGGCGAGATCAGCGACAGCGAGCTGTACTCCGACTCGGATGAGGTACTCCCTTCTTATGACCAGCTTAATGATGCTTTTCTTAAGCTAGGTGGATTTCAAGCTAGAGCTAGGTCTAGGCGTACCGAGTTAGAGAAGGAAGTAGATAGACTGTCACGGGAGATTACTTCACTTAGATCTGCTCCCTTCCGTGACGATTGTGATACATGCCCTGCTTTGCTTGGAGACATGGAGAAACTAAGGACCTCTCATGATAGTTTGTCTTCTGAGCTTGATGTGTTTAAGGTGGAGAATGTTAGTCTGCTTGCTGAGTTAGAATTGAGTAGGATGGCTGTTACTCTACTTACTACTGATGAGACTACTTCTCCCACCTCATGTGATGTTAAGGATATTGCTGCTAGAGGACCTTATGCCATGCTCCTTGATCTGCCCGAGTCCTGTGAAAATTGCAATAACTTGAAGATGAACTACAAGCTTCTTTACTTGAGCCGATTGATTCATGCTTGAACTGTCCTAAGTTAACTGCTGAACTTGAAGCTGTCTCCAAACAGTTTCAAGATATGATTGATCATGATAGGAAGTTGGCTCAGTTTGCTTCTAAGGACCCTGTTAGCTCACAATGCATTAATTGTAACAAACTAAAATCTGACTTGATTGCATTGGATGAGAAATGTGTGAAGCTAACTAAGGACCTTCTAGAGAAGCCACCTTGTGCTTGTAATGTGATTGTGGAGAAGGGGGAGAAGCCCCAGGGTAAGGTTGAGATGCTTAGCGACGTGAACCAACTAACTAGCAGTAGGACTGTCCCTTAAGAGTCGGCTGTGCGTGCACAAGCCATTCTTCCCTCTGCTGTTGGTTCTTCCTCTGCTCCCTTACCTTCTGCTGTCTCTTCTTCTCCCTGCTCTTCTTGCACCTCTCTCTTTCGGGAGTGTCAGTACCTTATGAACACTCTCGAGAGATTTGTAGGAGGCAAGAAGAAGCTGAATCTTATTCTAGACCAGTCCAAGATTTGCAGATTTAATCAGGGTCTAGGATATGATTTCTATGAGGATATGAGGAAGCATCCACCTGCTATTCTCCGACCCATAGTAGGTGGTGTGATCGAGGTGTAACACCCCAGGACCCACATTACCCTGGGATGCTACTGAAACTGCTCTACAACGAGCCAATTTACAAGATAAAATAAACTGGCAACAATTACTAAACAAGATAGTATAAGCGGAAGTATAAACATCTAAGGAATAACAGGATAGTGATAGCAATTCACTATTTAAAACATCCTCCAACATTTTAATCTAAAACATAGTTCACAAATTTAACATTATTAGGATAATGTAAACAAAGCTATGCAAAGTCTAGAATCCTTTCAACTTTATTACAGCATAAAACATATGATTCACGTGCATCAGTGTGGTGCCGTTCTACCCTTCCCATGCATGCTCAAAGTCCACCTGTAGGGAGGGGAAACAAGGGTGAGATAAAAATCTCAGCAAGCAAACTGTTTAACAGGCTATTCAAACTACAAACAATTATACATCATCATTTATAATTCCATACAACTACAACCACAATTCATGTCTACAATTATTAAACCACCACAACTTTCGTATTCATACCTCTTCAGTTTGAGATTTAATTGGCATATGCATGCAATCATTTTATCCACGGTTAGATGCAAGAGAAAACATTTAATCTTCTACAATCCACAATAGATTAATCATCAACATTTAATCTTCCACAAATAACAATGTTTATATCCTCGACCTCAAATCACCATCAATGACGGTAAAGCATTTAGCAAATAAATCTTGTTTGACTACTTTAAATTCTCGACCACTACCACTACCAAAAGCAATAAAACATATGTATGTCTTACTTCAATACTTTATATTTCCCACATCCACAATTGATATCATCAATTACTACAAGAGAAAAGAATCTCATGCCACCATCACAACCTTTACCATACACAAGGGAGGAACCACATTCCACGACCACAACCACAATCCTCATACCACAATTAGCTCACATGAGCCAATTCCACATTGCAACTATGAAGTTGAATATTCCACAAAATAACTTCACCACAACATATTGCATATGTATGCAAATGAATCTTTCCACAATGCAATGCATATGAATGCTTTCATGCTATGCTCCACATCACTTTTTCGGGCAGGAATTGAGGTGCATCGTATTACGGCAATATACGATCTTTGTCTGCATGCGATCGCGGCTATGTGCGGCGACATCCACATATGCATATGACATGATATGATATGATATGATAATCATAAATCACATTAATCCATCCTCAAAGGAGCATCAACATGCTCACAACATATCCACATCCACCACATGTTATTTTCATGTTCCACATTATAACATTAAGCAAGAATTCCACATGTCTACTAGAAGATTATCAACATATCAATGGATCAATAGTTGCTACCATCTCCACAATTAAAATATCATGCAATCATGACATAATGTATTAAATTATGATAATAATGTAAACTGCAAGTAGAAGGAATAACAAGTTAAACGGTAGCAACCACCGCTACGTTTACTTGCCTCAAACCGACGAAGCGAAGTAAAATCAAGAGCGCTCAGGGACAAGACCACCTGTCCAAAAGGCAACTCTCAGCACACAGCTACAGCATACAAACATGACATTAATAATTAAAAACGTCGCTAGAACCACGAACCCGCACAAACTCCTCTCCGCTCAACAATTCAGCAAATTACCCTCTGCAGCAGCGCTGCTTAACATTTTCGTAACTTAAAAAATATTGATCCAATATAGAAAACAATACCTCTATGGATTCAACACTTAAAAACCTACATTTTTCATGTAGAACACATATTTTTATTTTGATCACAGCTAGGTGTAATTTAATGCCCAAAACAGAGGAAGAACTCTGTTCTGGCAGATTGGACAGCGGTATTCAGTTGCATTCCCAGCAACAGTACAGGGGTCTAAAAATTCTGAATTTTATACAGAAGCTATATCTCTAAATTATCTACAACTTTCTCAATTACGGCCATGACCACGAAATCATTTACTACCTCAAATTCACATATTACCGTCGGTCTGTACCAATCTGCTCGCCTGACGAACAGCAGTATTCCCGACCCTGTAACTCCCAGATCCCACGGCAGAAAATTCCGAAACAAATACAGGAGATGCGTCTGAAAGTCCTCTACAACTTTCCTTTTGGGAGAGTCCGCAGGAAAATTCGTTTACTAGGTCAACACCTCGCAAACAGACGCACTGCGCGAATCAATCTACAGGCAGACAACAACTAATCTCTAATCGGGCAATTAATCTATTAACTACCTTCAAAATCCGTGCCAAGAACCCTAATTATTTCGAAAATCAGAGGGTTTGGGATGAGGAAAAATTACCTAGATGAAGAATCACCCCTTTTTTTTCCTCCTCCTCTTCTTCTCCTTCCTTCTCCTTCCTTCTTCTCTTTCTCCTTTCTCTCCTTGGCTCCAATGGCAGCAGCACTTGTGGGGGGTGATGGAGGGGGGGAAGAGGGCTGCGCCCAGGGGGTGGAGGAAGGGGGGTGGCGGCTGCAAAGGGATGGGAGTGGGGGAGAAAAAGGGCTAGGGTTTTTGGGGAGGGGGAGGGGAGGTACGGCCACCCCTTGGGCCTCCGGCCCAAGGCGGTCGGCCCACTCCCCAGGCAACCCACTCAGACGTTTTAATTTCATTTATTTTATTCATTTTATACTGTTCTACAATTTTTTTATTTTTTTTCCTTCCTGCGATTTACCGAAAAACCGGCGACTCCGCGATTATTTTAAAACTTACGCCGAATCGATGATCAGGGTATTACATTCTCCCCACCTAAAAAGGATTCGTCCTCGAATCTAACTCCTCAAACCACAAACCAAGAGAACAGCAAAGAAAAGTGCAATGAAGGAAAGAACAACCACAAGAAAGAGCATACCAAGGATAGAACATCCCAAGGGAACAACAACTACGTGTTCTCACCCGCCTTGAAGAACTCGGGTCCTTCCTCTACATTTGAACTTCAAGCTCCCACGTCACCTCCCGCTCGGACTGATTCGCCAAGAGGGCCTCCACATACATGGTGGCTCTCTTCCTCATGTCCAACTCCGATGAGTCCACGACACGCGCCGGTCAACGCCGAGCACCCACAACTCTTTTGTCGGCTCTGAGCGGCCAACAGATCCTGTCGTTCTCACAAAATTCTCCGCCACAACTATCAAGCCACTATCTAATACCATCCTTCTTATTAAAACATTTTCCTCTATATATTATAATCGGGATAATACATTGTACCCCTTTGAAAAGAATTCAACCACAGATCCACTCATAACATTTTACTCGAAGCACGAACAATAACTTCGCAAAAGAAACCCAACCAAAAGAGGAATAAAGGATTCTCAAGCAACATACTAGCAAACAACCTTCCTTCAAAGGACCACAATCCAAACAAAGGATTCACAACAAAACCATTCACACTCTCCAAAAAGACATTTGGAGAATCCACACTGCACAAGCCAAGAGTGAAAATCACTCGACAGACCGTGCTGAGGCACTTAGGCGTATTCAGGGTCAGCCCCAGACTCTGAGTGCACCTAAGGCTAGCACGAGGTCTAGGCTTGTGTCTTCTGATGGGTATGGGCAGCATCGAGGACTTGGTTTTTCTGAGTCTTCTCGTTTTCGTCCTCATGCTGCTCTTGGTTGTGACTTCCGCCGTCCTGAGGGTACTTCTCGTTTCCCCCGTCGAGACAGCTACCCGCGGCGTGTTCAACTGTTGCGGTGCTCACTCGCTTGCACAGTGCAAATGGACCCAAAGAACGACTCTAGGTCTACTCGTAGACCATCTGCTTTTCTGAGTGACAGAGAGCGTAGGGTAGATAGAGGTCAATCGTGCTTGACTACTTCATCTGCACGACGTGTTGTTCAGTATTGGGTGCCAAAATCACTCTTGATTTACCCCAGTACTGAGACTTTACTCTCTGTTTGACTCAGGCTCGCCGGGCTGGGAAGGGAGAGGTTTGGCTTGTAGACTCCGAGTGTTCACGACACATGACCGGAGACTCCCGTTGGTTCTCTTCCTTAGCCCGTGCTCCAGGTGATGAGACGATCACCTTCGGAGATGCTTCATCTGGGCGCGTCATCGCCAAAGGTACAGTGCGCGTTAATGATTCGTTTCTGTTGAGAGATGTTTCCTTGGTTAGTAAGCTGTGTTAAAATTTGCTTTCGGTTTCTCAGCTTACCGATGACGGTTATGAGGTGAGCTTTAAGAAAAATGCTTGCAAAATTCTTGACTCTTCGGGTAGTCTGGTTTGCGGGATTTCACGTTATGGGAGGATCTTTCGTGCTGATTTTTCTGAGTCTTCTGGTGATCCTCTCCGGTGTTTGGTTGCTTCGGAGTCCCGCGATCTGACTTTCTGGCATAGGAGACTTGGTCATATTGGATTTGACCATTTGACCCGAGTTAGCGGCCACGATCTCATTCGTGGTCTGCCGAAACTCAAGATGGTCAAATATCTAGTTTGTGCTCCATGCCGGCACGGCAAGATGGTTGCCGCTTCTCACCCTCCGGTCACAGTTACTATGACCGATGCACCGGGACAGCTGCTCCACATGGATACAGTTGGACCAGCTCGAGTGCAGTCAGCAGGAGGGAAGTGGTATGTTCTTGTCGTAGTCGATGACTTCTCGAGTATTCTTGGGTGTTTTTCTTAGCCTCGAAGGATGAGACGTTTTCACATTTTTGAGGTCTTTTCAGTAGACTTTCTGTTGAGCTCCTGGGTGCCTTACGAGCGATCCGCAGTGACAATGGCACAGAGTTCAAGAATTCCTACTTCGAGAGTTTCTGTGGTGAGACAGGTGTAGAGCATCGCCTCTCCTCTCCGCACGTGCCACAAAAAATGGCGTCGTGGAGAGAAAGAACCGTACCTTGGTCGAGATGGCCAGGACGATGCTTGATGAGTACTCTACACCGCAGAAGTTTTGGGCTGAGGCTATAGCCACCGCGTGCCATGTCTCAAATCGAGTTTTTCTTCGGGCACACTTGCACCGCACTTCTTATGAGTTGAGATACGGGCGAAAGCCCAGCGTCTCTCATTTTCGTGTGTTTGGTTGCAAGTGCGTTATTCTGAAGTCCGGGAACCTAGATAAGTTCGAGTCACGTTCTTGTGATGGGATCTTTCTATGTTACTCGCCTTCTTCGCGGGCTTATAGGGTCTGGAACTGCGAGTCTAGCAAAATGGTAGAGACCTGTGAGGTGACCTTTGATGAGGCCAGTCCGGGGACTAGGCCCGATATCTCAGGTTCTTTAGAGCAGTCCGAGCCCATCTTTGTGGATAACGAGGACGATGGAGATGAGGGTTGTCTACCCGATCTAGTCCCTCATCCACCCCTTGAGGTGCCGTCTTCCACCGCACCTCGAGGAGATCAGCCCATGCCTTCTGCTTCTTCTGGAGCTAGTGGCTCTGTTTCTACCTCATCTGCTCATGAGGTAGAGGCCACTTCTTCATCTCATCTTGGACCTCCTAGACATATCCAGAAAGCTCATCCTTCCGAGCAGATTATTGGAGACCTCTTTGAGCGTGTCACACGCTCAAAGTCTGCCACGTCACTTTTTTGTCTCCATTTTGCTTTCATTGCCTCCTTTGAGCCCAAAGATGTTTCTCATGCTCTTTCCGATGAGTCTTGGGTTAATGCCATGCATGAGGAGTTAGAGAATTTCGAGAGAAACAAGGTTTGGTCGCTTGTTGAGCCCCCTCGTGGTCACAATGTCATTGGGACTAAGTGGGTGTTCAAGAACAAGCAGAGTGAGGATGGGGTGGTTGTTCGAAACAAGGCTAGACTGGTAGCTCAGGGCTTTTCTCAGGTTGAGGGTCTAAACTTCGAGGAGACCTTTGCCCCTGTAGCTCGACTTGAGGCCATTAGAATCCTGCTTGCCTTTGCAGCTTCTAAGGGTTTCAAGCTTTACCAGATGGACGTCAAGAGTGCCTTTCTCAATGTCTTTATTGAGGAAGAAGTCTACGTCAGACAGCCTCCAGGTTTCAAGAACCCCAAATACCCAAACCATGTCTTCAAGCTTTCCAAAGTGTTGTATGGACTTAAGCATGCCCCCAGAGCTTGGTATGAGAGACTTAAGTCCTACTTGTTGAGTCATGGGTTTGAAATGGGTAAAGTATATAAGACCTTGTTTATCCGTAGGCTTGGCAATGACCTTCTACTCGTCCAGATCTATGTCGATGACATTATCTTTGGCGGCTCTTCCCATGCTCTGGTTTCACAGTTCTCGGATGTCATGAGCACCGAGTTTGAGATGAGCATGATGGGCGAGTTGACTTTCTTCCTTGGCTTCCAAATCAAGCAGACTCAGGAGGGTACCTTCTTGCATCAAGGCAAGTACACTCGCGACCTCCTGAGACGCTTCGACATGAGTGATGGTAAGCCGGTGTCAACTCCGATGGCTTCTACAGCCTATCTTGACCCAGATGAGGACGGCGAGCCAGTTGATCAGAAAGAGTACAGAAGTATGATCGGCTCTCTTCTTTACCTCACTGCCTCGAGACCAGACATACACTTCTCCGTGTGTCTGTGTGCTCATTTTCAAGCCTCTCCTCGCGTATCTCACCGTCAGGCGGTGAAACGCATCTTTCGGTACCTCCGAGCTACCATTGACTATGGTATCTGGTACTCTTCCTCATCCTGTCTTTCCTTAAGAGCCTTCTCGGACGTAGACTTTGCTGGCTGTAGGATAGATAGGAAGAGCACTTCTGGCACTTGCCAATTCATTGGCACTTCTCTCGTCTCTTGGTCTTCTAGGAAGCGATCGGTGTTGCACACCACCGCAGAGGTGAGTATGTTGTCGCAGACTAGTCTGCTGCGATCAGTACTTTGGATGGCTTCGACCCTGCGGGACTTTGGGTTAGTTATCGATAGTGTTCCACTGTTTTGTGATAACACTTCTGCGATTAACATTGCTAAGAACCCAGTGCAACACTCTCGGACCAAGCACATTGATATCCGTTATCACTTCCTTAGAGACCATGTAGAGAAGGGTGATATAGTGCTCCAGTTTGTGGAGAGTGACCACCAGTTGGCTGACATCTTCACCAAGCCATTGGATAGCTCTAGGTTTCTAGCTCTGCGGGGAGAGCTTGGGGTGGTTTGTCCTTATGGACTGTTGTGAGGGGGAGTTTGTGCTTTACTGCTTTATTATATTAATTATGCTCTTGCTCCTTTCTGTTGCATTGCATTTTGGGTGCATTCGGGGTAGTCCTTCTAGCATAGGTTAGAGTAGTCTTCTTGTCTAGCGTTTAGACTTCTTGCTCTTATCTTGTGTCTCTAGGATGCTGCTTGTTAGCTGTCTCTCTTCTCTCTAGGTTGAGCTTACTCACTTCTTGTGGGTTCTAGCGAGGGTTGGGCCACCCTCGGGTAGACAGGGTACGTGTTTGCTCCCTAGGGTGGTAGTAGACCAGCTGATAGTCCTCGAGTCATATGGGGTAGATGAGAGTCAGTCTGAGCCATAGTTTCCTCTATATCTTATCTATGCTTTCAGGACTGCCTGTTTGGTTTTCTTTGCCAGCTTCTCGATTTTATTGCCTTGGTTCAGGGGGAGTTCATTTGGGAGCTTCTAGATCTTAATGATGACTTAACTCAACTTGAACTAAAAGCTGCATCACATGTTGAGGGAGAGCTGGATTTCTTGCATGTCATTTTGCTTTGTAAATAACTCTTGGAGCCTTGATTATTATCCATTTATGACATGGTTATAATACTTTACACCTTGCCATGACTTGTGCTTAATTGTTAGATTGATCATGACTTCATATGTGTAGACTAGCTTTTGCCATGATAAGTTAATTTAACTTGCTCAACTTACATTAAAACTTGTCATGCTAGCATTTGAGTTTAGTCTTTCTTGAGCTATCCTTTTATGATTCATGCCATGTCAAATAGGCTTAGTTGAACGTTGAATCTTTGTTGAGCCTTAGATTGAGCTATTTTCGTCTCTTGATGATGCATAAGTTAGTACAACTTGTTTAAAAAGCAAAAAGATCTCTTTTGTGCGAAAAAACTGATTTCACCAATTCTTTCTCATGAGACGGCTTGCCATTGCACTAGACATGAACTCAGGGGGAGTTTTGGATGACCTAGACTATCTTCTTAAGCTTCTTGCTTGGAGTAGTCGCATAAGGCTTGAGATCTAGCACATAAAAAAATTGGGTTGGAAACGACCATGAGCTTTAAAAAGACAATGCGTTATGTGTTCAATTTGCTTAAGCTTCAAAAAAAAAGAACCAAGTACTTAACCAATGTTTCAATCTTGAGCTTATAGCACTCTATTTGAACTCAATATTAGCTTCCTTGTTCCGCTTAGCTTATTGACATGGCCTGCATCATCCTTGGATATCTGTAGTTAGACTTTGCTTATTGATGACTTGACATGCTCATAAAATGCATTACATTTCAGATCGTCATCTATGTGCTCTAGCTAGATATACATATCTTGTCATGATCTAGATAGCCTTTTATTGAGTTATGGCTTGGTGTAGCTCATTATGGTCATCGTGGATAATTCTCATGGCTCAAAATGCTTAAGAATTATCAAACTTCAGCCATTTCATCCATGTTTGTAATCTTATTCTCTCTTTTGCGTTCTTGATGTGTTTATTGCCAAAAGGGGGAGAATAGAGAAGAAAAAGCTAGTTGGGATCATTTTAGAGCTTTGGAGAACAATTTGCTCTTTCAGTTGTTGCTCTAAGTGTTCCTTCTGTCGATATGGTCTCATTAGCTCACTTTCCTTCTTTTGACCGTGTTGGATTCTTCAAACTCAAACTCAACTTCATGCTTTTTCTGGGTTTGTCAATATACTCATCAAGGGGGAGATTGATGAACCATGTGGAGGTGACCACATGTGAGTGATGAGTAATTGACTTTGGTTTAGGTGAGTCAAGTTTGGTTTGAGTGGTTCGGAGTCGAGTCGTTGCATGGCGCAATCGGGCTCGGTCGGACTTGGTCAAACTTGGTCGTATGGGATTAGGATGCTTATTCTGATAAATTCAACAGGTTTGGACTTCGGCATGGTAAGTGTGATGTTTTGATGCTATTTACGCTTTCATGTATCTAGCGGTGCTATTTGATGTGTTTCTTGTCTGTGTGGCTGCAGGACGTCGAGGCGGAGTCGTGGCGAGACACGGAGGACTGGACTAGGCGCAGGTGGCGCTGAGGTCAGAACAGTCGGGAGGTGTCGAAGACGACGTGGACTCGAGGTGGTTGCGGGCGCGCGAGACAAGGAGCGCGAAGCTTCCCGAAAGGTGCGGGGGGCGGCGGGAAATTCGCAAGGTTGCACAAGCGGGAGCGGGCTCCGTTGGATTTAGCGGGCGTAACGGGGTGGAGACCCGTTAGCCATGTGCTATAAATAGGTTGGAGGGGCTGCATGCTCACTTGAACACTTGAAAGGATTTTAGGGTTTCCTTTTGTCAAAATAGGCTTTAGAGTTTGTTTTGGCTTTAGGCTTTAGTGGTTGAGAGTTGTTGGTGGAGGCAGAGTTGTGTTCCCTCTGTGTCCCCTTCGATGGGTTTCTGAGACCTCTCTGTGTTGGTGTTCCTCTCAAGATGCATGTGTAGCTCTTGGTGTTCTTGAGGATTGAGAGGGTGAGGATGGATTGAGAGACTTGTAATCTTCCATCTTGTTCTATTGTCCATGCGTATCGGGACTCCTCTGTACTCCTTTTGGTTCAATGAATGGAAGTTTGAAGTTTCATTTTCTCAGTTCGTGCTCTGTGTTCTTCGTTTATCCTCTTAGCATGAATTCTTGATTTTCTGTGTTTCTTGTTGTTTGTTGCTTGGGAGTGCCAAAATGGGTTGCTCTATGTTGGGATAGTGCCTCTAGATCATTTGATCAGTTAAGATCCCAAAAACCCATATCTAATTTCAGTTTTTGGTTTTTGAGCCTCCTTGTTCTTGTTTTACCTTGTAGGGTTTTGGTACTGCTCTTGATTCCCTTGTTGAGATGGCTTGAAATTTGGCATGGAGAGTCCAGAGGCTATTAAGTAGCTATCCTCAAAATTTCATGGCCAAAGGATTAGTGGTTAGTCGGGAATTTATGTTTTTGCGCAGCTCTCTGAATATTTTCGGTTTTGGGCATGAATCTGAAATCCTTTTATTTTTCTAGTGGATTCTTTGTTTTGGCTCTTGGCTTATTCTTCTGGGAGTGTTCCCTAGCTATCCTCAAAGTTTCCCAAGCCAAGAATCCAAGAATCTTGCGAATTTCTCAGTTTTTCTGAAAATCCTGTTTGCTGATTTTCTCGAGAGGTACTACCGCTCGTCCTAGCGGTACTACCGGTGATGTTCGGACCAGTCTGATCGGCAGCGAAGGAACGTTCGGACAAGTCCGATCTTCGTGCGGTACTACCGCTCCTCGAGAGGTGCTACTGCTCAGAGGTACTTCCGCTCCTCGAGAGGTACTACCGCTCGTCTCAGCGGTACTACCGCTTGCAGTCAGACTTGCTCTGAATTTATTTTTCTTGGCTGCTTCTTTCTGGATCTGGTTTTTCCTTGTTGCCTTGACTTCCAGTAGTGCATATCTTCTATCTTCATAGCTTTCATAGCTATAGGAGAAGAAGTATAAGTGTGGGTACTTGAGGGGCGAATTTAATTTTGGAGAGCGCCATTCACCCCCCTCCTCTGTCGCCATTTCGGTCCTACAAATACAAACAATCTGTAATAATTGCAGACATCACAGACGATTTTTAATTAGAATCGTATGAGATAGTTCATAGACGGTTATTAATACAAACTGTCTATAACTGTTGGATATCACAGACAGCTTGTGGTTGGAACCGTCTGTGATATGTATTTGTACATATGAATGGCTATTCATCTCCCCGATGCACGCCTTTCGATCGTTTTAGCTCCCAGACACGTCTCTTTGTCTCACGTGCCGAATATATTCCTTGTTCTATAAAAATGGTCAACCATCACCGGATATTAATCCCCACATCACTAATATATCCTGTACGAGCACCTCGCCGGCTGGCTTTCTTCCTTGTTTTCCTTGTCCCTCAAGCACAAATAAATGGCTCCCTAATCTTCCTTGTCACCGGCATTGATGGCCAACCTGGTCATCCTGCACGAGCACCTCGCCGGCTTTACGTTGGTGAATGCTACAAAAGGACACTGTGCCAACAATGTCCTCCCTCCTATGTTCGAGGATTTACCAAGTAGTTGAAGACCACCTTCCATTGTCTTGACATCCTCCTTCGCCACGTGTTCCGGTTGGTCTCCCACTTCCGGTGAGCTAACCTCGCCATCTACGTGGTCCACCTCAACGATGTTGCATGTCTCTAGGAGGTTTGCCATCGATTGGAGTGCTTAGTCGAGGTGGCGGGCGACCCCTCAAGAAAGGGAGGAGGGCCTATGAGCTCAATTCGACTTGATTGCTCAGTCGAAGGGTGTTTGGGAGACACTCGAACAAGCACATCAGCGAGTGGATGTATTTCGGGCTTCATTCGCTAATGATCTCGAACCATGGGATGCCAACCACGTCGCCTACGAAGTTTTAAAAACAGAGATTGCATGCTACCTCTACCACTAGAAAAAAATTCAGAGCAGTTAGGCTTCTACTTTTTGCGTTATATTTTGTAAGAAGCGATGGGCCACGCTGTTTAGTCATATGTAAAATGAAGCAGTTGAATTTGTATTTACTGTCTTTTATATATGTAAATAGTCTCGGTATAATAACATGATGACATTACTGACCAATAAAAAATAATTAAGTAATAAATATTTACTCCTGAGTCATTATTGAATTTCGTTTATATATATGAGAATGAATTTAGAACCATATTTATCACAGACGGTTCTATTTTAGAACCATCTGTGATGTTTATTCATAGACGGTTATTAACACAAATCATTTTTGATAAGTAATTATCACAGATGGTTCGTAATTATCACAGATGTACTCTACGTATCTGGAGGGTGGCTCGGCCTTTTGCAGGCAGCATACTATTCTTGTCGTTGCACTGCAGGCTGCAGCCATGGAGGCATATGGAGGTGAAGGGAGGAGTCTGCATGTGGACCCCGAGCACAGTGAGAGAAGGAGATGAGGTGGCTGAGAAGTTTGAGGAATATTTAGACATAGCAAATAGGCTTCAAAAATTATAAAAATTGTTGTGAAGTCTTCTAACACAGTGTAGATTTTTGTGTAATTTTTCCAAAATTTTATCTGCTTTAGATTTGTCTTAACAATTCTTTGAATGTTACTGTCTTGCACAATTTGAATTTGAAAAGTTTCCATTTACACTAAGATTTTGGGAATTTTTTAATCATAGAAAAGGAGTTCTAATAATCATGCACCTTTTTGGAGAGGTTCCTAGTTTAGTTTGGTTCTTAATAAAATTTAATTCAACTATTTACCAGCTCCTATTTTTTCTGGAAAATTAATTGGTTGCTGCAACTTTTGGTAGAATTTTTAATTATTCAAAAATACAAAAGGAGATTCAAAATTAAGCCAAAATATTTTTCATGCACTTGTAACAGAGGACTAAATTAAAATATTTGGAAACTCTGAGACATTTTAATAAAATTGTAAAATTCATTTTAGGCTGCTGAGAATTAGAAAAGCTTTTTAATAAATGTGCTCAAAATTTTGAAAATCCACCAAAATGCAGAAAATGATGATTTGAACATAATTTAATTAGTAATTAGGATTTTTGAGATGTTACAAATTCCATTGTGATTTCCATGCCAGGTTGCACTTATTCCTGACGAAAAATACCGAACGATATTATTTAAATTACGCTGCATTAATTAGTATACTGAAACAGGCATGCATCATCAGCATACGTCTGAATAACCTGATATCAGTTCTGCATTCACTGGAAGAATAACGAAGGGAAGATACATTTGGCCCTCCAATGCGCGTACGTAGAGCCTAGGAAGTTCTTATGTTCATGCCTCGAGCTAAGACAGTATTACTCACGGTAGTATTAACAGCCTCTACATATGAGAGTTAGATAAAACTACTGAAAAATTGCCTCATCACACGCAATCCATACAAGAAATTTGCATTTTCCATATATTCCAGTTTGTGCATACTTTCCCACGGACATCGATCTTAACTTAGGGCTGAGGCTTCCTACCGTTATATAGATGAGCTACACGTAGCAAAGATCACAAAAACACCAAACAGGCAATATTCGATTAAGATCAAAGATCTAAAAGAAAAGGCCTGTGCCTAGGCAGTAATTTGGCTCCTATGAACCTGCACATCCAGTGTTTGCACCTCCGGATGCCGATCAGCGAAGGGCGTACTCTCCTGGCACTACATCAGAACAGGGTTATAGTAACACAGTCATGTGCTACTATATGCCTAAAAAAGTGTTACTACGTTATCTAGTAACACAATTGATATGTGTTCTTATTGCCCATGTTACTGCCTCATGGTCTATTATAGCACATAATATGTGTTCCTACTTATAAAATTATGTGTTACAATCATTTTGCTGTAACACATAGCAGTAACACCTTATTTAGCTATAGTAACATGAAACCATATGTTGCCATATAGCCTTGTAACACATATTTTTACAGCAGTAACACAGTAACAATAAAAATCCTTTTACGTGGTAACACATTTTTTCAGCGCTGTCACACAATAATACCATGAGTAGTAGCACTATTCAAATATACGATTGCTTCTCATCACATGCCATTGTATTGCATAGGAAGTATAATATTATTGAATACAATCCATATCATACATAGTGACTTCATTACAGAACACAAGTATCATTAAAATACAAATTTTCAATGCTAAAAAAATATAACTATCTCTATATTCTTCGAACTCATTTGCCGCTTTGTCCTCATCTAGAACAATCAAATTTCTTCTTTTTGAGTACAAATGATCATTTACTTGAATTGTGTGTCATATGCAAGTCATAAATGTGTACTTTATACAAGTACCTGCAGTTTACCAAGAAGATAGATAGTTATTACCTGATAGAAATTAACATGTATTATATGCATGAAGCAACAGAAACACTAAGAGTGGCTCCCATGTCAATCACTTCCATTCCTCTCATCAACCCGTCACCCATTGATATGGCTCTAACTCGATTTTTTCCTAATAATTGTTGTACCACACAAGTCACATTGACCACATAAGCGTTATAAATATAAGGTAATTGGCTTGATGAAAAGTGACATCCAAAGACAGGTCCAATAATTTGATCAAAACACCTTGTACTTCTTTTTACTTGAATAAAGGATGAGTTGAATCAAAATGAAGATATGTAAGGCATATATAGCTGTGGTTTCAAGAGTACAGATCTAGAAAATGTTGTGGCAGCATGATTGGACCAAGGAAAAAGATTAAAAATTATTTGCTAATGATTTAAGCAATCGACCAATATTTCTCTTCGAAAGAACTAGCAGCTTATTTACTAAAAGCAGAGTAAATGATATTCTAAAAGCAAATTACTAAGTTACTTAGATTATGTTTGAACAAAATCAGGTTAATGCCTTCTCATGATTAGAATGTACAAGATGTACACCTTTGATAACTATCTTTATATATCAGATCTGCATTAATTTATATATTTTAGTTTACCTGAACATCTGAACTAGAATCCTGAAGAAAGCCTTGTAAGTTACAAAATAACATGGAATTTTGACTGCTTCTATTACAATCCCTCCGCTGTTTATAGAAGAAAACACAACAGTGAGTCATGGAAATAACTGGAACTGAAGCAAGTACTTCCATACTAGAGATAAGTTCAGAAAAGCAAACACCGATGCCAATTCTTATTGTACTGCCATAGCACTATCAATCAGTATAGGATCTGTAAAACTTGCTTCACTTTGTTCTTTGACTATCAACTATGTTCTTTGACAAATATCACATTATCATCAATTGTCAAAGGTATATGTTTGACATAAAAAATTATATATGTTACTCCAGTGTTATTAATCATGTTACAGTCTACCTAATACATGGAAGAGTGCCTTCTAAAATGCCCTAAGCAGTCAAAAACAGGACTGGAGTTCAATGCTTTCATTGATCCTAATTAGGCAGTGTAGTAGTATAAATCTTGTGGTGAGGGAACAATGCACTGGCAGCTCTAAAAATAACAACTTCCAGGACACTGAAAAACAAAACTTTTAAGTGGGTAGAGTTTAGTGAGTGCAATGTCCATGCTACATAAACTTTGAATGCTTGCATTTGCTGCTTAATTAGAAAATGATTAAAAAAATCATGGCCGCATATGCTTCCATTCCAACTGTAGGAGAAAAAAGTTCATATATCCGATATATAAATTGTACTGTGATGAATCTAGGAGCAATAACCTACTGCACATACAGAAAAAATAATAAATAAAGAACCCACAGCTAAACCTTCTGTGGTACATAGGAATTTTTGCACTCCTCTCTGCTTGCAACCATGGGCCAAAACTCCTACGCATACAAAACAAACATTTGTGACATCAGCTCTACATAGAGGGATTGGCGATTAGAGAGAATGAGGACCTGGAGATGGAGAGACCAAGGCAGAGAGCACCCGTCAGATCTGGCTGTGGGCAACTATGCCCACAAGCAGATCAGGGCAATGACGAGTAGATCTGGTTGCCAGTGAGCTCGACGGGATACGAATCATTGCTGAGCGCTCCGGAGTTAGATGATGATGTGCAGGCAAGCTCTGCATAGGGAAGGCGGAAGGGCATGCGCCAGCAGCGAGCTTGAGGGTCGCAGGCGAGGGGGAGGCGGATGGGCTAGCCTGGCACGGAGGGAGCTGGATTAGGGCTGCAGCGCCCGGGGAAAGGAGAGGGCAGTGGTGGGCTAGCTGGTGGCGTTGGGGATGGGGCAGGAAGAGGACAGGTGGTGGCACTTAAATCGGTTGTTTGACTGATGAAATTTTATCGCCCGCGCCAAAGATTTCAGCCGTTCCAAAAATTTTCTAGCCCGCGCCAAAACAATTTCAGCCGTTCCAAAAATTTTCTCGCCCGCGCCTATCTCCAAATTTTGATCGGTTTAGATTCTACAACCGTAAAAATAAAATTATACCGACGTGAAAAAAACATGTATGTCAATATAGTATGATTAATTAAATATTAAGTACTAAAATATTGAAAATGGATTATTCGTAAATATTAATGTATTTTGGTTACAAGACACCTTTGTATCACATGTATGTGCCACTACAATATATGTTGGTAAAACATTTATTCATCTTATTGAATATGTGTTACAGTCCCTCTTTGGAACACATAGCATGTGTTACTCCGTTATTTCTCTGCAACACAATTCGTTATGTGTTACAGTGCTCTGTTATGATAGCTCTGTTTTGTAGTAGTGTGGTTAGCGCTTAGTCCATATTTACTTTGCGTTCATGTACCAGCTACAAGACTGATAGCTGTTTATCTTTTTGCCACTGACAATGCCTCGGCGTATATATGTTTATTTTCCCCTACTGGATATGGCAATTGGCAAGGACATATTGTTCGAAATATGTGCAATATTTTTATTCAGATTTTACTAGGAGGCAAATATCGCAAGTAACTAGTGATGCATAAATTAGTACTAACAGCAGGCAACATTTGTACTTCAAAATATATGTAGAAATAGAATTCAAACAGAGTTGATCGGTCACATGAACGACTTACAATTGGGTCTAATGAAGAATAGAAAGCAGCACAGGCTCGATGCAGTGCAGAACATAGATAGAGTAACGAAGCGAGCGGTCAAGCAAATGTTCGCTGTCCCACGACCTTCCTATGAACTTCACTGCAATTAAGCAATGGCGGGTGCTTCGGATGCAGTGAAACCTAAGAGGCTTGATTATCAGAACTTTCATAGATGACAGACTAGAGCCAAGTTTTAGCTTATACCTTTGGGGTTGTGGTTGGTTATCCATCCACAATATCCACGTACGATTGACCAGTACATGCAGTTCAAAAATACGAACAACACTTTTCATGATTCCATTATGATCATTCTGACTGATCAGCTCTATGATGTATATATATACTATAAGTCCATCGCATAGTTGTGGACTGCACTAGAGCAGAATATACAGAGGTAGCGGCAGGTTGCTGGCTCTACATGTGTGAGCAATTCTTCGACTTTAGTATGGATGGGGCTAAGTCCATAGTTGGACAGGCTCATGATATCCAGCTACTGGTTGGTGAGATTGCACACCTAGCCATATGTTACGTCCTAAGTTTATTGCTATGGGTATTATTGCCAAACTTTCTACATTTTGGTGAGATTTTGCCACTAGCTTGAAATACAAGAGAGAAGATATTTTAGTTGAGGATCTCATTGCCACCCTTGATGTGAAAGAAAAGGCAAGAGCAAAAGATGTATCCAACATATCTGGTCAGAATAATACAAATTTTATAGAGAAAAAGACTGTTGCAAAGAAGTACATATCCAACAAACCGAATAAGACAACTAGTTTTAAAAAGAAGAAAATTGAGAAAAAGGACTTGAGGGACCTCACCTGCTTCATTTCTGGAAAAGGTCATATGGCAGAAGACAATTGCTTTCATAAGAGCAGAGATGGTGAACAGCCAAAGAAGAAGGATTTCATCATTACTTGAGATGCACAATATCTTTTGGAATTTATTATACTACATACCCTTCTGTATTAGAAGGATATAGTAATTCCAATTGGATCTCTGATGTGGATGAGATTAAAACTACAAGTAAGTATGTGTTTACTTTAACTATTGTTGCAATTTTATGGAGGTCTTGCAAACAAACCATATTGACGAGGTTAACTATGGAAGTATAATTTGTAGCACTTGATACAACCATTGTTGAGACTGAATGGCTGAGAAAGATTCTATTGGACTTACCATTGGTTGAGAAACCAATACCAATAATCTTGTACTGTGGTAATCAAATGGTGTTGGCTAAAGTTATGATTACTAAAGATAATATGAAGTCCTCTAGGCATGTGAAGCATAGGCCTAAATTTGTTAGAAAATTGAGGAATTCTGGAGTGATTGCTGTTAGTTATATTCACACTGAGAAAAATCTAGTAAACCCTTTTACAAAGGGGCTAGCATGAAAAGGGATTTTCATTGCATCTATAGACATAAAAATAAGACACATTTGAGTTACGTCATAATGATAATCCATAACTTTTTTATTAGAGATCCTGTGACATAGACATTAGGAAAAACAAGTTGATGTTGTAACAAGAGAGTACATATCAATTATACTTATGTCCTATAAATAAAATACACTTGACTTCATGGAAAGTTGGCTTAAAACTTTAGTGTATTTTGTTGTATAAATGAGAAAAATGTATTAGCCTGCACAATACCTAGAAAAATATACCTACTTGAGCCTAACTATGTGGATGTAGTTGATGAGAATGGGGCATTCTCTAGAAATATCATGAGTAGATAAGGAAACATGACCATATAATTCTCTGTTTAGGCATGATTCATTGGCAGCCTAGTATCATTTGAGATTTCAAGTGAAACCTAATCATGAAAAGCTGTGATTCAAGGCATAGTTCATTTATCAATTGTGGGATGATGAATCTTATCATTTTAGGTGCAAGTTCAACCTGTGAAAGACTTATACTGAAAGACTAGCATATTAATAGTACTTCAATACAATATCTTTAATATATTCTTACTACTTGCTATGGAATTGGTGGGGAGTTATTAGAAATTAAGCCCATATGACTATGAGGCATATTTGCTATAATTGTAAAGCTAGCATGGTTTAGTGTCACATTGTTAAGGTCAGGTGGAGGAGACAAATATATAAGGTAAGATTCTTACCATTTCCTAAAAGCTTGAGGCACATCACAAGAGAGGACTTTGGCTAAACACATGCGCACACGCACGTGTGTGTATATTTTTGTGTGGTAAATCGTGTGACTTGTGACTTGCAATGCACAACCACGCCGTGATATTGCGCACCACTTGGCAGACCAAGTCTACCTTATTTTTATTGAACCGTACATCTCTCTTTATTTGAATGAGATTTGAACATTTGAATTTGAGATTTTATTTGGTATTGATGACAGGTAGTTACTAGTGGGTAAATAACTAGTTAATTACGCTAATTTATAGTCTGCATCTATATAGAGACGTCTAAAGTTGTGATTCCCATATCACTGCCTCCTCCATTTCTTTTCCATCCTCCTGCAAACCGGTGATGTTGTATTGCACTGTCTAAACCTCATCGACTCTTCTTCCCTATGTCCACCGTGAAGAAGGGAAGTGTTATCTCCAAACCGTTGATGCTTTCTGTTGTGCTGCTTTCTGTTCTTCATTAGACCCAACTGTATAAGGTAAGATTCTTACCGTGAAGGTTTTTAGGTAACGTATATTCTGCACTTCATCGGGATTGTGCTGCTTTCTGTTCTTCATTAGACCCAACTGTAAGTCGTTCATGTGATCGATTGTCTTTGTTTGAATTTTGTTTCTACATGTATTTTGATGTGCAATATGTTGTTTGCTGTTAGTGCTGATTTATGTATCACTATTTATTTGTGATATTTGCCTCCTAGTAAAATCTGAAATTCAAATATTGCGCATATTTTCAACACATATAAAGGATCTGCTTGGAACATTTGATTTTTTTTTCTAATTCTTACAAGAATTTAATTGTTTTTTATGAACTTCTTGCCTTCCAGGCCTACGACGGACGTACGCTCAATTTAGACGTGCATGCCGGCATGCACTTAATTATATCCACAAATTAAAAGTATTCTGTACAAAGAACCAATCAGCTGATGATGCCTTTCCGGCTTGTGTACGTGCAGCATCTAAAGCTTCCACTAAACCAGTGTCGAACTCAAAAAGGGTACAGGGACAGCGCAAGTCTCACTTAGCCGATCAGTTCAACGCTCCAGACTCGAGTCAGGAACAAAAGGCAAAAGCGAAAAGTATGGGCATGGCATCTCACGATCCCACCCGTTCGTGTGCACCATCGCGCATAGATCTTGGTTAGATAATCTGCAACCTTGTCATGAACTTTTTCCAAACTTTTTTGGCAGGCAAGGGGATCATCACGCCGCCGAATCAAACGCATCAAAATAGTTGAGATGCGATTATCCACTGGCCGGCCGCCTCCGCTACAGCCTGTTCGTAATGATTTCTACTTTTAGTTTCTATTTAAAACAACCAAAAATCAAAATAAACATCCAGTTTTTTGAGGCAGCTTCTTAACTTCTCTCGCCACCGTCTCGCTATGGGGATAAAGGAGAGGATCATAGATATATCACGCACTCCACTCCTCTTGCTTTTGTCACACGCGCATATCTCCTGTGTTTTCTTCACCTCTCGTACACTCTTTCTTAAAATCACTTCTTTCAGTCACTACTATTTATTTTCAGTCAAAATTTATTAGTTACTGCGAAAAAACCAATATGACCGCCCCTACATATAGACAAAGCTATACGTCTTATCACTGATCAGTACATGTGAATGGTGTAATAAGAACTATTATTTCGATCGAAAATTGCACGGTGGCTGTGTGCATAATGAAATTAGTGGTGTCAAAGGTTGAAGTATATATACATGAAGTGGCGAATTTATGTTGGATCTCGGGTTAGTAAACCTAGATCCTCTGTGATTCCACCTTACTATTTCTTGGATCAGTAGATAGTGCTCATAGATACATTACTGTATATCAAAAACATATCAGGCGGAAGCGTAAATAAAACAGTAATACTTACTCATAGGCCAATTTGGCCAAAAACAATAAAATGCAGCAGCGGAAACTTCACACAGATGGGACCCACAGGACTTGCCCACATGCAGCCAGATGGGGTGCGCAACCTAGTATATGGCATCTTCGTCTTCCAGCTCTGTCGACTCCTTTTGAGCGCCGCAGGGCTTGACATTCCTATTCTTTCTGTCTGAGTAATGGTAATCAAGCAAGAGTGAGTACGATAGTACTCAACAAGCCACCACACGGGGTGCAATAATGATACATGCAAGCTATCAAGGGAGGCTTAAGGGTTCTTTTAGTTGCTATTTTGGAATTACAATAAGTAAGAAAAACTCCTGAGACGTAGCAATTTAATTGAAACAGATTTTATAAAATTGATTGTAAGAGTGCGATAATAATAGTAGTATAGATTACATTCACCTTTTACAATGCATGGCTACCCCCACCAATGGTAATTTTCTCCACCGAAGTACTTCAAACTTCATAGTACATCCCTCTGACAGGTTTTTATCTCACCCACAATTGTTTTTGGAAATAGTACTAACTCCAGAGAGTTCCCATGTCCGCCCTTAACCGTGGGCATGGTTATTCGAATAGTTTATTCTCTGCAGAGTTTATACACTTTCACCACAAGAAATAAGTCATCTTAATAGCCAACATGCTTTCTTAGGCATGAGACCCAGATAATTTATCACAAAGCCTTTACCTTACTCCGATCTAGCTGGACACCACCCGCTGAGGTTTCACCGCTGAAGGGTTAAATCCACCACAGTCAGAAGCCCCCTCTTGCGCCGTATGAGTACAGTAAATCCCTGTGCCTCACTGTGAGTAAACCAGTATACCCTGGCACCCATTTACCTCTGGTGATATCTGAACTAAACCTTTGCAAGTTAATCAGCTAGGTCATACCCATATAGACTTGTGGTTGTACTATTTTACACAAGGAGGTCATCACCAGATTCAATCCTTAATTTGTCTAGGTGGTTCTTACCACAAACCACAGGTTTTTGTGCGACATCGGCACCATCCAATCTTACCATCCGTCCAGATAGGTATAGCAGGTTTTGAGGGTTTTGAGGAGCATAAAACAGTTGTACCAACATAATCAGCCACGTACATCCCATGACTATCCCAAAACAAGTTCTTATGTTTTAAAGATTGCTGATTAGGGCAACTAGCACTCTGGACTTGACCAGACTAGCATAGCATGTTAATGTAATATATAGGTAGTATGGTTGCCATTAAAATCTAGGGTGACAACGGTCATGTGATTCAAGTATTGAGGAATGGCATATTAAAATTAATACAACATCAAGAGGGCATGTAGATACCTTAAGTTTTGGACATACATTTGCGTAATAATAAATTAAGCATGCTAGTTGATATTTTAAAGGAACATAATTTTGCATAAAATATAGGATCAATATGATCAAGGTGATAACTTGCCTTGCTTGGTCTACCATAGCCTTGATTGATCTAAGCCAAAGCCTGCTCAGTCAGCGATCTTAAACCTATTCGAATGTGTCGCTCGTCGGGTCTTCAGATTCTAATACGCAGCAAAGAAAAGAAAGACCAAATAAATCCACACACTTTGAATGCCCAATTGAATTTAAATTATACATTTATTACTATTTGCGAATAGGAAGAGAATTCGGATTAGTGTGTTGTAAACCCAGTGGTAGCTGGATTTGAGCAAGAGAACGAGTTGTCTAAATAGTTTTACTGTGAGGGAAAATTTTAGGATAACGAGGGATCAAAAGTGAGGGAGTATCTACAGGAATTATCTACTTTGGAAAAGAAAGTGGCCAAACATAGCCGATTGGGGAAAAGCGAGGCTCGATCTTTTGTTTGATGACTTCCTCTTAATTGATTTACATTTATCAAGGAAGTCCCATGAGTCAGGCAGGACTTATGGATAGATAAAAGGGCTATCAAAGATAGTAAAGAGAAATAAAACTTTGTGATTTTAGGATGCGGGAGTCTTACAGGAGATGAGTAATTTTAATTACTTAATGAAATTTGGATATTTCATGAGGCAATACTTATCTGAGATTGCAATAGCCAACTTAACGAATCATTATGTTAACAATTTAATTAAATAATGGGGTTGGCCATTTTAGTTCAGTCGTTATTATGAGCAAAGTTAATTAGTCGTCTTGATTAACAAAATTATTAGAAATGGCCAACGGTTGTGATTCATTGGAAAGAGGCGTTTAGGATTTTAATAAGGATCTTCTTGATAATACTATTTCTTTTATTATTAATTATATTCGACCATCAAATTTTAAATCCTGATATGATGATTGGGGATTTGGGCTGGAGACGACGATTAATGATTGCTCCTTCTTATTGAAGAATTCTTATTCGTACTTATTTGTCATTTTAAATCTTAGTATTTTAAGATAGATGTTAGAGTTTTTACTACAAATATTCTTAAGCATTTTTGAAAAGATAGCTGTCATGATCTTAGCGATAGGTAAACCAAACTTGATATTTTATGTGGTATGCAAATGACTTTTGAGAGATAAACTTTTGTTAAGCAAGGTAAATTGAACTCTCATTATTTGAAATGTTAAAATTGATGAGGCATTTATTGAAATTATTATATTAATTATCTTTTGTTACCATTTTCTTAGTTGCCATGGATTTAGACAAGATGAAATGGGGAAATTCTAAAGCATCATGATTAAAATCTTTTAGCCATGATATTATTATTATTATTATTATTTATTTTATTAACTTCATGTTAACTTCTTGATAATAGGAGAAGAGTTCATGGCATAAGCTTACTTTAATTAATCTTGTACATGAGGACTAACTTATTAATCTTGATTGGCGGATAATTAAATTACCCAATGTCAAGTTTTTAATTTAGTTGCATAAATCTTTTCATTATAAATTTGTAAGTGATTTCTTATTCTTACTATCATTAACAATTTATATTAATGTATACATGAACATTTGTACATGGTTTCATCATTTAGTCAAAAGGGTGAAGAGCTTTGCAACTAGCTAACTGGGACCACTTGACAAAAAAGAGGGAGACAGAGGAGGGAGTTGTCGGCTAATGACAGAGCAGGATAGGGGGGACCGAAACAGAGGAAGGAGGCGCCGGAGCTGGGCAACGGCGATGCTGGTGAGGAGCGATCGGGGAGGCGGCAGCGACCGGTAAAATGGAACCCCTAAGCGACGAGGAGGCTCCGGGAGGTAGTGGCTTCGGCAAGGGTGGCATCCAGGCAGGCTGGCGGCGACCCTAGGTGGCCGACGGTGAGGGGGAAATGAGGCGCTGGTGGCCGAGAAAGAGAGGGGAGAAGATGGTGCATGCATGAGCAAGAGGAAGCCACGGGAAGCTTACCCAAGGGGTCGGTGGAGCCGAAGGGAGGCCGAGGTGGGCCAATAGCATGCACGGGTGGCGGCGTAGTCGGGTCACCGTGGCGGGGAGGCTTGGGCAGTTGAGGGCTTCGGCTTGCAACTGGGGCAGCTTTGGGACACCGAGGAGCAGCTCCTGCCGCGAAGAATCGGTTTGGGAATGACCAAGGAGAAGATGGCGGTGGGATTGGTGGAGGCTGGCCGGAAGCGAGGACAGAAAGGGGGCAGCAGGCTCAAGCGGCGATTTCCCAATTCATTGTGTGGGGAGGCATTTGAAGGAGGAAGAAGGGGGAGGAGTTGAGCCCAGGGCTCCTTTTATAGCCAGGGGGAGATGGCGCAGGCGGAGCAATGCCGGGCATGGGCGGAGGTACCACTGGCATGGGCATTGGGGAAACCAGGGACAGAGCACAAAACCATGGGCGGAGCCAGGCAAAACTGGGGGCAGAGCCAGGCGCGGGCTGGGCCGGCGCGAGGAACAGCACCCCGCGGAGGCGGGCCGACTTGGCACGATGGGAGAAGAGGGAGGAGGAGGAAGGAAGAAGGAAGAAGAAGGCGAGCGCGATCGGGTAGGCCAGAGGCCAGAGAAAAGAGAAGCGGCCGAACGGGCCGGTCGGACTAGGAAAGAAAAGAGATGGGCCGGGAAAAGAGAAGAAAATAGGCTAGGGAAGAAAAAGAAAACGGACCAGCCCAATAAAATTCTTGGGAATTTTAGGATTATGAAACTTGGATTAGTAATTAAATTTTCAATTTGAAAGCTTGGTTCAATTTTAGGTTAAATAATTTAATTTTAAGATTACCAAGTTTTGGAGAAGTAAATCTTATTTTTCCGAATCTGAATTTCTGGATATGCAAATTGGAGAGGAACGTTTTTATATTGGTTTTAAATTTCTATCCTTGGTTTTTGAAGATCTGGATTTCAGTTTAAATTTGCAATTAGGACTCCCGAGTAAATTTGGATTTTCTAAATTTTTAAATTTTGATTCTTGTTTCCAAGGTTTGGACTTCTTATTAATCGGGCTTTCGGCAAGAACGAAATTCGAATAACGCCAAAATTTCTTGAGAACACAGGAATAACAATTAAAATATTTTATAATTTTTGCAATTACACTAGTTCCCTTTTTGGGATGTTACAATTTATTTATTCATGCATGCATAGATATGTGCGGAACGCGATTATTGTCAGAAAATTGATGAATTGTAAGGTCTTATCACTACTATAAAAAGGCTAATACTAGGGGCCTCATCACAGATGGTTGACTAAAACCGTCAGTATTAACTACAATCATAGACAGTTTTGGCTTAGAGACCATGTGTATTGCTGCCAACGCTAAAAACCACCTGTGAAGAGATAATATCACACACGGTTCATATTGAACACCGTTTGTGAAGTATCACGATGGTTCTTAACAAGAACCATTTTGATATCACTAAATATCACAGACGGTTGTTTCATAAAATCGTCTGTGATACTTCAACAGACATCATAGACAGTTTGTAATAAAAACCCGTTTATGATATTTAGTAGTATTATAGATGGTTCTTATTAAGAACCATCTATGATAATTTGTCATATTAATTGCAGACCTGATCCTCAAAGATTTGTCGTAAATTTTAGATCCGTTCTCACAAGTTGCATTCTACTTTGAGGCGGTGAGGCTTTGAGGCCATTTGGTGAATGGAGATCGTGGATTTGGGAAGAATGGTTGCAGATCCATTTGTTCTTAACTATCTATGGTTAGTAATTTGTTCATAATTGCATTATATTGTAGATCTATAGCTTTGTAATTAAAGATGGTTTAGGTCTAGCTTAATGCAGAGAGAAGATTATTTACCTCTAACATTGTTTATAGTTTAGGGTTTGGCCAATTAATAGTCTATTTCTACTTAATTCAATTTAATTAATTATTCTTGCTATATATAGCTAATTTAGATCATATATAGCTAGTATAGTAATTAATTCAATATTTAACAATAAATTGTTATATGTGTAGCATAGGACCACAAAATTGGATGTATGCTGAGAACTGTGTGAGTGAAGAGGACATTAATAATGTGTCTTCTTTTACAAGAGCTACCGAGGAGGATATGTTGAATAACGGGCGGAATATATGTACTGTCCATGCATTAATTGCGAGAATCTGAAGATATTTAAGAACCGAGCGCAGATCGAAGCTCACTTGAATTAAAGGGGTTTCAAAAAGGGGTATGTATGTTGGACTAGTCACGGTGAATCGTAGATTACACAGGAAGGTAGTAATAATGATAACGCCGACGGAGTCAATGATATGGCACCGGATGATGTCGATTGTGGTTCTGATTCAGGTAGGCTGCATGATGACAATCTAGATCAGATGCTTCACGATGTAGAAGGGAACTGTGATGAGAGAGTATGTTAAATTCTGGGGCTTGATTGAGGACTCAAAGAAACCATTGTTTACGTGCTGCAAGTCAAAATACACGAGGTTGTCAACCATACTTGAACTGCTGAAATTGAAGGCAAGCAACGGTTGCTCCGACAAGAGTTTCACGGTGTTGTTAGGTCTCTTAGCAGACATGCTTCCAGATGGAAACAAGTTGCCCAAAACCACCTACAAATCCAAGAAGGTTCTTTGTCCATTGAGAATGAAAGTAGAAAAAATATATGCAAGTCTAAACGATTGTATCTTCTACGATAAAGAGTGTGCAACCTGCATGTATGTCCAGTGTGCATCGCATCTCGATACAAGTGTAAGTGTTGGATTGAGATTGGCGACAAAGGGGGGTGAATGTCGACTTTAAAGAATTTGCCCCCAAAAATACCCGCTCGAATCTCTCCTCCAATAGCTATGAAAAGCTATGAAGGTGAAAACTCATACCCTCTGGAACCTTGAGCGCAAAGAAGATAAGGCACAGCGAACAAGACGATCAAAAGAGAAAACATCAGCTAACTCAATCAGGCCGGTCAGACATCCATGCATGAGCCGGTCCCGCCGGTCTATAACCGGTCTGACCACCTCCCTTTCACCGGTCTGACCGTCGGCTGTAGTCCGGTCGGACCGGCGGCAAAACTCCGGTCTGACCGCCCTGGCATGTCAGGTCCGGTCTGACCGCCAAGAGCAAATCGGTCTGACTGGCCTTTGGGTAAACAGAGACAGAAATCTGTAGAAAACCGACTAAAGGCTAAAAACTACTGAAAATGAAGATTTTGAGTAAAGTGATGGTTTGCTGCAATTCTCCTCTCCTCAAAAGAGTAATACCCTATTCTAAGCAACATAAAGACTCCAAACAACAAGAGAATCCACCTGGAAACACAAGAATTTCATATTCATGCCCAAAACCTGAAAACTACAGGGAGCCACAACAAAACTTCAAATTGCCATCTCAATTTTGATCCTTTGGCCAAGAGACTTTGCAGACAGATTAGCAATAGCCTAAGGACTAGAGAGTCCAAATCTTAGAATATATTATGAAGAAATACGCAAACCACCTCAAACCCTAGAAATGAACAGAGAAGGAACAGAGGAGGCCAAAATGCAAGAACTGAAATTAAACTTGATTTGCTCTTGGGAAAAATCGATCAAATGATCTTGAGGCATCATCCCATCATAGAGCAACCCATTTTACACCTCCTGGGCAAGAAATAACTTCAAATCACGAAAACTCAAAAATCAACAGAGAGAGGAACGAAGTAGAGAAATGCACGAACAAGAGGCAAACTTGAGAAATTTCATTTGCAATCAACAAGGATTACAGATGAGTCCCCATACGCATGGACATTAGAACAAGGGATGATTACATGGTGGCTCAACTCATCTCCAATCTCTCCCTCTCTCAAAATCAAGAAACCCTCTCAAGAACACAGAGACAAGAAGCTACGAAGGAGACATGCCTCAACAGAACTCTGCCTCTCCTACCAACTAAAGCCCTAAAGCAAAACCACCTCCCAAAACTTCTTTTGACTCAAGCAAACCCTAACTCTCTCCCAAAGCCATGGGATACATGCAGCCTCTCACTTCTATTTATAGCCCTTGGCTAATGGGTCTCCAACCCGTTACGCCCGCTAAAACTCGAACGGAACCTTCTCCACCTGTGCAGCTTTGCGCTTTAACCGAAACGCTCCTCCTGCACCTTATGGGAAGCTTCCGTGTTCCTTGTCATCCAAGTCTCGCAACCACCTCGAGTCTCCACCGTCTTCGACACATCCGACCATTCTGACCTCGACACCGCCTGTGCCTAGTCCGGTCACCTCGTGTCTCACCACGACTCCGCCTCGACGTCCTGCAGCCATCACAGACAAGAAGCACATCAAATAGCACCGCTCGATACATGAAAGCATAATTGGCATAAATGAACTACATTAAGCATGAAATAGCCCAAACCTGTCAAATCATAGAATATGCATTCTAACCACTTTGACTAGGTTTGACCAAGTCTGACCGAAGCCGATTGCACCGCGCAACGACATGGTCCGACCACACAAACCAAACTCGACTTTCCTAAATCGATGTCAATTACTCATCACACACACGGGATGACCTCTAAATGGTCTCTCAGTAAGAATCAATTAGATGACGATGAGGGAATAGAGGTGAAGAAAGAACTCCTGCAAAGGTGGTGTGGTATCTTTCTATAATTCCCCGTTTCAAGCGGTTTTTTGCGAACTCAAAGGAGGCAAAATTGCTGCATTGGCACTTAGAGGAGCGTAAGAAGAATGGAATGCTAAGACATCTTGCTGATTCCACCAAGTGGGGAAACATTGATAGGAGGTTTGTAGACTTTTATACAAAATCGAGGAATATATGGTTTGGATTGAGTACATATGGAATGAATCCTTTTAGTAACATGAGCATCCAACATGGCACTTGGCCGGTGACTTTCTATATCTACAACATTCCTTTTTGGTTGTGTATGAAGCATAAGTATATTTTGTTATCAATACTTATCCAAGGACCGAAGCAACATAGAAATGATATTGATGTGTACCTAGCACTATTGGTGGAAGATCTACAAATATTGTGGATCAAAGGGGTATAGGTATGGGATGCATACAAATAAGAGAACTTCACTTTATGCTCCTTATTTTTCTGCACCACAAATGAATATCGTGCCCTTGCTAACATGTAAGGCCAGAGTAGAAAAGGGTCTAAAGCCTGTACTCACTATTTAGATGATACCGAGAGTGTGTGGCTGAAGCACTCGTGCAAAACTGTGTACATACGGCACCATAGATTCCTTCAGAGGGCTCACCCATACTCCAGGATGAAGGAACAATTTAACGAAGAGAAGGAGGACAGTTCAACTCTAAGGCATTTAAATGGAAAAGAAGTCTATGATATGGTTAAGAATTTAGATGTTGTGCTCGAAAAGCTACGTAATCGAGAACCCGTGAGAAGAACATCTAGAAGAAGAGATCAGATGTTTGCCACTGCATCTATCTTGAAGGACTAGATGCTCTGTAGCACAAGGTGGTGATGACTCAATGTCATCTTGAGATGTATTTTGCTCCATAATTTTTTGGTATCATAGTCCATCTCATTGTTCACATTATGTGGGAGATAAAGATGCACAGACTCGTGTTCCTACGTAGCATGTATCCGTTCAGGAGGTTCATAGGAATTCTCAAGTCATATGTACAGAATCGATCTTGGCTGGAGGGTAGCATTGTCAAAGGTTATGCTACCAAAAAGGTCATTGAGTTTTGCATTGATTACATAGCTCAGGTCAAACTAATAAGTGTGCTTCGATCTCGCCATAAGGGGAGAGTATCAGACAATCCAAAGGAAAGCAATCACTTCAGATATGGATGTGTATGCTCAATCCCATTTCACAGTCTTATAACACATGACTGAAGTGTCCCCGTATATCGAACAACACAAGGATGTGCTTTAGCAACAGAATCTGAAGCGGTCAGATATTTGGATTATGAGACAACACAATAGTAGGTTCAACCAATGGTTGAAGGAGTAACTCGCTAGGAGCTCATCAAGTGATATGCTGACATGGTTGGCAAATGGGCCAACATTTATAGTTGTGACATGGTAAGAATATGATATAAATAGGTACACATTATGTACGCAGGCTTAGGATGTAAAGAGTAGTAACCTGAACAGCGGTGTTTGTATAGATGTGTTCAGTACCGATGGGTTAAGGAGCTCCTATTGTAAACCTCAAATGTGTTGGATACAAAGACGAACCATTCATACTCGCTAACCAAGTTGTTCAAGTCTTCTATATAACTGACTAGTAAATAAGAAGCACCACGTAGTTCTTCATGGAAAGAGGAGGATTGTCGGAGTTGAGGATGTAGTGGATAAGGATGAATACAATCAATTTGATGAATTGCCTCCTTTCGAAAACAGTATCAGGGTTAAGAAAAAACAACATGATGAAACTAGCTATATACGTGTCTATCATCATGAAGAGCTAATTTTTAAAGGAAATAAACAAGTGGAATGATGAATGAAATGTTTATGTGTCATATATTCTGTATTTGTATATTATGTATATGAGAATGTGTCATATATATGTAAATTTATATTTATGTAAATGAGAATGTGTCATATAAATGTGAATTTGCATTTATGTATATGAGAATGTGTCATATATGTATGTGTATTTGCATTGATGCATATGAGAATGCACTTAGAATTGTTTGGGATTCACTATAGAACCGTTTGTGATGTATATTTATCACAGACGGTTATACTTTAGAACCATATGTGATGTTTAATTATCATAGATGGTTCTAAAGTAGAACCATTTGTGATGTGTATTATCCAAGACGGTTCTAATTTTCCAACCTATTTATATTCAGACACTAGGGTTTGCCCACACTCCCATGCACTTAGATGCTTAACATTCTCTAACTCTTCCCTGAACACGAGCATGCTGCCTCCTCCCCCGAGACCACCGCCTCCTCCGCCAAGCCCGCCGCCTCCTTTCCAAGCATACTACTCTCCTCCCCGAGCACGCCGCCCTCCTCCCTAGCGCACCTCCTCCCGAAGCCATTAGAACATTCATCCAATGCCCCAAGAGGGACATCTGCCCGGAGGCTTCTACACTGGTGTCAACTTCATGGGAAAATCCTACACTGGTGCCATGTCTATATGAACTATCTGCACCGAAGATACCTGCACCAACATGGTAAGGGCCCGATGAATCACATGCATCTACATCTTGTACCAGTTGACTATCGTGAAGTCGACCTCTAAATAATGAGGTGGCAAGGGCAAACCAAAGAAGATTGATGATATCTCCTACTTGTCGTTGGCCCAGAAATTTGAGCTAGGCAAGTTGTTGGTCGTCCCAGAAGAGCACCTCTTAACCCTAGGATTCGCTTGCTAGAGGTTGCATTCATGGTACATGGAATAGGCTAACAAGTCAGATGGACAATGGCGCTCAGATGTCGACATCAAGTTCAGGCCGCATCATCTTCAGCATGAGATTCACGACTATGTCTTCACGGTAACCTTTGAGGACTTGTTCATTCTCTTCAATCTCGATGCCTTCATCGCCTCACTCATTCGATGCTGGACACTATAAGTGTGTACAATCACATTCTTTGTTCATGTTATACTGATAAATGATATATATAAATCCTTACTTTTGTGTGTATATATATACATGGTGAGTGAAGCCAGATTAACAAAATTACCGATAGGTTTTGTCGACCCATACTTGGTCTCTATACATATTATCAAGGAGGATACATCCTTCATCAAGGATTACATGAAGACGGCATTGGTAGCTCACTGCGACAATCAATTCATACATTTTCCCTACAAGCAGGGGTAAGTGCTGCACTAGTGCTAATACTTGTTGATTTGTACTTTATAAGCAACACGAACTTAGGTTTAATAACCATAACGAAATATCTCTGTAGGTTCCGCTAGATTCTAATTGTAATTATACTAAAATAGAACAAGGTAATATACCTTGATTCCCTAAAGAAGGCCAAAAATGACTTCACAGTTGTCCAACAATTAATCAATAGGTAAACATATTTCCTTCATAGATAAGTCTATTGTAGACTTTCCTTCCTTCGCAATGGATAAGGCTATGGTCATTCACCGAGTACATTGCTACTATACAGAGATCCAAGGTAGGGATCAGCGTCTTACGACACAATCTAGATTTCTTTATATTAGCTAGTACACATTAATTCTATATAACACTTCGTAGTAATACCTTTCAAATTAACAAATTCTATTTTTGCAGTGCTACCAGCAACCACTAGGCAATACCTGTGGATACTATGTTTGCCATAACATGGAACTATTCCTCGGTTCCGTGAAGACTAATCATCCTCAGGCTTGTGGCTGGGGAGGATGGGCCGGGAGAGGAAAGAAAAAAGATGGGCTGAGGCCCAAGAAGATTTTTCATTTTTTTTGTTTTTTTTCTCGAATTTTCAGAATTTGATAAATTGGCTAAATTAGTTAGATGGTGAAAATTTTTAATATTAACTTTGATTTAAATATCCCATTCTTGATCTTAAGCTTTCCAGTGTTAATTTAATTTTAATTATTATATATTTTTTTCAAACTTTAGGACTTGCAAAGGAAATTTGAAATTTCCTTGATTTGATTTACAATCATGGTTCTTGATCAAGGTTTACATTTTATTAATTCATATTTTTTAGCAAGGACCCCAATTTAAGAAATTTGAATAAACGCCAAAATTTTTAAACAACACTAGAAAAACAAATAAAAGATTTTAAAATTTTCATAATTAGAATAGTTCCCTTTTTGGGATATTACACCCCTCATTTGTTGGTGCCGGGACCCGTGCAAGTTCCTCAAGTCTTAGTACCGCCTCAGCCTAGGTGTGCGTTACTGGGGTTGCGCAAACTACTACAGTGATTATCCCGACTGTTGTTTAGACATCGCCACCTATCGGCAGCCCGTAAGGACCAGGTGCACTGTTTTCCCCCTACTTTTTCTCCTTCAAAGTACGCACTAGCAACCTCTCCAGTGTATCCACAGTCCCTAGAACTCTTGTGTGGCTACAGCAAATGGATCGATCTTGAGATCCACCGAGAGGACCAGTGGGCCCTCGACTTCGAGGAGTGGAATGTCACAAGGTCCTACGAGATCCGGGAGGTGGAGTGCCACAAGACAAGCAAACCGAACGTATACATCGGGAGACGAAAGCTCATCTCGAGACGTGCACACGCACGGAGCGCGAGGCTCATGAGAGGGAACGCGAGAAAAAGAAGGAAATGGTAACCAAGGTAAAAGAGGCCATTGAGGAGTTCAACGTCGAGTTCGCAAAGAAGGGAAAATGGCTCCGGTCCATACAGTAGGTCGTATGAGCAGTTGGGTTGGTTAGTCACACATGATGCTCTATATTATGCGTGTAATCAAACTCTACGCGGCATGTTACTCCCAACTGCACTATGAAGCCTACTTTAATTCAGACAAGTTTATTTCCTCGTCTTTTCGTATTCAATTATTCCCATAGTAAGTCATCCAAAAAGATTAACAAACTAGTTCTTCTCCGCGTACGAATTCCTAGTAACATCACAATATCACTTACCCTCGTACGTACCGATCGTTCATATTTCAATCATTATTAAAAAAAAGTTTCACAATTTGTTTTGCACTACAACAACATACAACGACCATAAACTCTTATTACAAATCCAACATATTATCTGCTAGTCATAATCTACAAAAAATCACAAATGGATTAACCCATACTGCATTCTGTTTGTAGTTGCTGCACAGCCAAGCGACTACTATTGCAGTTGCCCAACCATTGGGCGACAGGCTCCAGTCGCCGAACGGCTTATGGATAGCTTTCTTGTCGCACGACCGTTGGTCGATAGGGTCCGGTCACCCGACGGTTAGACGACTGGAGCCTATTTCTCTAAAAAAAATGTTCGCGCGGGTATATTTCTATTATTTCAAATAAAAATTAGAATATTCATAAAAAAATTCCAAACCTTAGAATGATCAAAAGACAGGCGCAAAAAGTAATTCAACCTAGGCACCAACGTGATCAGCTATCACGCGTGTTAAGGAATTATTCACCTGCCTATAGTCATATTGTGCATGTTGGGCTGCAGAAACCCTGACATACTGAAATTCTCTTTTTCCTTAGGTAAGTTTCATTGGATCCATGAAGAAGGACAAAGTAAATCTGCATATGTTGTATTAATTTGTGTATCCTCTCAACAACACACATGTAGCAAATTTGCACTGCTTGATCCAATTTTGCACATAACTGATTTTTATATATATATACAAACTATTTCAACAAATTATAGGTACATGACTGATTGTTGTGCATGTTGTTTTGTGGTCCAAATTCTGATGGGAGCATGGTTGGTAGATGGGGATTAGTGTTATTTTCGGTTTTGTTTAATATTCCGACATGGAGTTCTTTTATACCCTTATATATACCCTCCGTATAGCCATACATGATTGCTTGATGTATTACTGCAACATGTTCTACTTGTAAAGCTCCTCATATAGTTGATCATCCTTATGCACCCATGGTCATTTTACCGTTTGGGTTTTTCATGGTAAATATGTGTTCTCTTTTTTTTTTGTGTGTTATCTTGTGTTCTCAATTATTATTGTGGGTTTAGAAACACTTTGTCATTGAGATAACGAGCGATTTCACAAATATTCAATAGCATATAATTTGCTTGGAAGGAAGAAGGAATTTGCATAATCATATCCAGTGTCAAAAATGTTGATGTAGTTGTTCTTGATCACTGGCATGCTTGGTCTCAGAAGCCAAGCTAGCGATGTCTCAATTGTATTTTCAATCAATACCGGCCGCTGTTGTTGTTTTGTTGAACAAAAATATCAAAGTCCTAAATTAAACTCAAGCACAAAGAAACATTTTGCGGATTTGCCGACCATCTCCTGCATGGTATTTGCAAGTTTATTTCCTGCATGAATTTGGATCTTAACCTGCCTGTTCCCGTGAAGAATCAATCACAGACTGAGTCGTCATTCTCTGCAGGTCAGTATATACTACGACCGACCATGGAGTGCATGACAATGTAGAAATTAACGACATACTACATACGGCAACCTATCGCTATCTATCGCGTGTCGGACCACTGAACACTAATTTGGACATGCATTACTAGCTAGAATTAACAAGGAAGAAGAACATATATCAACGTCGATCGATCAGTATGTCATCATACAGCAAAAAGGAAACTCCGCTGGATCATCAACAGAAACTTTACCCAAGTCAGTAATCATAAAATAAACACTTGCTTAAGCCATTTGGTGTTCAAAGTTCAAACAGGAATTATGCTGTCGCTACCTGTTCTAGGTAGTTTCTCTTAAACAAAATATCAAGATTATTACTTTAGATTCAGTTAGGCTGGAGAAGCAAACGACCAGACTGAAGGCATTAATAATTTGATTGGAACGTGGAAGACAGAAGGAAAATATCATCTATACATACATCAGCTTGGACCAGGGTCCAGGATTCATGTGTCATCAGAGACCAGTTTCAGCAGTTAACATCCGCAGTCTGTCATCACAGAATACTGTATATATGACAGCAAGTTGTTTAACAAGGATTTCAAGACTTGTGATAAAAATTTAACTCAAGAAGCATACATCTGTCAACACACAAACCACTAAATCAGTACGTATGCATGGTTTGTCAATTTCACAGAAATTTCGGATAGTATGCTTGAAGAAAACAGTAACGGTTGGATCCAACTGTAAATTCGACATATATCCTGGACAAATCATGGAAAAACACACCGGCCGGTTCTACGTGCATTACTTATAATGATGTTCGTATATGATTGCTTAAGTGTTAAGCTCCACAACTTCTAGGCCATATCTCTAAGCAAAATAGTAACATTTGAATCAAATTTATCTCAAATAAATTTCTGTCAACATGTGAACCATATATTTCAAATGAGTACGTAAGTGTATATATATATGTAGAACATCAGCACACATACAGTTACAAAAAACATCAACCCTTCTACAAGCAAAAGAGTGAACAACGATAGGCCGGCCGTGACGACTGGAACCTAACTAATTGGAAGGTACGTAGAAATACATAATTAGCTCTGCCATTTTAAATTTTTAGCTGCTAACCAATGCCAACCAATGTCATGCGTGGCCGCTGTGACCACATTTGTTGTACAAATGTTCAGACAAGCCGATCGAATGTATTAACTACCTGTTTTTCTTAGCTTCTCTTGAACAAAATATCAAGATTATGTTGTATAGTTTAGATTTGTTCCACACGCAAACAACTGAAGGAATTAATTTGATTGGATCGTGGAAGATGTATACATTAGCTAGCTCCTGCTGCTGCATGCATGCATTTCAGGTATCATCTCTAAGAGGCAGCAGAGACCAACATTTGCGTCATGGAAGTTAACATCCGCATTCGGTGTAGCATTGACCATTATTTGTTTTTGAGTGCACAGACTAGAAAGTTTTTGTCGGACCCCAAGTTTACTAACCTGGAATCCTCTGTGATAACACTGCATTATTCCCTAGATCAGTAGATAATGCTCACAGATACAACGCTGCATCATCTCATACACGATAAATTCATACATTACAATACCAGAGTTCAAATAGACCACGTCGGGCCAGGGTTACAATAGAGCCGTCAGGCCAAATGTCTTACAATACATAAAGAGCGAAAGCGGAAGCGTATATAGCGTAAGGGCACAACTCACCACAGGCAAGCGACTGGGATAACCCGAGTACCAACGCTATTAATTAGGGACCTGGCCAATAACGAAGGCACCCGCCAAAACTAGCCTGGTCAACTCGACTGAGGCGAGAGGCAAGACTACCGATACCTATTCTAATAACCAACATCTTCATTTCCTTCGGCATCTTGATCCTCATGATAAGCGTAGTGCTCTTGATTCTCAGTTTCTGAATGGGGGGTTAAGAGCGAGGTGAGCACAAACAACCGTGCTCCGCGAGCCAACACACAGAATGCATATAATTATAGATGCAAGGCTATTCAAGGGTGGCTTGGGTTCTTTTATTTGCATAAAGCGACATTTGGATTTACTATAATTTAAAATTTCTATGACCTAGCATTTTTCAAGAACTTATGATTTAAATAATGAAAGTGTGCAATAATTTTTATAACGGGGTAGGTTCCATTTACCAATTTTATGGTTACATCCACCAATGCTTAACTTTTTGAATAACAGGTTACTTCCACCTTAATACCAACCCTGGAGTTCATCCCTCCAGGATAATTACCAAAGTTTAGGCTACATCCACCTAGCAAATTTTTATACCCAACCTCCAAATATTTTGAAATAGAACTAACTCGAGGAAGATTTCCATGTCTGCCCTTGACCGTGGGCACGGTTATTCGAATAGTTTAGTATACTCTCTGCAGAGATTGTACATCTTTACCCACAAGAGATAATCGTCCCGATGTTTCTACATGATCCCTTTGACATGCAGATCGAGAGAATATCATGAGGCTTTTATAATACTTCACACACTAGCATATCACTCCTATGGGGTTACATCCATAGGTTGTGCGAGATGTCCACCATAGGTTAGCGCAGTCGGACTCCACTCTCCACATATGCTATCCTAGGCAACGTCACCTACATCCGGTGTCCCATTCCAAGTGGGGCTTTCATTACCCACCTACACACGTTCTCCGTGAAATGACTAGAGGGTTCAGTAAATTATTTAGCCCAGCCTACAATATGCCAGCTTGTGGTTGTACTGTTATACACGGAGGGTCCACACAGGATTAAGTCCTTAGGTAGTCTGGGCGGTTCATTCCACATTCCATGTGTTACATCCACACCCGCCACTCTTACCATCCGCCCAAACAGGTTTAGCAGATTTTTAGGGTTTTGAGAAGCATAACATAAATCAACATAATTGTCCGATCATGTACATCCCATGACTAATTCAAATTTAGTGTCCATGATTAAGAATGATTATCAGGGTTACTAGAACCCTGGGTTCGACAATTTATCATAGCAATATTAAGTCATATAATTACCATAGCTAGTGTTTATATCTAGGGCGACAAATGATCATGGGAGTTCAAATGTTACTGGTGGTGTATTATATTATTAGGTGGACATAAGGTTATCTACCGTAAGATTTACATATTTTTAGCACATAAAATAACGCATGCAACTTTCATAATTTAAACGAACATAGTTTCACATAAAATGTAGGCGCAAAATGATCAAAGTATTGACTCACCTGGATCGAAAGCTTGGGGGTCTTGTGCTGCTTCAAGCGGGGTCTCGTTCGCGTCCTCGAACTCTACTCGGGAGGTCGAACCGGAAAAACAACACAAACGAGAACGGAAGTAAATAAATACCAAATAAAATAACAAAAATTCAAATCAACTCAAAACTGAACCAAAATAGAACCATTAGACAGGTCTTGATTTTAGAAGAATTTAGAAACTGGTTTCATTAAAATTGGAGCTATGGTTATAAAGTTATGGCATTCTAAAGTTTTAATTTCTGAAAAATATGAAAAATAGAAAAAAGGGGAGGGACAGTGTGGGCCGACAGGTGGGGTCACCATTAACCGGGTTATAACCAGACAACAGCGGCTTAGGGCAGCATTATTGTACTTAATGGCCGGTTAGGACAGTGGTTTATTTAGCGTTATAAATGAGCTAGCTGCTGCTTGGCCGTAGCGTGGTCCGGCCGTGGAGGCGGCGGGGCTGGCCGGCGGCGGAGCGGCCACGGTGGTGCGATGGTGCCGACCAAAACGGGTTCCATGGCCCCGTGAACACCTCGGGGAGGGAGGAATCGGCCGGAGTCGGCCGGGCGGCGACCGGCGACGGGTGTGGCGGCGGCCGAAATAGGGGAGTATGGGCGCCGGTGGTTCGAGCCATAAAAATCCGATTGCTCGGCGACGAAGCATCCTCAAGCTCCCGTGAACTCACCTAGGGCGTTGGGCGGGGCCGAGGTGTGGCAGGGCGGGCCGGCGGCGAGAGGGGGCTTGGCGGCGAGGATGAAGGCGGCGGCGGCTCGCAGGGGAGGGCGGCGAGGTCCGGCGAGGTGGGGAGGGAGTTCGGGGTACCCTGGAGATGCTCCACGTGCGAAGAATTGGCCTGAGACGCCGTGCTCCTCCGGCGGGGTCCTGGTGCCGGATTCGGGGAAGAGGAGCTCCGCCGGCGGTCTGCAGAGGGAGGAAAACCGATTAGACCGGGGAAGAGGGAGAGGGGACAAAGGTGAGCGCGGGGAGAGACTCAGGAGGACCGGTCGTCGACCGACGGCGTTTGGCAGCGATGACGGCCGACAGCTCGCCCGAGGCAAGGGTGGCGGTGGGCGATTGTTTTGAGCAAGTCCGAGTGGTGAGGCCTTCGGTGCCTCTTATAGCGCCGGGGAAGGGAGTGAAGCGCAGGGGGGAACACGGCGGCGTGTTGCAGGCAGGTGGTGGCGTCAGAGCCGTGCGGCCACAGTGCGAGCGAGGTCTCCAGAGCTTGGCGTGGCGTGCGTGATTGCGGGGGCTCCGCGTTGCCCAATGGTCGCGAGGGGGCATGGCGTGGGAGGCGGCGCTTGAGCGACGTCGAGTGGACGGTGTGACCCGGGAGGACTACGGCGGCGCAGCTTGCGAGGAGAGGACGGCGAGCGTCGTGCACGGCACAGCGGGGAGGAAAACGAGGGCGAGGAAGCGTGCCCAAGGCGCTCCTGTTGTCGGGCACTAAAGGCGAGGGTCGTTGTCGCCATAACTCGCCGACTCGGGTTGGTGGAGAGAGGCGAGGAGTGGCAAATGGAGGAGGCGCCATGGTTAGAAGGAGGAGGGGGGAATGGGAGGGACAGCCAGGATTGAAGGAGACTTATTTTACAAATATTCCATTTTCTCCCTTCCCTTTTTTAAAGGATTAAACAAAATTTTTCCTCCTCTATAATTTGCAAATTTGCAGATAATTTCAGATCCTAGATTTTAAGAGGTTACTCTGAAATATTTCTTTGGAGATAGAACAAAGTCTTCATTTTAAATTACTTTTGCACTTTCTAGAATATATATATATATATATATATATATATATATATATATATATATATATATATATATATATATATATATATATATATATATATATATATATATATATATATATATATATATATATATATATGGAAGCAAAAAGGAATAACCACTGAGAATAAAATCTTTCAGCTTTATTGACATACATTTGAAATTTACATTAGGCCAGGTTTTTGAAAATGGGGTGTTACAGTTTTGTTTACCAAAGGGCACTCCCAATGGTAAACACTGCTGTGCTATTTCTATACTTTCCACATCATCAAAAAGTAGCTATAGACGTCACCAAATTTAGTGGGTAGTATCCATGAGTAGAACTGGATAATAAATTTCACCAAGGTCTCTCTCTTCCTTAGTATTGGATTTTGTGCTTCAATAGTGTCTTGTATGAGACATTGCTTCCCCCTCTCCCTTGTTTAATTCCCTCTCAATCTCAGCGTAAATCCTACTTGATAGATGTAGGATCAGATAGGTAATAGAGGGGAGTGAATGGTGCCATAAAATGTTTCACCAAGTATTCACTTATCCTTTACTCCATAGTTATATAGCTATGAAGATTAGGATAAGAATTCTAAATAAAAACCATAGAATCCAGAGCTGAGCGTGACCTGATCATAAATCAACGTGGTCAGATTTCGACTACCAGTCGAAAATCAACGTGGTCAGAATTTGACTACTAGTCAAAAATCAATTGTGGTCGGAATTCGACTACCAGTCGAAAATTAATGTGGTCAAAATTCAACACTAGTGGTCGACGACTAGAGAACGATTGAAAACCAATATAGTTGAAAACCAACATGGTCGAAAGCCAGCATGGTTGAAATTCGAGTGGTCAATGACCAGGTAGTGGTCAAAAACCAACGTGGTTGAAAATCAACGTAGTCGAAACCAATATAGTCAAAGGCCAACGAGTTGCCTAAAACCAACGTGATTGAATCAAGTTGAAAACGACCAGTGAGATCGACAACCAGGGATTGGTCGAAAACCCAACGTAGTCAAAAAGAAGCAATGCGGTTGAAAACTTAGAGGAACAAAGAAAAATTGCCTGCTTTCAACACAGTTTAAAAATGAAAAATGATAGAACTTTTGATCCGTAGATCTAAATGACATGAAACGTTGCAGTAATCTTCTATATGGTATTGTAAACCTATTCCAATAAACGATCATGAAAATAATGACCAAAGTTGAGAACTTTATCAGATTGTTGGAAGGTTCCACCAAACAGAGTCAAAATCAAAACCGGTGAATACAATTTGCTCATGGGTGGATGATGACCAAGATAGGTCTAGATGTGTTCCCACATATCACAATAAGTTAGAACACCAAAGAAATCAACTCAAATACCCTCGGATCAAGAAATCACACTTTTAGCCCAAATCAAGTAAAACTGAGTTTTTTCGATAAAGTTGCTATCAAAGTGCCTAGATGGGTGAAGATACATTCCCAGAGGTAGTTTACATCTCTTACACGTCCTTGGTATAGCAAGATCAAGAAAAGGAAAGAGAAGAGAACAAACCAACTAAATTAAGAGCAAATCAATGAAAACATAATGGATTCATGGACATAACAAAGATTGATGTATTGTTTACTTGAGATAAAAAGTTTTATAGCCACTCCACCTTGGAGAACAAAGAGCATACCAAGTGCTCCACTCTCAAACCCTAAACCTAAATAAGAGTGCACATGAGAGAGGGGTTGGATTGTTAACCCTAGATGTCTCCATCCCATAACCCTTTTAAAGGTGAGCAACCAGTCACCTACACCCCTTAATGGATGCTATTCACTTTTACAATAGGGAAACCTGTTAACCCCACATACACGGGTTTTACTCTCACAAGTTCACTTATGCACGCTTTTCAAAGTGCACAATTGTGCATCCGCTAAATTCTTATCTGTAATCCACCTTGATCAAACCAGCTCCACCTTGACCTAAACCGCTCTCCAATGCATCATCCATACGCCATAGTTTTGCCCTTAGATGGTTTCTAGTATTTTGGTCAAACAACCAAAATACCCTTCCTTGACCTGATCATCACCAACCACTGCAAGTAATCGCCATGCTTGCAACATGTAGGTGCACCACTAGCTCATCACGCGTCGCCAAGTTTCTCCCATCTCGGTTCAACCGAACTACGGCTCACTTGACCCGTGCAAGCTACATGGCGTCTTCCTACCGTTCATTCAACATTTCTCGCCTTTCTCGTGCTACGCTTGAACACACCATATCACCCAGCATCCTTGACCGTTCTGGACCTCAACTCCTCTATGAGCCTAGCTTTGATCCTCGTTGTTGACCACAGTTGACTCTAAGCGACCTTGCATATCAAAAGACAAAGAAATCGTTTCTAAACACAAGTTCTTCACAACTTGACCTACATTAGTCAAGACATGCATAATGCAACCTTAATCTATTGACCTAGGTCATCCCAACTCGATCTATGTCTCAATTCCCAAAACCCTTGTTTTCTGGCAAGATCGGAAGTACCGCGTCTGACACGCCGATACTTCTGTAGTGCGGAACTACCGTCTCCCAAAGCGGTACTTCCGCACGCTGAAAACCTCGCCTAGGGCTCTCTAAAAAAACATTCTGCAACTCAATCCGGTACTTCTGTCAAACGGAACTACCGCACTTATACCTACGGTACTTCTGATTTTCCTGACACTTCCAGAAGACAGCTCAAATCAAATGCAATCTTTGCAAAACCATTTCACCACTTCATAGAACTTACAATGATTTATCATAACAGTATCTTGGATCTTCTCACATGATTATTCAGCAGACTAATTAATGCTATAGACATTACTTACGTAGGACCATTAAAAGTGCCCTAAAGAATCGGGAGATATCGAAGACCTGTGCCATCCATTTTGCCATTTCATGCATCGTCCTAGGCTCGTATCTAAATCAAATTAACCACAAGATCGAGAAGACCAACTTGGCGCTGGTAAATAGGACAATTTCAGTGCATTTTCTTGGAACGTACTACCCGCGCAATCGGGGGTTCAAATGAACTGTTACTAGTTAAAAGAAGTGCACAAGAAAGAAACGAACTAGATGGGTTTCCTGACTTAATTTACAATATGGGTTTCAACTTTCAATTGACTAATGCTGTACAAGCTAACACATCATGAAAGAGACGCGGTTTAAACTTCGAGGCCACAAATATATACATGGCACTATAACATGAACAATATATACTGCTGCAAAAACTACCTAGTTTTGTCTTGTTCTGAGCTGACAACCCAATCAATTTTGGTCCCGTTCAAAAGTACTGTATCTTTTTGGCTTTTAGTTGATTACGAATGAGATCAAGAGAGCAAGAGGCACTTGTGCTTAGAAGCCACTTCGTTTAAAACGGCTCCTATAGTAACTCTTACAAAATACTTATAGAAACCATCTTATATAGAAACCAACTTAAAGAGTCATTCCATTCAAATCTGGTTTCTTAAAAACCAAAAGGCGAAAGCTATTTGGAACATGCCCTCAAACTTCTCTTGTTTCGAAATTTCAGGAAATTTTCGATCAACATTCAGTTAACATTCTTGTATATTTTCTATAAACAAAAAAACTCACTGTCCCAATAAGTCCAGCTAGCGTTTGTTCGAACTGTACTGAACCATCTTGAGGAAGGGTTTGTTTCTCTGACCGTGGGCCCAGAAATTAAATAGGGTGTACACGAGCTAACCAAACGACTTAGGTGCTCTGCTTGTTTTTGGCTGGGAGTTTTGGTTGATAACTAAAATTGTACTACAGTAGTATTTAGCTTTTTTGAGAAAAATAGAAAAAAAATGAAAAACCGTTACATCGACATAACAATGCAAAAGAATGAGAATAAAAAAGAATCAACGTGTTTCAAGTGATTTCTAATTTAAATAAATCAAAAACTAAACTAAGTTAGAAGCTAAAACTGCTTGAGGTGATACTAGCAAGCATGGTTGACAACGACTTGTCACACTCCAGTAATAATATACATCGAACGAATAGTACGAACCGTCGAACATTAGTTTGTCTATTACTAGAACATCAGCACCGGCATTAATTACATATCATGATTAGGAATAAGGAAGTTCAGTACATTATTAGCTAGCTAAAACCATTTGGTGTTCAAATTAATTAAAAAGGCTAGCTATATATACCTGTTCTGTTCTTTGCTTCTTCTCTGAAAGAAATTTCAAGGTTAATTTGGATGAGTAAGTCTAATTGATCAGGGAGACAGGGACACACATATGGTCTGAATTCTACTCCTTTCAAACGACTTGACTGCATGCATGCATGCATTAATTTTGATTAGGACATGGAAGGCTTAAGGAAAAGATCTATATATGTACATACATCAGCTAGCTCCAGCGCCGTGTCATCTCATGGCGTCAGAACTCAAGAGGAGACCGACATATTTGGAATTTTTTGTACGGATAATCCATTTTTATTCGAAATTATATAAATATACCCGCGGGAAATTTTTTTTACAAAAATAGGCTCCAGTCGCCTAATCGTTGGGCGACTGGAGCCTTTCGCCCAACCATACCGCGACACAATATCTGTCGCTGCACAGTAGAGCGACTGCATCTAGTCGCTCTTCCGTACGGCGACTTAAATGTAGTCGCCGTCCCGTTAGGCGACTAGCATGCAGTCGCCATCCCATTAGGCGACTGCATGTAGCCCCCGTGATTGTTTTAGATTTTGTGGATTTTGTAATGTTGAACCGGTAAAAAATACGGTAAGTTGTAATAAAAGTTTATGTTCATTGTATATTGTAGGTGCGTAAAAAGTTTTAGAAATTTTTTTTATGAAAAATTGAGTAGAGAACGATCGATATATACACTGTTAAGTGAGATAGTTTATGTGCGGAGAAGAGATGATAGACTTATGTAAATTTAAATAAACTTCATAATATAACTGTGAGTAATATGCCGTATGTTTTTTCATTACATGCATAATATATATAGCATCTGCAGCACGCCTCACTCGTCACCCTGGTGTGCCCCGTCACCGCGCCCACGTCCTCCCATACGGCCTCGCTTGGCCCTCCTCCGGTGCAACGGGTTAGGACGATCCGAAAAAGTAAAACGAGCAGGAGGGTGTCTATCCCGCCCCTGCGCTGGTGGAGTCACCGCACCTCTGCCGTGTGCCCTCCGGCACCGGGAGGGCATCGCGCAGAGAACCTCCGGTGCTATGTCGGAGAACTGCCCGGGCCACTCCGCGAAAAACTGGTCCACCTCGTCCTGGCCTGGGGAGACGCCGTGCTGCTGGTAAGTACTTGCAATATTAATATCGTTAGTTCATTGCATGTCGTCTTGGGATAAAAATGAGATCAGACAATGCGTACCCGTAGCTGGCGCCATCGAGGTAGGAGGAGGGGCGTACACCCCCTGCGTGGGGAAGACAGGGGTGTGCGTAGGAGGCGTGAAGTGAATCGGTGTAGGAGGCCCTGCCCAGGCTGAACCCCCTGGCTGCTCTGGGTGAGGTGGTGGAGGACGTGTCCACGTACTACCTCCGGAGTAGTGCCACGCTGGTCGGGGTGGCACTGGTGGACGAGCAGTCGGAGCGGTGGGCGTGGAGACCGCCGGTAGCCTTGTGCAGGACAGTAGGCTAACAATACGTCTACACCCCTCGTACATCCGACGTCCAAAGCTGACGCCCTCCTCATGGGTCAGCTGCGCACCAGTGGCGACCCTCTCCAGTAGTGAGCCAGAGTCGGTGAATAGGGCAGCACCGACGTCAACCTGGACATAAAGACATGAAATGGTCGATCATCGAAACGACATTACCATTTGAGAATCTTTGAAATGAGATGTAACTCCCCGGTGTCGTACGGGCGGTCCTCCTCCACGCGGTCGTCGAGCGCACCCTCCCACTGCTCGACCCAGGGATGCATCCTCGACGACCAGTCCGTGCCTCTTTTCACTCCCTTCGCGCTGTGCCTGCGTATAGAACCATTACGTAATGTGAGATACTTGCGAACGCAGTAGTAAGTATGTACAAACGATCACTGACCCATGCACGTGCCGCGGAAGCGATGGTCCGACCGATACAGTACCGATCGCCAGAGCTCGAATCGCCGCATGACCACCAAAAGCGTAGTCCTCCACGTAGATGTTGTACACAAGCTTCCGGCGGGTGAGCCAGAAAGCCCGGTCACGCCAGCAAAGTGAGGACAGCCCGCCAGGAGCACGGGCCTGCACTATCAGTATCGTATGCGGCTCCCGCCAAGACGTCATCGGTGTGATGCGCCGAGCTGCTCCACAAAGGGCCAGACGCCGCGTGACTGCACGCGCGCGCGAATCGTACTGCAAGGAAGACAAGTTGTTTAGTATGACGATTGTCAATAAGAAAGAAATAGTTGACTGTGATAATACTTACTCGGCGACGGCACCAGATAGAACCCATCGTCGGCCAGTCGACGTCTCCCCTTCGATACATCTCGGGCTCGTACGGACCCATGTCATCTAGCACAGGTCGTCCGAGGCTTAAGCGCTCGAACGACCACAACTGCAGTAGCAGGGGACAGCCCGTGAGGATCGAGTTCACCTTGATCCTCGTGCATGCATCGCACAACGCGCGGTACATCGCCGCAAGTACGGTCGATCCCCAGCTGACCTGGTGGGGCTCGCCGTCAGCGATCGCCCTCGCATAAGCGATAAGGCGCGCATCTATCGAGTTGCCGTGGCTGGTGGTGAAAAGCACCCAACCAAACAGCCACAGCACGTACGCCTCCAAGTGGCGCGACACCTGGTGATCGTCTGCCTGTGGATCCATGCGCTCCACCTGAATGCAAACAAGTTGTTATTAGTATGTAATACCACAAAGAAGAGCTTCGAAGACATGATCGATTTTATATACCACGTACCCGGTACTGTGTGAGCCACCTCAGTGTCGGCCCATGGGTCTGATTCTCTCCGAATATGTGGTGGTCATCGACCGGTGGAACGACACCCTCGAATCTGCCGAGCAGGTCAGCGCGCCAGTCGGCCGGGGCCTCCGGTAGGAAGGCAGCGTCTCCCGCGATCGGAAGGCCAAGGAGCAGGGACACATCCTGCAGGGTCGGCGTCATCTCCCCGAATGGGAGGTGGAAAGTATGTGTCTCGGGCCGCCAACGGTCCACCAAAGCCGTCAGCAGGGAACGGTCGAACGGGAAGCGTCGTGATCGCTCCCCGCCCGCCTCGTCCCCACCCTCGTCCCCGCTAGCGGCTCCATCCTCGTCCGTGGCCTGCACCATCCGGGCAAGAGGGAGTAGCCCGGCATCCCGCAGCCTGCAAACAAAGTGAAGGTCAGCACAGAACGAACTTACGGTCGCACTAAACGCTGGAGTAGTGCAAACCTGGCAGTCCAACGATGGTCGAGTCCCCAGGCCACGCGAGGTGTGCGTGTCCAGACCACTCCCAGCTCAGGTGACTCGTCCGTGCTGCCTGGTGGCGGCACTAGACGGGAAGCGCGATGAGAGCGGTCCACGTGCTCGTCCAACAGCGCGTACCGCCACTCGGAGTCACATCCAGTACGAGTCATACCTGCAAAATTTGTACAATAATTTTTTACATTAAATTTTGTACATGTACATTTAAATACTATATTTTGTACAATAATGCATTAAAAATGGTATACAAAATTTCTAAACTAAATTTCTAAACTAATTTTCTAAACTATATTTCTAAACTATATTTGAAAATTAAATTCCTAAACTAATTTTCTAAACTATATTTCTAAACTATATTTGAAAATTAAATTCCTAAACTAAATTTCTAAACTAATTTTCTAAACTAAATTTCTAAACTACATTTTCTAAACTAATTTTCTAAACTATATTTCTAAACTATATTTGAAAATTAAATTCTTAAACTAAATTTCTACACTCATTTTCTGAACTAATTTTCTACACTAACAAAAAATTTAAAACCAAAAAATTACCTTAAAATCTAAATTTTCTAAACTAAATTTCTAAACTAAATTTTCTAAAATAAATTTTCTAAACTAAATTTCTAAACTATATTTCTAAACTATATTTGAAAATTAAATTCCTAAACTAAATTTCTAAACTAATTTTCTAAACTAAATTTTCTAAACTATATTTCTAAACTATATTTGAAAATTAAATTCCTAAACTAATTTTCTAAACTAATTTTCTAAACTAAATTTCTAAACTACATTTTCTAAACTAATTTTCTAAATTATATTTCTAAACTATATTTCTAAACTATATTTGAAAATTAAATTCCGAAACTAAATTTCTAAACTCATTTTCTAAACTAATTTTCTACACTAACAAAAAATATAAAACCAAAAAATTACCTGAAAATCGCGCACTCCCTCTCCTCTCCTCCTCTCCCTCTCTCTCTCCCCCTCTCCTCCTCTTCTTCTCTTTCTCTCCCCCTCTCCTCCTCTCCCTCTCCTTTCCCCCTTCTCTTCTCTGCTGCCCGGCCGAATGGAAACAGTGCGACGACGTCGGCGGCCGCACGCGGTTTTATATCCCACCCGCAGTCACCCCACCGTTCGGCGACTGCATTTCAGTCGCCCAACGGTGGGGCGACTGCAGTTAATCGCCGAATGGTTGGTAGACTCTCTAGGTGTCGCGGTATGGTTGGGCGAAAGGCTCCAGTCGCCCAACGATTAGGCGACTGGAGCCTATTTTTGTAAAAAATTTTCCTGCGGGTATATTTATGTAATTTCGAATAAAAAATGGATTATCCGTACAAAAAATTCGACATATTTGCGATGTGAGATATCATCCACGGGCCGTCTGTAGTAGATGACACCTAGATGTTCATGCAGAATATTAAGATTAGAAAAACTAAACCATAAGAAGCATGCATCCATCAACGAACTACTAGATTAACTTTCACAAAACTTGTGTTCATTTGCACGGAAGGATGAAGGAAATTAATTACACGATCAAACTCTGATTACAAGTTCTTACCCAGTTTGATGCTCAGACCTTCAGAGAACTATCTGTACATGCATTCATGTCGTTTTCTGGATCAGAGTATTAGAAATCAAATAAAATTAAACCAAGAGTAGTGCTTCCATGACCGACACTAATTCAAGACTAGAGTTCAACAGGAAGGATGATGGAAAATGCGAGACTGCCTCCTGCATATATATTGGCTACGAAAACTAATAACAACATATGAATCAAAGATGTTCAATAAAAATCTGTCTACCTGTGAAGTGTGAACTACATATTCGACATACTGATTTTCTCGATCGCGCAAAATCCCAGAAAAACACACTGGCTCCTACGTGTACATGATGTACTTAGGAAGTCTTGAGACCCAACGACATTAATTGGCGCTCTTCATAGGAGATAGCAGGTAAAATCTTAATATGAAAAATCGCAACAAAAAAAATATCTTCCTCGCAGAAGCCATGCATGATCGACTCAAACAGATGTAATTTCCATGATTATTCCCGTCCGTATGTGCTATATAACCGCATTGGAGGAAGCATTTGGGAACAACCCAAACTAGCTAGCTAAACACGCAGAAACACGAAGGCCTCGAAGAACATTGTGAACAGTGTGTTCGATCGGCAGGCCTAGCTCGAAGAACATGGGGAAGGGTGAACCTGAAGGGGCCTATACAAAGAAGGGTGAGCCTCCAGATACCCTAATTAATCCTACTAATTAAGCTCTACTCATATACTATATATGTATGCTTTATTTGATTCGCTCTATATATTGTCTGCTACGCCATGATATATTGCAGGGACTACTAATTCTGTGCCTGAAACGTCACAAGAAGTTTTCCGCTATGAAGAGCGTACATTGTATACTGCACCAGGGGAGGATGCGAAAAAGCCACCTGCTGCTGGTAATTAGTACTTTTATATATATATATATATATATATATATATATATATATATAAAATCTTAAATACTCATAAACTACACGTACACACCCTCCGTTACGCAAGATACTTTTTACGTTGTGAGATACGACATAGGGTGTAGTTTATGAGTATTTAAGATTATTTAGGTGGCATGTGTGTGTGTGTATATATAAAATATAATATAAATAACAAGGGCACCATGGTGCCCAGACACTATGAGTGAGATTAAGGAAGCTTGGTGCTCAAACACCATGATGCCCCATTTTAGCGTCATATATATATATATATATATATATATATATATATATATATATAGTGCTAATGCCTATTTGGGTGCTAACATGCTAATGTCGCTCTGAATCGTTAGATCTGCCTCCTACGGCCTGGATCCTTGAGGGTGGAAGCACCCAATCTACTTATGCATCGATCATCGATCTTTCCGGTGAATCTTTGATTTCACGTAAAATGTTGAGGATGATTTCACGTTAAATGTTGAGGATGCATGCGTTTTCGCTCTCGTATATGTATAGTTGTGGTTGATCTATGCATTAATTAGCAATATAATATATACAGATCCAGGATCGTAAATTTGCAAGCATCAGAAGCAGCTAGCCGTCGTCTCATTCACCGCCTTGCCGCCGGCCAGCACGCACCACACGGGCGTGCCGTTCTGATCCGCAGGCTGCAGCGGCGGGTACGACGGATGATCGCGGGATCAGGCGCCGCGCGGAGAAAGGCGAAACGGCGCAGGGGAGGAAAAAAAAGAAGACCGGGTAGGGAGGTTTTGGCAAATTTGTATAAGTGGTTTGGTGTTTCCACCCTTAAGAATCTGGGCCGTTGGGGATAGATCTAACGATCCCTGGTATATCACAGACGTTCTTGATTACTAACCGTCTGTGATAGGCGAGTATCACCGACGGTTGTTTATAAAAAACCGTCTGTGATACTCGTCTATCACAGACGGTTAGTAATCAAGACCGTCTGTAATGTTTTTATCACAGACGGCTCGGGAACCGTCTGTGATAACCACCAACTATCACTGACACCTAAACACTGACGGTTCAAGAACCGTCTGTGATGACGGTTCCGAACCGTCTGTGATAGGGCTGTCTGTAGCAGTGATTGAGACTTTCCATTCATAATTAAGACTTTCCATCTTGATATTATATATCTTTACACTTGCATGCATCTAAAAGCAATCCAAAGACAGGGAGACTTGGTGCCCGAGCACCATGATGTCCCATTTCAGCGTCCTATATATTAATATATATATATATATATAACGCATGAGCTGGCAAGATTAAGGTGTTGCTTATTTCAGTTTAATTTTCATTGTTTGGTATTATAGCTAACTAATTTTACACAATAATTGTTGACGACTTTTTAGTGTAATTGAATTTAAAAAATAAAAAATATATATTAGCTCATTACGGACAATACAAAGGAATACTAAAAAAGTAAAAAATCCTAAAATACCACAAAGTTAAAAAAGATAAAATTAAAAAACTAGAAGATAAAAATCAAAAACTAAAACCTAAACGAGCGGGCTCAGGCAGTTTTTGCCATAGTTTACAAGGAAAATCGGAGTTAGCAATTAATAGCGAGGTTAATTAATTAATCAACGCGTACGTGCGTGCGTACATGCTTGCACGTATCTGCCTTTCTTTTCTGCACCTCTCTTTTTTTCTTTCCTGCTTTCGTTCTCTGACCCTGGAGACCAGTTGCGCTTTCTTGACAAAAGCCCAAATCGCTTGGCTGTCTCTTGTTCATACATGCATGCAGGATCAAAGGGTCGAGTCTTCCTGCGCCCAGCAATGGGAACGGGCATGCTTCGAACTACCAGGAGCCGTACAATCCTGATCAATACCAGAATGGCGGTCAAAAGAAGACAAGTGCAAAAGGTAATTAAGTCAACAACCTAGGTAACAATTAGCATGTTGGGCTTGAGAAACACTGACATATTTAAACCTTATTTTCTTTTTCCTCAGGTATATCTAACTGGCCGTGAAGGATCAACGTATGCTATATATGCAGAAGAATAACCATTTCATTTGTGAATACCAATTGTCAATCGCGTCTGTCAATTACTACATACATGTACATAGGTGGTATCATAAAGATTATTGTAACTTCTGGTGAGAGTGGTCAAGTAGTCACAAGGTCGAAAACAAATTGAAGTATTCTTTAATTTGTTCATGTATTGATGTTAGTTTTGTATGCATTGGTTGGTGGATATGTAAAGTCGTCTATATATGTTCATATATATTGGACGTGTATTGAGTTCCTTCTGTTGGTTATTGCCACATTCTTCCATGCATAGTGTGTGTGTGTATATGTCCTGTTTCCTAATGAAGTTTTTAAGTATTGGGACTATTCTTTTTAGCTTCGGTTTTTGTCTTTTAGGCTATTCGTGAGAGAGAGTATAGAGTAACAGAAACTCACGTGCATTTTGGCTGATATAAATGAAATCGCTACAGTATATACTACAATCAACTGTAGATGCCACCTTTAAAAGATATTCTATTTAAAAATTAGTTACTACAGAAAACTCAAAAGGTAGTTTTTAGAATATGAAAATAAGAGGCCATCTTCAATCCTACAAAAATTAAATGTCTTTCTGTACTTGACATAGCCTCCATGTTGTCAGTGTTGACTGCATCAAAATTTAACATGTTGCTGGTTACAACAATGGCATTCAATTCGTTTGGACCACTGAGATCACAAATAGCATTCGACTCAAACAGACATCTGTATACGCCACTATAGAGAAGGTTACACTAAACGTCTCATTATAAATTATTCTCCGAATCTATCAGTGTTGTAATTATTATAGACAATTTTACATGCATAACTATTTATCTTAGTAGCGAAAGATAGAACCGTCTGTAATACATAATTATCAAGTGTGAGAGATAACATCCACACAATCATTGCCGTCATCATCGACGCAACTGCATGTACATGGCTATATTTGGTTACTGATCATATATCTACCATTGAGTTCGATCAAGCTAGCTAATCACACAGAGGAGAAGGCCATACTAGACGCCTCATCACAGACGATTCTCCGAATCCATTAATGTTGGAATTATCACAAACGGTTTTACATGCATGACCTTGTGCCAATGTTTACTCTCACAGTTCACTGTAATTATCTACAATTTGAATGCTTTATAGATATCAAGTGTGAGAGATAACGTCCACACAATCATTGCCGTCATCATCGACATCGCTAAATGCGTCGATGCTTCCATGATCGGGGTAACTAAGTGTGGCAAATGAATATCGAAAAGGCATGATGACCGAATGACAATCATGGATGTCTCTCTTGTTGGGGTCCCTCTACATCCCAAGAAAGTAGCGGCAGTATTCTGGATCACCCACGGGATAGTTGCAAGGGAACGAGTCCCCATCACCACAGCAAACTGGAAGTCTCTGACAGAAGTATAGCAAGAGCAGCTGTTGGTGGAAATTTAAAGTTTGCCAAGATTCCAGTAGAAGTCTAGGGACTCGTGCGATGGTAGGCTTTCCTCGTGATAGGAAAAGCGTGGAAGACCTTCAAGAGCACGCTTGTCTCGCAGTATGTGAACAAGGATCGTATGCCCTTCATGAAGTATCCTTTCATGTCGTTGGATACATGAGATGCCTTTGTGGTGCAGAAGGCTCTCAAGGCATAAAACACTCACCCCACAAACTCAGCACCACTGGGTATGTGAGTAAAATCCCACAATAGAGGAGAGAGGATGGGTCGCAATCCGATCGGAGACCTCCTCACCATTTGCCGAGATCAGTAATGAGTGCGCCCGAAACTAGTTAAGAGCAAGGTCATCAACCACGTCTTTGAATACCGCCTCTTTCAAAAACCCTACATATGAAGAAGTGTCCTAATGCATGATAAGATATGTTAAACTACCTACACAGAGGCACATTTCTTCCACAAATCGGGCTACTTCATCATGGGCTTCGACAACTTAATCCAACTATTCAACCTCGACACCCTTGATGCCTCACTTCTACGATACTGGACACTATAAGTCTATACAATCAAGTTCTAGATTCATGTAATACCGATAAATATCATAACTCATTGCTAATGTATAGATATATGATTCAAGATGCCCAGCGATGTCAAAAACCAGTGGGTATTCTCCACCCACACTTAATCTCTAAGAAATACATCAACAAAAACACATTCTACAATGAAAATTATGTAACGACAGGATTGCTTGCTCAAAGCAGCAAGGACTACATTCTGGCACCCTACAACTGGGGTTAATGCTTCACTAGTTGCTATATAAGTTTCATTTGTATTTTATACGGAACATGAACTTAAGTTTAATGACTATGGCAACATACATGAGATGGTCGCACTGGATTCTGATTATGATTGTACCAAAGTGGAGCAAAATAATATACAAAATCTAGAGTGATTTGGATTAACTTGACTACGTAGGTAAACACACTACTGCAGAAAAGGTCATCACAGACGGTTTAAAAATGTCATCACTGATGGTTTTGTGAGCCGTATGAGTTTATGGGTGAGTAATGACATGAGGTCATCACAAACGGTTTTTGAACTGTCTGTGATAGTTGACTATTATAGATGGTTTATAGTAAAAATTGTCTGTGATATTTGATGTATCACAGATGGCTTCAACTATAAACCATTTGTGATATTAAAGTATCACAGATGGTTTGTAGCTGAAATTATCTGTGATACATCAGATATCACAAATGGTTTCTACTACAGAGGTTATGAGTTAATAACCGTCTGTGATATTCTTTTGTATTCCTAAATCTATTTCTGTTTAGTTGCTACCTTAAGGAAATGCTAGCCTTGCCATCTAAAGCAAGACGAAACACAACAAGTACATGTATACATTCAATTCACATTCATTTCAGAAACAAGAATATCTATTTCACAAATCAATTAACTCAAATGAATTTAATTAACCATATTCATGAATAAATACACAAATGTATAATTAATTTCAATCTTATCCCAATCAAGTTCATTCTACATTGTGGAGCTCTCCATCTTTGTTTATGACCCGAGACATCAAGAAGTATGTACATTGTCCTCGAATGTTTTGGAGGTCAGCCTGCCCTAACGTAGTTGTAGCAATGGCCACAACCTGTGGGTAGGAAGATGAAGTCATGCATACATATATATAATGATAAGTATGAAATAATTATTGCAAGATTGACAGACCTGAGGATCATTCGTCACCATGGAACCGAGGAGTAGTTCCATGTTGTGGCAAATATAGTATCTACAGGTGTTGCCCAACGGCTGCTGGTGGCACTACAAAAATAGAATTTGTTAGTTCCAGTGGCATTACTATGAAGTGTTATATAGGATTAATGTGTAACAGTGAATATCAAAAAAATCTAGATCTTGTCGCAGAGTACTGATCCCTCTATTGGATTTCTATACAGAAGCAACATAATTAGCAAATGACCTACGTGATTCCAAAAGATTAACCTTAGTCATTGTGAAGGAAGGAAAGACTACGATAGAGTTATCTATGGAGGAAATGTGTTTACTTGTCGATTAATTATTGGACAACTATTAAGTCAGTTTTGGTCCTATTTAGGAAATCAAGGTATATTATCTTATTCTATTTTGTTATAATTACAATCAGAATCTAGTGGAATCTACACATGTATATCATCATGGTCATTAAACCTTGGTTCGTGTTGCTTATAAAGTACAAGTCAACAAGTATAACCACTAGTACAACACTTACCCCTGGTTATAGGGCATAAGTATGGATTCCTTGTTTTCAATCTATTATTTATTATTTTGTTTTAAATTATCATGTATTATTATTTTAGTATAAACCTTTGTACCTGGTAGTTATGGTATAACTTGCTTAATTCCACCTTGATAATTTGAATGCCATGATTCCATTGTCACCTTAGGATGGGTAATTATTTGGTGATGCAATACTAGCGTCCACATGAGTTGTATGTTTACTTCACTTAGTCATGCTTATAACATGATGGGTTTATCATCACATGTTGATTAATTAATTAATTTTGATTTAATGAGATATTAAATCGTGATGGTCAGTCAAAGTTATAAAACTTGTGCACCATGGCATGGGTAGTGTCATTGGTGGTGGTTATACAAAATAGTTTTCACTTAGGCAAATGATCATGCAGTAAAGGGAGAAGTGTGGTTAGCACTTCTAGGATGTGGATGTTTCGCTTGGCTAATGTCTATAGACTTAAGTTTGTGCACCATTGATCTGAGCCTATCATACAACCATATGTTTAGTATGGGATAGACCTGACTAATTTAATTTGTGATGTTTCAATTTAAGTTTCACCATCGGTATGTCGGTGGGTGTCAGTTAGACATTCTATAGGGTATAAGAGGGATCTGTTCGATTAGGTTGCTAGCCTACTCGATCGTGGAATCTTAGTTGGCAAAACTGAGTTAAGATTGAATATTGTAAAGACCTTGTTATGAACTCTCCTCCGCACACCAAAGGAAGTGTGTTAATTGCGTGGCAATATAAGATAATCATGTCTTATGGATAAAGTTGAATAGTTGTGTCCCCAATTATGGACAATGCTCGGTGATTTCACACGAGGGGTAGATGTTTCATAAAATTGGTCGTGATTAAGATGGGAAGTGAATGGTTGGTTCACTGTGACATGCGTCATTTTAACATATATTTACCTGTCATTTTACCCTCATATTTTTCGTATTTCGAGATCATTTATCATCATTTACACGCTTTTCTATAATTAATTGCTCAATTTGGATCGTTTTACATTTTTGTGCTTTTACGCAGGTCAGCGCGACCGAGGCACATAAACAACAAATCTAGACTTTCAGGACTACTCCGTACAGATGTATGCATCATCAGGATGCATAGGATCAAACTGTGATTAAATTAGAGTTTCCAAGGGCCAGAACAGAAGAAACCAAATGAGGGAAGGATCTCATCGTAAATGCCAGAAACTGGGATGATTAAATTGCAAATTGCCAAAATGCCCAATCTCCCTGAAAAACACTAGCTGCCAGGAATTCCAAATCGAGCACGGTTTTTGCTTCTTCCTTCACCCCTTCTGCATTCCTCCCCCATGCTCTGCTTCGGCGCCGGCGAGGCCGGGCCAACTCGCCGGTGGCCGGTCCTTCTCATGTACCACGCCACCTCTCCCTGCCTTCATCTTCCTCTCCTCAGACCAGATTGGTCCTAGCAGCCATCTCCCCTTCTCCTTCAGAGGCCCAGCCGACCACCTCCCCCTTCTCCATTAGCGTCGCCATCTCCCTGCTCCCTTGCTCTTTGCTTCGCCTCAAATCCTCTCCACCGACTGGCTGCTCTCCACGCTGTGACTCTCTAGCCATCGCCACCCTTCTTCCCTTGCATCCCCTTTGCTCCTTCTCCTTCTCCTCTGTTGCGCCTCCCATCTGTCGCTAGTTCGCCATCGATCTCCTCTGCGGCACCGACACCGACGATGATCTCTCCTCCACCAGATCCACCGAGCTCCACCACCTCAGCTGCTGGTTCCTTGTCATCGACGGCATCAACATCTTCCCCAACTCCGGCTTCTTCCTCTACAACCTCCAGCCACCTTGCGACGCCAGCAGCTGGTGGCCGCCACTAGTCCTCTTGCTCCCAGATCGATGGCCCCTCTACTCCACCTTACACCGCGTCGCCAGGTCAACACCTGCTCGGCCTACATCACTACCGGCAACCACCACTTCATTGACATCACCTGTGACATCTCCATCGGCCTCGGACTCCCGTCTGCTTCACCTTCTTCCTCCTCGGTTCTGTCTAATTTCTTTCCCTTTATTCCTTCAGTTCTTAATTACTGTTCACAATAATTGCTTATTATTACTCTATTAACTGATAATTACCATTTGCACAGTGATGGTGAATTGTGGATTCTGATCTATTGCACTGTGAATGTTAATCTGCGATTATGAGATGTGGTCATGCTATAACACTTGTAAAATAGTGCAATCTTTGTGAGATGTTCTTAGTAATGATTGTTGGTAATGTAGTTTTAGTAGCAGTATTCATCTTTGTCAATGTTATGTTGTGGTAAGGTTTAATAGTAGTAGTATTTAGCTATATGTGTGTGTGTGATCTGTTAGTCTGTGCTTATGGTCAGTGTGTGTGCTTCCTGTGTATCAATGTCCTATGCTTGTCCTGTTGTCAGTGTTAGTATATGTGTATGTTTGAGAGTGCCGTCGAATTAACTAGCTGGTGACCGCTTCCTCTTCTCGTGCTTTCTCGACTCCCCCTTGCTTCTAGACTCCCTCTTTTCTTTTTTCTGCGGTCTGTCGATAGTTAGGTCGAGCGATCGTAGTTGTAGTTCTTTGTTGTGTTGTCCTACCGCCGTTGTCTAGTTAGCCATCAACCATTTTCTCCCTCATTCTCTCTTGACTTCCTCCATGCTTCCAGACTTGCCCAGTGCTTCTTGACTTCCTCCTTCTGTCTCGCGGTTGGTAGTTACTTAGATCGTCAGTCGGTAGTCCTGTTCATTCGTGTAGCCATCAATGTCATTCGTGCGTCATTCGTGTAGTCAGTCATCGTGTAATTTGTTCGGTCGTACGACATCCATTCATGCGGTCATTCGTCCCATCATCTTTTGATTGTTTAGTTTGTTTGTCATTTCATCCGTGCGAATTAGAGTTCGTTCAGTATTCGTTCATTCAGCTGATGTGGTAGTCATTTTAGATTTAGTTTTCTGTTCTATCCTCAGTTTTGTTTGACCTAGCTTTAGTTGAGCACCGATAGCCTCAGTCTAGTCCCTGTGAAGAACACGACACTTGCCACTATTTCAGTGGCAACCTGTGCACTTGCGGGTGTGCTATTTTTGCACGATCAAGTATTTTGGCGCCATTGCCGGGGACTAGCTTAGAGTGACAGTGTTAGGCTATAGACTAGGTCGTTGTTTGTTTTCTTTTGCTTGTTTTGTGTTTGTGCTGACCTGTCTTTCATATCGTTATTGTTCATATTTGTGATATATCACTAACCCCTAACCCTTTTCCTAGCTATTTCTACTTCCTTTTGTGTTTTTCTCATCTTGTCCCACAAGGTGATCATTATAGGTTTATATTGAGGATATGACACTAGTTCATGATCTTTAGGCTCCGAGTAGGCAGAGTGCCAAGGTCAGTTTTGCTAGTAGTTGAGGTCGATGACTTTGAGTTGAGACCTAGTCTGATTGTCTTGGTTCAGGAGACCCGTTTTGGAGGATTACCCAGCGAGGACCCTTATGAGGACATTCATACATTCTTGGAGTATTCTGATACTATTAAGTACCATGGGGTTTCTCAGGACACTACCAGAAACAGATTATTCATATTCTCTCTTCGAGATGGTGCTCGTACCTGGTTTTACTCTTTGCCATCGAGGTCATTCACTTGGGATCAGCTCTCATGTGCTTTCTTGGAGAGATACTTTCCACTATCCAGACAATTTGAGATCCGTGATCAGATCTTCAGTTTTGCTTAGCTTGATGGAGAGAGTTTATATGATTCTTGGGAGCGATACAAGGCTTTGCTCAGGAGATGTCCACACCATGGTCTAAAGAGATGTCTTGTTCTACAGATCTTCTGCAGAGGCTTGACATATGCCACACGATCTTCAGTTGATGCAGCAACTAGTGGAGCAATCATAAACAAGACACCTGATGACGCATTCACTCTTATTGAGAACATGGATTTCCATCAATTCCAATGGTACAATGAGAAGCCTTGTTCGGATTCTTTGACAGCCAAAGTGCATGTGCCTAAGCATCATATGGAGCAGTACAGTTTGTGCTCTAGTCAGCCACAACCATCTATGTCATCACACCAGCAAAGTTCTCATTCCACTCCTACACTTCAACAGAGTTAGCCTATAGCTTCGAGATACCATCCACGTCGTCACCATAAGAAGCCATCTACTCAGTTTCCTAGTCAGTGCTACAAGATAGATGAGGTTGATGAGTTTGTGCTAGAGACATCTCTGCGTACCATTGATACACACCTCTTTGAGTCAGATTCTTTGTGTGACAAGGTTGAGCTTCAGCGGATTATCTTTGATGACGATGATACCATTCCTATGGTGCATATGGTAGCTCACACTGACGCCATCCTCCCAGACTCAGTACTTCAGATTGATGACTTTTTCATGGATGAGCCTAGGTTATAAACTGTTAGCTTTGATGTAGAGGACTATCACTGCTTTGATACTGATCATGTACTTCTTGAGCTTGATATGGAGAAATTCACGTTTGATCATGTCAGCCACTTAGATGATTCTTTGATCTTTGAGTCTGAGATGGAGATATTCATGATTGATTATGAGGGGTTGTTTCTGATGTTGAGCAAGCTACTTCTATTGATCCACTGGCTACTTCCTTCATCAACATTGCCCCTATGGAGGTTTCTACTACTGTACATTCTCCTTCACCTTCACTTCAGGTAGTTTGGAAACTCTTCTCCGATCACCTCAGGTTTGATTTCCTTGGCCTTAACGAGACATCCTATATTTCTGATTGTGCTCATCTCACTTATAGTCCTCATGATGTACTTTATCGATATGCCTATGTGATTGGATATTCTGTTGATGACTTAGAGAACATCGACCCTATCGTACATACTTGCCATGTCTTTGAGTTTAGTTGTAGGCTTACACTTTTGTACCATTGACTACGAGTGAACATGGTTCAAGTCGATATTCCTTGGGATCCAGATGGATTTTGAGGCATGCTGTTTCATAAGGAGGGCTGACATGTGCCTTTTCCATGTCCCATGCTAGATCTTCATTCTTATACGTGCGAGAAGCCACGGAATGATTTGCCTACTTCCACTACATCATATATGCCTTGTGAGCTGTTTCTTACCCCTTTAAGCATATTCTTGACCCGTTGATCAATTTAAGCTTAGGGGAGGACTTGTATGTGTATCGATGATGTTCTAGCATATTTGTATTATATTTGTGAGCATTTGAGCTTATTGTCTTGTAGTTGATGATATATGGTCATTCTTATGCTTCATTTTATGATTATGTTGATGATATATGGCCTTTACTATTGCTCTCATGTTATGCTTGATTGCATATCTTGGTCATGTGAGCCCATGCCATGATTAATCAAGATAAGTCATGCTGAAATTTTCTTAATTGAGCTATATTGTCACTAGTTCATCATATGTCATAAGTCACTTGGCATCATATTATAGATCTTGAGCTTTGTTTATTATCCTTGATGTGCTTAGAAACCTTGTGATCCTGTAGCATTTGATTCATTGCGAGTTACGCATGTGTTTTAACTATTTGCAGATTGAATTGGTTCTAGTCATCGCTTCTTGAATGATTATATCTTAGATTCATGCTTTGGCATATTATGTTATTTTAGATATTGATACTTTACTTGAATGTAAAATTTGTGAAAGGGGTAGTCTTATCTTAAGCCAATGACTTGGTTGATATATCTAAGTATCCATGTCTCGGGACACGTGTTACTTAGCATTAATGAAATCCGGTTAAAGATGCTTAATCATAAGAAAAGATAATTTGTGATGCAATGTGTGAGTGTGTGGAATAAGTGACTATGTCACATTGGTTCAAAAATATGTTGAATAAGTGGCAAAGTTTTGCCCAAGTGAAGTGTGAGTGTGAATAAGCAGCAAAGTTTGCCCAAAGGTTTGAATAAGTGGCACAAGTGCCCAATGTGTGTTCTAAATTTGCTAAAAATCAACAAAAATTAGGTATCTTGGCTCAAGTGTGGGCCTTTCCATAAATATCATGCAAGTATTAGTCTCTTTGTCTCAAATAGCAAATGCCTTAGCATGACCCTCTGATATGCTCATTCTTGATGTTATACCTAGTTCCGATGCCATACAATTTTGGTTGGATTCATGTGATCACTTAGTGCATTTTGACACTTGTTTGTATAACTTGATTTGGTCAAATGTTGTAGTTATCACTTGAGATCTTTGCTTGAATATTCATTCTCGAGTTAGATGGTCCTCAAAACTCGAGTTAGATAATCTTATTTTACATTGTTGTATGCCTTTTGACTTATTACATGCATTTAACTAGTCTTTTACCTCATGATTACTTGTTGTCTGGGTTCGATAATATCATGCCATTTACTTGAACACAATTAAAAGTTTAAAGCTTGGGGGTATGACATGTATCATTTTTACATATATTTACCTGTCATTTTACCCTCATATTTTTCGCATTTCGAGATCATTTATCATCATTTACACGCTTTTCTATAATTAATTGCTCAATATGGATCATTTTACATTTTTTTGTGCTTTTCCGCAGGTCGGCACGATCAAGGCGCATAAACGACAAATCTGGACTTTCAAGACTACTCCGTACAGATGTACGCGTCATCACGGATACGTAGGATCAGACTGTGATTAAATCGGAGTTTCCAAGGGCCAGAACAGAGGGAATCAAATGAGGGAAGGATCTCATTGTAAATGCCAGAAACTGGGAGGACTAAATTGCAAATTGCTGAAATCCCCAATCTCCCTCAAAAACTCTAGTGCCAGCAATTCCAAATCAAGCCGGTTTTTGCTTCTTCCTTCACCCCCTTCTGCTCTCCTCCCCCATCCTCTGCTCCGGTGCTGGTGAGGCCGGGCCAGCTCGCCGACGGCCACTGCTTCTCATGTACCGCGCCACCTCTCCCCACCTTCCTCTCCTTAGACCAGATCGGTGCCGGCAGCCATCTCCACTTCCCCTTCAGAGCCGCGGCCGACCACCTCCCCCTTCTCCATTAACGCCGCCATCTCCCTGCTCCCTTGCTCTCTGCTTCACCTCAAATCCTCTCTGTTGTGGTTACAGACCAAACAGAGAGAGAGTGTGGTAGTGGAGAGTTGAGTAAAATGAATGACTTAGCCCCCTCCTCTTGTGGCCTATGCCACATATATATTCACATGGGGAGTGTTTGTACAGCTATACCCTTACACATGAGTATTCCCCTTGGGGGCTCTTATGTCATTACACATGTCCTATTTCGGACCTAACAGGCCTACTGGGCTTAGGTGGGGGCCACCCCTACAACAGGAGCCTCTCATGGTGAAGGGCTTCACGGGTCGAAGCCATGTCGCTGGGTCCTTTGGCCCCCTCCGTCCCATCGGCCTGTGATGCTTGATGATGTGGATAGTCTGCCCGTTTGCTCCTGCTTGCGTGGGGGCTGTCTTCGGATCCCAAAGCCGGCGTGGTCTCGAGGTCAAAGGAAGCGTAGAGGCCGAAGCCTTCGACGGAGACGAGGTCCGGGCGTGCTGTACTTCGCACTTCGGATATTTGCGGGCAAAGTCGAACTTGGTCAGCTGCCCCTGGCGGCCTAGCCTCAGGAAATGCTCCGCGCGATGTAGTGGCAGTTTGGGGAGATGGTTGCCAGGTCCAGGAGTGCGCTTTAACGACGCCTGGAATCGCGCCTGCCCTGCACTGGATGTGGGCACGCGTCCGGCTGCCATTGGAGCGTCGTGGGATTCGGTTGAACCGCCGGGCGCCCATTGACTGCAATCCTGACGATTGGCATGCCACCGGTTGACCTTCCGCCATCCTGGCGACGCCTCGCCGGATGGGCCTGGGTATAAATATGCCGGTGTCGCGGCCTGTTTACGAGAACTTGTCAAAACCTGCCACAGGGCTGGGACGTCGCGTGACCTTCGACTCGTGGGGGCTATGGACCGAAAGGCCGACCTGTACCCCACGGTTCAGAGTTTGCGGTTGAGTGCGTTGTGGGTAAGCCGGTGCCCGCTCGCCTTCGCCTTCTGCTTCGGCCGGAACGCCCTACCGGGGGGAAGCTAGGCTTCCGACGCATGGGGCTGGGTCAGGGGCCCCGCTGGATCCCAGACGCTCCTTCTCCCGGCGCGGATTTTGGAGCTTCGTGACGGCGCGACGCTGCAACGTTGGATCGTCGCAGACGTTTGCAGGGTGGTCCGGGGATGCTAAGCGGTGGGAGCGAAGCTGGCGCCTAGTCGGAAGTAGACGCTTGAGTGCTCCGTCCCCCATCCTTCGAAGTGGTGGCAGCGGAGATGGCACCTAGTCGAAGTAGACGCGCGAGCGCTCCGTCCCCCATCCTTCGAAGTGGTGGCAGCGGAGATGGCGCCCAGTCGAAGTAGACACGCGAGCGCTCCGTCCCCCCTCCTTCGAAGTGGTGGCAGTGGAGATGGCGCCTAATCGAAGTAGACGCGCGAGCGCTCCGTCCCCTACCCTTCAAAGTGGTGGCAGCGGAGCTGGCGCCTAGGCGAAGTAGACGTGCGAGCGCTTCGTACCCCCCTCCTTCGAAGTGGTGGCAGCGGAGGTGGCGCCTAGTCAAAGTAGACGCGCGAGCGCTCCGTCCCCTACCCTTCGAAGTGGTGGCAGCGGAGCTGGCGCCTAGGCGAAGTAGACGCGCGAGCGCTCTGTCCCCTACCCTTCGAAGTGGTGGCAGCGGAGCTGGCTGTTGGGGGTGCCGCTGGTAGTGCACTTTAATGGCTCCGGGAATCGCATCGACCCTCGGGCTAACACAGTCGGGCTGCTGTATCTGTACTGGCTTGTCCATCCGTGACGAACACGCGGCGGGTAGCGACTGGCACACCAACGGGTCGCCCATGGTCAAGTTCCTTCCTCCAGAGGGGCGGGGCACGTGGCGCGGTGTTGTAGGTGTGCCGCCTGCTGGCCGCCCCCCTCCCAACACGCGCCACCGGCTGCGAGCGGTTGCGCTGCTCGCCGATCCTCGGTTGCACCTACGGCGAGGGCCTGCGATTGTCCCTTCGGACAGGTGCGGCCAGGATTGAGCCGAAGGCTGCGCTGGGACGCGCGACCTCTGTTTATTGCTTGTGCGGACTGACACGCGGCGGGACGCTAGCAATGCTTCGCGTGGTGACAGAACTCTGTACGATCACGGTCGCATGCTGGCTACGTGGACCGCCGCGACGCTACGACTTCGCGCGTGGGGAGGCGAGCGGTTGCCGTTGGCCTTTCGCGCTTAGGGTAGGAGGCGGGGCGTCTTTAAGAACCCCCCGTAGTGTTGTGCCCACGCCGCCTCGCGCTTTTTGGTTGTTCACGGTGCTTTTCGCATTCGCTTGCCCTGTTCCTGCGCTCCCTTTTCGCCAGCTAGTTCCCGGTGGATGTTGATGACGACTAGCGATGAGCGGACTCAGGCGGGTGGCTACGCCATCCGCAGGCGGTCCTCGCCTTTGGAGGTGAAATACACGCTGGGGGAGCGCGATCGGCCGACGGCAGACAAGTGGTGGGCGGCGAAGCAGAGCCAGGGTCCGTACTCCGGGGAGTTGGGCCGCACGATCGTGACGGAAGACACCATCCCGTCGCTGCTGCGAGATGGGAAGCTATCGGATCGCCACGCTGTGCGGTTGCCCGCCGATGATGAAACGGAGCCGCGCCCTAGGAAGTCGGAGGCGATCGTCTTCGTTGCCTACTTCAAAGCCGGGCTTCGCATTCCGTCCGCAGCAATTGTCGGGGCGGTGCTGCGGACCTTCAAGTTGGAGTTGTCACAATTGACTCCGAACGCGGTGGCTCGCCTCGTCGTGTACAGCTGGGCCCTGCGCGTGGAGGGGTGTTGGCCCAACGCTTCCTTGTTCGCGTATCTGCACGAGGCCCGGTGCCAACCGAAGGAGCGGAAGGACGGTACGGTGTCAAAATTTGGCAGCGTCAACTTCCTCCTGCGGGCCACACGTGGGAAGCTCTTCCTGCGACGCGACCGAGGAAGTGGGAGGCCAATCGGCGGGCGGTGGTTCTACCATCGCGCGATTTGTGGCGCGGCCTTGAATGCATGGGCGGGCCGATTACCTTCAAGACCACCCCCGGCGTGGCGCTTGACCAGGAAGACGAGCTTAGAGCGCGGAGGCTTGTGGGGGTCACCGCCCACTTCAATATGCGCGATCTCGCCGAGGAGTATGTGATGCTTGGTGCAGCGCCACTTGCCCACAGTTGGCGCTTCACAGCCGGCGAACGTCGAGATGACAATGTTCGCCCGTTCGTTTGCTCATTGCCCGTGTCGATTGGCCTCGTAAGTCTTCACCATATCTTCCTCCGCAATTGTATAGATTGCGTTTACGTAAATATGCCGTCTTGGGCAGGGATTCGCCTTGAGGACGCGGAGCGCGCCGCGCGCGTGTTCCTCGGGCCATACACGATGAGAAGCACGGCAACGCGCAGCGCGCGACGCGGAGGCCGGGTTGGGGCGGATAAACCGTGTGTGAGGCCTTAGGGCTTCCTGTGCCGGAACGCCCCCCTCCGGCGCAGCAGCACGAGGATGATGGTGCCGCGAAGACGAAGGCGCCGTCCCGCAAAAGGACCTGGAGCACCATGACCATGGCCCGTACGGTGACTGCCGCTGCTCCTGTCGGCGCGGCGAGCCCGGGGTCGAGTTCGGCGAGGTATGCCGACTCAGATTTAGAGGGCGCAGAGATTGAGGGCGGAAGCGCCGGCAGCGGAGGGCATGCCGCGGAGGCCCCGTTGTCCGCGACCGTTGCTGAGGTGGTGGTGCTGGCTGGCGACATCGGTGCAGAGTCCTCGTCTCCGAGCGTGGCTTTAGCGGGGCTACCCTTCGCGGGAGCGTGTGGAGCGCCGCCCTTGCTAACCTCGGCGGCCGGGGCCGAGGAGTTGCCCGCGGAGGTGGGGGTGTCTCCCGCGAAGGTGGGGGTAACCCCCGCGGACGTCGCTGGAATGAAGTCCCCGACCTCTACCGTCGTAGCCGTGGAGACTTCGTCGGCGGATGATGCTGCCGGGGGGGCGCCTTCTGTGGCGGGTTCCGCGGTGATACCTTCCACTCAAGCGAAGCAGGCGCGCCTGCAGTCCTCCCTTCTGCGAACTTCGCGAGGGTTCGTTGTGGCGACCGACGTTGGGAACTTGTGGGGCCCTGCTTCAAACATCGAGGTCCCTCCGCTCCGCCCCCTCGCAGCCCCTCAGGCCACGGTGACAGCGGCGCAGGTTGGGTTGGCGCGAGGGCCTGGCTCGGTGGTCCCCCGGCCTTCCGAGACAGCGCCGTCCGTTGGGGCCGGCGTGGAAGCGTTTCCGCCCGCGGCCAGGGAGATGTCTCCGCGAAGCCTTCCGCCCGCGACCGAAGGTAGGTTACGATGGAACTCCTTCGATATATATATATATATATATATATATATATATATATATATATATATATATATATATATATATATATTACGTCGTGACATGCGTAATTGTCCTTCAAGTGACACTTATCCGGAGGAGGAACCGGTCCTTGAGCGCGGGGTTCCCGGTGCTGGCGACACAGATGCCGCGCGGCCAAGCCCGGCGGACTTCGTCCCTCCGCCGGATACTCTGAGGGCATGGCACGGGATCGCGGAGGACGCGGCCTCCTGCATCGGACAGCAGGTGCTGCAGACCTACGGGTCAGGGCGCCTTGAAGATGCCTTGGAGGTGTCAGAGGTGCGGGTAAGCGCTTGTCTTTTAGACCCCTTTTGCCGCCGCTTCGCGTTTGCTAACACTTGCGTCGCACAGACACTCGTGCTGGCCCAGGCCTTGCGAAGTGCTTACGCCCGCGAGGGAGTAGCGATACGGAGCAGGCTGTGGGCCGCCGAGGAAGAGTTGCAGGGAGCTGCGGAAAGGCAATCCGCCCAGGATGCTCGCATACGCCTCCTGGAGTCGGAATGCGCGGAGATGCAAGTGCGCACCGACGGGCTCGTTACCGCGGCACAAACCTTGGCCGCGGAAGCGGCGCGGCAAGAGGCTGCTGCAGAGCGGGACGGCCTTGTACGACAAATCGCCGCTCTGGAGGGGAGGAACAGTGAGCTTGGTGCCGCTCTCGCGGAGCGGGATCGAGTTCTCGCAGAGCGGGATCAAGCCTTGGGCGACGCCTCGGCCGCCGCCTAGGACGCCATACTGGCCCTGGAAGACACTCTCAAAGGGCTTGTCATCGAAGTGCCGGCGCGCTCCTTCGGGCCCGAGGACCTGTCGCGGTCATTCCGGTGGATTGGAGAGGCGGCCGGCGTTGCACGTGGCGCCGCGGCAATCTTCGGCAGCCACTGCGCATACGTGGCGTCGTGTGTGACGTGCGCGCTCCTGCGACACCGCGGTTGCGAGCATGTTGCGGAGTTAGCCGATCCCCAATCGAGATGCCGCGAGGCGGCGTAATGTCGGCGGCGTCGCGAGCTGTACGCGCGCGCCGTGAAGTTCTTCCATGGCGGATATGGGAGTATGCGGCGAGGCCGCAGCCCTAGTCGAGCTGCGGAGGAACTTATGCGGCGAGGAACCTTGGCGGTTCTGGGCGAGGTCCTCGGCGTGGCGATGATGGCGCCGCGGCTCGGAGGACACCGTGGACCACGGTGTGATAGGAGGTTGTCGCATGTTGGGGTGCGTTGTAACTGAAGCCGGGTTGTCTTCCTCGTTTTGTGTTTGCGAAAATATGGAGTTTTCGCTATTCGATTCCTGCCCCTTGTGCCGAGCAGCGCCTAACGGGGCGGCCGCGATCTCGACCGCAATCCGGCGGCGCCGGCGCCGCAAAGAGCCGAGCGAAGCGATTTCTTCTGGCGAGTCGGGCGTCGTCGAGTGGGACCTCGGTACGGACGGTACGGGGGCATGTCAAGGAAGAGCCTGCCGAGTAACAGCCTGGTGCGCCGGGGGTGTCTGTGCGCCTTTGTAAACATCCTTAGAAAATACCAAGAACAGTCTTGACCAGATCTCGCGAAGTACGTCGCCACCCTCGGCCGCATCGCCCGCGATAGCTCGGAGGGTTTGCATACGCGCCCGTACGCGATGGGTTGCGCCCTGCGGGGGCAATGTGGTCGAGGCATACACGTAGTTGCGACAACCATACACGCTCAGACCGATATCTCCTCCGGCGTAGCTGGCGTCTAGTCGAGTAGAGACGCGGCGCTCCGTCCCCTACCCTTCCAGTGGTGGCGGCGGGCCGGCGCCTGAGTCAAAAGACGCGCGCGCGCTCCGTCCCCTACCTTCCGAGTGGTGGCGCGGGCTGGCGCCTGGTCAAAGTAGACGCGCGGCGCTCCGTCCCCTATCCTTCGAAGTGGTGGCGGCGGAGCTGGCGCCTAGTCGAGGTAGACGCGCGAGCGCTCCGTCCCCTACCCTTCGGGGTGGTGGCAGCGGAGCTGGCGCCTGGCGGCGTGAGCGCGCGAGTGCTCCGTCCCCTACCGCCGAGTGGTGGCGGCGAGCTGGCGCCTGGTCAAGTAGACGCGCGGCGCTCCGTCCCCTACCCTTGAGTGGTGGCGCGGGCCGGCGCCTGGTCGGCGTGGACACGCGGCGCTCCGTCCCTACCCTTCGAGTGGTGGCGGCGGCCGGGCGCCTAGTCAAAGCAGACGCGCGAGCACTCCGTCCCCTACCCTTCGTGGTGGCGGCGAGCTGGCGCCTAGTCGAAGTAGACGCGCGAGCGCCCGTCCCCTACCTTCAAGTGGTGGCGCGAGCCGGCGCCTGGTCAGCTGTTCGCGCGGCGTCCGTCCCCTACCCTTCGGGTGGTGGCGCTGAGCTGGCGCCTTGTCGAGGTAGACGCGGCAGCGCTCGTCCCCTACCTTCGGTGGCGGCGCGAGCCGGCCTCGGCGCTTCTTGCTCGTGGGTGTGCTCACGCGGGAACCAGCCTCTGGTGCTTCTTGCTCTCGGGTGTACCCACGCGGTACCCAGCCTTTTTAACACGTCGTCTTGGTATTCTGCAGGCGGCGCATGGGAACGGATCCCCGTGGCGCGCTTTGCCCACCGTAGAATTAACTGGGGTAAGTTGCGTTCTGAAGTACGTGGGGGCCGATGCCCGCGCGTTGTTGGTACTCCAAGTAGCGCGCGGGGACAGCACCCGCGTCTTATTTATACTCCGAAGAGTACACACGGGGGCAACGCCCATGCGTGCGCTAGGCTCGCGTCTTGTTTATACTCTGTAGAGTGCGCAGGGACAGCATCCCCGTCTTATTTATACTCCGAAGGAGTGCGTGCGGAGGCAGGCCTCGCGCTAAGTCTTATTTAGAGTCCGTAGACTGCGTGCGGAGGCGGACCTCGCGCTACGTCTTATTTATAGTCCGTAGACTGCGTGCGGAGGCGGACCTCGCGCTACGTCTTATTTAGAGTCCGTAGACCGCGTGCGGAGGCGGACCTCGCGCTGCGTCTTATTTATACTCCGTGGAGTGCGTGCGGAGGCGGACCTTGCACTACGTCTTATTTAGAGTCCGTAGACTGCGTGCGGAGGTGGACCTCGCGCTACGTCTTATTTAGAGTCCGTAGACTGCGTGCGGAGGCGGACCTCGCGCTACGTCTTATTTATACTCCGTGGAGTGCGTGCGGAGGCGGACCTCGCGCTACGTCTTATTTAGAGTCCGTAGACTGCGTGCGGAGGCGGACCTCGCGCTACGTCTTATTTATACTCCGTGGAGTGCGTGCGGAGGCGGACCTCATGCTACGTCTTATTTAGAGTCCGTGGACTGCGTGCGGAGGCGGACCTCGCGCTACGTCTTATTTATACTCCGTGGAGTGCGTGCGGAGGCGGACCTCGCGCTACATCTTATTTAGAGTCTGTAGACTGCGTGCGGAGGCGTCCCCCCGCTCGTCTTTGTTTATACTCATGCCCGCATCTTTGACGGAGAGTGCGCACGCGAACGCGTGTCTTTGTTTATACTCATGCCCGTGTCTGTGACAGACAGTGCGCACGCGAACGCGTGTCTTTGTTTATACTCATGCCCATGTCTGTGACAAAGAGTGCGCGCGCGAACGCGTGTCTTTGTTTATACTCATGCCCGCTTCTTTGACAGAGAGTGCGCGCGCGAACGCGTGTCTTTGTTTATACTCATGCCCGTATCTTTGACAGAGAGTGCGCGCGCGAACGCGTGTCTTTGTTTATACTCATGCTCGTATCTTTGACACAGAGTGCGCGCGCGAACGCGTGTCTTTGTTTATACTCATGCCCGTGTCTGTGACGGAGAGTGCGCGCGCGAACGCGTGTCTTTGTTTATACTCATGCCCATGTCTGTGACAGAGAGTGCGCGCACGAACGCGTGTCTTTGTTTCGAAGAACATAAATTTGTACAAACGGTGAACTTTATTAAATTCCTGTTTGCGCGGGTGAGCATTTACAAAAGAAGGGGGGATGCCAAGCACTAACCGCTAGGAGGGTGGGGCGATCGTTGACGGGCCGCCGCGACCGGAGCAATCTGACGCGCGTGGAGTGCGGGACGCTCCCCGAGGGCTCCACATCCGCCCTCCCGGCCTAGGTGCCTTGGCGAGCCGCGTGGCATGGGCCTGGCGCCAAGCTCTATGCGCGCGGGCCATGTCCCGTCGCCATGAATGGTGATGATGGCCCGCGTCCGGAAGCTTCATGCACAGAAACCGTGATGCGGGACGCCCGAGGGTGTTTAGGAGTGGCCGTCCTATTATGGCGTTGTAGGGTATCGATGTCGACCACGTCGAAGATGGCGTCCTCGCCGGCGTTGTCATTTTGGCCGAAGGAGGCTTGGAGGCATATCTGGCCTAAGGCGCGCAAGGGCTGCCCTCCAAACCCTTGCAGCGGGACGCCTGAGGGGCCCAAACGGCTCCGAGGGATCCCCATTTGGTCGAAGGCCGTAGCGAAGAGGATGTTTGCGGAGCTTCCTCCATCGACCAGGACGCGCCGGACGTCGCACCCGGCTACGAGGACCCGGACGACCAAAGGGTCTTGATGGGGGAACTCCACGCCCTCAGCGTCGGCGGGCGTGAATGTGACTTCATGTTGCACCCATTCTGGCGGCGCCTGCGCCGGGTATGCCGCGACGTGGTGTAGCCTCCGCGCGTAAGCCTTCCGTTGTTGTGCCGAAGCGAACCCCAGTGAGGAGCCTCCGGAGATGACGTTGATAATCCTGCGCTGGGCCCCCTCCAGGGCTTGTAGCTGTAGGAGGCCTTCCCGCGGTTGCCGTACGTGCGCCTGGATGCGCAGGAAGTCATCCTGGGCCTGTGCTCCTTGGTCCTGGGGGTGTTGGACGTGAGCCACAACGGGCGCGCGTGTATCTGGGTTTTTGTCCCTGGCAACGCTCTGCCGTAGCGCTGCAATGGTGGCACAAGCACACGTGTCGTGGTTGCCCCAGCCGTGGATTTCGCACCATTGCCCATGGTGCTGGTCGCCGTACTCTTCGCGGGTGCGGTCGTCTCGACCCCGGTCGTCTCGACCTCGGCCACGCCCCCGTCCTCGTCCTCGTCCTTGGCGTCCTCGGCCTCCGCGACCTGGGGTGTTGTCTTCGGAGCCGCCCTCGATGTCGAAAACGTAACGAGATTTCCTGGACTTGCGCTGATCGCGCTTGGACTTGTCGCCTGGCTGGTCATTGTGTTGGGGGTCCTTGCGGTCGGAGGTGCCCTTCGGCTGCTCTTGCTTACGCTTGCCTTTCAAAGGGCCCTATTTTGGCGAGTCTTCGGTCTTGACCGAGCCTTCCGCCTTGTTAGAGTTGGAGTCATCACCGTGTCGCCTCCGCGCGTCCTCCTCCGCTCTGGCATACTCTTCCATCTTGTCGAAGAGCTTCCCGACCGTCTTAATGGGCTTGCGCGCGTTGTACTCGGCCATCGGCCCCGGTCGGAGGCCCTGTATCGCTGCGTTGATGACCGTTGTTTCGTTAACGTCCTTGACTTGGTAGCGCACCTTCGCGAAGCACTTGAAGTAGTCCCGGAGCCTCTCCTCCGGTTTCTGCTTGACTGCAAAGAGCTGGTCCACATCGACGCGCTCGATGTAGTTTCCCTGGAAGTTGTTGTAGAGTCGGTTACGGACCTGTTCCCACGCGTAGATGGACTGCGGTTCAATAGTGAAGAACCAGGACAGCGCCACCCCTTGTAGGGCGAGGGGGAGCCCTTTTGCCTTCGTTGTGTCGTCTCCGCCAGCGGCTTCGATGGCAGTCTCGTACACGCGCACGAACTCTCGCGGGTCGGAGTCGCCTTTGTAGGCCTCGAAGACGCTCGGGAACTTGAAATCTTCGGACCATAGCGTCTGCTGTAGGCCCACATAGAGCGGGCACTCCGGGTCTACGCGCCGTAGCGGGGCGCGGCTAGACGTGGGGGCGTCGCGGCTATCCGCCCTTTCCGAGGCGGGTTCGGATGCCACTACCGGAAGGGGGTGTTGGCTTCGGGGCCTCCTGCATGTCCCGGACGGCTCCGCGGAGGTCCGTTAGCTCCCGCTGGAACGCACTGAGGGCCGCCAGCAGGGCCGTCTCTACTGCGGGCTGGCCGGGGCCGTCTGCGCGCTTGGCGGTGCCGCCGGCAAGGTGGTGACCACGGCCTGCGCGCCCAGGTTGCGCGCCGCGTTGTTGTCACCGGGGTTGGTCGTCGGGGCGGTGCTGGCGGGATCGGTCGTCACGCCGGTGACGGGGTTGGCCGTCGCGTTGGCGGCGGGGTTGGTCGTCGCGTCGGCGGCGGGGTTGGTCGTCGCGTCGGCGGCAGGGTTGGTCGTCGCGTCGTGGCGGGGCCTTCGATCGCACCTACACCATCGCCATACCGTGGCTGCTAAAGCCGGCCTCCTCGTCTTTGCGAGACTTCGCCGCCTGCGCCTTCTTCTTCTTCGCCGACGATGGCGAAGCTTTCTTTGGTGCCATCTTCCTTGAAGTCTGGAGGCTTGTTCTTGTCCTCCCCACGGACGGCGCCAACTGTTGTGGTTACAGACCAAACAGAGAGAGAGTGTGGTAGTGGAGAGTTGAGTAAAATGAATAACTTAGCCCCCTCCTCTCGTGGCCTATGCCACATATATATTCACATGGGGAGTGTTTGTACAGCTATACCCTTACACATGAGTATTCCCCTTGGGGGCTCTTATGTCAGTACACATGTCCTATTTCGGACCTAACAGGCCTACTGGGCTTAGGTGGGGGCCACCCCTACAACACTCTCCATTGACCGGCCGCTCTCCTCACTGTGACTCTCTGGCCATCGCCTCCCTTCTTCCCTTGCATCCCCTTCGCTCCTCCTCATTCTACTCCTCCATCTCCTCCGTCGCGCCTCCCATCTGTCACCAGTTCACTGTCGATCTCCTCTGCAGCATCGACACCGACGGTGATCTCTCGTCCACCAGATCCACCAAGCTCTACCACCTCAGCTGTTGGTTCCTCGTCACCGATGGCATCAACATCTTCACCAACTCCGGCTTCTTCCTCTACAACCTCTAGCCGCCTAATGACGCCAGCAACCGGTGGCCGCCACTAGTCCTCTTGCTCCCAGATCGATGCCCCCTCTACTCTACCTTCCACCGCGTCGCTAGGTCGACACCTACTCCGCCTACACCATAGCCGGCAACCACCACTTCATCGACATCACCGGCGACATCTCCGCTGGCCTCGGTCTCCCGTTTGCTCCACCTTCTTCCTCCTCGGTTCTGTCTAATTTCTTCCCCTTTATTTCTTTAGTTCTTAATTAATGTTCACAATAATTGCTCATTATTACTCTATTAACTGATAATTACCATTTGCACTGTGATGATGAATTGTGGATTCTGATCTATTGCACTGTGAATGTTAATCTGCGATTTATGAGATGTGGTCATGCTGTAATACTTGTGAAACAGTACAATCTTTGTGAGATGTTCTTATTGATGAATGTTGGTAATGTAGTTTTAGTAGCAGTATTCATCTTTGTCAATTTTATGCTGTGGTAAGGTTTAATAGTAGTAGTATTTAGTTATATATGTGTGTGATCTGTTAGTCTGTGCTTATGGTCAGTGTGTGTGTGCTTGTCCTATTGTCAGTGTTAGTATGTGTGTATGTTTGAGAGTGCCGTCGAATTAGCTAGCCGGAAACCATTTCCTCTCCTCGTGCTTTCTCGACTCCCGCTTGCTTCTAGACTCCCTCTTTTCTTCTTTCCACGGTCTATCGATAGTTAGGTCGAGCGATCTAGTTGTAGTTGTTTGTTGTGTTGTCCTGCCGCCATCGTCTAGTTAGCTATCGACTGTTTTCTCCCTCGTTCTCTCTTGACTCCCTCCGTGCTTCTAGACTTCCCCAATACTTCTCAACTTCCTCCTTCTGTCTCGCGGTTGGTAGTTACTTAGATCGTCTGTCGGTAGTCATGTTCGTTCATGTAGTCGTTAGTGTCATTCATGTGTCATTCGTGTAGTCAGTCATCGTGTACTTCGTACGGTTGTATGACATCCATTCGCGTGGTCATTCGTCCCGTCATCTTTTGATTGTTTAGTTTGTTCGTCGTTTCGTCCGTGCGAATTAGAGTTCGTTCAGTAGTTTGTTCATTCGGCTGATTTGGTAGTCATTTTAGGTTTAGCTTTCTATTCTATCCTCAGTTTCATTTGATCTAGCTTTAGTTGAGCACCGGTAGCCTCAGTCTAGCCCCTGTGGAGAACACGACACTCGCTGCTAATTCAGTGGCAACCCGTGCACTTGCGGGTGTGCTATTTTTGCACGATCACACTAGTGGTTCATTACATGAATGGTTAGTTCATGAGTGGCTCATTGGGTGGACGGTCAGTTCATTTGTGGTCTACTCAATCCTTTGAGTTAATTATTTATTTACTTGTTTCAAATTTTGCTTCCAATCTAATTACTGTATTTGCTCTAAGTTATTGCTTTCTGCAAAAACAACCACTCAGCCATCTTTTGGTAAGCCTTGCATATTATATTGCATTATTGTTACAAATGACTTGCTGAGTACTCTATGTACTCATGGCTATATCTATGCTTGCTCAGTTGAAGAAGAAGAACCATACCAGCCAAAGGTATGTGAAGGAGGGTACTTTGATGACTTCTCGGAATAGGACTTTGCTTCCCAATCAATTACCTATGGGTATGTCGTATGGCCACTTCATTTTCATTGTGTTACCATTGCTAGTCTTGTTAGCCCTTCTGGCTCTTAAAGTGTAACTTGACCATAAGGTCATAACTCTGATAATTAATTAAGATTTGAGTCTTTTTCTTTGTTAATCGTGTGTATGATTGATATTTGATCTATGTTTTCACTGTGTGCATAGCGTGATCCTGGACTAGTGTAGAATACATAGAGAGGTCCAAATTTGCATATTCGGATCTCGACAATTGTGATGAGAGAATGTTAAATTTTAGGGCTTGATAGATGACTTAGAGAAACCTTAGTTCACGTGCTGCAAGTTGAAGTACATGGGATTGTCAGCCGTGCTTGAACTGTTGAATGAAAGCAAGCAACAGTTGGTACGTCAAGAGTTTCACGGCACTGTTAGGTCTCTTAGCGGACATGCTTTTGAAGGAAAATGAGTTTCCCAAAACCATCTACAAAGCTACAAAAGTTCTGTCTATTGGGAATGGAAGTAGAAAGAATACATGTATGTTCGAATGACTGTATCCTCTACCATAAAGAGTATGCAAACATGCATGTATGTCTAGTGTGCAATGAATCTTGATACAAGTATAAGAGTCAATCAGATGATGGCGAGGGAATTGAGGTGAAGAAAGGACCTCCTGCTACGGTGGCGTGGTATCTTCTTGTACTTTCCCGTTTGAAGCAATTTTTTGTGAACCCAAAGAAGGCAAAACTGTTGTGTTGGCACTGGGAGGAGCATAAGAAGGATGGAAAGCTAAGACAAATTACTGATTCCGCCCAGTAGAGGAACATCGATAGGAGGTTGTAGAATTCGGTGCAGAACTGAGGAATATAAGGATTGGATTGAGTACAAATGAAATGAATCCTTTCAGTAATATGAAATGCTGACATAGCACTTGACCCGCAACGCTCTATATCTACAACCTTCCTCCTTAGTTGTGTATGAAGCGGAAGTATATTTTGCTGTCGATACTTATCCAAAGGCTGAAGTAACTTGGGAATTATATTAATGTGTACCTAGCCCTATTGATGGAAGATCTAAAAATACTATGGATCAAACGGGTACACGTATGGCATGTGTAAAAACAAGAGAACTTCACTTTACGCTCCTTATTGTTCTACACCATAAATGATTATCCTACCCTTCCTAACCTGTTAAGCCAGAGTACAAAGAAGGCCAAAGCTTGTACTCACTGCTTACATGATACCGAGAGTGTGTGGCTAAAGTACTCACGTAAAACTATGTACATGCATTACTGTAGGTTCTTTTGGAAGGCTCACCCATACTGCAAGATGAAGAAACAATTCGATAGAGGGAAGGAGGACAGTTTGGCTCCAATGCGTTTAAGTGAAAAGAGGTCTATGGTATGGTTAAGCATTTAGATGCTATGCTCAGAAAGAGACATAAATCGAGGACCCGTGAGAAGAACATCTAGAAGAACAGATCAATATTTTGGGAATTATCTTATTGGGAGCACCAAGAAGTTCATCTCTGCATTAATGTCATGTACATAGAGAAGAATGTATGAGATAGCTTCATTGGTCTCTCACTAAATATTCGTGACAAAACAAAAAATGATGTCAATGCATGGCTTAACTTGGTTGATATGGACATTAGACCTGAGTTAGCACCGATAAAGACTAATAAAGAACGAACGTACCTTCCCCCTGCTTGTTAGACTCTGTCCAAGACCGAGAGAACTGAACTGTGCTAGTCTTGGATAGTATGAAAGTTCTGTCCGGTTATTCTGCCAACATGAAGAAACTTGTTTTGATAGAAGATTTGAAGTTAATTGACATTAAGTCTTATGATTGTCATGTGCTGATGACACACAAGCTCTTTATTAAAATTAGAAGTATTTTGTTGATCAAGGTCTAAGAGACAATCATGAGGCTGTGTTATTTCTTTAACACAATTGCTCAGAAGGTCATTGATCTCAAACGACTACATGCTATCCAAGATGAGGTGGTGATGACTGTATGTCATCATGAGATATATTTTCTCCATCATTTTTCGATATCATGGTTCATCTTATTGTTCACATTGTGTAAGAGATAAACATATACGGGCCCATGTTCCTACGTAGCATGTACCCATTCGAGAGGTTCATGAGAATTCTCAAGTCTTATGTACGGAATCGATCTCAGCCGGAAGGCAGCATCGTCGAAGGATATTGTAACATCCCGAATTTTTGCTAAAATAAAATAATAATAATAATAAATAATAAAAATGGAATAAAACAAAATTTAAATTAAAATAAGTATTTTTGTGCCTAAATTTTAAATTTGGATTTGCCCTGAATTTCTGTTTTTGAAAAAGCTGAATTTGAAAAGCATTTTCAGAAAAACCTAAAAATTATTATTAAAAAAATATGATATTTTGATTTTCTATAAAAATCTTATGTCAAATTAAGTATCTGGATTTATTTGGCTCTTATTTGGTTTCCTGGATTTTTCTGAGTTTGAAAATGTATTTTTGAAATTAAAAAGTATTTTAAAGTATGAAAATTAAATACCAACATTAGTTGGAAATATTTTTTTAAGTTAAAAATGTCTCCAGAAGGTTCTAGGAATTTTTCTGGAATTTTTGGAGGTCATTTGGTATTTTTCTGAGGCTTAATGAAATTCCTAGCCTTTTCTGAAAATCCAAAATCAATTTCCAAAAATTAATTCCCTCTCCCCTCCCCTCCGGCCGCCACGTGGACGGCCAGATGACCGCCCACGTCGCCACCCATCCGGCAGTTGCCCCCATCCCGCCTACCCCTCCTCCGCTTTCGCCACATGGCCGCCCGATCAACCATCCACCCGCGCTCCATCCTCGGCCACCCGATCGCCCCCTTCCCCCCGTGGCGCGATCCTAGCCACCGAGCCCGCTCCTCTCTCCCACTCCCGCTGGCCGCCTGGTCCCACCCATCGGCCACTCGCCTCTCCCCTTCTCTCTTCCTCCCCGACCCCACCCAGCAGCCACTCCCTCCTCTCCGCCTCTCTCGCTGCCCCGCGGACCCCAGCCGACAGCGCCTCCTCTCCGCCCCTCTCGCTGCGCGTGGGCCCGGCCTGTCAGGCCGTCTTCCCCGCGCGCCCGCCTCCTTCTTCCTCGGCCGCGCCGCCGCCGAGCCGCAATGGCCACTCCGCCCTACCCGACGCCCCTCCTCCCTTCCGCGCACGTCGCCGCCACGCGCCCCCTTCCCCGTCGCTCTTGCGCCCGTTACCCCCACCTCCCCCACTCCGCGCGCCCCCAATTTCCCGAAACCGCCGCCGCCACCTTCCCCACTCCGGCGACGAATTCCCCTCGCCTCACCCCTCCCCACCCCCTATAAAAGCCGCCCGAGCTTCGCCCCTCCTCACCGCATCTCTCTCCGCTCCTCCCATCCTCTCCCGTGCGCTGGAGTTCCCCCGCAGCGTGCGCCTCCGCCGCCGTCGCCATCTACGGCGAGCAATCGCCGGCTACCCGCGCCCCCTTTCGCCCGATCGACGCCTCCCTCGGCTTCACCTCGTCGCCCCCAACGTCCCTCACCCCTCCGCCGTGCCTCCTCGCCGCCGGAAGGCCGTCCCCGTCGCCGCCCGAGTTGCGCCGCCGCCTTTGCTCACCGCACGCTCGCCGCCGGCCGTCTCCGGTAATCCCGCGGCCACCGCCGTGCTCCCCGTCTCCTCCTCTCTCTCCTCGGCCCCTCGCCGCCGGCAGCCAAGCCGCTGTTCGCCGGCGAGCTCCCAGGCCTGAGCTCCTCCCTGCAGGCACCATGCCACGTCAGTGCCACCTCAGCGCCTCCTGCCCCGTCAGCGCCAGCCCACCCCCGCGCCACCTCACCACCACTCCCGGTCCGTGGACCTAGTCCACATGGACCCGACCCCACCTGTCTGTCGGTCCGCCCCTGACTGACGCAAGGCTGACATCATAAATTCCTTTTTCAGTAAAAAATAAATCCAAAAATCAGTCTTTTTCCTTTTTCCCTCTTTTCAAATTTCCCGGAGCCCGTTCTCCTTCGTCTTAACTCCGATTTGGCCCATTCAAATTTCCAAATTCATAAAAAATTCCCCTCTACCCATTTCTGGCCTCAATTCAAATATTTGAAGTCATTTTGAATTTAATTTGATTTTATTTGAATTTGGTGGGTTATTTTCACGTGTAGACTTCGACGATTCGGGAGATTTCTTCGACGAAGATTCAAACCAATTTGAAGGGCAAGGCAAGTCACCCTCCTTGATCATGTTGATCCCAGTTTTCAAAATAAAATTATGTTTATTTAAATTATATTGCATGCATATGTTTATTCAACGTATTTCAATTCAGTTTTAAATTTAGTTATTGCCTACTTGTTAATCCCTCCTTTGAATTTGAATTCCTCAATACCTTGTCACCCTAGATTCAAACTCTAGTTAATACATTTGTGTTGGCTAGAGAGTTTATTCAAATGCTTAGCCCTGCGAAGTTATATTATTTGTTTTTGGGATACTTTTTCACATAAAATGATGACCCTTTTTTACATAAAATGATATGCTCTTGACTTTGGTGAGTCAAGGAGGTTTATGAATTATTTTGAAAACAAAATATAAAACTGGTTTAGACTTAGGCAATTGGTTAGAGTGGTGGGTGCAGGCATGCCCTGTTGGTTGGAGCCGCAGTGGTTGATTGTCGTGCACGGGGGTATGTGGTTGGGCCTGAGTCAGATTAAGGACCGGTCTGTGAGCTATTGTTGCAAAGCCCTAATCGTACTACCACATGGCTAGTATGGGACAGCCCTGGCTGAATAATTTGTGAAGTCCCAATCTGAGTTGAGTCGTAGGTTGAAAGTGAGCGTGGTTGGTGCCATGTGAAGTCTCACTTGGGAGAGAGTGGTTAAGCCATGAGAAGTCTCGTCTAGGCTCAAGAGGGGGTCCCGGTCTGGTGGATTCCTTATTGGGGTGAAACCTTAGAGTTGGCTCGACCAGGTTGAAGGCTTTGCATTGTAAAGACCTTGTCACGACTCCCCACCGCACACCTAAGGAAGTGTGTAATCTAGTGGTACAACGGGATGATCGTGTCTTGTGGGTAAAGCTGTACAACCTCTGCAGAGTGTATAATCTATCCTGGATAGTCGTGCCCACGGTCATGGGCATGCTGAGTAAAAGTTTTTCATGGATTAGACTTTGCTTTTCAAAATGTTTTTGAAAACCTTGTGGATGGATGGGATCCACGAGAGATGAAAACCTTGCGGATGGATGGAATCCGTGAGAGATTGAAATCTGGTGAATGGATGGAATTCATCAGAGTTGCGCAGTGAAAGCTGTGGATAGATGGAATCCATACGTGAGCTTTTGGAAAAGATGGTCCGGGTGGGATGCCCGTGGTTAGGTTGGTGTTTGGTCGGAGCCGGCACTGACGGTATTACTTTCTACTACAATATTGTTTTTACTTACTGTATTAAATTCAGCAATTTCAATCTACTTATTGTATTTCTTAAATGTTGTTTTATGCAAAATAACCCTATAAGCCTTCCATTGAAGCCTTTATCATTATGTTGCATTTTCCCGGGTGATTTGCGTAGTACAAGTTTGTACTCACGTTGCTTTTTCCACACAGAGAAGGAAGACGTTGACTACGGTGAAGATATGGACGAATAGGTCGCGTCTTACTGTCGTTTGCCTGTGGGCAGGCTTGGGCTTCGCTATTTATCAGTTTGCTTCCACAGTTCTTTTCTTTATTTATTTTGCCAATGAGCGTTGATGTAAGACTTGGCCATAAGGTCGTACCCTTTATTTAATATATTGAGTCATTTGTGCTTGGTTATTATCTTTGTTGCGACTGTGTGCACTAGCTGATCCTGGACTAGTGCGATTTACACAGAGGATCCAGGAGTCGTTACTCCGGGTTCCGACAGATATGAACCAAAGAGATCATTGAGTTCTATGTTGATTACATGGCTTAGGTTGAATTGATAGGTGTGACGCGATCTCGCCATGAGGGGAGGCTGAAGGGTATCGAGACCATCGGAAGGAAAGCAATCACTCCATATATGGTTGTGTATGCTCAAACTCATTTTACGGTCTTGCAACACATGACTGAAGTGTCCTTGTATATTGACCAGCACAAGGACATGCTTCGGTAACAAAATCCAGAGCGTCTAGATGTTTGGATTACAAGACAGCATAACAATCGGTTCAACCAAAGGTTGAAGGAATGACTCACTAGGAACTTGTCAAACGATGTGTTGACATAGTTAGCAAAAGGGCTAACATTTACAGTTGTGACATGGCAAGGATACGACATAAATGGACACACATTCTATACGCAGGTTCAGGATATAAAGAGCACTAGCCAGAATAGATGTGTCTGCATAGATGCATTCAGTATCGATGGTTTGAGCTCCTTCTCTGGGTTCATATTGGAGAATTGGGAGCTCGACTATGTGCTTTTCAAGATCCTCCAGTTTTGTTACCATTGGGTCCATCTTCCATAGGTGAAGGTCGATAAGTACGGTATCAATACCGTAGACCTCGAATGTGTCAGATACAAAGATGAACAATTAGTACTCACTAATCAAGTTGTTCAAGTTTTCTATGTAACCGACTAGGCAAATAAGAAACACTACGTAATTCTTCATAGAAAAAGGAGGATTGTCGAAGTTGAGAATGCAGTGGATGAGGAAGCATATAATCAATTTGATGAGCTGCCTTCTTTCAAAATCTTATAATTAAGGTAATCTGTTTCAAGTATAATTGGTAATTATATAACTTTGCTTTATAGAAACTGAACCGATGGCCTATTATCATAGATGGCTTTCAACAAAAACCATTTGTGATGGCCTACTATCACATATGGTTTTTATTATGAATTGTCTATGATAAGTACGCCATTACAGATGGATCATAATGAAAACCATCTGTGATAATAGGACATCACAGATGGTTTTTGTTGAAAGTCGCTTCGATACATCTTCTATATATACATTTGTGTGAAAACCTAACTTACTACTACACACACTTGTTCATTTCTCTGGCTCCTCATTGCGCACCCCGCCTCTCTAGCTCCCCGTCGCCGTCGCCTGCTACTCAACGACCCATCGCTATTGCCTCCTCCTCGGCTCCCACTCGCCATGGTCGTCCCCATCGCTGTTGCCCCTCCTTGGTAAATCAACCCTAGGTTAGTTTGCCCTCCAAAAACTAACTTTGTTTACACTGTTGGCAAGAGATGCAAATAAGTCCATAATTTGTAGAACTTTCATTCAGGGATATTGCTCTTCTGTCCATCTACTCGTATGTGTTGGTATATATGAAATGATATTGCAATGTCGTGCTGGTAATCAATAATGTGTTGTAAATAAGGAAGAAGGATCAATGATAGATAAATATTGATATTGTAAATTGAGAAGTGGAAATTAGCAATAAAGTTGAGCTCTTCATTCATATTATATATTGTTTCACCTTGACAACTTCCAACCATGCCATCATATGGTAGCAACATCATTAGATGTACATGTAGGAAAGTGATAACAACAAAAGGTAGCTTGTATGTATTTTTTATCCTCTTCTTATATGTAGCATGTATGTATAGCATATAACTTTGCAAATTTATTCTCTTCTTACATGTAGCATGTATGGAATTTTTATCCTCTTCTTATATGTAGAATGTATGTATTTTGTATCCTCTTCTTATATATAGCATGTATGTATAGCATCTAACTTTTCAAATTTAAAATCTTCTTATATGTAGCATGTATGGATTTTTTATGCTCTACTTATATGTAGCATGTATGGATTTTTTTATCCTCTTCTTATATGTAGCATGTATGGATTTTTTATCTGCTTCTTATATGTACCATGTATGGATTTTTTTTATCCTCTTCTTTTATGTAGCATGTATGTATAGCATATAACTTTGCAAATTTATCCTCTTCTTATATGTAGCATGTATGGATCTTTTTTGTGGTAGCCATACACATAGAGAATCTTATTATAATATGTTCATTCACACGTTTCAGAACTTCTATTTCTTGTGAAGATGGCGTCCGCTCATTCTACGTCATCGTCGCCTTATGCGTCTGATACGCCATTCTCTAGAAAATCCAAGCGCCATGGAAGAGGAATACCAAAAAGGCCCAAGGGTCTACTTACCATCACAGATGTCGATGCATCTGGGACCCCTCTTAATCCTCACCGAGCAGTGTCCGCATTCTAAAGAATGGTCAGAATAGTTGCACGGGAACGAGTCGAGATCACCTATGATTTGACCGAAGATTAGAAAGATGAGTTGGTGATAGAAATTTTCCAATCGTTTGAGATCCCAGAAGAACATCAAGCCTCTGTGCGACGACACACATTGCTAGTGGCATGCAAAGCGTGGAAGAACTTCAAGAGCATACTTATCAAGCAGTACATGGAGAAGGATATGATGCCCTTCTAGAAGTATCCGTTCTTGAAACTGCGCTAGTAAAACTTTGTGGCGAAGAAGACGATAGATGATTTTAGGACTGAAAGTGCGATGCATAGGGCCCTCTAGGCAAAAAACAAGCAACCCCCATAGACTCAACACCATGGTATGTGGGTAAAATCCCACAATGGAGGAAAGAGGACGAGCAGGCAATCCTGAGGGAGGCCTCCCCGGCATTTGTCGGGATCCTTGATGAGCATGCCCAAAACTAGATAAGAGTGAGGTCATCTACCATGTCTTCGCGGGACATCTCCTTTCCAAACCCTATAGACGAGAAAGTGTCCTAGCGCCCAATAAGATATCGAACTACCTAGTTTGTAATTATCCTATAACTTCATAGGAAGTGAAATAACATGTCAAGCTAAGAAGCGCTAAGTGCACAATCTTCCCAAGACTCATTCCAGGCAGTTAGAGAGAGGGATATACTCTCTGTGGCCTTGGGAAACAAGAAGCACCCAGGTCGCATAAGAGGCCTTGGTCTTTTTGTTCCATGAAAACAGGGATTCTCATAGGACTCTAAAGCATACTAAAGTAGGAAGAGAGTCAAAGCCAAGCACGATGCATGGTTACAAGAGGAGATTTGTGAATCCCTTAGAGAGAAGATCACTGATGCCATCAGAGATGAGATACAATGGTAGATAGAGAACATGGAGGAAAGGTTTAGGGGAAATCAATTTCAAGCCCCCGTTGCTACTATGCTAGCCAGCCCCCCAACCGTTGGAGTAACTACACATCCAACCCTACCTCAAAAAACGAACACAGATTTCCTGTCGATGACATGTTTTCAATAATTATTATCTCTAGAATATTTGATCCATTGATAGGTCTTTTGGAGTAACTAATTTTGTATCATTATGTAGGTGGCTATGAAGTGCAAGCTCCAAGTGAGATATACCTCTATTGCCCTGGAAGCTACACTACAAGAGAAGTGCCATTTTTTGACATATCATTTATGTCATAATATCTAAAATTATGTCATAATTCACCTTTTATGACATCTGTGTGACGAAAATCGTTATGTCAAAAAATGAGCGTCACAAATTTGTTTAATGACGCTTGTTTGTCCCATGTCACAAAAATTATGACATTCATTTTAATGTCACAATAACTTATGACATTTGTTTTATGTCACAAAATCCTAGGCCTTGCCACGTAGCAGCTGCCACGTAGGATAAAAGACGTCATAAAATGTTGACGTGGCGCTGACGTGGCAGATTTAAAAACGTCATAAAAATGCTGACGTGGCAGATATAAAAACGTCATAAAAAATGCTAACGTGGCGCTAACGTGGCAGATTTTAAAACGTCATAAAAATACTTACGTGGCGTATGACGGCGATTTAGAAACGTCATAAAATGTTGATGTCACGGCGTGGCGATTTAAAAACGTCATAAATTATTTGGGCTGAAATAGTAATTGGGCTATTTTTTCTCCGCCCGATGGGTACCATTTTTATGATTGCAGCCCATATTTTTTTCAGCCCACAAATTTGAGCCCATATATTTTTATCAGCCCATACATTCAAACCATCCAACAAAATGCACAAATAGTTGCTGTCTCAACACACATTCAAATCAAATCAGGTCTGATATTAAATATCAAGCATTTCATGCATCACCAAATTCAAAACACATAAAGTTAGTGTCTCAACACAAATTCAAAACACATATAGTTGTTGTCTCAACCTCATCACAGGTATCCATATCAAAATGATAACTCTAGCCACCAAAATTTCATCTATAGCCTAAGTTTGAGAGCTTACTACTCAGCATCAGATGATGCAAATTTGCTGCCAAACAAGGAACGAAGGAAGCCTTGGTGCATCATTCTGATCCTCTACCTGCTTCTGCACATTACCCATCTGTGCTCGAAGCTCTGCTGCTCCTGCCTTCTCAGCATGTAGTTCGCTCTCAAGCTCATGGATCTCTGAACATACATTTTGCTTCTGAAATTACATGCAAATAAGTCACAGCTCAATTCAAACCGTGCATAAGACATCAAGATAAAAATAGATTGCACAGGTACTCAGCCACATATGTATTTAGTAATCCATAAACCATAGTAAAATATATAATTGCAAGCACAAATGTCACTATATCAGTGGGATAGCTGATCGTGCAAAAATAGCACACCCGCAAGTGCACGGGTTGCCACTGAAATAGCGGCGAGTGTCGTGTTCTCCACAGGGACTAGACTAAGGCTACTGGTGCTCACTAAATCGCGAGGACAGCAAGGGGAATGGAAACGGTCGCCGGTTCACTAAATCGCGCTAGACAATGCACAAACACAAACACAGATAGATACCGACAACTGCAAAAATAGGACAGACCCTACACAAGTACTAATCACAAACTGATCATAAGAACAAACTAACCTAATGCCAACATAGACAATCTCACTCAGATCACAACTCACATGATCAGAACCATTGCCCATATCATCATGATCCATAAATCAACATAACATTTCACATCCACAATCACAGTGCATGAACCAACAGTTTTAACAGTGCACAAATTAACAAAGTACTGCACATTCACAGATCTCATGCATCCATCACAGATATCAGATAATAATCCACTGGGCAATAGAAATTAACAAGCACTAAAAGTAATTCAGTAACACAGTAATTGAGAACAGCAATTAAAGAAGGGAAGAAAGATTGGAGCATGAACCGAGGGGTTGGTGAAGAAGAACTCGCCGTCAGTGTCGGTGATGATGCAGCCGGCGGAGGGAGCAAATCAGGTCGGTGAAGAAGTAGAGCCGAGGAAGAAGACGTCACCGGCGTCGATGATGATGCCGATGAAGTGGTGGCGGGCGGCGGCGCTGTCGATGTAGGGAGTGATGCAGCCGCACGTCAGAGAAGAGGTAGTCGGGGCGGTGATGCGGCGCTCGCTTGTAGAAGTGCAGAAGGAGAGCAAGCGGCGCGCGCGGTGAGGATGGCGGCGCACGGATGGCGGTGGATCGGGATGTGGTGGCGGTGATGGAGCAGCAGGGGCGCAGGCGACGCACTGGTGGATTGCAGCGGTGGGTCTCTGGAGTTGGCGGCCGAAGGAGGGAGCAAGTGAAGGGAGGCGCACGGAGCGGCGGCCGGTGAGCAGAGGATGAGGGAGGAGAGCAGGAAAAGGCGACGGTGAATGGGAAGATGGAGCCGGAGGGAGAGGCGACGGAGAGAGATGGAGAAGTGGGGTGCGGCCGAGAGCAGTGGAGGGGTGGCCGTCGGCGAGCTTGGTGGGAGATGGCGGTGGTGGAGAAGTGAGGCGAGGGGGGGAAAGCGGAGAAGGGAGAGCGGCGGGTGGAGGGAGGTGGTGAATGGCGGCGGTGAGGAGAGGGTGGAGGTGCACGGGGGAAATGGTGGCCGATATGGAAGGCTCGGTGCGGTAGATGGGAGGCGGAAGTAGATGGCGCGCCGGCCGATCTGGAGGAGCGGCGGGTGGAGTAGATGGAGAAGGGAGGCGGGAACAGGGGCGGCCGCCGGCGAGATGGCCCGGCCCCGCCGGCGCCGTGGCTGGAGAAGAAGGAGGAGATGAAGCAAAGGGGAGGAAAAAAGAGAAGAAGTGCCAGGCTCCGCGATTTCCTTGGCGGCGGCTGGCTTAGGAGTTGGGGAATTTTGTCTATTTTGCGATTTAGTCCTTGGAAAATCTAGGGTTTACAGTTTGGTCCTTCTCCATTAGTGTTTTCTTCTGTTCTGGCCCTCCGGGAGTCCGATTTCATCGCGGTTTGATCCTACGCATCCGTGACGACACGCACATCTATATGGAGCAGTCCGAAAAGTCCAGAATTGTCGTTTATGCGCCTAGATCGCGCCGACCTACGGAAAAAGCACAAAAAATGTAAAATGGTCCCATTTGAGCAATTAAATATAGAAAAGCATGTGAATAGTGATAAATGGTCCCAAAATGCGAAGAATATGAGGGTAAAATGACGGCTAGATATATGCAAAAATGATGTATGTCAATAGCAGACCAACTAAGCAAGCTCATTAAAAAACAGTTGGTTGGGCCACGTGGCGCTGGGACCTATCTTGACAGGTGGGCCGTATGCCAACAAGGAAAATGATGGTTTAAATAATTCAATATAATAATTTGTGACGTACTAGTTTTGTCATTAATTTATGACATTCGCAAAGTAGCCCCAATGACACAACAAATATTGTCACTACATGCTTATATAATAATTTCTGACACACCAGTTTTGTCATTAATTTATGACGTTCGCAAAGTAGCCCTAATGACACAACAAATATTGTCACTACATTGATTTAGACTTGCATCATGACATTTTTTGTGACATTCATATTATTTTTGTCACTAAGCCAAATTACCTCTACAAAACGTCATAAACTAGATGATTTAGTGACATTTAGACCCTTTGTCATGCCATATATGTCACAAAATGTAGAGACCCGAATATGCAAATCCGGACTCTCCTGTGTATTCTGCACTAGTCCAGGATCACGCTAGTGCACACAGTAAAAACAAAGATGAAATATCGAACATATCACGATTCACTAAGAAAAGACTCAAATATTATTAATAATCATCAGAGTGCGACCTTATGGCCAAGCTTACAATTAATAGCCTGAAAGGCTTAAAAGAAACTAGCAGCGGAAATCCAAAGGAAAGCGCAGCAGCCAATCGACACGCCCACAGGCTATCGAGTGGAGAACGAAGCCTAATCCGCGAAGACGTCGAAGTACTCTCCTTCTGGAACCTCCTGCTGGTGATACTCCTTCTCCTCAACTGAGCAACAGGGGCATAAAGCCGTGAGTACATTGGTACTCAGCAAGTCGTTTGTAACAAATGAATGCAATATAATATGCAAGGCTTACCAAAGGATGGCTGAAAGGTTAATTTTGCATAAAGCAACAATTTAAAGTAAATACAATAAGTAGATTGAAAAGCAAGCTTTGTAAATGATAATAAATAAGTAATCAAAGGAATTGAGACCAACCACAAGTGAACTGACCATTCACCCAAGGAATCCACCATGAACCCAGATCCATGAAATGAACACCCGTGAACTAACCATTCACTTCCCAACTTAGCCCAACCAGGTTTTTATGAAAACTCTACCCCTCGTGTGAAATCACCGAGCATTGTCCATGACCGAGGACACGGCTATTCGAATAGTTTTACACTCTGCAGAGGTTGCACAACTGTACCCACACGATGTGATAATCCTCACGTTAAAGATAATCACAACAAGGCTTTTACAATGATCCATCTCCACCCGATCCCACTTGCTAAGGATTCGCCGTCGAGTAGGGTACCCCCCTAGTCGATAATTGCCCCCTCTTGCGCCACACAACATCGGTAGTAAAACCAAAGTGGAGACTTCACAAATTATTATGCCAGGTTCATCCCATACTAGACATGTGGTTTGCACGATTAAGCTCAGATCAATGGCGCACAAAGTTAAGTCCTTAAGAGTTACCCAGGCGAAACATCCACATCCCAATGTGCATCCAGCACCCCCTTTACTGCACGATCATTCGCCCGAGTGAAAGCCAAGTTTGTATAACCAATGCCCATGACACTACCCATGTCATGACATACAAATTTTATAACTGTGGTTAACCACCACGTTCAAGTTTACCATTAAGTCAAAATTAATTAACCACATGTGATGATAGATCCCAGCGATCTAATAATAAGCATGGCTAAGCAAAATAAGCGTACCACCCATGTGACAACTAGTATTGCATCACTAAATAATTACCCATCCTATGGTGACAATAGAATCATGGTATTCAAATTATCAAGGAGGAATAATCAATTAGGTTATTAACTACCAATACAAGGGTTTTATAATAAAATAGCAATGCATGATAATTTAAAACAAAGTAATACATAATAGATTTGAAAACTGGGTTCAACATGATCAAAGGACACGACTTGCCTTGGTTGTGCTCAGCGAGGTACTCAGAGTCTTCTGGCGTTGCTCTTGCTCCTCCGGAATCGGAGTCTAACGAGAGAGAAAACGACCGAAAACACAAAAAGACATAAAATAATGAGCAAACTACCTACAAAAACCATGAAACCAGAACCAAAAGAAAGGGCTCGAATTTAGATGAATTTAGGAAAAAGAATCGGGTCAATCGGAGCTAGGACGAGGGAGAACGGGCTCTTGGAAAATTGGATCTGAAGAAAATCGGGGAAAATAAGAAATTGCACTGTGCTGTGGACCGGGTGCACGGTGAGGAGGGTCTACGGTGGACGCGGCTCACGAAACAGTTGCTGACGCAGACGGCGGGTGCTGACGTGGCGACCACGTATGCACGATTGGCTGACGTGGCAGGGTGACGGGGCAGACACGCGGCAGGCTGACGTGGCACCTGGGACGGCTCGGCTGCTAAGGTGGCAGCCACGTGGCAAGCCACGTGGACTCTAGGGCTGCGGTGGCGCTGACTCGGCCGGCTGACTCGGCATGGTTGACGTGGCCGGTTCACGGGTGCACGGCTGGCAGGTGGGCCCCGCACGGCGGCGACTCGGCTCACGGCGGACCAGCGCGAGGAAGGCGGCGGCGGCGGCGCGTGGCGTCGTGACGACGCGCGGTGCGGGGACCGAGGAGGCGCGGCGGCTAGCCGGCGGTGGTTTGGGACGGTGGCGGAATCACCGACGATAGCGACGACGGCGGAGACGGCGGCGCAGGCACGGGCGTCGGCGGCGAACGCCGGGCGTCGGCGAGCAGCGGAGAGCGGCGCGCGAGGCGGCGGCTCGGGACAAGGGAGAAGCGAGGTCAGCCCCTTAAATACACGGACGCCGAGGCGTCCGGATGGAAGACGGCGGAGGTGTCTGGGCGGAGACGGCGTCCGACGGAGACGGGGGCGAGTCCGGTCGAGACGACTCGGCAGTGGGCCCCACCGCCGGCCGCTCGACGGCGCGGCCGAGATGGCGCGCGGCGTGAGCGAAGCGGCCGAGATGGCGGCGCGTCGTTCATCGGCGAGGGCAAGGCGGCGCGGTCGGATCGGCGACGCGTGGCGCGGGCGGAGGGGCGCGGGTGAGGCCTGCTGGGCTGGGCCGGCTGGTGGGTTTCGGCCCACTGGCTAGTTGGGATTTTCTTTTATTTTTCTTTTTCAGAAATGCAAATAAATTCATTTGAGCTCTAGAAAATAGCAAATAAATCCAGAAAAACCCAGGAAAATACCAACAAAGCCCTTGAGGCTCAAGGAACTCAAATAAAATACTTTTGGCACATGTTAATGTTTAAATTAATCACATTAAACCCTTTTTAATTGATAAAATTCCAATTAAGCTTTAATTAATTTTAGAAAAATCCAAATGGTGAATTTTATTTTAAAAGCTTCAAAAAGTCTCTGAAAATCAGGATGTTACACAAAATGACACATCTCTTGTAGTGCTACATGGGGCCAGGCGTATCCATCTGGTGCTGGGGTCTTGGTGTATGGTGTAACTCTAGTGTTGGGCTTCGCAAAACTGAATGTGGATGGTGTTCATGCCAACTTCGAGGTCATCCCACTACAGATACCACTAAACGATGAGGTCGTGACTCTAGGGCAATCCATTAGAACATTCATCCTGTGGCTCAAGACGAATATCTTCCTAGAGACACTTGCACCAATGTCAACTTCACGGGAAAGTTCTGTACCGGTGCCAAGTCCACAAGAGCTATCTACATGGAGCTACCTACACCAGTGTCATCTTCACGGGAAAGTCCTACAACGGTGCCAAGTCCACGGGAGCTATCTACATCAGAGCTACCAGCACTGACACGGCAAGGGCATAGTGCATCACATGCAATTATAACTCGTGCCTGATTGATTCCCATGAAGTAGACCTCTAAATGGTGAGGCGGTAAGGGCAAACTGAAGAATATCGATGGCAAATGGAAGAAGACTGATGATATCCTCTTCTTGTCATTGACCTAGAAATTTGTGCTATGTGAGCCATTGGTCAACTCGATAGAGTGCCTCCTAACCCTACGATTCACTTGCCAGAGTTTGCATGTATGGTATATGGAATAGGCCAACAAGATGGATGGATAACAATGCTCAGGTGTCAACGTCATGTTTAGACCGCATCATCTTCGCCACAAGGTTCAACACTGTGTCTTCACAATGAACTTTAAGGACTTGTTCTTTCTCTTCAACCTTGACGCTCTCACTACTTCACTCATTCGATGCTGGACACTGTACGTGTGTACAATCATGGTCTACATTAGTGTAATACCGTTAAATGTCATATATATAACTCCTTGCTTTTGTGTGTATATATATAGATACATGGTTTCTGATGCCAGATCAAGGAAATCACTGATAGGTTTCCTCGACCCACACTTGGTCTCCATGCAAACCATCCAGGATGATGCATCCTTCATTGAGAGTTACATGATGACATCATTGCTGGCTCACCGCTACAAGGAATTCATAGTTTTGCCCTACAGCTAGGGAAAAGTGCTATACTAGTGGATATACTTGTTAATTTGTACTTTATAAACAACACAAATTTAGGTTTAATTACCATAATGACATATTTGTGTAGGTTCCACTGAATTCTGATTGTAATTATATCAAAATGGAACAAGATAATATACCTTGATTCCCTAAAGAGGACCAAACACAACTTCATAGTTATCTGATAATTAATTGACATGTACACACATTTCCTCCATAGATAACTCTATTGTAGTCTTTCCATCCTTTGCAATGGCTAAGACAAATTTTTAGAATCATGTAGGTTGTTCGTCGCATACGTTGCTACTGGAGGGAGATCTAAGGAGGGGTCAGTGCCACACTACACGATTTAGATTTTCCGGTACTAGCTGTTACACATAAATCCTATTTTTGCAATGCCTCTCAAACTAACCAATTCTATTTTTGCAATGCCACCAGCAGCCGCCAGGCAACACTTGTGGATACTATATTTGCCACAACATACAACTACTCCTCGGTTTTTTGGTGACCAACGATCCTCAGATTTATCAATTTTGCAATAATTATTTCATACTTATCAATTTATAAGTATGCGCAACTTTGATCTTCCTAGTGATAGGTTGCGACCATCGCTACAACTATGTTGGAACAGGCCGAACTCGAAAAAAATCAAGAACAATTTACGTACTTCTTATTGTCTCAGGTCATAAACTAAGCTGGGGAGTTCCACAATTTAAATTGAATTTGATTGGGATAAGATTTAACTTAATGGTACATGTGTGTATTTGTTTATGAATGATTAATTTATTTCATTTGAATTAATTGATTTGTGAAATAGACGTTTTTGTTTCTAAAATGAATGTGAATTAGATGTATGTATGTATGTATGTATGTATGTATGCATGTATGTATGTATGTATGTATGTATGTATGTATGTATGTATGTATGTATGTATGTATGTATGTATGTATATATATATATATTGATATGTTTCTGCTTGTTTCAGAGGGCATGGCTATCATTTTCTGAGGTTAGTCAATAGATTTAGCAATACAAAAGAATATCACAGATGGTTTTATCTACAAACTGTTTGTGATACATATTATCATATACGGTTTCATCGATAAACCGTCTATGATACATCAGCTATCACAGATGGTTTCAACTACAAACTGTCTGTGATAGTTAACTATTACAGACAATTCTAGTTAATAACTATCAGTGATAGTCTGCATCGCAGACGGTTTGAAAACTGTCGGTGATGACTTCATGTCATTACTGACCTATAATCTTAGACAGCTCACGAAACCATCTGTGATGATGTTTTTGAACTGTTAATTGTGACTTTTTAATGCAGTAGTGACATATTGTTTTAAGATACGTGCAGTCAAACTTTTTAAACTTTGATTATTGATATATATCTTTTATATAATTTTATTACATACATAAAAATCATATTTGTACACCTTGTCTCAAAAAGTACTTTGATAATACACAACTTTGTTGGGTTTTATAAATGTATTACAACATAAATTAGTTGTCAAACTATATAGTATTTTGGGTACCGTGTCGATGTCCAAAACGACATATATTTATGACCAGAGGGAGTAGTAAACAATACTATACCATGATTGAACATTCAAAGAAAAGCATACTGGTCTCTACATGAATTTATCTATCTATATCTATATCTATACTAATTAGAGGCTCCTCTAGAATCCCATATGTTTATTCTAGGGGTAAAAAATATTAGAAATTCTCGCATTAATAAAAATAAAAAATACTGGAAATTCCAACATTAATAGTTTTCCAAAAATGAAACTAACAGAAAAAGGATCATGTCCCGCATGCATGCATACACGCAGGCACAGTCATGCATGATCAGTCTATAGGTAACAGTAAATAATACTTCATTTCAAATTGAAGAAGGGGCCATGCCCCCTTTGGCCTGACCTAAGCTCTACCTCAGGCATTAATATTAGAGAGAATACATACCATATCACTCCGAAGATTGCCAGCCACTATAATATACTCTAAAAATTTTTCTTTAGATAACACCACTCCGCGACTTTTATATTTACAAAATGCTATTTCAATACTTTTTTGTATTTTCCTGGTTTTCCATTTTTCCAAACCATGGGAAGTTACCTATTTGTCCTTGGGTGCACCACATGCCCTGCTTCGGCTCGACCAACCACGTCGGACCCAACCATCCGAACGGCTTCTAGCTTTTCTCCATCGTGCTAACTTGATAACTTATACATGCCCCAAAAAGACTTGGAAGAAAATTATTCTGCTCTTAGAATAGAAGAAAAGAGGTGTTATCTTCATCTTTTCAACGACCACAGTACGAAATGATGCATTGAATCACACTGAAAATAATTATGGAAGAAGCAACGTGATACTGTAGCATGCTATATCCAAAATGACTTGTAAACCCCACAGAAGTTCATTACATTAATGTAAGCAAAAATCTCCGGTGTAAACAAGTCCATTACATCTAGCTAAGCAAAATACTCCGGTGCAGACAAGTTGATTACATCTAGCTAAGCAAAATTGCTCAGTGCAACCGTCCCAGTGCCATGGATATAAGGGATTGGGAGAAGAATGGAGCCAGTTAGCACGATGGGGAGAAGCCACGGTTGGGTCGAATGTGGTCGGTCGAGCTGGACCAGCCGTGTGGTGCCCTAGGGCAAGTAGGTAACTTCCCATGGTTTGGAAAAATGGAAAATCAGGGAAATGCAACAAGGGATTGAAATGGCATTGTGCGAATTCAAAAGTCTTTAGAGTGGTATTCACTAAAGAAACATCTTTAGAGTGGTATTCTAATGGTTAATTAGTAGTTGTAGGATTGTCGATGGCAATCAGAGAGGGGTGAATGATTGCAATCAGCAGTGGAAATTTTTTCTCTAAAATCTGCTGTCTCCTGATTTTTCAACCTGCTAACTTCACAAAAACACAAAAGCAAAAGACAACAAAAATAAATAAGAGTAATAATTTATCATGCAAATGTCTCGGCTACCGCTCACAAAGACTCGCCAGCGAGAAAACCCAAAACACGGTCACCTGCTCTCAACGATCGGACACGAAATCTCAGCTGCCGCTCGCTTTCAATCTATACTGCACAGTCGGCGCTCTCAACCATCAGACCCGCTCGATGCTTTGATGCACCGAGATTTAGCCGCCGCTCTCAAAACATCGATGCGCTCGAAAAAAAATTTTCAGCTGCTGTTCACAAACGTCAGACCACCAATCTGATCTGCCGCACACCACTTTTTTTCCTTCATGCCCGGCCGCCGCTCGTGTATATGAATCAATACAAGTCTGTACACATTCATGGACGAGTAGGTAAAGCCATGTGGTAAATTGAACCATACACTTTCATTTATTAAACGAAATATTTTAAACTGTCAAATATTTTCACTCGTAACTTATTCAAAGCCATGTGGTCAAGAGTGGGGAAAATTCAACATGTTTTGAACGTGGGAAGTTCACATGAAAAGGTATATTTCCTGCATGACTCCTATGGAATTTCCATATTGTTCCAAAAGGGTATTTACTATTTGGAACACAAAAAAATTGCATGAAACTATACATGTGGTGCGATGTTTCAAGGGAATCCCTTGTTTGGAACTCGTGATTCTTTCCCGATTCCCAGGAACTTAAATGGTTTTCTATAAAATTCCTGTGAAATTCGTGTAAAAATCATAGGTTGCAAACGAGGCCTGAAACGGGAGCGATGCCATGCATGTGGAGTGCTCGAGCTCATGCATGGTTGGAGGCTTGGAGCCTAAAAGCTGCTAGCTCGAGTCGAGTGAAGGGGAAGAAATTACAGCCCTGTCCAAATTAAATTAACTCCAAATCCCAGGTTCCATTATTCCCACACACACAAAAGAGCGAGCTCGTACCAGCATACGTCTTCACTCCCCTCCACCTCCGCCTGGCGCCGCCGCCCCTCCACCCTTAGCCCGTCCACCTCTCTGCCTTGGCCCGTCTGCGCTGCCAAGTGGAATTGGTTTTATTTTGCTCTTTTCTCTTTTTCTTTTAATTTATTTCTTTGTTTCTTCCGTATCCAATTTAATCCTTTTCTATTTTTACTATTTTTTATTTTTTTCCTTTCCAAAAATATCTTGTCCAAAGGATATCAGCCATAATTTCTTCCAACGCTACAATACTATTTCAACCAAAATCCTAAAGCTAACAGCCGCAGTTAAATTGAACATGCCTTAGATTGGATTGGATCTTCCAAAATACCATAGGTCTGTCTGTCTAATGTCTATACCGCACAACTTGTCCAGCTTGGAATAACTGTTAGTAAATTCATGCATGGAGTACTAGATGATCATTAGTCTGATCTATGCAGCCCAATGCCTTATCAAGTAAACAATTCGAAGGTGACGTTTTCCTAGATGTCCATGAAGACAGTACTCCTTCCACGAGAAGAAACATTTTTTAAAGGCTTCATTTGGAAATAATGTTCACAACTACAGAAAAGCCTAATAGTAGACGGTCAATCACAGACGGTTTGACAAAACCATCTGTGACTAACACTAACACAGACGGTTTTAATTAGGACACCGTCTGTGTTGGCGGCGTCGGAGAAAACGAGTATCACAGACGGTTCTTAACTATGAACCGTCTGTGATAATTTAGTATCACAGACGGTCTGTATTAAAAACCGTCTGTGATGATCCCAGATTATCACAGACGGTTAGGCATTTATTGCGCTGCTCAGACCGCATCTGTCTTCATTTCGATCCAGATCTAGCTGGTTGCTTTACTCTTTCGTTCTGGAGGCAAGCTTGGCGATTTCAGGCCACTTAATTTGGTGGGAGGAGGCAGATATTGAGCTTTGAAGCCACTTATATTTTCCTGGTTGCTCTAAATATGGTTAGTAATGAATTTCATTTTTTTCTTTGCATGCATTACAAATTTGCTCTAGATATGGTTAGTAATGAATTTCATGCTCTAGATATAAGTAATTGGTGAGCGTTATTAATTGAAGATGGTTTGCAAAATTGTTGGTTATATAATAGCTGTTGTGTTTATAATATGAATTGAGCTAGCAAATTATGCCTCAATATAATACATGTGGCCGATATATATATGTAGTAATAATTAGTTAATTTAATTTGTAATACTAAGTTGTTATATATGTACGTAACGTAGGACCGAAGCTGGATGTATGCCGCAAGCCGTGTGAGTGAAGAGTACATTAATGGAGTGTCTGCTTTTACAAGAGCTGCCGAGGAGGATATGTTGAATAAGGGGGTGGAATATATGTACTATCCATGCACTGACTGCGAGAATTTAAAGATGTTTAAGAACCGAGGGCAAATTGAAGCGCACTTGATTCGGAGGGGTTTCAAAAAGGGTTATACGTGTTGGACCAGTCATGGCGAAGTGAATGATCAAATGCCGTCGGATGACATCGCCGGTGAAGTGAATGATATGCCGTTGGATGACATTGCCGGTGAAGTGAATGACATGCCGCCGGCTGATGTCGATTGTGGTTCGGATTCGGATAGATTGCACGATAATAATCTGGATCAGATGCTTCACGATGTAGAAGAGAACTATGATGAGAGAGAGTATGTTAAATTCTGATGCTTGATGGAGGACTCGGAGAAACCTTTGTACACGTGCTGCAAGTACACGAGGTTGTCGGCCGTGCTTGAACTCTTGAAATTGAAGGCAAGCAACGGTTGGTCCGACAAGAGTTTCACGGCGCTGCTAGGTCTTTTAACGAACATGCTTCCGGAGGGAAATGAGTTGCCTAAAACCACGTATAAAGCCAAGAAGGTTCTTTGTCCGTTGGGAATGGAAATAGAAAGAATACATGCATGTCTGAACGACTGTATCCTCTACCGTAAAGAGTATGCAAATATGCATGTATGTCCGGTGTGCAACGCATCCCGATACAAACGTAACAATCAATCAGATGATGGCGAGGGAACAGAGGCGAAGAAAGGACCTCCTACTAAGGTGGCATGGTATTTTCCTATAATTCCCCGTTTGAAAAGGTTTTTTTGCAAATCCAAAGGAGGCAAAACTGCTGTGTTGGCACTCGGAGGAGCGCAAGAAGGATGGAATGCTAAGACACCTTGCTGATTCCGCGCAGTGGAGAAACATCGATAGGAGTTTTGCAGACTTCGGTGCAGAACCAAGGAATATAAGGTTTGGACTGAGTACAGATGGAATGAATTCTTTCAGTAGCATGAGCAGCCGACATAGTACATGGCCCGTGACTCTCTACATCTATAACCTTCCTCCTTAGTTGTGTATGAAGCGAAAGTACATTTTCCTGTCGATACTTATCCAAGGGCCAAAACAACCTGGGAATGATATCGATGTGTTCCTAGCACCATTGGTGGAAGATCTAAAAGTATTGTGGAACGAAGGGGTACAAGTATGGGATGCATACAACCGAGAGAACTTCACTCTGCGCTCCTTATTGTTCTGCACCATAAATGATTATCCTGCCCTTGGTAACCTATCCGGCCATAGTACAAAAGGTGCCAAAGAGTGTGTGGCTGAGACACTCACGCAAAACCATCTACATGCGTCACCGTCGGTTCCTTCGGAGGGCTTACCCATACCGCAAGATGAAGAAACAATTTGACGGAGAGAAGGAAGACGGTTCAGCTCCAAGGCATTTAAGGGGACACGAGGTTTATGATATATTTAAGGATTTAGATGTTGTCGTCGGAAAGGGACGTAAATTGAGGGCTCATGAGAAGAACACCTGGAAGAAGAGATCAATATTTTGGGACTTACCTTATTGGGAGTACCTAGATGTTCGACACTGCATCGATGTCATGCACGTAGAAAAGAATGTATGCGACAGCTTGATTGGTCTCTTGCTGAACATTCGTGATAAAACAAAGGACGGCGTCAACGCACGGCTTGACTTGGCTGATATGGACATTAGGCCTGAGTTAGCACCGACATGCACTGATAATGGACGAACGTACCTTCCCCCTGCGTGTTACACTCTATCCAAGGCTGAGAAAACAGAACTGAGCCAGTGCTTACATGGTGTCAAAGTTCCGTCTGGTTACTCCGGCAACGTGAAGAAACTTGTTTCGATGCAAGATTTGAAGTTAAATGGCATGAAGTCTCATGATTGTCATGTGCTGATGACACAGATGCTCCCTATTGCAATTAGAAATATTTTGCCGATCAAAGTCCGAGAGACAATCATGAGGCTATGTTATTTCTTTAACACAATTGCTCAGAAGGTCATCGATCCCGAAGGACTAGATGCTCTGCAGGACGAGGTGGTGATGACTCTATGTCATCTTGAAATGTATTTCCCTCCTTCGTTTTTCGATATCATGGTCCATCTCATTGTTCACATTGTGTGGGAGATAAAAATGTGCGGGCCCGTATTCCAACGTAGCATGTACCCATTTGAGAGGTTCATGGGAATTCTCATGTCCTACGTACGGAATCGATCTCAGCCGGAGGGCAGCATCGTCGAAGGTTATGCAAGCGAAGAGATCATTGAGTTTTGTGTCGATTATATGGCTCAGACTCAACCGATAGGTGTGCCTCAATCTCGTCATGAAGGGAGGTTGAAGGGTATTGGAACTATCGGAAGGAAAGCAATCACTGCAGATATTGACACGTATACTCAAGCCCATTTTACGGTGTTGCAACACATGACTGAAGTGGCGCCTTATGTCGACCAACACAAGGATGTGCTTCGGCAACAAAATCCGGAGCGGCCGGATGTTTGGATCATGAGGCAACACAACAGTCCGTTCAACCAATGGTTGAAGGAGCAAATCGCTAGGAGCTCGCCAAGTGAGATGCTGACATGGTTGGCAAAAGGGCCAACATTTACAGTTGTGACATGGCAAGGATATGACATAAATGTGTACATATTCTATACGTAGTCTCAGGATGTAAAGAGCACTAACCAGAACAGCGGTGTCCGCATAGATGCGTATAGTACTGATGGGTCGAGAAACTCATACTATGGGTTCATAGAAGAGATTTGGGAGCTCGACTACGTGCTTTTCAAGATCCCCTTATTTCGCTGCCGTTGGGTGCATCTCCCACAGGTGAAGGTTGACAAGTACGGTGTCACTACCGTGGACCTCCAACGTGTCGGGTACAAAGACGAACCATTCGTACTCGCCAACCAAGTTGTTCAAGTTTTCTATGTATCCGACCCGGCAAATAAGAAACGCCATGTAGTTCTTCATGGAAAAAGGAGAATTATTGGAGTAAAGAATGTAGTGGACGAGGAAGAATACAATCAATTTGACGAGTTACCTCCTTTTGGAAAAGGCATAAGGGTCGACGACGTCGAACAACGTGACGAAACTAGTTATGTACGCATTGATCATCATGAAGGGCTAATTTTTAAAGGAAATAAGCAAGTAGAATGAGAATGTACTACATATATATATATATATATATATCAATATGCATGTGTGTGATGTATATCTGAATTTACATTTATGTATATAACAATATGCTTGTGTGTGATGTATTTGTGAATTTATATTTATGTATACAACAATGCATGTGTGTGATGTATTTGTGAATTTACATTTATGTATATGTGAAAATGTGTGAAGAAATACATTGTGTATATGTGAATTTGCATTTATGCTGGTTGGTGTTGTATATGAATGCAGCTGGTTAATTTGTGTTCTGTGTATGAATGCGCAGCAACTGGTTGGTGTTGTCTTAATTACACTAGTTTGTGATCATTCTGCGCACTGGAACTCTCCTTCTGATCTTATGACTTTAGTCCACAAAAACCAAACGAACTCTCCTCGAATTTTGCAAAGCCCGGCTGTTTCAATGCAGATGTAGAGATGGGCGCAGCCTGTCGATAGGAATATCAACGCACGTACATATAAAACTTGACATGTATGAAATAAATGTGGAAAGATTGACAAACCTTAGAATTGGTGATCTTGGTGGAATCGAGGAGTAGTCTCATATGGTGGCACACGTAGTATCCACACGTGTTGCGCGGTTGCTGCTGGTGGCACTGCAAAAAATAGAATGTGTTAAATCAAGAGGCATTACTATTAAGTGTTGTATATGATTAATTAATGTGTAGCTAGCGAATACCCAAAAATTGCGAGCATGTTTCAAGGGCTTGGCCCCTGTCGTCGAGCTACGTGTTTGTTGAACGTATGTGACGAACGACCTTCGTTATTCGAAAAAGTTAGATTAGTCATTCGGAAGGAAAGAAAGAGTACAATGTACAATGTACTTACCTATCGAGTATTTGGGCGATAGCTGTGTACTTGGATTTGTTCTTACTTAGAGAATCAAGGTATATAGCCTTGTTCCATTTTGGTATAATTACAATTAAAATCTAATAGAAGTGCTCATTGTATGACATAAGAACATATTCCTTATCGCGGTGAGCCAGCAGTGCTTTTGTAATATAGTTCTCGACGAAGGATGCATCCTCGTTGATGGTATCAATGGCGACCAAGCGTGGGTCCCGGAAACCAATTGGTGATTTCGATGATCTAGCTTCGGTCAGCATGAATCTATATATATACACAGAAAAGCAACAAATTGTGACATATATCGGTATTACGTGAACAGAGACTGTGATTGTACAGACTTACAGCGTCCAGCATCGAACGAGTGAGGCGTCGAGAGCGTTGAGCGTGAAAAGACCAAATATATCGTCAAAGGTCACCGCGAAGACACATTCCCGAGCCAGGCAGAAATCTTTTGGCTTGAATTTGACAAAGATACCGAGCGCCGTTCGCCTCCGCCTATTGGACTGCTCCATATACCAAGCGTGGAATCTTTGGCAACCAAGTCCTAGGGTTAAGAGCTGCTCTTCCGGAATATCATCGCTCGCTTAGCATGAATTTGCGGCCAATGGCTAGTACGGATATCGCCATCATCCTTCGCCTTTGATTTGCCTCGCCATCGCTTGATCGTAGGTCGACTTTATGGTAGTCGATCGTAATGGTACATACGGTGCAAGTTGCTTTGGCGAGAATAGCACTCGTGGAGATAGCACCGGTTCAGGTAGCACTGCTTCGCACTGCCCTTGTGGAGATAGCACCAGTGCATGTTGCTCTGGTTTACGCTGCCCTTCTGGTCCCGCCACCGTGAAGAAGCCTCCAGGAGATGTCGATTTGGACCATGGATGAATGTTCCAATGGCCTGCCCTAGAGTCACGATCTCGCTGTTGGGGGCTTCGTGGCGGGACGACCTCAAAATTAACATGCACACCATCCACATTAACTTTTGCGGCTCGACGCTAAAGCTTAACCGCAAAGATGGCCCCGATACTGACGGATATGCCCGGCCCCAAGCAAATGGCAAGGGAACGGAGGCATATCTCACTTGGAACTCCGCACTCGTAGGCTCCTACATAATGATACGAATTAGCTAGTCGAATAGGCCTATCAATGGAGCAAGCATTCGAGAGATAATAATTATTACCAGGATGTCGTCCATAGAAAATTTGGCATCGGTTTGCGTCGGATTGGACGCGCAACTACTCGGACGGTTGTGCGGGCTAGCTAGCACAGGAGCGGTGGCGGTGGCCTGCAGACTTTCAGATATTTCGCACCTCATCTCTAACTACATGAGCCACTCACCCATTAACTCCTCTCTAAGACATGCCTTGATCTCTTCTCGTAGCCGCAAGGCCACGCCGCTTTGTTTCTCTTCCGTGCCGATACATGTCGGAGTCATCTTGGAAACCATGTTTCCAAGGAACGAAGGCCAAGGCCTCTCGTGACGCCCGGTGCTCCTTGTTTCCTGTACGCGGAGAGCATATCATTCTCCCTTGTTCTCTGGAATGATCTCGTGGTAGTTTCAAAACTCAGCTCTTCCCGCAAGAGCACGACATGTCATTTCACTTCACGGTTGTGGAGTAATTACAAGTTACGTAGTTCGATCGATATCTTACCAGCGCCGGGACACTTGCTGGTCCGCAGGGTTTCGAAGGAGACGCCCCGATGTCGTTGTGGATGACCTTGCTCTAATCCAATTTCGAGCGCGCTCATCCGGGATATTGGCAAATGGTGGGGCGATGTCCTGCAGGGCTGCCTGATCGTCCTCGCTCCTCCACTGCGGGATTTTACCCGCATACTCAGCTGTGCCAAGTCTGTGGGGGTGTGTGTTTTTTGCCTAGAGGGCCATGTGCGCCGCACTTGTACTTTTGAAATCTTCGGTCATCTTCGAAGCCTTGAACTCTTCCCATTGTGGTTCCAGGAATGGGTATTTATGAAAGGGCGTTTTGTCCTCCTCCACGTAGTCCGTGACAAGCTTGCTCTTGAAGTTCTTCCATGCTTTGCACGCCCCTAGTAAGGCTTGTCGTTGCACGGCGTCTTGATGTTCTTCTAGGATCTCGAACGATGCCAAAATTTCTGTCCACAGCTCTCTTTTCCGAGTCGCAGGCACGTCCGTCCACGAATTGAATGTGATCTCAATTCGTTCTCGTGCAACTATTCCGATCATGCTTTTCCATGCGCTTACTGCTTTGCGAGGAAGGAGAGGGACCCCAGATACATCGACCTGTGTGATGGTAAATCAGCCCTCGGGCTTCTTCGATAGCCCTCTTCCTTGGCGTCTTGATGTTGGAGCGGACGCCTCCGGCGATGGTGTTGAAGAATGCGCGTATGACATGTTGCTCAATTTGTGGGTCTATTAGGATAAGATAAGAAAGTGCCATACCATAAGATAAGAAAGTGCAATATCTATCTATTTCGCTCAATATAGGCGATTACAATACATATATATGTGTATATACATACATACATATACATATATATACCTACATATATACATATATAATGGTAGCAATATGAAGCAACAAACAACAAGCATCAATAATAGAATCAATAACATTCTAAACATGAATATGTATGACAATGTAAAAGGCATGTATCAATTAAGACTAGCAACAAGCTCAAGTTTAATTGATTAATTTGTGCTCTCAAATTGTAGGGTTGCACAAGATTAATCTTGGCCGTCCCGCTATTAAATCATATACTCTTCCTTGATTCGTTATGCCAAATAATAAACTCGGTCTTTTGAGCTCTAGATACAAACTCTACAATCTCAAGATTAAAGTATATTCAGCATGCATGTATTCAGATTGTAGTATTCAAAAAAGCAAGACCAACCAAATTAACTTTGCTCAATAATTTATGTTTCAACTTAACAAAATTCCCAACAGATCAACATATGAATATGCTAATATCTGAAACAGCATGAACCGATTGAATGACAGCTATATCCCATAAGCAATCTATGTTTCCAAAGTCACAAGACAACAAGACTCACTGACAAGCATATATATCAAAGTCTAGAGACTGCCTTCCAGAGTCACAAGACAACAATCACCAGAAGAACAGGGGCTAGGGGAGGCGGCGGCGACGACAGGCTCGAGGAGGCGGCCGGCGAGGGCTCGGGGATGTGACGACAACGGCTCGGGGAGGCAGCGACGACGACGGGCTCGGGGAGGCGGCCGGTGAGGGCTTGGGGAGGCAACGGCTCGGGGAGGCGGCGGCGAGGGCTCGGGGAGGCGACGGCTCGGGGAGGCGGCGGCGAGGGCTCGGGGAGGCGACGACTCGGGAGGCGACGGCGAGGGCTCGGGAGGCGACGGCTCGGGAGGCGGCGAGGGCTCGGGGAGGCGGCGGCGACGGCTCGAGTGAAGCGGCCGGGGAGGGCTCGAGGGAGGCGGCGGCGACGGCTGGAGGGAGGCGGCGGTGAGGGCTCGGGGGAGGTAGATCGGGATTTAGATATAGAATAACTGCAGAATACATGGATTTAGAACCGTCTGAGATAGTAGGCTTATCACAGATGGTTCTAAACTTAGAACCGTCCGTGATATTGATATCACAGACGGTTCTAAGTATAGAACCGTCTGTGATAACCTTTGCCCGACTGTAGTCATTCATGATCAACCACCTACCAACTGCATTCATTATCAACCACCGACCAGCTACATTCATTTACACATTTTCTCAATCTCAAAATTGACTACATCACACATTTTCTCAATCTGCATTCATATATACAACACCAACCACCAACACAGTGTATTTCTTTACACATTTTCTCAATCTCAAAATTGACTACATCACACATTTTCACATATACATAAATGCAAATTCACAAATACATCACACTGTAGCATTGTTCTATACATAAATGCCAATTCACATATACATCATACACATGCATTGTTGTATACATAAATGACAATTCACATATACATCACACAAATGCATTGTTATATACATATATGCAAATGCCCACATATATGTCGCACATTCTCATTGTACTTGCTTATTTCCTTTAAAAATTAGCCCTTCGTCATGATCAATGCGTACATAACAAGTTTCGTCACGTTGTTCGTCGTCGACCCTTATGCCATTTCCAAAAGGAGGTAACTCGTCAAATTGATTGTATTCTTCCTCGTCCACTACATTCTCTACTTCGACAATTCTTCTTTTTCCATGAAGAACTACATGGCGTTTCTTATTTGCCGGGTCGGTTACATAGAAAACTTGAACAACTTGATTGGCGAGTACGAATGGTTCGTCTTTGTACCCGACACGTTGGAGGTCCACGGTAGTGACACCGTACTTGTCAACCTTCACCTGTGGGAGATGCACCCAACGGCAGCGAAATAAGGGGATCTTGAAAACCACATAGTCGAGCTCCCAAATCTCTTCTATGAAGCCATAGTACGAGTTTCTCGACCCATCGATTGAACGCATCTATGCGCATACACGCTGCTCGTTAGTACTCTTGACATTCTGAGACTGCGTATAGAATGTGTACCCATTTATGTCATAGCCTTGCCATGTCACAACTGTAAATGTCGGCCCTTTTGCCAACCATGTCAGCGTCTCACTTGGCGAGCTCCTAGCGATTTGCTCCTTCAACCATTGGTTGAACCGACTGTTGTGTTGCCTCATGATCCAAACATTCGGCCGCTCCGGATTCTGTTGCCAAAGCACATCCTTGTGCTGGTCGACATAAGGTGCCACTTCAGTCATGTGTTGCAACACCGTGAAATGGGCTTGAGTATACGTGTCCATATCTGGAGTGATTGCTTTCCTTCCGATAGTTCCGAGACCTTTCAGCCTCCCCTCATGACGAGATTGAGGCACACCTATCGGTTGAATCTGAGCCATATAATCGACATAAAACTCAATGACCTCTTCGCTTGCATAACCTTCGATGATGCTGCCCTCCGGCCGAGAACGATTCCGTACGTAGGACTTGAGAATTCTCATGAATCTCTCAAATGGGTACATGCTACGTGGGAATACGGGCCCGCACATTTTTATCTCCCACACAACGTGAACAATGAGATGGACCATGATATCGAAAAACGAAGGAGGGAAATACATTTCAAGGTGACATAGAGTCATCACCACCTCGTCCTGCATAGCATCTAGTCCTTCGGGATAGATGACCTTCTGAGCAATTGTGTTAATGAAATAACATAGCCTCATGATTGTCTCTCGGACTTTGATCGGCAAAATATTTCTAATTGCAATAGGGAGCATCTGTGTCATCAGCACATGACAATCATGAGACTTCATGCCATTTAACTTCAAATCTTGCATCGAAACAAGTTTCTTCACGTTGCCGGAGTAACCAGACGGAACTTTGACACCATGCAAGCACTGGCATAGTTCTGTTTTCTCAGCCTTGGACAGAGTGTAACACGCAGGGGGAAGGTACATTCGCCCATTATCGCTGCATGTCGGTGCTAACTCAGCCCGATGTCCATATCAGCCAAGTCAAGCGCATGCTCACGCCGCCCTTTGTTTTATCACGAATTTTCAGTAAGAGACCAATCAAGCTGCCGATACATTCTTTTCTACGTGCATGACGCCGATGCGAGTTGTCGAACATCTAGGTACTCCCAATAAGGTAAGTCCCAAAATATTGATCTCTTCTTCCGTGTGTTTTTCTCATGAGCCTCAATTTACGCCCCTTTCCGAGGACAACATCTAAATCCTTAACCATATCATAAACCTAGTGTCCCTTAAATGCCTTGGAGCTGAACCGTCTTCCTTCTCTCCGTCAAATTGTTTCTTCATCTTGCGGTGTGGGTGAGCCCTCCAAGGAACCGCGGTGACGCATGTAGACGGTTTTATGCGTGAGTTTCTCAGCCACACACTCTCGGTACCATCTAAACAGTGAGTACAAGCTTTGGCACCTTTTGTACTATGGCCGGATAGGTTACCAAGGGCGGGATAATCATTTATGGTGCGAACAATAAGGAGCGCAGAGTGAAGTTCTCTCGGTTGTATGCATCCCATACCTGCACCCTTCGCTCCACAAGATTTTGGATCTTCCACCAATGGTGCTAGGAACACATCGATATCATTCCCGTGTTGTTTTGGCCCTTGGATAAGTATCGACAAGAAATGTACTTTCACTTCATACACAACCAAGGAGGAAGGTTATAGATGCAGAGTCACGGGCCATGTGCTATGTCGGCTGCTCATGCTATCGAAAGGATTCATCCCATCCGTACTCACCCAAACCTTATATTTCCTTGGTTCTGCACCAAGTCCGCAAAACTCCTATCGATGTTTCTCCATCGCGCGGAATCAGCAAGGTGTCTTAGCATTCCATCCTTCTTGCGCTCCTCCGAGTGCCAACGCAGCAGCTTTGCCTCCTTTGGATTTGCAAAAACCTTTTCAAACGGGAATTATAGGAAAATACCATGCCACCTTAGCAGGAGGTCCTTTCTTCGCCTCTGTTCCCTCGCCATCATCTGATTGATTGTTACGTTTGTATCGGGATGCGTTGCACACTGGACATACATGCATGTTTGCATACTCTTTACGGTAGAGGATACAGTCGTTCGGACATGCATGTATTCTTTCTACTTCCATTCCCAACGGATGAAGAACCTTCTTGGCTTTATACGTGGTTTTAGGCAACTCATTTCCCTCCGAAAGCATGTCCGCTAAAAGACCTAGCAGCGGCGTGAAACTCTTGTCGGACCAACCGTTGCTTGCCTTCAATTTCAACAGTTCAAGCACGACCGACAACCTCGTGTACTTGCAGCACGTGAACAAAGGTTTCTCCGAGGCCTCCATCAAGCCCCGGAATTTAACATACTCTCTCTCATCATAATCCTCTTCTACATCGCGAAGCATCTGATCCAGATTATCATCATGCAACCTATCCGAATCCGAACCACAATCGACATCATCCGGCGGTATGTCATTCACTTCATCGGCGATGTCATCCGGCGGCATTCGATCATTGACTTCGCCATGACTGGTCCAACACGTATAACCCTTTTTGAAACCCGTCCGAATCAAGTGCGCTTCAATTTGCCCTCGGTTCTTAAACATCTTTAAATTCTCGCAGTCAGTGCCTGGACAGTGCATATATTGCACCCCCTTATTCAACACCTCCTCGGCAGCTCTTGTAAAATCAGACACGCCATTAATGCACTCTTCACTCACACGGCTCGTGGCATACATCCAGCTTCGATCCTATGTTACGTACATATATATAAACTTAGTATTAAAAATTAAATTAACTAATTATTACTACATATATACCGGCCACATGTATTATATTGAGGCTTAATTTGCTACCTCAATTCATATTATAAACACAACAACTATTATATAACCAACAATTTTGCAAACCATCTTCATTAATAACACTCACCAATTACTTAGATCTAAATTGTAATGCATGCAAAGAAAAAATAAAATTCATTACTAACTATATCTAGAGCAACGAGGAAAGTATAAATCTTCAAAGCTCAATATCTGCCTCCTCCCACCAAATTAACTGGCCTGAAATCGCCAAGCTTGCCTCCTAAGCGAAAGAGTAAAGCACCAGCTAGATCTGGATCGAAATGAAGACAGATGCGATCTGAGCAGTGCAATAAATGCCTAATGCCATTATCACAGACGATTTTTAATAAAAACCGTCTGTGATAACCAGCTTATCGCAGACGGTTTTTAATACAGACCGTCTGTGATACCGAAGTATCACAGACGGTTTATCGGTAAGAACCGTCTGTGATACTCGTTTTCCCCTACGCCAGCAACACAGACGGTGTCCAAATTAAAACCGCCTGTGTTAGTGTTCTTCACAGACGGTTTGACAAAACCGTTTGTGATTGGCCGTCTACTATTAGGCTTTCTATAGTAGTGATTCCTAATTATCTTCTTAAAGCACCCACATATAGCTGCACTCTCCTTTCTCGGAATTCCTAATTATTCTAAAGAGACATGATGGGATCGAACCTGGGCAAATGAGGCTTTCACCCACACCAACAACACTCCGAGTTACCCTCTTCTACATGGCTGAACGCACCCACATATGGATATACTCTCTTTTCTTGAGATTTCTAATTATTTTGATGAGACACGCTGAGATCGAATATAGACAGACCAGGTGTTCATCCATGCCAACAACCATCAGAGCTACCCTCTTGTCCCGGTGTCTTCCTTAGGCAATTCGTCTTGGCTTCTGAGAGGTGTGAGAGACCTACTGGACACTAGTCTATAATTAACGTCAACATGGCTGTCAATGGCAACAAGTGCGCCCAATGTATGGCTGCTGTCCAGCGACTCGGTAAGGGAGAGCACGTAGACGATCTTCATTGAGTTTTTTTTGGCGAAGTAGATAGGGCTTAATTACAGTCTTGAAAATGCAATTAAACATGAGGAAATCTTTCTTTCTGGTACTCTCCCATGGCAAACATCACAAGGAATGGATAAAGGATCTCCATAGAAATAAATCCTAGGACACCTCTCCAATAGATCCTTGTTTAGACTTCTTTCCAAATCATCATACGTGGCTATGTAAAAGTTAGTTGATTTATTCTGCCATGTGTCTTGATATTAAAATTGCCATATACTCTCTTTGTCCTAAAATGTTGGTCGTAGTGGGTTTTGTGCGATCAAGTTTTGACCATTAATATATATTAAAATATATAGATTGACTATATAAAAATAGTATAATTGGATTTGTCTTGAAAAATACTTTTATAATATATTTTTTTATTATTTTTGCTAGTATATTATAATAATAAATTATAGTCAAAGTCTTACATTAGAGACCGTAAAAGGTCAAAAACAACCTACATTTTGGGACAGAGGGAGTATGAGTCTAAGGATGATCAAGTCGTATAGGAATTTCTTCGGACCTCCACTATTACATGCATGCTTAATTAGTTGATAGTAGACCTATTCACAGGCAGCCTGGACCAATTTTTTGGGCAGTGCTTGAGGTACAATTTTAGTCCGAAACAAGCATACCTCAGCTCAACTGAACAACCTCGGCTTGCCCTAATACATTACCCCTATAGCTTTTCCTTCTTAACCTGCCACCACAACTTTTCCAAGATTCCCCACCACCCATTCCAAGATTCCATATCTGGGAGGAGATCAAGGCACATCTCCCCGTTCCTCCCTATCGACAACCACATCTCCCCTGACACCTCGACAAGCCTGGGCGAAGATAATGCACATCGACAAGACTCTACGCGGCGAAGCAGCACTCATCAACAATGCACGGTGGACGGCCATCCTTGTACTCTCCCAGTCGGTCTCGTGGTTGCTGGGCGCCTCTGCCTCTTCCTCCTCCTCTGTCTCGTGGATCTTATGCCTTCTCTCCATAGCCACCTCAAGGTCCATCCTTAATGGGGTTCCTAGGGATAAAATACAATATTGCAGAGGCTTAAGACAGGGATATCCATTATCTCTTTTCCTCTTTATCATAGCAATCGACCCCGCTGCAAAAGATCCTCAACATTTCAATAGAACTTGGTCTCCTATAGCCTTTGGGAGGTCATGCAGCCACCCTTGGAATCTTCCTGTATGTGGATGACGCTACCATCTTCCTGGTGCCAAAGCTAGATGATGTCCACACACTGATCTGGATCTTGAACAACTTTGGTGAAATGACAAGTTTGCACACCAACCTTTAGAAAAGCCAGGTGGCGCCAATTAATTGTGACCACATTGACATGCATGAAGTATTGCATGACATACCGACCCAGCGTGCGTCCTTCCTTTTGAAGTACCTTGGCTTACTGCTTTCAATCAAAAGACTTCGCCAGGTGGACTTCCATATGCTGGAAAATAATTGTGCGAGTGGCTTAGCAGGTTGGCGTGGATAGCTACTAACACTTGTGGGTCGGAACACTCTTGTGAAATCTGTCTTGATAGCCCAGTCGACCTACTTCATGATGGCCATCAGGGCACCAAAAGGAGTGCTCAAAACTCTGAATAAACGAACAAGATGATTCCTTTGGGCTAGGTTGTAATTGCTAACAGATGGCAAGTGTAAGATCAATTGTACAGAGTATGCAGACCCACACACCTAGGGGGATTGTCCACCTAGACCTAGAGTGCTTCGCTAGAGCTCTGAGACTTAGATGGCTATAGCATGAATGGGGACTACAAACCAAACATTAGCGAGGAATGGAAACCCCGTTTGATGACCAAGGGTGGCTTCTCTTTGCTGCAGCCACCTCCATAATGATTGGTGACGGGGTGAAGGCATTTTTCAGGTGTTCCACTTGGGTAGAAGGAAACAGATTGTGTGATATCACATAGACTATCTACAAGGCCTCTAGGAAAAAGAAACACACCCTACGAGCTATGTTAACAGGGAAGTAACTGGCTGCAGGACCTCAATTGGGCAGCCGGCCTAACACCATAGCTCATTCAGGAGCTGGTTGCTATTTGGGGGCACATTTCGGTGCTCAACCTATAGGAGGATTGGAGGACAACATCACTTGGAAGCTAACTCCCAACGGGGAATATACTATGGCCTCAGCTTACAAGGTGCAATTTATGGGAGCGATAAAAACCACCATGAATTCTATAGTTTGTAAAACTTGGGCACCTAAAAAATGCAAATTTTTTTGCCTGGCTGGCCATATAAAATAGGCTGTGGATGGTGGATTGCCTGGAAATGAGAGGGTGGCTGAACCAATTCACTTGTCCCCTGTGCAGATAGGTGCCGGAGTCTGCTATCAACTATTGATCGAGTGCTGCTACATGACAATAGTATGGATATCCATTGCGCAGTAGACTGCTTGCAATTTCATTAATCTGACTGCCTGGTGGAACGTCTTCTCGATTTGAGACTAGTGGGAGTCGGTTATCCTAACGCCAAGAGCACCGAGAAAAGCAATGGCAACACTAGTAATGCTTGTCATATGGCAAATATGGAAAGAATGGAACCCCCAAATCTTCAGGTAATGATGACTACCCTGATGCACCTGCTTGCTACCATAAAAGACGAGGTTGGAGCCTAGGTTCTAGCAGGAGCCAAGAGCCTAACGAAGCTCTCAATTGCCTCTGTAACACCTTAACTATTTCTCTTGCTTTGGCCAATGCCCCATTCCCCGACCTCCCTTCCCTCAATCCCCTGGCTCTCACCAAACTGATTTTTGCATATGTTTTTTCCTTTTCCCTATGAATTAAGATTGGGTAGTTCTCTTGCCCCATTTTCAAAAGAAAGTATCACTTGACTTCATATATGTAAAGGAAAACTCAGATTGTTTTGTGGTGGTATCAAAAAATATATATATCCATATATATTGATCAAAATAATGAAATTTCAAATTTTGAAATAGAACTACAAATACAAATAGGATCACACAAGTTTGAATTGAAGTTAACTAGTTAGGCAAATTAAAATACATACAAAATATGTATAGTTCCAAATTTACTGTTTAATTACAATTCATATGTTTTCCAATCATCTATATTACACTTGATTTCCTTTCATGTTCCCACTTTTTTCCTGTTCCTATATTATTGCCACAATATTGTGTTCCAAATAGGACCAATATATAGTCCCCACTGACCATTTTATAAACATTTTATTTGATGGAACAAATATCCCTCAAACAATAATGTGAACAAGAAAATAATATGAGCAAATAAATATAAGTTTTTGGCAACCAAAAGAATGTTTCTAATAACATATATTGATCTTTTAGGTTTTAAAGAAATGAAAAATACATCACTTCAAATTTGCTTGCTGTGGGTTGATAAAGTGAAAAGCACATGCATGCTGAATTTTCTATTAAGATCAGTCCTCGTTTCGTTTGGTCTAGTTTAGTTCTTGCATGCATATATGGACAACGTAGCCTTGCCATGTATCCTGTACCCTTGAAACATTGGGGCACGCTGTGCAGCCTGAATCTTTACTATTATACAAATATGAGTTAGTGGTGGTCATCCGTTCTCCCTTCTCTCTATAATCGTCCGATGTAGCCACCTAGATCGTCCGTCTCACACAAGCCCTTCCCCACCTCTGCCTCTCACGATCTAACTGCTCCTCCTCCCTCCTCAGTTGCCTCTCATTGAAACCACCGAAGCTGAGGGGCGTCTCACGAGGCGCGGCTCACCACATCGCTCTGGCCTCACGGACGCGCTTCCTCGCCCTTCGCCTCCTCCTCCTGCCACCGACGATCAGGACGAGGGCATGAGTGGTGTGTGGAGGCGCAGCTCGACCATTCTTCCAATAGCCTCCAGCTATCTGATAGACCGACACACAAAGAGAGCAACTAACTTTTCCCAAAGAACCTTGTGCCAACTTCCAAGCTGCCTTGGAGACCACCATCGGCTTGTTGCCATCCAGCATCTACGCGGCACCCCTGGCCCCTGCCGCTGCCTTGCCATGGGAGGCCGCAACCTCGTGCGGCGCCTGGCCAAGGTCGAGGCCCAGGATGTCTTCACCGTGCCTAGAGACTTGAACCTCACTACTCGATGAGCTTGAGGTTGAACCTAGGGTGCGCCTCGTCAAGTGCTGCAATGAGGTTGGTGTTGTAAATAATCTTGTTTAGGAGTCAGGAACAAAGTTTGGATGTAATCGAAGTCGAATTGCAGCCGAAATTCAAAGTCGAAGTTAGAAACCGAGTCAAAGTCGTAGTTGGAATCCGAGTCGAAGTCGTATGAGACTCGGAGTCGGAGTAGGTTGAGAACCCGTGTTGAAGTAGATCAGCCGGGTATAAAAAGAGGCTTAGAGCCATGTATTCGATGTACCAAGCAATTGAGAAAATATCAAAAAGAGGGAAACACACAAAGCGTTGTGTTGTCGTGTGATTGTGCAATACGTGGTCGGAAGGACTCACGATCACCGCAAGCGTGATCGGAGGAGTCACGACCACGAAAAGTTCTAGCAGCGTGATCGAGAGGTGATTCGACCACACAGGAAGGCTACGACCACGGAGAAGGTGGTCGAAGGAGTAGCGACTACGCCGAGAAGACGAGACGTGGTCGAAGCGACCGACCACGTTGAAGGAAGTGAACGTAGTCGAAGGTTGTTCGACTACGGTGAACGATGATCGCCAAGATCACCGCGTGATCGTGAGAAGACTTCGATCACGGTATCTCAAGCGGTGAAGGAAGGCAGCGCTACGATATCGCGAGCGTTGTAAATTACTACAGAAATTTACGACCACGCTGAAAAGGCGATCGGAGGAGATTGAAGTGTTCGAATTGGTCGTAAGTACTCGAACCGATCGTATTCGATTCTCACCGGTCAGAACGACTTAATCGGTCGTACAAGGTCCGGGAGGTCGTAAGACCTTTACAACAATTGGTATCGAGCTCGTAAACCATGGCGAGGCTTCAAAGGTAAAGGAAAGCGTGTCGCTGCGATGCCGATCCTCGCTTCGACAATTACCCGATCCGGCGATGAAGATGAAGGTCAACATGATCGCACAAGGAGTCTGGGGTCCAGTTGAACCAAAGGAGAAAGACAAAGTCGTTGATGAACGACTCGACAAGATGGCGATGGCGGCGATCTATCAGGCCGTGCCCGACTCGATGATGCGGCAGCTGATCGGTAAGGAGATCGCGAAGACGCCGGACTACTCTGCAGATAATGCACCAAGGAGTAGATCGAGTGAAGGAAGTTCGACTTCAAACATTGAGGAGTGAGTTTGAATCATTGAAGATGGGAAAGAACCAGACTGTGGAGGAGTTCTCTGGGAAGTTTAACGAAGTCGTAAACGAGATCAAATCTCTCGGCGACGACTTGAAAGACGAGGTGGCGGTGAAGAAGTATCTACGAGTACTACCCGAGAAGTTTCTCCCGATCGTAACTACACTCACGTACTCGCAAGACCTCTCGAAGATGAAGGTTGAGGAGGTAACTGGAGCGCTCAAAGCACACGAGCAGCTTCTGAAGAGTTATCAAGCCGACAATGAAGGACAAGGGCCTTACAACCAACAAGCATTGTTTGTAAAGGAAGACACGAAGAACCGAGGAGAATCATCATCAAGGGGCGGTCGTGGACGTGGTCGTGGCCGCGGCGTGTCTCATGGGCGAGGACAAGGACGAGGCTATGGCCAGAGTGGCCGTGGAAGAAGTAGTCGAGGAGGTCGTGGTGGTCGTGGAGATAGCAATCACCAGACAGACAAGTCTGATGTCCAGTGCTACACATGCGAGAAATACGGACATTACGCTGTCGAATGTCGGAGCCACATCCAGTGCCATAACTGCAAGAAGTATGGTCACTATGCTGCGAATTGCCGGAGTAAGAAGAAAGTAGAGGAAGCAAACCTGGCTCAAACGGATGAGCACAAAGAGCCGACATTGCTGTTGTCGCTCAGACCGCATTTAACCGACAATGGTTCTATTAAACGAGGAGAAAGTGTTTCCGAGTTTGTTGGAGAAAGGAGAGCAAACTCAAGAGCGGACGGCAGACTGGTATCTCGACAACGGAGCCAGCAACCACATGACGGGTACGTACTCGATGTTTTACGAATTAAATAAGAATGTGCTTGGAAGAGTACAGTTCGGAGACGGCTCGACCATTCAGATAAAAGGGAGAGGCACGATCCTGATGCAGTGCAAGGATGGAAGCCAGAGGAGATTGTCGAATGTATACTACATTCCAAGTCTACGAAGCAACATCATAAGTCTTGGACAATTGACCGAAGAAGATTGTCGGATCGAGCTCAAAGGCAACCATCTGAAGGTGTTCGATCACAGCAAACGCTTGCTGATGAAGGTACAACGGACTGTGAACCGTTTGTACAAAATCAAGATTGAAGCTTGCAAGCCGAAGTGTATGAAGACTACAACCGATGACACGGCCTGGCTATGGCACGCAAGATTCGGACATCTGAACTTCCAGAGTCTCAACACTATGGCCGAAAAGGAGATGGTGGTCGGATTACCGACAATCGACCACCCGGAGCAAGTCTGCGAAGGCTGTCTGGTGGCAAAACAAACTCGTAGCGGTTTTCCACAGCAGACGAGTTTCAGAGCTTCGCAACCACTCGAATTGGTTCACATAGATCTGTGCGGACCAATCACACCTCGCACAGATGCCGGGAATCAATACTTCATGTTGATCGTGGATGACTATTCAAGAGCCATGTGGGTGTACATGCAGAAGAGCAAAGATGAGGCAAAGACGAACTTTCAGAAGTTCATAACTCTTGTCGAAAACGAAGTCGATAAGAAGGTGAAGTCGGTCAGATCAGACCGAGGAGGAGAATTCCTCGCAAGAGAGTTCAACTCGATTTGTGAAGATAAGGGTATTGCAAGATTCTTCACGGCTCCGTATTCACCTCAACAAAACGGAGTCGTAGAAAGAAGAAACCGGACCGTGGTCGAAACGGCTAGAAGTCTGTTGAAGAGCCGATTCCTGCCCGGGAGGCTTTGGGCAGAAGCAGTACGACATGCTGTCTATCTGCTAAATCGTGCGACCACGCGATCACTGGATGGAGTCACTCCATATGAACAGTGGTCGGGAAGAAAACCCAATGTCGAGCATCTAAGGGTCTTGGATGCTTAGCCCATGTAAAGCCATCCACTTATCTCAAGAAGCTAGACGACCGAGCCGACGGATGATCTATCTTGGCTCGGAACCGTGCACCAAGGCGTCAGTGCTATGATCCGGTCGAAAGGAAGATTCATGTGAGCAGAGACGTAGTTTTTGAAGAAAACAAACATTGGGAGTGGGAAGAACACGAGGACATTGAGAAGGTCATGTCGAAGTGGGTAACCTTCGAAGTCGAAGTCAAAAATACCGACAATACGGAAGAAGCTACGACCACATCTCAAGACTCAAGTATCGACCATGAAGTCTTACCTGAGATAGAAGACTTCGATGAAGAAGATTCAAACGGTCGAGTACCGAAGATGAGGAGCATTAGCGAGATCTATGCACAGACTGAACCAATGCAGTCTGAAGAATTACTGCTTTACACGACTGCAGAAGAACCTGGAAGCTATGAAGAAGCAAAGGGAGATGCATACTGGAAAGCAGCTATGCAGGAAGAGCTGAAGTCGATTGAAGAGAATGACACATGGGAACTCACCGATTTGCCAAAGGGTCATCGAGCAATCGGTTTAAAGTGGATCTTCAAGGTAAAGAAGGATTCCAAGGGAGAAGTCGTAAAACACAAAGCACGACTTGTGGCGAAAGGGTATGTTCAAAAACAAGGCATCGACTACGAAGAAGTCTTTGCCCCAGTAGCTCGTATGGAGACTATACGACTACTTCTTGCATTGGCAGCAAACGGTGGATGGGAGATTCACCACATGGATGTGAAAACGGCGTTCTTGAACGGAGACATTAAGGAGAAAGTTTATGTTTCTCAACCGCCGGATTTTCAATCCAAGAAGCAAGCCGAGAAAGTCCTGAAGCTGAACAAAGCTCTCTACGGACTCAAGCAAGCACCACGAGCATGGAATTTGAAGCTTGACAAAAGTCTAACGACACTCGGGTTCAGAAGAAGCAACTCTGAACATGCTGTCCACACATTCATTCAGTGGCCCAAGAGGGACATCGCCCTCGACTTGTCCGTGCCACAATCTCCACATCCAGTGGCCCAAGAGGGACGTCGCCCTGGACCTATCACATCGGCTCTGGTGGCTCCACCTCCACCTCCAAATCCAGTGAAGTCTGTTGCATCGGCTCCCGCCGAGACGCCACCGAAAACATATCATAAGCGAGACTCCAAGGCCTCTAAGGCTCATGCGAAGAAAATTAAGCCGCGTCCCGGGCCATGGAAGTTCATTCTAGGAGTGTCGTTGGTGCCCGAATCACAATTACCACGGCTTGGTTTGGTTTGTAATACATTGCATGCCTGGTACATGGAGAAGTCCAACATGAAGCCAAATCGGCAGAGTGCATTCACTCTAAAATATAAGGACGGTTAGTAACAAAAACCGTCTGTGATATTGTGTATATCACAGATGGTTTTTTTTTACAAAAAACCGTATGTGATACTCGACTATCACAGACGCTGTTTTATAAAAAACTGTCTGTAATGTGAATTATCACAGACGGCTCCCAAGCCATCTGTGATAACCACCTATTATCACTAACACCTAAACACTGACGGTTCAGAAACCGTCTGCCGTCTGTGATAGGACTGTCTGTAGCAGTGATCTTTGAGTTTTAGAATACGTAGTATGGTAATTTAAATCCACAGCAATGCGTGGGCATTCAGCTAGTTTTCTGAAAATTCTAACCAGTTGACAGTTTCCTTGTCCTGAAAAAATCGGGCCGGGCTATGCAGCCAACTCTCTTGGTGACGGGACGTAGAAACTGCCCTGGCCCAAACTACGCCTTGCAGGCCCCCTCAACCGTCCCTCCCAAAAAGAAAATGTTGGTCGACAGGTCAACTCGTTTTGTTCTTAAGCAAAAACAGCATTGCGGATTGGTTAGAAGTAGGAACGGAAACTGCATAAGCTCCTGCATCGATTATAGCCAGGAAATTCTACAGTATTTGCCTGAAGACGTCTTGAACACCAGATTATTTATGAAAAACAAAATATTAAGACGTAATTGATCATATACGGAGGCACGTGTCAGACACCACATGGGCTGAGCCTTGTAGCCTGAATTTTCCGAAAATATCTACGCAGGGCAAGTTCATCTGGTGTTGAAAATATTGTACCGGTCCTTTTCTTGAGCCTTGAGGTCCTCGAGTCACTATGTCAGAACAGGGTTTTAGTAACACAGCTATGTGCTACTATAGCCTAAAAAAGATGTTACTGTGGTTCGCAGTAACACAATTGATAAGTGATCCTATAGCCCATGTTACTGTCGTACAGCCTATAGTAGCACATAAATAGTGTTCCAATACATTAGAAAAGGTGTTACAATCATTTCGCTAGTAACACATATTAGATGTTGCCATATGTCCTAGTAACACCTTCTATATAATATGGTCATATAATGTTACAGCTTACTATAATCCTAGTAACACGTATCGAAGCAGCGGTAACACATATTTTAGTACACTAGTAACAGCTTTTGACAGCTCTTGCACTTGCAGAAACACAATGGGATAATTAGCAATACTATTACAGATTTTTTCTTTTTTATTTTCAGAAACATATAAAATATTTAACACCACATATCTCAAATAGTCAAATGACATGAATCAATATGGCACAAACCATATTGCATACAGAAAGCATGTAATTGTCATTTACATCAATCCATAACAATAAGTACAATTTCAAATGATGGAATAGAAAAATGTAACTATTTCCATATTCTTCAGGAAATTATTTGTCGCTTGGTCCATTGATGAGATGAACAACATTCATTTTCCTTGAGTTAAAACCAACCATCCACTTCCATTTGCACTAATACAAGTCTTGAATGTACTGCAGTGGACCAAGATAAAAATATTTCGTTATTATCCATAGAAATTAACATGAATTCTATGTACGAAGCATCAAACAAGGCCTTTGTTAAGCAGTAAGTTAAATCAAAAATGAAAGAATTGAATATGTACATCGATAGATGCAGTTTCGGAAAGGCCTTATAATCTCACAAAAGCTAGTTTCAAATAGACTCCATTATTTTGTTTCCTTTTGTAGCCAAAACAAATAGAGTCTAGATGATAGTGCAACATTATTGGCTCAAGGAAAACAAAGCTAAAAAAACTAACAATTAGAGCAACAATACAACTTTCCCATGCGTAGGGGTGGAAATGGATCGGATACGGTCGAATAATCTCAAATACGAATACGGATTCATGTTTTTAAAATGGATACAGATACGAATTCGAATATTCTCGAATACGAATACGAATCGAATGTCGTAACGAACACGAATTCGAATCGGATATATGCTTAATTCGGTCGAATACGAATATCCTCCTACGAATGTCGTAATCGACCGATTTTTCTGATTAGCGGTTTTAAATTCAAATTTTGATATTTGAAATTTCTAGACCAACAAATATCATTAGACATGGATGAACTCTGAACTTGTGACAACCATGGCATGTTCCATCTTATAAGCAGAAATCCTACAAGGCAACCATGGCATGTTCCATCTTATAAGCAGAAATGCTACAAGGACGAAGGACCAATGCTACCATTGCCAACAGCTTTTGCAAATTTAATTGGCAGATAGACTCATTACAATATTGCAATGCTATCATCTACCCTCAGTCCCGCACTTTACAATGCAAGGAACAAATTATTCTCGATGCTTAACAAAGTGAATCAAATAAAAATGTAAGAAATATAATTAAAAAACAGTTTTAAGATCATATGAGCTACATGTCCAATATAGATTTTCACACTGCAGAAGGGAACATAACAAGAAGTTGCAAATGATATCCACAAAAGCACTCTAAATGTTATAATAAAATAGCAAAGAAAAAACAACAGGACTAAAAAATTACCTAGAACCTAAGTAACTTCTCTTTCTCAAATGCTTCCAGCCTTCCATTGTATGATACTCCAGCTGTTACACATCAAATTCAAAGATAGTGACTAGATCCAAAAAAAAATGGTATCAGGACTATAAAAAATAATGAAAACTTGCTCTGTGTTATCATGCATAGATTTAGCTTCATTTAATCCCTCCAAGCTTTTTTATGTACTTGACTCACCAATGTATTCTCATTGCTCATCAGATCCATGGGATAGGACCTCATACTCAAATTCATAGCTCGATTCATCATCCGTATATTCTGTCCAAAGAAGACTGAACAATTAGACCCAAATACAGGCTTTTAAATTGAACAACGCAAAGTAGCATATTTGTTCGATTGGACAAGACAAGATCTGCATAAGAGGGCAAACAAAATCTAATAACTGAAATTACTAGAAAGAGGGGACCAACTTAGCATGTCATCCTATGGTTGTTCTATAGTACAAAGCAAGCACAGTTCATCAACTCATCACAATAATCATGGGTGCCATAGAGTCGCTCTAAGCCTTGGTTTTCCCCATCTACCGATAGACCTGTTTTTAGTTATGAACATATGTCAATTAAGAAAGAAACATCCAAAGATCTGGTTAAATATTCTCTCAATATTCAACTTTGGCTAGAATATAGGTCCCCTTTCATTGGAGTCCATCAAACAATTGAGTAATATTCCAAAATCGCAATAAAAACAACCATGGAAGCCACAGCTATATATAAGCCATCTAACTTGCTAGCCTTTTGGTGTAGGTCATTTAACAATTTAAAAATATATGTAGTTGAATAGCTTTCTCATGCTCATAGGTTCACATGCAAACTTCGTAAAATCACAAATATGATTTGAGTAAGTGACACCTAATTGTCTAAATTAGAGTATGTTCGGTTGTATACCGACAAAAAAATGCGATTGTTAATTAATTGGCTAATACTAACCTCCAAGACACTGACTAGTAAAATAAGAAAGAGTCTCAAAAGTCTTCATTAATAAAGGGAAATCTACATGCCCATATTACACAATAGTGAATCACATTGAACACAGAGTTGAAATGTACTATGATGAAAGCTGGTGGATGATATCCTTAATTATGATAAAATAGTATGCAAAAGCATGTTAAGTGCCAGGCATGTTAAGTGTCAGTGTGTCACAGAAATGACAACCAGTCATAATAAAACCAATAGTCTTGAGGCTGAGCATTATCCCAAAAATCAGATACAGGATGTGGATCAGTACTTGACTCACCATTCCTTTGCATACGCCTCCTATATTCTACATGTGCACCATGGTCGGTACAAGATCCGCTTTATTTCCTATGCACAATGTAACTTCAAACCTCGAACATCAACATTGGCAACCCAGCTTTGGAGAGTAAGAAAGGAGGATTCTGCATAATTGCTAAGCCAATTAGCCTCATCAGAGCATTAAGGATCAAAGAATTAAACACTAGAAATTACATGGTTCATAAGAGTGAAACAAATTTATCTTCACAAAATGGAACTAGTGGCTAAATAAGAACAAGATGAGTGCATGATGGGGTAAGAGTTCGACATCACTCATATTGAAGACCATAACAAGAGCAGCCAACTGGTCAAGATGAGGGAGCGAGCCAAGAGAAAACCCTTCCCCGAGATGCGCTGTCCAAATGGAAAGATCAGCTGAGCAATACTTAGTAATACTCTTGAGTAATGAGTACTAGTTGAGGAATCAGTAAAAGAAAAAAAATCAAGGAACGGAAAAATCAAGAAACGGACGAACCAAGACACCAACAAATTGGCGTAAACAAATCGTCGCATTGAATCGAAACAGCGCGAATCGAATCCAAACAGCCGATAGAAGATGCGCTTCAGGAGAATTGTGGCTAGGGTTTGAGTCCCGGTATAGATTGGGGCATTGGGGGTTGCAATACGAGAGGCGGAAGCGGACTCACGGAGTGAGGACTACCGAGGACTGAGGAGTGAGGAGTTCGCTCTCGGCTCTCGCTCAGTACTATCAAGTTGCCACCCGCATGTCCCCAATTCGGCAATTCCCCAGCCATCAAGAAACATACATACACAGATATGATACACCAACAATGCAAAATCACAAGTTCACAACCAATTAACCAAAAAGACTAATTGGGCATCCCGACGGCAAGCGCGCTCGCCACCTCGAGGCGGCGCTGGCCCGCAGCGATGCAGATGCTGACTGGGAGGGCCGGAGAGGGGCACTGGCTGGGGGTGGCGTCGGGCCGTCGAGGACTCGGGGTGGTGCTGGCCGGGAGGCAGGGCGATGTTGGGACGGGAGCGGGCCGGTCGGCCGGGAGGCGGGGTGACGTCGGGAGCTGGGAGGGCCGTAGCGTAGGGGGCCGAACCTCACCATCACCGCTCACCGGCAGGGGCGGAATTTTCATCGGGCCGCCGGGAGCCGAGCGGCGCTGGCCAGGAGGCGGGGCGACGTCGGGAGTCGAGGTCGAGCGACGCTGGTCGGGAGCGTAGGATGAGGCGAGGAGTCGTAGCGCCAGCGGGCAGCGCAGCGCCGTCGCGCCGTCGCCTCTCGCCTGTGCTCTCTGCTCTGTGGAGGCGTGGAGCCAGCTGATCTAGGGTTGGGTTGTGCCTTGTTTGCCTAGGCTCGGTTTGGGAATCGAGTGGTCACATATATGCTGTTTTCACGCCGGGCGCCAAAATTTCACGGGCGCCAAAAATATTCAGCCAAAATTTTCACGGGCGCCAAAAATATTCGCACTGTTCCATGCTAGTAAAAAATAACCGGATGGTTTACTTTTCCCTTCGTTGGTTTCCATCTGACATATTTATAAATTTTAAAGCTAAATTTTGTCCTCTTTATTAAAAAATAGTCAAAATTACATTTAGTTCGGAAATAAAATATATTAGCGGTCTTTAAACTGATTTTATTGTTTTGTGTATGGCTTGCTCCATCAAGTTCGATACTATTGCAGCTTCTGATACAAATATATAACTGTCTACTAATATGTATGTTCTCTCCATGGAATTTTTTTTATCAAACTCTTGTAGAAACTTTAACATAACATAAATTTTTTAGCTCTCAAATCTTAGATAACTTTAGGTGCCACATAATGCTTTTAAACATATCTAGTTTACAACTGAATAAAAAATCAAGATGAGTAGTTGTTCCTATTCTAAAGATATTAAGTTTCATCTGTAGTGACCTGCTAACCGGCCTTAGTAACACATATTATGTGTTACTGTAGTACTGCCTGTAACATTGTTTCACACTCGATGCTGGATGTGTTACAACCTTTCTGTGCAACACATATTTTGTGCTACTGTGGTACACATATTTTGTGCTACTGTGGTATTTCTCTGTAACATAATTCTTCAAGTGTTACTGGGTTGTGTTACCATAGCCCTGTCCTGTAGTAGTGAGTCAACATGTTTTGTTCTTAAGAAAAACAATATTGAACCAAGCATTCTTTAGCACACTAAGTATTCAACACTTGTTCTTGATTGGAACATGGGAGGAAAAGCTAACTACATCACAAGCACCTTGCTAATTTCATTGAAAAGTTCTTAATTTAACTGTTGACAGTCAGTCTCAGGAGATGATGCCATGGCCATCTTGATGTTGACAATGATGACAGGGAGAACTTGAAATTGACATATCGATTTCGAAATTAAATTTAATTACCACGATATCGCATTAGTCCACATGCAAACTTTTCTACCTTTGATTTTAATTTAATTAGAAGAGAATTGGAAGGGAAGATACCTGCATGAACGCCTGCATTAACTAGGAATTAAGTAGTTCAGTAGTTAGTTTGTTCAGAGTAATCTGACTGCCATGAACATTACATGTTAACATAAATGTCCAGGATGTTTGCTTGACCAAGGTCTCAAGGTTCCAAGATTTGAATTAAATCAGTCCGTGGTAACCGTCCATGATTAGTTCACGCATAATTTGGCATCACATTTTGGTTGGAAGAAGAATGGAAAACTGCATAAGCTCCGGCATCAATAAGCAAGGAAGTTCTGCCTGATGCCGGCTTGAACAATTCAAAGATGGTTTCACCAAACACCAGATTTTTTTTTTTGTAAAAACAAATATTGAGATGTAGATTGAATTGACCACGTACAGAGATATATGTCATGTGTACGACACGCCAGCTATTGATGACTATCTGTACGTCCTTATGAGTCATGTTAGACCAATGCCATGCATCCGCGTCATATTATGCATATTCACAGCAAAATTGGGTTATCAATATTATCTAAATCGAATTAACCGCAAGAAGAAAAAAGCAGCCTAAATTACCGGTAAATAAGGTGTACTGTCATCGAATGTTCTCGGAATTTAGTTGTCTAGGAGGGCTATATAAACTTTACAAATGTATTCGCTTGAAATAAGTCGAAGCACGTACAAGCACCGGAAGTAAAAGATTACACAACACCAGAGAGCAGATCAACAATGTCCTCTAAGGGTGAGTCTCAAAATTAAGGTCCAAATTATCTACGTTTTGCACTCGCATAAAACTTACAGTGTATATAGTTTGTGAAGCACACAAGAACATATTTCACTTAATTAATTACTTCTTTTCTTTATGCAAACTACGCGTGCAGGAGTTAGGAGCTCTGTGCCTCCCCAGGGAGAGTTTCAGTATGGTCGCTCAAACCATTCTGCAAACCCCGCGGAATCAACGGAGGCATCAAACCATTCTGCAGGTTAGTATAAATTATGCCATTAGAATACACTACACTGAGCTAGTATAAATGTGCCTTAATTTTGTGCAAGTTCCATGCACGCAGGAGCCAAAGGTGTTGCGCATGGCGTGCCAAGCACGGAAGGGAATGCAAACAGCCAGGCTCATCACGGAGGCGGAACCCAGAACACAGCCCCAAAAAGTGAGTCAAAACTAATTAGAGTAGCTTGCCTTCTTTGTTTCTAGCTAGCTTCAAGCTTAACTGTATACAAGAAGATGTTTTTCCCCTTCCCCCTCTCAGGATGTCACATCACATGCACACATATATGTCACACGCAATTAATCAATCACATCTTGGATTCACTGTCAGTTCTAAATGTTCTTCTTATCAGGTAAGGGTATGTCGTCGACCTATCCGCAGCAGAACGGACTTGATTGATCAACCAGTGCTGGATACTGCAAATTGATGGGGATCATATCGGATCAGCGTTATGCATGCTACATAAGTACCAATTCAAAATTAAGCAAAAAAAAATATTAGAGATGTGTTCATCGTGCGTCTGTAAAATAATACTTGTGTTTGGTAGTGCCATGACAGCTTCCTGTCTTTTCTTCAAGTGGTTAATTAGTTATAAGTCTGTCTCTACATGTAGTAGATACATATACATGTGATAATAGATATCACATGTTCATTGCTCGGTGAATTTGTACAGAGTTGGAAATAATGTACATACATCAAAATTACGTGTCATTGATTTCATAAAAAAATGGCTAGTTAGTGTTGCAGAACGTGTAGCAAATTTGCATTACTTGATCTCAATTTGCAGAACACGTAACAAATGGAGTAGCTAGGCCGGTTCTTGTGCACTAATTGTACTTCTGAATTGACTTAAAATGGTACAAATGTCCAAAGAAAACGGTTTATGCCGAGACCAAAGTTCATGGTACGGTCCATCAATACTGATCCTAGCTAGGCAGATTCACATCAGTTTGTCGTGCTCTGATCCCCAAATAGGCTTTGCATACGCACCTACCGGCAGCATGCGTAGTACAAGCTAGCTTCTTAAATTGTCTGGAAATTTCAGCGAGACGCAGATGACTCGGGGGACTTACGAGCACACCACGTGTACATCAGAAAACACTCCATACTGGGCATATTTCGAGCTTAATTAATCACTAATTAACTCCCTCCTAGGTTGGAGGCATCAACATAATCACTGACTCCCATCCTACAATACGCATGGATTTTTGGACTTCTATCACATAATTATTGACTAGAGAAAAGTCCCATTCATGTAGCGTTGATCTCTAAGTTGGCCATCACCGGAAGAAGAAGAAGAATACCAAGTGTGTGTGTGTAGAACATCAGCATCGGCATTAATTAGCTTAATTAGTAAGAAGTTTTGTTAGAGTTTACGCCCTAGTCAGAGTTATAATAATTGAATCTAGCTAGCTAGCAGTGTACCCCTAGAGATATACAAACATAGTTAAGAAAAACATCAGTCGTCCTCGGAAAAAAATCAGTCTTGTATAAGCAAATGAGTGAACGACTTATGTTAAATTGTTAGCTGCTAACCAATGGCGTGCGTCGCAGATGTGACCAAATTGCTACGATGATGTTTAAACAAGCCGATTGAATGTACTAGCCATACCTGCTCTTGGCTTCTCCTTAACAAGAGATTAGTATAGATTGATTGGTTTAGCCTTCGCAAAGCATTTATTTCTTCCACACGCAAACGACTAGACTGAAGGCATTAGTGTGATTGGAAGGAAAAGGTCTACGTTCATGTATGCAGCATGCATTTTTCAGGTGTCATCTCAATGATTCAGCAAGTTGTTTAAGCGGTGTATCAAGACATGAATAAAATTAACCAGAAATCTACTTTAAAAAATATATCCGTTCAACACGCGTTACATGACCTGTGTTAATTTGCATTCCTCAGCACGTTCACTAGATTGTCATATCAACACTACTTGAGTGTTCTTGATTGCAACAAGGAAGAAAAAATACTTCATGTGCACCTTGATTCGCTGTGAAGTTCAGCAGGACGATAACATGGCCATCTTGATGTTGACAGAGATCATGACATGTAGGTTCGATTTACCATGAAATTGCATTCTTCAACATGAAAAATTTTCTATGTTTGAGTTTAATTTAATTGGAGGATAATTGGAGGGGAAATACATGCAGCAGTGTGCCTGCCTTCGTTCGGAAGTTCTTCAGTAGTTGCATTTAGGCCCTGTTTGAATCCCATGACCTAAAGTTTAGTTGTCTAAAGTTTTGGACTAAACTTTAGTTGGCTAAACTTTAGCCACTAAAGGTCCTGTTTGGATCCTGTACTAATGGATATGACTAAAGTTTCAAAAAGACTATACCTCCTCGTTTCGTACGTCAGCCATTAAATGGGAGGTGAGAGGCCAACATGCATGAGTAAACACGTCTTTGTGCCTAAGAACCCAAAACTTTAGCCCTCATTAGCTGGGTTTGGCCAACTAGTTGGCTAACAACTAGTTAGGACTTTAGCTAAACTTTAGCCCACTCATTAGCCCTCCTGTTTGGATCCTCAAGGGTTAAAGTTTAGCAACTAGTTGTTAGCCCAAGGGATCCAAACAGGACCTTATTCGGAGTGATACGTACGTTAGGCGTGTACAGATCGAAATCACATATGTTAAGGATGCCCTCTTGACCAAGATCTCAAGGTGTGAAACTTTGAATTAAACCATCAGCCCATGAGCCATGACTCATATTCAGCATCACAGGTTTGATTGGAAGATGAAAGGAATATTGCATAAGCTATCCTGCATTTATTAGCATGAAGTTCTTGAGTTTTTACCGGAGAGTCTGAAACTGTCATAACAATGGCATGCCTTCACCAAACAACAGGTTATTGTCTTAGACAAAATCTAGAGTGATTTGGATTAACTTGACTATGTAGATAAACACACTACTATAGAAAAGATCATCACAGATGGTTCAAAAACATCCTGACATTATTGCTCAACCCGATAGAGCGCCTCCAAACCATAGAATTCACTTACCAGAGATTGCATGTATTATACATAGAACATGCCAATAAGATGGATGGACAATACCGCTAGGGTGTCAACGTTAAGTTCAAGTATCATCTTCACCACGAGGCTTAAGATTGTGTCTTCTCGCTGATCTTTGAGGACTTGTTCTTTCTCGTCAACCTTGGCACTCTCGATGCCTCACTCATTCGATATTAGACACTCTAAATGTGTAGCCCATCTCTGGCGGTCTCCAATTCGGCATGTCTCAGTTGGAGCACCTCGACGCTTACCAGCAGACACTGTCTACTGGACCACCGTTGGCCACTCAACAGACGGAACGGTCTCCATACCTCCTCTGAGCCGACACGCAAACTCCGGACCAGCTGTCGTACCCTATGGGATATGCTCATACTCAACAGAAGATAAGGCCACACACGCGGAGGCAGACGCGGCGAGGAGATAGTAGTGGCTCAGATGAGAGAGCCATATCACATCTCGTGCGATATGTTTTTATACTATTATATGTACTCCTTACGTAATTGAATAAAAAATTACACCATTAAATCTACTTATATAATTTTTCCATCTCATTTGTTATATTCAGGAATTCCTACAAATAGTTTATATAAATAAATTTTTTAGTAAAATTCATAATTGAAAAAAAAATTACGAGCAACCAAATTATACAATGAACTACGCTACGTTGGGAAACTCCACAAAAAATTTCCTAAGTTTTTGTGCTCATTTAACTCAAGAAGCATACATCTGTCAACACACGAACCAGGCCCTGATCGGTTCGGCTTGAGCTTCTGGTTTCTGGCTTATTTTTCACTATTCATAAATTTCGTCTTTTTCTAAACTTTTGGCTTTTTGTTGAGCTTTTTTGCCGGTTCTTTTTTTCCCGTATTCATTTGTATTATACATATTGGGCTAACATATTTTTTATATTTTTAAATTTTTTTAAATTTAATTATGCTAAATAAGCCTCTGTCAGCTACAATGTTTTTTCAGCCAGCTACAGTGTTTTCAGCCATAAGCCATGAGCTTTTAAGCCCAGCTAAATCAGTACGTATGCATGGTTTGTCAATTTCACAGATATTTCAGATAGTATGCTTGAAGAAAACAGTAACGGTTGAAATTTCAGATGGTGTTCAAAGTTCAAACAGGAAGTATGCTCTAGCTTTCTCGCTGCCAAAAATCGGTTGAAAATATCGACAAAATTTTTTAAAACAATTTAGGCAAAATTTCTTCAATATTTGACAAAATTTATACAAAATATATTTTTAGAGCTGATTTGAAATTTTATCGGAGGGGACCAATTTGGCCGATAAAAGCGATAATCCGCCGATTATCAGAACCATGCTGCTAACCAATGCCATGCGCGGCCACTGTGACCACATTGCTGTTCAAATGTTCAGACAAGCCGATCGAATGTATTAGCTCCCTGTTCTTCTTGGCTTCCTGGCTTCTCTTGAACAAAATATCAAGATTATGTTGTATAGTTTAGATTTGTTCCACACGGAAATGACTGAAGGCATTAATTTGATTGGATCGTGGTAGATGCATGGTAGGAAAATATCTGCGCAAATGCATTCAGGTATCATCTCGAAGAGGCAGCAGAGACCAACATTTTCGTCATGGAAGTTAACATCCGCATTCGGTGTTGTATTGACCATTATTTGTGGTGGTGTGTACAGACTAGGAAGTTTTGTTTGCCTAAAGAATCGCGAGATCGAAGACCTTTGCCATCCATTTTGCCATTTCATGCATCGTCCTAGGCTCGTATCTACATCAAATTAACCACAAGATTGAGAAGACCAACACGGCGCTGGTAAATAAGACAATTTCAGTGCATTTTCTTGGAACGTACTACCCGCGCAATCAGGGGTTCAAATATAAACTGTTGCTCGTTAAAAGAAGTGCAGAAGAAAGAAACGAACTAGATGGCTTTCCTGACTTCATGTACAATCACTACCGGAAAGCTGCTATATGCCGAGTGTCTGAAGTTTTGCCGAGTGCAATTTATCGGGCACTCGGTAAACAATCACTGTGCCGAGTGCCTCCCCTGGGACACTCGGCGAAAATAAAACACTCGGCAAAAATCTCTTTGCCGAGTGTCACAAAGAAAACACTCGGCACAAGAAGCTCTTTGCCGAGTGCTAATAAGAACACACTCGGCAACAATAAAACACTCGGCACCAACCGCCGCCGTTAAAATTTTGCCGAGTGTCTGGAGCTGACACTCGGCAAAGAGCTTTTTGCCGAGTGTTTTTTTTGCAGCACTCGGCAAAAAAATAAAACCTTTTCCTTTCCTACCCTTCAAACTTTTTCTACTCTCACATACAACATATGGTACTCCATGTTAAAATTTGATATATTTTTGTATTTGTTTACTATATTTAATTAATTAATTGCATTTCAAGCAATTTTTTGAATCAAGTCAAATTTGAACTGCAAGTGATTCAAATAATAGGAAAAAATGAGTAGAAAAATGATATTCGTGTTATTCAGCTGGTTTGAGGCCTTACACTGAAATGAAAAGGAATTTCGAACATCTTGTTCAGAAACACGACCACGAACGTGTGGCCGAATGGTTTTTAAATTTTAAAAAAAGCAAACGAAGTTTGAAAATCATGAGATTTGTCAAGATGTCATGATATCATACGTGGAGGCTGTGGTAAAGAATTGAGAAGATTTCGCATAAGTTGTCACGTACGATGCTTACAAACCGAAGCATTTCTGAGGAAGAAGCATAGAGTTGAGAAGGATCCGGTAAGATTTGGAGTCAAAGTGACGGTCGAATTGTGGATTGACTACAAAACTTTTTGTATAGGCAATAGACAACAGAGATTCTTTCATGTGAAATTTTGGTAATTTTTCGGATCCGTTTGATAATTTTAATTTTTAAACTGCAATTATAGAATTTTAATTGATATAAATTGAATTTGAGCTATAACTGCATGAAATAATGGTCTAATATTCGTAGAAGCATCGAATATGCATTGTTGAGTGAATTTGACAAGGCATTTTCAAAGTACATTCGAACAAATTTGTAAAACACGTTCTGGAAAAGAAAGAGAGGAAAGGAAGTATTATTAAAAAAAATCTTTGCCGAGTGCCTTGTAGGCGACACTCGGCAAACGAGGAGCTTTGCCGAGTGCCAGATCGGCGGCACTCGGCAAAGGAGGAGGGCTTTGCCGAGTGCCCAATCGGGGGCACTCGGCAAACAACACAAAGAAAACGTTAATTTCCTTGCGGCCACGCTCACACACTTAACAACACACAGCCCGCCGCCGCCCGCGCGCCCGCCGCCACCGCTGCCACGCCATGCCGCGGCCCGCGACGCCCGCGCGCGCCGCGCCGCCGTTCCCGCCACCGCTTGATCGCCGGCCGGCCCGGCCATGCGCCGCCGCGCCCGACGCCTCCGATCGTGGTGAGGTTGTCCTTCCTCCCTTCTCCCGGATACTTTACCTATGCTGTAGGACACCGTTTGGAAGCATTTTCAACTTTGACAAAGAGGTATCCATACAATTCTCTTCAAAATCCGAACTTCGTGGTTTTGTAGAAAGTCATAGATGTTCTCATTTTGTATGGGCTCATGTGACTGCAGAAGAAGGTCAATGTTAGCATCCAAGTAAATATCTGAACATACATTGAGTATATTTAGGATGTCGGAGTATTGTTATCTAACTATCACTTGGCCAAGATTGACTCATTAAGCCATTATTCACACAACCAAATAGTGTAATCTAATTCCTTCCTAAATTCAAAGTAGGATCATTTCATCAATCAACAGCTCTGCATAATTAATCCAAGATCATACAGACTATAATATACTCTTTGCTCTATTTGTCAGGTTTTGCTCCAAAACTACCACTGACATAAGAGCTAATATCAATAATTTGAAAACCATAAAATAAATGTTTCAGTGAACACTTGCTCCATACACAATACTCTAACATGCAGCCCACTGGGCGCTCATGGGCAAGTATTTGGGGAAAGAATATTGAGAAGTGTTTCATGCTCATGGGCGCTCATTTTAGTTATTGTTCATGTTGTATGTGGTCCATAATCTATTTTCATGTTAGTGATTGCTCTGATCTTTAGTAGTTTATCCCCATTGTCATGATATCTCTGTTTTCTTACTGCATGTCTAATTTCCCTTTTACTAGTTCTATGATAGCTAGTTGGTTGGTGTATTTCTAGTTTCCCTTCTATTGGTTCCTCATATTCTCATTTGTTAACTGTGATCTGCACGCTCTTCCATGTTACTGTGAGCGGGAGCGGGAGGAGGAGGAGCAGGAGGAGCAGGAGGAGGAGGCGGCAGGGGGTTCCGCTTCCTCTGGTTCGTCGGGTGTCTGGTTGCGAGGTCCCTCGACCCTCCTGAGGCGACCGATACCTCGTGAGAGACGCCCGCTGACTCGACCCACTGGGGCTAGGTAAGTAACTTTAGATGTTATCACTACTTTTTCATTTGATATGTTGAAAATCACAATAGAAACTAATAATTTATCTTAATCACTTGGGCAGGGGTTGGACGCTTGTGGCTGCAGGTGATCACAAACGCCATGTCAATGGCATCCTGGGTCTTTTGTGCAGGCTACACTTCCCTGGCCTGGTTGCGTTTGGCGGAGGGCGGGAGCCGCCTACACGTGGGACGATCGACGCCGCCTTCCCGATTTACGGATCGGGATGGCAGGGTATTCGCCAACAAGGCGGCGCAGGTGATGGCCGAGCTGTGGGTAAGTCTTCCTCGCACTACATTGCTCAATACATCGCATTCATTAGACATTCTTGAAATAATAACTGGATACATCGCGTCTATATGCAGGATTTCTTCAGATGCCAGGAGGGATATGAGGCCAAGGCGGCTAGTGTGGCTCACAAAGCCTGTTATAAACTCGTGAAGGACATGCATTACGAGGCGCGCGTCCAGGCCATCGTAACATACAACGCTACCTACCTTGGAGTGAAGATCAACAAAACTCAAGCAAGAAACATGAGGCTGACCCGGGAAGAATACATGCAGGTAAATATAGAACATTAATACTGATTTTTTCTGAGATTAAGTACGCTTAATTTGATCTTCTTATATGTCATATACTTGATGACGTGTAGGTGCCTCCGTGGTGGTGCGCCCAGCATCTCCAGTGCTGGGCACAGATGGTGGACAAGTGGTGCGCCGCCGAGTGGGAGGAGACGCACAACGCTTGCCGGGAGCGGCGTTTGATGATGCCAGGTGCACCACACCATCAAGGCAACCGTAGCCTCGACGAATTCGCGGCTACATGGGTACGCGAATTCATTTCTTTATTATAACGCTCAATTCTGCATAATTTCTAATCATCTTGCTATTTTTCATTGCCGTCGTCACATGGTGGCCAGCCTTGCTCCCAGTTCAAGGCATGGGCTTTGGCCCACAAGGGCAAGGCGACGTCCGACGTCGACTACAACCCGGAGGACCCGCCCTCGGTGTACAGCAATGCGACCGTCCACAGCCGCCTCAGTGAGTACACATCGATGGCAAGGGCGGTCCATGGGCCAGAGTACGATCCGAGCACCTAGGACCTTGATGGAGAAGTCGTCATGAGGGTGGGAGGAGGCAAGAAGCATGGGCGGTACTGGATTGGCGACAGCACACTCGACACGGCCACTACTCCCACTCTCTCCCAGATTCGAGCAAGGAGCACGAGCTCAAGCCCGGCCATACGCCCACGGCCGAACACTGCACAGTCCCGGATGGAGGCACTCTAGGTTATTTCTGTTTTATTAAATGCTGTTCATTAATTTTTACATACCTTTGCTTTGCATTGTAACATTGGGGTGAAATATTGTAGGCCCAGCTGGAAGAAGAGAAGAGGCTACGGGAGGAGATGGCGACGAGGATGGAGGCCGATCGGCAGAGGAATGAGGCCGAGCGGCAGAGGATGGAGCAGATGTTTGATGGATGCAAAGTCTTGGCGAGAGGATGGGTCAACCTCCACCGGAGCTATTCCCTCCACCTCCTCCTGCAACTACTCCTGTGAGTTTGCCTTCTCTACCTTGAGCTCTTTACTTACCATGTTTATTGCTTTCGCTTGTGCTTTGCTTTACCTTAAATCTTGTCTCACACATGCAATCTCTTCTCCTTTGTGCAGAATCAATCGGCGGCTTTGAATGATGTGCCTCATGACTCATCACATCAGTCGGGGTGGCCAACTTGGTGAATGATACTTGTGGTGATTACTTGTGGACTATATGTGATATATTGTGACTTGCGATATGTGATATATTGTGACTTGTGGTGATATATGTGATATATTGTGACTTGTGGTGATATATGTGATATATGTGATTACTTGTGGACTATATGTGATTACTTGTGGTGATTACTTGTTGATATATCTGTGATATTGTGACTTGTTTGAGTGGGGTGCAATAAATAATTAAAATAGGCAGTACTGAATTAGAAATCAAATAAAATTAAACTAAGAGTACTGCTTCCATGACTGACATTAATTCAAAACTAGAGTTCAACAGGAAGGATGATGGAAAATGCGAGACTGCCTCCTGCATATATATTGGCTACGAAAACTAGTAACAATATATGAATCAAAGATGTTCAATAAAAATCTGTCTACCTGTGAAGTGTGAACTACATATTCGACATACTGATTTTCTCGATCGCGCAAAATCCCAGAAAAACACACTGGATCCTACGTGTACATGCCGTACTTAGGAAGTCTTGAGACCCAACGACATTAATTGGCGCTCTTCGTAGGACAGTCGAATGTTGTATAGCAATACTCAAATCTTAATATGAAAAATCGCAACAAAAAAAATCTTCCTCACCAGAAGCCATGCATGATCGACTCAAACAGATGTAATTTCCATGATTATTCCATGATTATTCCCGTCCGTATATGCTATATAGCCGCATTGGAGGAAGCATTTGGGAACAACCCAAACTAGCTAGCTAAACACGCAGAAACACGAAGGCCTCGAAGAACATTGTGAACAGTGTGTTCGATCGGCAGGCCTAGCTCGAAGAACATGGGGAAGGGTGAACCTGAAAATTATACAAAGAAAGGTGAGCCTCCAGATACCCTAATTAATCTTACTAATTAAGCTCTACTCGTATACTATATATGTATGCTTTATTTGATTCGCTCTATATATTGTCTGCTACGCCATTATATATTGCAGGGACTACTAATTCTGTGCCTGAAACGTCACAAGAAGTTTTCCGCGAGCGTACAGCGTATACTGCACCAGGGGAGGATGCGAAAAAGCCACCTGCTGCTGGTAATTAGTACTGCTCAACCTGAACACTCGAGCATATATATATATATATATATATATATATATATATATATATATATATATATATATATATATATATATATATATATATATATATATATATATATATATATATATATATATATATATATATATATATATATATATATATATATATATATATATATATATATATATATATATATATATATATATATATATATATATATATATATATATATATGCGTGTGTGTGTATAGAAAGCCTCTTTTCTACTCTCAGTGTAATTATACCCTATGTCGCATCTCATAACGTAGGAAGTATCTTGCGTAACGGAGGGTGTGTACGTGTAGTTTATGAGTATTTAAGATTATTTAGGTGGTATGAACAATTTTTCAGAGGTGGTATGTGTGTGTGTATAACGCGTGAGCTGGCATGATTAAGGTGTTGCTTATTTCAGTTTAATTTTCACTGTTTGGTATTGTAGCTGACTAATTTTACACAGTAATTATTGATGACTTTTTAGTGTAATTAAATTTAAAAAATAAAAAATAGATTAGCTCATTACGGACAATGCAAAGGAATACAAAAAAAAGCAAGAAAGCCTAAAATACCACAAAGCTAAAAAAAGACAATTAAAAAAATTAGAGGATAGAAATCAAAAGCTAAAATCTAAACGAGCGGGCTCAGCCAGTTTTTGCCATAGTTCACAAGGAAAATCGAAGTTGGCAATTAATAGCGAGGTTAATTAATTAATCAACGCGTACGTGCGTGCGTACATGCTTGCACGAATCTGCCTTTCTTTTTCTTCACCTCTCTTTTTTCTTTCTTGCTTTCGTTCTCTGACCCTGGAGACCAGTTGCGCTTTCTTGACAAAGCCCAAATCGCTTGGCTGTGTCTTGTTCATACATGCATGCAGGATCTAAAGGGTCGAGTCTTCCTGCGCCCAGCAATTGGAACGGGCCTGCTTCGAACTACCAGGAGCTGTACAATCCTGATCAACATCAGAATGGCGGTCAAAAGAAAAGTGCAAAAGGTAATTAAGTCAACAACCTCGGTAACAATTAGCATGTTGGGCTTGAGAAACACTGACATATTTAAACCATATTTTCTTTTTCCTCAGGTATATCTATGTGGCCGTGAAGGATCAACATATGCTATATATGCAGAAGAATAACCATTTCATTTGTGAATACCAATTGTCAATCGCGTCTGTCAATTACTACGTACATGTACATAGGTGGTATCATAAAGATTATTGTAATCTTCTGGTGAGAGTGGTCAAGTAGTCACAAGGTAGAAAACAAATTGAAGTATACTTTAATTTGTTCATGTATTGATGTTAGTTTTGTATGCATTGGTTGGTGGATATGCAAAGTCGTCTATATATGTTCATATATATTGGACGTGTATTGAGTTCCTTCTGTTGGTTATTGCCACATTCTTCCATGCATTGTGTGTGTGTATATGTCATGTTTGCTAATGAAGTTTTTCAAGTATTGGGACTATTCTTTTTGGTTTCAGCTTATATCTTTTAAACTGTTCGTGAGAGAGAGTACGGAGTAACAGAAACTCACGTGTGTTTTGGTTGATATAAATGAAGTCGCTATAGTATGTACTACAAGTAACTTGTAGACCACCTTAAAAAGACACTTCATTTAAAAATTAGTTACTGCAGAAAAGTTAAAAATTAGTTTTTAGAATCTGAAAATAAGAGGCCATCTTCAATCCTAGAAAAATTTAATGTCTCTCCGTACTTGATATAGCCTCCATGTTGCAGTGTTGACTGCATCAAAATTTAACATGTTGCTGGTTACAATAGTGGCATTCAATTCGTTTGGACCAATGAGATCACAAAGAGCATCAACTCAAACAGACAACTGTGTACACACTACTACAGAAAAGGTCATCACAGACGGTTCAAAAACATCATCACAGACAGTTTTGTGAACCATCTGAATTTATGGGTCAGTGATAATACGAGGTCATCACAGACGGTTTTCGAACCGTCTGTGTTGCAAATATCACAGACGGTTTTTAATTAAAAATTGTCTGTGATATATAGTTATCACAGACGGTTTTTAACTAAAAACCATCTGTGATATGTAAATATCACAGACGGTTCTTAAATAAAAACCGTCTGTGATTATAACTATCACAGACGGTTTTTAGTTAAAAACCGTCTGTGATATTCCCTTCTACTCCTAAACCTATTTCTGTTTATTGGCTAGCCTCAGGAAATGCTAGCCATGCCCTCTGAAGCAAGCAGATCAACATGTACATGTATACATCCAATTCACATCACATCTCAATTCATTTCACAAACATAAAACATTCATTTTTATTAAGATTAGAGGCTACCATTACAATATCCCAAAACAACAAGCAGGTTACACAACAAGAACAGAGAAAAAGCAAAGATCCTCTATGCCTTCTCGCCCCTGATGCAACGCATGAGCTGAATGTCTTTGATGCCCACCATCGTCGGCGTTGATTGAACGTCTGCATGGTTGCTTCTGCGGTGTCTTGCCTCCCGTAGACTTGCACGTCGTCTGCAAAGAGGAGGACAGCAAGGAGGAGGACACAGCAAGGAGGAGGACAGCAAAGAGGAGGAAAATAGCAAGGATGAGGACAGCAAGGAAGAGGGCAATGAGGCTGGGTTTTGGTTATATTTATAGGGGAGGGAGAGGCGGGAGTTCGAAATTATTGGCGTGGGAACGGAGAGGCGGAGCTTCAATCCGTGGGGTGAGGAGTGGTGGATTTCTATTGGCTAGAATTGGGTTGAGGAGGATCGACGGGCCCAGCGATCAGATTATCACAGACGGTTCTATATATAGAACCGTCTGTGATGAATGAATATCACAGACGGTTCTATATATAGAACCGTCTGTGAATTAGAGTACAAAATTTTATATACCGATGCAATATAAACAACTAGTCTGAAAAGATAAAATAGCATGAATCCTTTCAGTAACATGAGCAGCCAACAAAGCACCTGGCCCGTGAATGTATGCATATGCAACCTTCCAACCTGCCTGTGTGTGAAGCAGAAGTACATTTTGATGTCACTACTTATCCCAGGTCTGGAGTAACCTAGGAACGATATTGATGTGTACCTAGCACCATTGTTGGAAGATCTTGTGACACTATGGAACGAAGTGGTACAGTTATGGGATATGAACAAACTATAGAACTTCACTCTATGCATCGTATTGTTCTGCACCATCAATGATTTTCCTTCCCTTGATAACCTATTAGGGTTGAGTATAAAAGGAGCCAAAGGCTGCCTGCATTGCTTAGATTATACTAAGAGTGTGTGGTTGAACAACTCGCACAAAACTATGTACATGCATCACCGTATGTTCCTTCCAAATTATCGCCACTACTACAAGATGAAGAAACAATTTGACGGAAAAAAAGAGGATGACTCAACTTCAAGGTCTTTTAGCAGGAAATAAGTCTACGATATGGTTAAAGATATTGATGTTGTGCTTGGAAAGGGACGTAAGTTGAGGACCTGTCAGAAGAACATGTGGAAGAAGAGAACAATATTTTGAGACTTACCTTATTATGAGCACTTAAAAGTTCATAATTGTATCAACATTATGTACGTAGAGAAGAATGTATGTGATAGCTTAATTGGTCTCTTACTAAACATTCATGACAAAACAAAGGATGGTGTCAATGCACGGTATGACTTGGTCAATATAAACATCAAGACCGATTTAGCACTGATGAAGACCGATAAAGGCTGAGCGTACCTTCCCCTATCTTGTTGCACTCTGTCTAAGGCCAAGAGAATTGAACAGTGCTAGTGCTTGTATGGTGTGAAAGTTCCGTCTGGTTACTCCGCCAGCATGAAGAAACTTGTTTCCATGGAAAATTTAAAATTAATTGGCATAAAGTCTCATAAACGTCATGTGCTAATGACATAGTTGGTTCCTATTGCAATTAGAAGTATTTTACCGAACAAGGTTTGAGCAATAATCATGAGGTTGTTTTATTTTTTTAACACAATTGCTCAGAAGATCATTGATCCCAATAGACTACATGCTCAGCAGGCCGAGGTGGTGATGACTCTATATCATCTTGAGATGTATTGTTCTTCGTCATTTTTCAATATCATGGTCTATCGTATTGCCCACCTTATGAAAGAGATAAAGATATGCGTCCCCGTGCTTCTACGTCACATGTACCCATTTGAAAGGTACTTAGGAATTCTCAAGTCATATGTATAGAATTGATCTCGACCGAAGGGCAGCATCATCAAAAGTTATGCAACCGAAGAGGTCATTTAGTTCTGCGTCAATTACATGGCTTAGGTTGAACTGATAGGTGTGTCTCTATCTCATCATGAGGGGAGGTTAGAGGGTATCAGGACCATAAGAAGAAAAGCAATAACTCCCAATCTGGATACATACACTCAAACCCATTTCACGGTCTTGCAACACATGACTAAAGTGTCCCTATATATTGATGAGCACAAGGACATGCTACACCAAAAGAATCCAGACCGATCAGAGATTTGGATCATGAGACAACATAACAGTTGGTTCAACGAATAGTTGAAGGTGTGATTCACTGGGAGGTCATCAAGTGATATGCTACAGTGGTTGAAAAAAGGGCCAAAATTTACAATTGTGACATGACAAGGAATGACATAAATGTGTATATATTTTATATAATAGATCAAAATAGAAAGAGCATAGTGCAGAACCCAGGTGTCTGCATAGATGCAATTCAAGAGCAAATATTTGGGAGCTCAACTATGTATTTTTCAAGGTCCCTCTATTTCGGTGCTGTTGGGTCCAACTCTCATAGGGTGTAAAGGTTGATAAGTACGACGTTACTACTGTAGACCTCGAACATGTAGGATATAAAGATGAACCATTTGTATTCACGAGGTAAGTTGTTCAAGTTTTTTATGTAACCGATCGGGTAAATAAGAAGCGCAACGTAGTTCTTCATGGAAAAAGAAAGATTGTCGGAGTAGAGAATGTCATGGATGAGGAAGAGTATAGTCAATTTGATGAGTTGCCTACTTTTGGAGATGGCATCAGGCTCAAGGAAGAACCAAGTAATGAAGCTAGCTATATACGTGTCGATCATCATGAAGGGCAAGGAAATAGCCTAATGGAATGATCCCACACGGCGAACACGTATTTGGAAATTATTCTGATGTAATTAGGAAACTTGATATGTAATTAAAAATTATTCTATTATAATTGATTCAATAATTACGAAATAATTCCATCTGTGGTTGTATCTATTTGCTTATTTTTAAAGCGCATGGATAGCTTTTCTTAAGGCTAGCCAAAAGCAGGATATGTTGTAGCTATAGAAGGAACTATCACGGATGGTTTAGTGGCACAAACCATCTGTGATATGTACCACATCATAGATTGTTCCATAATAAAACCATCTGTTATATTCTATTATATGCTACCACATCACAGACGGTTCCATAACAGAACCATTTCTGATATGTACCACATCACAAATGGTTCTATTATGGAACCGTCTGTGATATTAATATCACAAATAGTTTTTAAAAGAACTGTCTATTAGAGTTCCTTCTATAAGTAGGACCCCGCTAGGGTTTGCATCCTTACTCCTCACTCGCATACCTCCTCAAGTGCCGCCTCCTCCTCAAGTGTCGCACATTCACCGCCTCTTCAATTATCGCCTTCTCCCTAAGCGCTACCTCTTGCATAGATCCGGCATCGCCTCCCCATCCAGCTGCATCCTCATGCAAATTTGCCACTGCCACATCTCCCCATGTCTCTGTCCTCTCAAACTTCGGTGACCTTGGCCTTTTCTTCTCCAACCACAATGACGTCTTCACCACCGGCATCCTCGGCCTCTTCTTCTCCAACCTAAATGATCCTATATAGGTACTTAGACCAGCTTCTATTTGTGCATGATACATGAACTTCTCAAGAAAGCTAAGCCATCTGATACTTGATTAATTACAGAAATTCAGAGGTGGTATTTTTAGATTTTTGTTAGATCTCTATGTTTTATAGCTCCAAAGTTAAATGTTTAAAATTTAATTCATTTTTCATGTTTCTGGAGAAGTGTAAATGTCAGATACTTTAGTAGTATTTGACTGAATAACTATGTAACTCAATACATTTATCAGATTCCCCATGTCCTAAAACGATCCTTCTAGTAGCCCCCTCAAACAAATCTAATGACATGGACAGCCTAGCAAATCTCTTAATTCAATTCAGTATTCCTAGTTTTATTTTTCTTATGTATTTCTGCTTTGAATATGTTTATGGTTTGATTTCTTTTGTCTTGCTTAATTAGCATATTTGCACATGTCGCTTGCTTAGCTTTCTATACTCAGGTGATCATGCATTTGAGTTTGTATACTGGAACCCTTGACATTAGGTATTCAACGCATGGCGCAATCAAGTCAACTTCCCATCGTGGTATATAGTTTCTTTACAGAGTAGATTATTTATTTTCTCATATATGTAGATAGAGAAAATTGTTTAGACCTACACAGATATAGAAAATAAAAAAGATTATTAATATATATATATTAATAATCTGTTTTATTTTCTATATCTGTGTAGGTCTAAACAATTTGATCAAGATTCAAGTATATAGAGAAAACACAAACTTGAACTTTTGGAATGTAGCTAGCTATGTATCAACCACCAAAAGATATAGAATCCGAGCACTTGTTGAATCGAAATGGACATGAAGAGCGATGAGGTGAGCCCATGACGCAAATGCATGTGCATGGCTATATTTGGTTGCTGATCATATATTTGCCATTGAGTTCGATCAAGCTAGCTAATCACACAGAGGAGAAGGCTATACTGGACACCTCATCACAGATGGTTCTCTGAATCCATTAGTATTGGAATTATCACAGACTGTTTTACATGTGTGACCATGTGCCAATGTTTACACTCACAGCTCACTGTAATTATTTTTTTGTAAGATGACTGAAATTTGCCATTGATCATTCTTAGATCTCACTACAATTTGAATGCTTCATAGATATCAAGTGAGAGAGATAATGTCTACACAGTCATTGCCGTCATCATCGATATTGTTGAATGCATCGACGCTCCAATGATCAGGGTAACTAAGCATGGCAAACGAATATTGAAAAGGCCTGATGATGGAATGACCACCATGGAGGTCTCTCTTGTTGGGGTCCCTCCACATCCCAAGAAAGTAGCACAGCATTCTGAACCACCCACGGGATAGTTGAAAGGGAACGAGTCCCCATGATGTGGCCACGCCACAAACACATACAACCATAGTGCCCAATATCAAGATTGAACTAAAGGTGAAATCGTTTCTTCAGCTTCAACATATTTTAAATGAAAATATGATGCTACCTAATGATGAAAATATATATTTTTGTAGCACCATATCACTTTTGCACCAATTCAAGCAAAAGTTCAAGTTGGACACGTTTTGGAATCCAAGTTGGCCTCCAGATCAATTCGGATTCAGCTTGACGGCCCAACTTCAAATGTGCATAACATTCACATACGAAGTCCATTTAAGGCCCACGAGTACTTGTTGGGAATCTTTTCTTGTCCTCTTTTCAATGGATCTAGTCTCATCTTCAAATTCCTTCTATACACACTGTTATCATCACAAGAAGGTGTTACGTCACCTATTTGGGCCAAATTAGGCCTTGTAATGCTTGGGCCCAAGGGGAAGGTGCCCCCTCTCTAGGCCCATACTGTTCACGGTCGCACTATTCACATGAACAGTAGCATAAATAGTACCACCCCTTATTTTTTATTTTTGTGTGGCTTTCCCTCCCCTATTTGAGGAGGCTACACCCTTCTAGATTCCTTGTATTTTGTTTGCTTAGTTTTTCCATTGTGAAACCCTTGTTCTTCCCTTGTGTCGACTAGACCAACCATAAAATATCTCTGCGGAATCCCACCTTTTGAACTTAATATAAATATTTGCAATTTTAGATTGCTTGTTATCTTGTTCTTGCATGTTCTTCGGTTGCATGCAGGAATAGACCTTTGTGGTCAGATCAACCGCGTTCTTGGCACGGTTGATAACGACTTGGAGTGTGGTTTAGCGATTGCTTGGTGTTCTAGTCGTGACCGGTTAGAAGCCTGCATCGTCAAAGTCGTTCTCCTCCAAATCGAAATTATCATCCTATCAGAAGATCGGGACCCCATTGCCTCATCACCCCATCACCATAGTAAGCTAGAAGTCTCTGATAGAAGTATAGCAAGAGCAGTTGTGGGTGAAAATTTCACGTTTGTTCAATATTCCAGTAGAAGTCAAGGGACTCGTGCGATGATAGGCTTTCCTCATGATAGGAGCGTGGAAGACCTTCAAGAGCACGCTTGTCTCGCAGTATGTGAACAAGGATCGTATGCCCTTCACGAAGTATCCTTTCATGTCACTGGATACATGAGATGCCTTTGCGGTGCAGAAGGCTCTCTAGGCATAAAACACTCACCCCACAAACTCAGCACCACTGGGTACGTGGGTAAAATCCTGCAACAGAGGAGGGAGGACGGGGTCGTAATCCAATCCAAGACCTCCTCACCATTTGCCGAGATCACTAATGAGCGCGCCCGAAACTAGTTAAAAGCGAGGTCATCAACCACGTCATTGAATACCGTTCTTTTAAAAACCCTACAAATGAGGAAGTGTCTTAATGCATGATAAGATATGTTAAACTACCTACACAGAGGCACATTTCTTCTATGAATCAGGCTACTCATCATGAGCTTCAACGACTTATTCCAACTATTCAACCTCGACACTGTTGATGCCTCACTTCTATGATACTAGACACTATAAGTCTGTACAATCAAGTTTTGGATTCATGTAATACCGATAAATGTCATAACTCATTGTCAATGTATAGATACATGATTCAAGAAGCCCAGCAATGTCAAAAACCGGTGGATTTTCTCCATCCACACTTAATCTTTGAGCAATGAATCAACCAAAACACATTCTACATTGAAAATTATATAATGACAGGATTGCTTGCTTAGAGCAACAAGGACTACATTCTGGCACCCTACAACTAGGGGTTAATACTTCACTAGTTGCTATACAAGTTTCATTTGTACTTTATACACAACATGAACTTAGGTTTAATGACTATGAAAACATACATGAGATGGTGGCACTGGATTCTAACTATGATTGTACCAAAGTGGAGCAAGGTAATGTACAAAATCTAGAATGATTTGGATTAACTTGACAACGTAGGTAAACACAATACTGTAGAAAAGGTCATCACAGACGGTTTAAAAATGTCATCACTGATGGTTTGTGAGCTGTATGAGTTTATGAGTGAGTAATGACATGAGGTCATCACCGACGGTTTTCGAACCGTCTATGATACATACTATCATAGAGATTATTAACTCATAACCGTCTGTGATAGTTGACCATCATAGACGGTTCATAGTAGAAATCGTCTGTGACATCTGATGTATCACAGATAGCTTCAACTGTAAACCATTTGTAATATTAAAATATCACAGATGATTTGTAGCTGAAACTGTCTGTGATACATCAGATATCACAGACGGTTTCTACTATAGAGGTTATGAGTTGATAACTGTCTGTGATATTCTTGAAGGAATACACGTATGCTACGAGAGCAGAAAACAAAAATTTCTACCGCGCACACCAGGACATCATGCTAAGGAGGGATCATGGATCGTTACCACTAGACGCGCAGCGCAGTGGAAGAAGAGTTGGAGAAGCCGATCCAACCACGCGCGTCGAGGTAGTAGTGGAAGTAGCCGATCGTCCCGAATAGATCGTCTCCTCCACGCGATCAATCACACCACGAGCAGATCCAATCTGTAGGTTGTTGATGCCGATCAACGCCGCAACGAGCGCCTCCACCGGTATCCACACGTCCGGGTGGGAACGCCGATCGCGAGTGTACCAAAGACTCGCGAGCGGCTAGGGTTTGGCTCGGGAGGTGGCGGCTAGGGTTTTGCTCGGGAGGAACAGAAGCATGCACCCCTCAGCCCCCCGCCTCCATATATATAGACCTCCTCACTTGGGCCTCGTGGACCGAGGCCCAATAGGAGTCTATCCGGATCTCTATCCGAATTGAGCCCACATTCGAATCACATTCGAATTAGTGTTCCAACCCGTTAAGTGTGTGACCCTGTAGGTTCACGTATACTTGGTCGCGACCCGGAAACGCCTTTCCGGTCATCCTGTTAATAGCGGCCTCTAGTAAGACATATTAACCCCAAAGTATACGTAAAGATCATATCGGCTGAACCTGTAATGTTCTCATGTACGAATCCCTTTGCCTCACGATATAGATTAAGCTCAAGGCGAGACCTATGTCATCCTCTTAATAGCTCAATCACTCTCTCGATTCCGTGATGGATTATAAACTCGTGATTCACTCCTCAATCACCTTGGCATGGCCATGCACTTTCATAATCCATTACATCGAGGGGCCCAGAGATATCTCTCCCATAAGGAGGGGCAAATTATATCTTGATCATTCACATCCCACTACATGTTTCATGGCAAACCCAAAGACTACTTTTATGACTACCCAGTTACGGAGTAGTGTTTAGTAGTCCCAAAATAAGCTACTATGCATGTTGGGAACCATGATGATCTCAAGTCTAAGGATTCCACATAAACACTACTTGAGACCAACTGATGACACATGGAAACTCTGCAGTGTCTCATGGCGGGTCTATCCAACATATGTTCACTAACACATGTCCATATTATTGATTTGGTATCTCCATACCATGATCCATGAGACATGATCATCAATCAATACATATGCTGATCTTTGAATCATATTTGTTCCTCATATGATATATAATCAGGGATCATTTAGAAATAGCAACATTTTGGCATTAAGAGTCTCATGAATAAGTCACATACTCATTGATCAATAATGATAATGTCTATTTCAAGGAACAAACTAATGCATCATAAACATAGTATGTGATATATATAACATCTCCATGTTGCCTCTAGGGCATATCACTAACAATTCTTTTGTATTCCTAAATCTATTTCAGTTTAGTTGCTACCCTCAGGAAGTGCTAGCCATGCTATCTAAAGCAAGAAGAAACATAAAGGTACATGTATAGATCCAATTCACATTCATTTCAGAAACAAGAACATCCATTTCACAAATCAATTAACTCAAATAAAATTAATTAACCATATTCATGAATAAATACACAAATGTATAATTAAGTTCAATCTTATCCCAATCAAGTTCATTCTACATTGTAGAGCTCTCCATCTTTGTTTATGACCCGAGACTTCAAGAAGTACGTACGTTGTCCTTGAATTTTTTGGAGGCCAGCCTATTCAACGTAGTTGTAGCGATGGCCGCAACTCTGTGGGTAGGAAGATCAAAGCCATGCATACATACATACATACATACACACACACACACACACACACACACATATATATATATATATATATATATATATATATATATATATATATATATATATATATATATATATTGATAAGTATGAAATAATTTTTGCAAGATTGACAGACCTGAGGATCATTCGTCGTTGTGAAACCGAGGAGTAGTTCCATGTTGTGGCAAATATAGTATGCACAGATGTTGCCCAACGGCTGTTGGTAGCACTGCAAAAATAGAATTTGTTAGTTCGAGAGGCATTAGTATGAGGTGTTGTATAGGATTAATGTATAATAGTGAATACCGAAAAATCTAAATCATGTCACAGGGTGTTAATCCCTCTGTTGGATTTCTGTACAAAACCAACGTAATTGGTGAACGACCTACACGATTCGAAAAAGTTAGCCTTAGTTATTGCGAAGGAAGGAAAGACTACGATAGAGTTATCTATGGAGGAAATGTGTTTATCTGTCGATTAATTGTTGGACAACAGTTAAGTCGGTTTTGGTCCTCTTTAGGGAATCAAGGTATATTATCTTATTCCATTTTGGTATAATTACAATTAGAATCTAGTGAAACCTACATAGGTATATCGTCATGGTCAATAAACCTAAGTTTGTATTGCTTATAAAGTACAAATCAACAAGTATAGCCACGAGTACAACACTTACCCCTGTTTATAGGGTATAAGTATGAATTCCTAGTTTTCAATCTATTATTTATTATTTTGTTTTCAAACCTTTGTACCTAATAGTTATGGTACAGCTTGCTTAATTCCACCTTGATAATTTGAATGCTATGATTCTATTATCACCTTAGGATGGATAATTATCTAGTGATGCAATACTAGTGTCTACATGAGTTGTACGTTTACTTCACTTAGCCATGCTTATAGTATGATGGGTTCATCATCACATATTGATTAATTAATTAATTAATTAATTAATTAATTTTAACTAAATGAGATATTGAATCGTGGTGGTCAGCCAAAGTTATAAAACTTGTGCACCATAACATGGGTAGTGTCATTGGTGGTGGTTATACAAAATGGTTTTTACTTGAGCGAATGATCGTGCAGTAAAGGAGAAGTGTGGTTAGCACTTCTGGGATATGGATATTTCACCTGGGTAATGTCTAAAGACTTAAGTTTATGGACCATTGATCTGAGCCTATCATACAACCACATGTTCAGTATGGGATAAACCTGACTAATTAATTTGGTGGGTGTCGGTTAGACATTCCATGGGATATAAGAGGGATCTATTCGATTAGGTTGTTAGCCTACTTGACCGTGAAATCTTAGTTCGTGAAACTGAGTTAAGATTAAATATTGTAAAGGCCTTGTCATTAACTCTCCGCCACACACCAAAGGAAGTGTGTTAATTTCATGGCAATATGAGATAATCATATCTTATGGGTAAAGTGCAACCTCCACAGAGTGTAAAACTATTCAAATAATTGTGTCCCCGATTATGGACAATGCTCAATGATTTCACACGAGGGGTAGATGTTTCATAAAACTTGGTCAGGATTAAGTTGGGAAGTGAATGGTTGGTTCACTGGTGGTTCATTATGTGAATAGTTAGTTCACGAGTGGTTCATTGAGTGGACGGTCAGTTCACTTGTGGTCTACTCAAATCCTTTGAATTAATTATTTATCTACTTGTTTCAAATTTTACTTCTAATCTAATTACTGTATTTACTCTAAGTTATTACTTTCTGCAAAAAATAACCACTCAGCCATCTTTTGGTAAGCCTTACATATTATATTGCATAATTGTTACAAAAGACTTGTTGAGTATTCTATGTACTCATGGCTATATGCATACTTTCTCAGTTGAAGAAGAAGAAGAACCATTCCAGCCAGAGGTATGTCCAGGAGGGTAATTCGATGACTTCTCAGAATAGGACTTTGCTTCCCAATCAATTACCTGTGGGCATGTCGAGTGGCCACTTCATTTTCATTGTGTTACCGCTGCTAGTTCTATTAGCCCTTTCGGCTCTTAAAGTGTAACTTGACCATAAGGTCGTAGCTCTGATAATTAATTAAGATTTGAGTCTTTTTCTTTGTTAACTGTGTGTATGATTGATATTTCATCTATGTTTTCACTGTGTGCATAGCGTAATCCTGGACTAGTGTAGAATACAAAGAGAGGTTTGAATTTGCATTTTTGGGTCTCGACAACTGTGATAAGAGAATGTTAAATTATGGGGCTCGATGGAGGACTTAGAGAAACCTTTGTTCATGTGCTGCAAATTGAAGTACACAAGATTGTCAGTTGTGCTTGAACTGCTGAATGAAAGCAAGCAACGGTTGGTCTGTTAAGAGTTTCACGGCACTATTAGGTCTCTTAGTGTACATGCTTCTGAAGGAAAATGAGTTACCCAAAACCATCTACAAAGCTAAGAAAGTTCTTTGTCTATTGGGAATAAAAATAGAAAGAATACATGTATACCCGAACGAATGTATCCTCTACCGTAAAGAGTATGCTAACATGCATGTATGTCTAATATGCAACAAATCCAGATACAAGTATAAGAGTCGATCAGATGATGGCGAGGGAATCGAAGTGAAGAAAAGACCTCTTGCTACGGTGGTGTGGTATCTTTTTGTAATTTCCCATTTGAAGTGGTTTTTTATGAACCCAAAGAAGGCAAAACTACTGTATTGGCACTTGGAGGAGCATAAGAAGGATGGAAAGCTAAGACACCTTACTGATTCTGCCTAGTGTAGAAACATCGATAGAAGGTTTGTAGACTTTAGTGCAGAACTAAGGAATATAATGTTTGAATTAGTGGGAGCTAACATTTTGGCGGAGCTACCGCTTCTCCTGTAATACCGTAAACCCTTTTTCAAAGCCATTGCGCAGCAACACAACCTGGCTCTCTCTGTAACTTAAACCATGCTTCTTCTTCTTAATTAAATTAGCGCAGCACTTATGCCCCTTTCGAAAAAAACATCAATATATAGATTGCAAGTAAAGTAGTAATTACAAAAATTGAACCATACACTTTCATTTATTAAACGAAATATTTTAAACTATCAAACATTTTCACTCGTAACTTATTCAAAGCCATGTGGTCAAGAGTGGGGAAAATTCAACATGTTTCGAACGTGGGAAGTTCACATGAAAAGGTATATTTCCTACATGACTCCTATGGAATTTCCATGTTCCAAAAGGGTATTTACTATTGGAACACAAAAAATTTGCAAGAAACTATACATGTGGTGCGATGTTTCAAGGGAATCCCTTGTTTGGAACTCGTGATTCTTTCCCGATTCCCAGGAATTTAAATGGTTTTCTATAAAAATTCCTGTGAAATTCGTGTAAAAATCCTAGGTTACAGCCCGGTCCAAATTAAATTAACCCCAAATCCCTGGTTCCATTATTCCTGCACACACAGACGAGCGAGCTCGTACCAGCATACGTACGCCCAGGTCGTTGGAGCGCGCGGCGAGAGCTGCCACCACTTAGACGGACGTTGTGCGCCCGCTTGCGGCCCTACCTAGCTGTAGATGCCATGGTCGACGCGCCCATGGAACATTGATGCCCGCTGCTGCTCTGCTCTGAAGGGTGAAAGACGAGGAGCACGAGCCAAGATGGAGAGGGAGAGAGGCTGCTATTTGGATTCATCTTGGATGGGTTCACGAGGGAGCGGGATGGGCTGCTATGGGGCCGGGAATTGACGATTGGGAGGAGCACATGCACATGGCATGGGGGTTGAGGAGCTGGGAGCGGGATTCCAGGGATGATCGGATTGATTTAGGGGCTGTTCCAACCTGACGGTGGTTTAGAAGCCGCAGTGAATCGATGGGTTTCCACACAGTGCTGCTATCGTCTCCGCCGCAGACTGTCCCCGTCGCCTCCGCCCTGCCTCCACTGTCGTCGCCCATCCGCCTCCACTACCTGCTGACTCCGCTCCCCTCCGTCTCTGCCTAGCACCGCCGCCTCTCCTCCCTTGGCCCCACTCCCATCTGTCGCCACCCCTTTGCCTTGGCCCATCTGTGCTTCCCAGTGGATTTGGTTTCATTTTTCTCTTTTCTCTGTTTCTTTCAATTTCTTTCTATGTTTCTTCCATGTCTAATTTAATCTTTTTCTATTTTTTCTATTTTTTTCCTTTCCAAAAATATCTCGACCAATAGGCAAAAGCTAAATTGAACATCTCTACTTTTAGCCATGGTTCTTCCAGCCACTACAATGCTATTTCAACCAAAATCCCAAAGCCAACAGCCGCAATTCAATTGGACATGCCTTAAATTGCCTTAAATCAGTCGCCACCCCTTTGCCTTGGCCCGTCTGAGCTTCCCAGTGGATTTGGTTTCGTTTTTCTCTTTCCTCTTTTTCTTTCAATTTCTTTCTATGCTTCTTCCATGTCTAATTTAATCCTTTTCTATTTTTACTATTTTTTATTTTTTTCCTTTCTAAAAATATCTCGGCCAAAAGACAAAAGCTGAATTGAACATTTCTACTTTTAGCCATGGTTCTTCCGGCCACTAAAATGCTATTTCAACCAAAATCCCAAAGCCAACAGCTGCAATTGAATTGAACATGCCTTAAATTGGATTGGATCTTCCAAAATACCATAGGTCTGTCTATCTAATGTCTATACTAATTATTCTTGGAAATGCAATTAGACATGAAGAAATCTTTCTGTCACACTCACATTGCAAACATCACAAGGAATGGATAAAGGATCTCCATAGAAATAAATCCTAGGACACCTCCTCTCCAATAGATCCTTGTTTAGACTTCTTTCCAAATCATGATGCGTGGCTATGTAAAAGTTAGTTGATTTACTACCATGTGTCTTGATATTAAAATAGTCATACACTTTCTCGGTCCTAAAATGTAGGTTACTGTGGGCTGTGTGCGATCAAGCTTTGACCATTAATATATATTAAAACATATAAATTAACTACATAAAAATAGTATAATTGAATTTGTCTTGCAAAATACTTTTATAATATATATATATATATATATATATATATATATATATATATATATTTTTTGCTAGTATATTATAATAATAATAAATTATAGTCAAAGTATTAAATTAGAGTCCGTAAAAAGTCAAAAACAACCTACATTTTGGGACAGAGGGAGTATGAGTCTAAAGATGACACTATACAAAATAAGCTATATTGGACGTCTCATCAGCCACCTCTAGGGACATCCTTAATGGGGTTCCTAGGGACAAAATACAACACTGGAGAGGCTTAAGACAGGGTGATCCATTATCTCTTTTCCTCTTTATCATAGCAATCGACCCCGCTGCAAAAGATCATCAACATTTCAATAGAACTTGGTCTCCTATAGCCTTTGGGAGGTCGTGCAGCCACCCATAAAACCTTCCTGTATGCGGATGACGCTGCCATCTTCCTAGTGCCAAAGCAAGATGACGTCCACACACTGGTCTAGATCTTGCACAACTTTGGTGAAATGACGAGTTTGCACACCAACCTTCAGAAAAGCCAGGTGGCACCAATTAATTGCATGACCTACAGGCCTAGTGTGCGTCCTTTCTTTTGAAGTACCTTAGCTTAAAACTTTCAATCAAAAGACTTTGCCAGGTGGACTATTAGATGCTGGAAAACAACTGTGCGATTGGCTTAGCAGGTTGGCGTGGGAAGCTGCTAACACTTGCAGATTGGAGGAATCTTGTGAAATCTGTCTTGATAGCCTAGTCGACCTACTTCCTGATGGCCATCAGGGCACCAAAAGGTGTGCTCAAAACTTTGAATAGGCGGAAAAGATGATTCCTTTGGGCTAGGTCGGAACTACTAACAGATGGCAAGTATAAGATCAATTGGGACAGAGTATGCAGACCCACACACCTAGGGGGCTTGGCCTCCTCGACCTAGAGCGCTTCGCTAGAGCCCTGAGACTTAGATGGCTATAGCATGAATGGGGACTACAAACCAAACCTTAGCGAGGAATGGAAACCTCGTGCAATGACCGAGATCGACTTCTCTTTGCCGCAGCCACCTCCATAACGATCGATGATGGGGTGAAGGCATCTTTTTGGTGTTCCACTTGGGTGGAAGGAAACAAATTGTGTGATATTGTACCGACATCTTCAAGGCCTCCAGGAGAAAGAAACACACCCTACAAGCTACGTTAACAGGAAGTAACTGGCTACAGGACCTCAATTGGGCAGCCAGCCTAACACCATAGCTCATTCAGGAGCTGGTTGCTATTTGGGGGCACATTTCGGTGCTCAACCTATAGGAGGGATTGGAGGACAACATCACCTGGAAGCTAACTCCCAAAGGGGAATATACTACGGCCTTAGCTTACAAGGTGCAATTTATGGGAGCGATAAACACCACCATGAATTCTATAGTCTGTAAAACTTGGGCACCTAGAAAATGTAAATTTTTTTCCTGGCTGGCCATATAGAATAGGCTATGGATGGTGGATTGCCTGGAAATGAGAGGGTGGTTGAACCAATTCACTTGTCCCTTGTGCAGATAGGTGTCGGAGTCTGCTATCCACTATTGATTGAGTTCTGCTACATGACAATAGTATGGACCTCCATTGCACAGTAGACTGCTTGCGATTTCATTAATCCGACTGCCGGTGGAACGTCTCCTCGGTCTGAGACTGGTGGGAGTCAGTTATCCTAATGCATAAAGCACCGAGAATTGCAATGGCAACGCTAGTAATGCTTGTCATATGGCAAATATGGAAAGAAAGGAACGCCAAATTTTTTAGGCAACGACGACTGCCCCGATGCACTTGATTGCTACCATAAAAGATGAGGTTGGAGCCTAGGTCCTAGCAGAAGCCAAGAGCCTAGCGGAGCTCTCAATCGCCTCTGTAACACCTTAAGTATTTCTCTTGCTTTGGCCTGTCCCCTGTTCCCCGGCCTCCCTTCCCTCAATCCCTGGCTCTCACCAAACTGATTTTTGCATATGTTTTTTTCCTTTTCCCTGTGAATAAAGATTGGGCAGTTCTCTTGCCCCGTTTTCAAAAAAAAAAGTACCAGTTGACTTCATATATGTAAAGGAAAACTCGGATTGTTTTGTGGTGGTATCAAAAAATATATATATCCATATATATTGATCAGAATAATGAAATTTCAAATTCTCAATTAGAACTGCAATTACAAATAGGATCACGCAAGTTTGAATTGAAGTTAACTAGGTAAGAAAATTAAAATAAATTGAGAATATGTATAGTTCCAAATTTACTATGTAATTAGAATTCATTTGTTTTCCAATCATCTACATTACACTAGATTTCCATTCATGTTCCCACTTTTTCCTGTTCCTATATTATTTCCACAATATTGTGTTCCAAATAGGACCAATATATAGTCCCCGCTCACCATTTTATAAACGTTTAATTTGATGAAACAAATATCGCTCAAACAATAATGTGAACAAGAAAATAATATGAGCAAATAAATATAGGTTTTTGGCAACCAAAACAATGTTTCTAATAACATATATTGATCTTTTAGATTTTAAAGAAATAAAAAAAACGTCACTTCAAATTTGCTTGCTGCGGCCTGATAAAGTGAAAGCACATGCATGCTGAATTTTCTATTAAGATCAGTCCTCGTTTCGTTTGGTCTAGTTTAGTTCTTGCATGCATGCTTAATTTTCCATGTATCCCGTACCCTTGAAACATTAGGACAGGCCGTGCAGCCTGAATTTTCTGAAAATTCTAACCAGTTGACAGTTTCCTGGTCCTGAAAAAATGGGGCCGGGCTATGCAGCCAACTCTCTTGACGGGACTGAAACTGCATAAGCTCCTGCATCGATTATTTTTAGATAATGGAACTAAGTTCCAGCCTCTACCATCCGAGGATGATACACAACTGATCCTGCATCGATTATAGCCGGGAAATTCTACAGTATTTGCCTGAAGACGTCTTGAACACCAGATTATTTATGAAAAACAAAATATTAAGACGTAATTGGGCTGAGCCTTGTAGCCTGAATTTTCCGAAAATATCTACCCAGGGCAAGTTCATCTGGTGCTGAAAATATTGTACCGGGCCTTTTCTTGAGCCTTGAGGTCCTCGAGTCAACATGTTTTGTTCTTAAGCAAAAACAATATTGAACCAAGCATTCTTTAGCACATTAATTATTCAACACTTGTTCTTGATTGGAACATGGGAGGAAAAGCTGGCTACATCACAAGCACCTTGTTAATTTCATCGAAAAGTTCTTAATTTAACTGCTGACAGTCAGTCTCAGGATATGATGCATGCCATGGCCATCTTGATGTTCACAGCGATGACAGGGAGAACTTGAAATCGACATATCGATTTCGAAATTAAATTTAATTACCATGAAATCGCATTAGTCCACATGCAAACTTTTCTACCTTTGATTTTAATTTAATTGAAGAGAATTGGAAGGGAAGATACCTGCACGAACGCCTGCATTAACTAGGAATTAAGTAGTTCAGTAGTTAGTTTGTTCAGAGTAATCTGAATGCCATGAACATTACATGTTAACAGAAATGTCCAGGATGTTTGCTTGAACAAGGTCTCAAGGTTTCAAGATTTGAATTAAATCAGTCCATGGTGACCGTCCATGATTAGTTCACGCATAGTTTGGCATGACATTTTGGTTGGAAGAAGGATGGAAAACTGCATAAGCTCCTGCATCAATGAGCAAGGAAGTTCTGCCTGATGCCGGCTTGAACAATTGAAAGATGGTTTCACCAAACACCAGATTATTTAAAAAAAAAACAAAATATTGAGATGTAGATTGAATTGACCAGGTACAGAGATATATGTCATGTGTACGACACGCCAGCTATTGACTATCTGTACGTTCATGTTAGACCAATGCCATGCATCCACGTCATGTGTTATGCATAATTCACAGCAAAACTGGGTTATCAATATCTAAATCAAATTAACCGCAAGAAGAAAAAAGCGGCCTAAATTACCGGTAAATAAGTTGTACTGTCAACGAATGTTCTCGGAATTTAGTTGTCTAGGAGGGCTATATAAACTTTACAAATGTACTCGCTTGAAATAACTCGAACACGTACAAGCTAGCACCGGAATCAAAAGATTACACAACACCAGATAGCAGATCAACAATGTCCTCTAAGGGTGAGTCTCAAAATTAAGGTCCAAATTATCTACGTTTTGCACTCGCATGAAACTTAGACAGTGTATAAAATTTGTGAAGCACACAAGAACATATTTCTCTTAATTAATTACCTCTTTTCTTTATGCACACTACCCAAGCAGGAGTTAGGAACTCTGTGCCTCCCCAGGGACATGGTCGCTCCCACGAAGCAAACCCCGCGCAATCAACGGAGGCATCATACTATTCTGCAGGTTAGAATAAAGTATGCCATTAGAGTACAGTACACTGAGCTAATATAAATGTGCCTTACTTTTGTGCTAGTTCCATGCATGCAGGATCAAAAAGTGTCGCGCATGGCGTGCCAAGCACGAGAGGGACGCAGTATCCGGATTACAAGCCTGATCAGTACATGCCTCAGACTGCAAACAGCCAGGCTCATCACGGAGGCGGAACCCAGAACAATGCCCCAAAAGGTGAGTCCAAATTAAGTACAGTAGCTTGTGTTATTTTTTGCTAGCTAGCTCCAAGCTTAACTGTATAAAAGAAGATGCATTTCCCCTCTCCCTCTCAAGATGTCACATCACATGCACACATATATGTCACACGCAATTAATTAATCACATCTTGGACTCACTGTCAATTCTAAATGTTCTTGGATTCACTGTCAATTCTAAATGTTCTTCTCATCAGGTAAGGGTATGTCGTCGACCTATCCACCGCAGAACCGATTTGATTGATCAACCAGTGCTGGATACTGCAATTTGATGAGGATCACATCGGATTTGCGTTATCCACTACATAAGTACCAATTCAGAATTAAGCAAAAAAAATATTGGAGATTTGTTTATCATGCGTCTGTAAAATAAAACTTGTGTTTGGTAGTGCCATGACAGCTTCCTCTGTCTTTTCTTCAAGTTGTTAATTAGTTATAAGTCTGTCTCTACATGTAGTAGATACATATACATGTGATGATAGATATCATATGTTCATTGCTAGGTGAATTTGTACAGAGTTGGAAATAAAATTTGTACATGTTGTTTAAGCGGTATATCAAGACATGAATAAAATTAACCAGAACTCTACTTTAAAAAATATATCCGTTCAACACGCGTTACATGACCTGTGTTAATTTGCATTCCTCAGCACGTTCACTAGATTGTCATATCAACACTACTTGAGTGTTCTTGATTGCAACAAGGAAGAAAAAATACTTCATGTGCACCTTGATTCGCTGTGAAGTTCAGCAGGACGATACCATGGCCATCTTGATGTTGACAGAGATCATGACATGGCGGTTCGATTTACCATGAAATTGCATTCTTCAACATGAAAAATTTTCTATGTTTGAGTTTAATTAATTTAATTGGAAGATAATTGGAGGGGAAATACATACAGCAGTGTGCCTGCCTTCGTTCGGAAGTTCTTCAGTAGTTGCATTTATTCAGAGTGATACGTACGTTAGGCGTGTACAGATCGAAATCACATATGAGGATGTCCTCTTGACCAAGATCTCAAGGTGTGAAACTTTGAATTGAACCATCAGCCCATGAGCCATGACTCATATTCAGCATCACAGGTTTGATTGGAAGATGAAAGGAATATTGCATAAACTATCCTGCATTTATTAGCATGAAGTTCTTGAGTTTTTACCGGAGAGTCTGAAACTGTCGTAACAATGGCATGCCTTCACCAAACAACAGGTTATTGTCTTAGACAAAATCTAGAGTGATTTGGATTAACTTGACTATGTAGATAAACATACTACTATAGAAAAGATCATCACAGATGATTCAAAAACATCATGACATTATTGCTCAACCCGATAGAGCGCCTCCTAACCATAGAATTCACTTACCAAAGATTGCATGTATGGTACATAGAACATGCCAACAAGATAGATAGACAATAGCGCTCGGGTGTCAACGTTAATTTCAAGTATCATCTTCACCACGAGGTTCAAGATTGTGTCTTCTCAGTGATCTTTGAGGACTTGTTCTTTCTCGTCAACCTCGGCACCCTCGATGCCTCACTCATTCGATATTAGACACTATAAGTGTGTACCTCATCTCTGGCGGTCTCCAATTCGGCATGTCTCAGTTGGAGCACCTCGACGCTTACCAGCAAACACTGTCTACTGGACCACCGTCGGTCACTCAACAAATGGAACGGTCTCCATATCTCCTCCGAGCCGACACGCAAACTCCAGACCGGCTGTCGTACCCTATGGGATATGCTTATGCTCAACGGAAGACAAGGCCACGCACGCGGTGGCAGACGCGGCAAGAAGATAGCAGTGGCTCAGATGAGAGAGCCATATCACATCCCGTGCGATATGTTTTTTATACTATTATATGTACTCCTTACGTAATTGAATAAACAATTGCACCATTAAATCTACTTATATAATTTTTCCATCTCATTTGTTATATTCAGAAATTCCTACAAATAGTTTATATAAATGAATTTTTTAGTAAAATTTATAATTGAAAAAAATTACAAGCAACCAAATTACACAATGAACTATGCTACGTTGGGAAACTCTACAAAAAATTTCATAAGTTTTGTGCTCATTTGCTGTATGTAAAAAATTCTATGAGCAATGTGTCACCTCCACGACTTCGTCGCCCGATGATCGGGCAACAGAAATACTATTTTTGCTAATACCATATGTATGCTATATTTTTATAAATACAACTCGAAACAGTGCCATCTATGCAAAAATTCCCATAGGGTGCATGGGAAGTAATTAACAATGTAGAAATTAACGACATACTACGTACGGTAACCTATCGCTATCTGTCGCGTGTACGGACCACTGAACACTAATTTGGACATACATTACTATCTAGAATTAACAAGGAAGAAGAGAGCATATATCTATTGTATTTGAGAGGGCTTGTTGGGAATTTCCCAATTGATAAGATTGGAAGGGAGCCCTAAAAGGTGGGGCCCACCTGTCGGTCTCACGAGAAAGAGATAAGGGTGAGGAGACTCTGTCTCCTCCCCGATCCGGTTGGTGGCGGCTTTGGTGGCTCTCTCCCGTGCGGCGGTTTTGCTCTTCCTCGCCCAGATCCGAGATTCTCGGCGGCGCAAGGGGAGATGGCGAGTGGAGGGCCGTTGGCGGAGGCGGAGCTGGCCCGGGTTCCTCGGAGCCGGCCGCTCACGCCACCCTGCGGCCAGACCTCGTCTTCTCTTCAAAAGGGGTAGAGCCCGACGGTAGGAGTAGCTCCCGAACTGGTTCTTGCCCTCTTGAGTCTTCTTCCTCCTCTTTGATTTCTGGTGGAGCTGAGGGTATTGGCTTCGGCCATTTCCGATTGAGGCTTGGTCTTGGTTTCCTGCGCAATCCCTAATTTGGGGTGTGGGGACTCGGGACTTTGGAGTTCCACACTCGAAGCAGATGACTGGTCCTCCTCTCTTTCTGTCTCTCCTACCCTTGTAGGCATGGGAAAACCTTCGGGCTAGGAGGGCCAGCTGATCATCCGCAAGCTGCTCTAACTGATCATCAGTTATGTCACAGAGAGCAGCAAGGGAGAAACCGCAAGAAGACTCAGAAGAGAGACCAGAAGCTGAACTGGGATCGGTGACCAAAGCCATCGACTGTGACTTCGACCTACGAGAGACAACGTCAATCTCGTGAGTCTTGAGGCGCGAGTACAGCGCGTCAAGAGTCAAGGTCGAGAGGTCTGTCATGTCTTTGATGGTGGTCACTTTCATCTCCCACACTCACAGATCGAGTGCCGTAAGCATCTGACGAGCGTTGTCCGAGTCGGGGTATGTGAGACCGACCGCTCGGAGGTTGCTCAAGATCTTGTGAAAACGTGTGAAGCACTCATCTAGGGACTCACCAGCAAGCATATCGAATTTGTTGTATTCGCGCTTGAACTGGTCCTGTCGAACCGTCTTGATCTGGGTGGTGCCCTCATGGTATGCGTCGAGGGTCACCCGGATATCGTAGGCGGACGGCAGTGGGAGATGCGATCGAACTCGCTACGACTCGGCCCGGATAGTGATGTTCCTTGCCTTAGCGTTTGCCTCAACATCATGCATATTCCCAGCATTGATGTTCTCATCGGCAGGAACAACAAACCGGACCTTGACCTTGCGCCAGATAGCGTACCCACGAGCCGGATGTATGTCTCCATTCGGCTCTTCCGTAAGGTAATCGATGCCATCAGCACGGCGGCTTGGTCGAGTACTTTTCCGTCGCCATGGCTCTTGAGACCGGTTAAGATCTATTGAAGAGAGCTAACCGGCTCTGATACCAATTGTTGGACCGAAATGGCGACAGAGGGGGGGTGAATGTCGATCTTTAAAAATCGCCCCAACAAATATCTTCTTCTCCAGTAGCTATGGAAGCTATGAAGGAGAAAATAAGCCCTCACTGGAAATCACAAAGACACTGAAAAGCTAGACCCAGAAGGAAGCAATCAAGAAAAACAAATTCAGCGCAAATCTGACCTCAAGCGGTAGTACCGCTTGGTCGAGCGGTAGTACCGCTGGTCAGAGCGGTAGTACCTTTGAGCGGTAGTACCGCTCCCCGAGCGGTAGTACCTCTCGAGAAAAACAGCAAACAGGAATTTCAGAAAATTGAGAGATTCGCAACGATTCTTGGATTTTTGGCTTGGGAAACTTTGAGGAGCGCTAAGGAACACTCCCAGAGGACTAAGCCAAAAGTCAATAACAAGAAATCCACTCCAAGAATCAAGAATTTTAGATTTGGGTAAAAATCTGAAATCTTGCAAGAACCGAGCCAAAAACCAAATAACTCCCCAACCGTTGATCCTTTGGCTATGAAATTTTGAGGGAAGCTAATTAATAGCCTCTGGACTCTTCATACCAAATTTCAAGCCATCTTAACAAGGGAATCAAAATCTGGACCAAAACCAAGAAATGAAGAACAAGAACAGAGCAAGCCAAAAAATGAAATCTGAGAATCAAACTCGGTTTGCTCTTGGGATTAAATAGCCAAATGGCTTTTGAGCAACACCCATGTCATAGCAACCCATTTTGGCACTCTCCAGCAAGCAAGAACTCGAGACAACAAAAATCAAGAATTCTTGCAAAAATGAAAAACGATGAACAAAGGCTACGAACAGAGAAGGCAAACTTCAGTTTTTCATTTCTTGAATCACAGGGAATACAGAGGAGTCCCGATACCCCGACTTGATACAAAAGGAAAGATTACAAGCTCTCAACTCAATCCCTCTCCTCTCAATCCTCAAGAACACCAAGAATCACACATCTTGGGAGGAAGAACACACAAGAGAGGAGTCTCACATGGAAAGCATCGATGAAGCTACAGAGGGAGCACTACTCTGCCTCCACCAACTCACACCAACTAAAGAGCTAAAGGAAACAACCTTCCTAAAGCCTCTTTTGACTCTAAAACCCTAATCCTCACACAAAATGCTCAAGGAGGGCATGCAGCCCCTCCTCTCCTTTTATAGCGCCTCGCTAACGGGTCTCTGCCCCGTTACGCCCGCTACGTCCAACGGAGCCCGCTCCCGCTTGTGCAGCCTTGCGAATTTCCCGATTCGCCCCTTCTGCACCTTCCGGGAAGCTTCCGCGCTCCTAGCCTCGCACGCCTCGCAACCACCTCGAGTCCACGTCGTCTTCGACACATCCTGACCGTTCTGACCTCAGCGCCACCTGCGCCTAGTCCGGTCCACCGTGTCTCGCCACGACTCCAACTCAACGTCCTGCAGTCACACAGACAAGAAACACGTCAAATAGCACCGCTCGACACATGAAATCGTAAATACCATTACACTTACCACAGATGAAGTCAAAACCTGTCAAAACATTAGAATATGCATCCTAAACCCAAATGACCAGATTTGACCAAAGTCCGACCGAGCCCGATTGCGCCACGCAACGACTCGACTCCGAACCACTCAAACCAAACTCGACTGACCTAAACCTTTGTCAATTACTCATCACTCTCATGGAGCACGACCACATGGTCTCTCAATCTCCCCCTTGATGAGTCTATTGACAAACGCAGAAAAAGCATTAAGAAGAGTTTGATTTTGAAGAATGCAACATGGTCCAAAGAATGAAATGAAGCTAATGACCATGTCGACAGAAGGAACACTAGAGCAACTACTGAAAGAACAAAATGATCTCCAAAGCTCTAAACTATTCCCAACAGACTTTTTCTTCTCTATTCTCCCCCTTTTGGCAATAAACGCATCAGGATGCAAGAGAGAGAATATGACATGTCAATGGATGAATATGGCTGAAGTTTGTTTATTTAAGCATTTAGAGCCATGAGAATTATCCATATTGACCATAATGTAATACACCAAGCCATAACTCAATAAAACGCTATCTAGATCATGACAACATATATATAAGCTAGCTAGAGCACATAGATGACAATCTGAAATGTAATGTATTTAGTGAGCAAGTCAAGTCATCAATGAGTAAAGTCTAGCTAGAGATATCCAAGGATGATGCAGGCCATGTCAATAAGCTAAGCGGAACAAAGAAGCTAACATTGAGTCTAAATAGAGTGTTATAAGCTCAAGATTGAAACATTGGTTAAGGTACTTGGTTCTGATTGTAGATTAAGCAAATTGAGCACATTAAACATTGTCTTTTGAAAGCATATGGTTGTTTTCAACCCAATTTTTTGTTTATGTGCTAGATCTCAAGCCTTATGCGACTACTCCAAGCAATAAGCTTAAGAAGATAGTCTAGGTCATCCAAAACTCCCCCTGAGTTCATGCCAAGTGCAATGGCAAGCCGTCCAATAGGAAAGAATTGGTGAGATCAATTTTTTCGCACAAAAGTGATCTTTTTGCTTTTTAACACATTGTACTAACTCATGTATCATCAGAAGACTAAAACAGCTCAAACTAAGGCTCAATATAGATTCAACGCTCTACTCAGCCTATTTGACATGACATGAATCATAAAAGGATAGCTCAAGAAAGACTAAACTCAAATGCTAGCATGACAAGTTTAATTTAAGTTGAGCAATTTTAATTAACTTATCATGGCAGAAAGCTAGTCTACACATATGAAGTCATGATAAATCTAGCAAGCTAAGCACAAGTCATGGCAAGGTGTAAAGCATTGAAGCATGTCATAACAGGATAATAATCAAGGCTCAATACAGATTGATTATAATGCTAGAATGCTGAAAATGCAAGAAAGACCAGTTCCCCCTCAACATTAGATGCAACTTTTAGTTCAAGTTGAGTTAAGTCAATATTAAGCTCCAGAAGCTCCCAAATGAACTCCCCCTGAACCAAAGCATTAAATTCGAGAAGCTGGCAAAGAAAATCCAAACGGGTAGTCCTTAAAGCATAGATAAGATATTGAGACAACTATGGCTCAGACAGACTCTCATCTACCCCATATGACTCCAGGACTATTAGCTGACCGTAAACCACACACTAGAGAGCAAACACGTACCCTGTCTACCCGAGGGTGGCCCGACCCTCGCTAGAACCTACAAGAAGTGAGTGAGCTCAATCTAGTGAGATAAGAAACAGCTAATCCTGGAAGCACAAGATAAGAGAAGGAGTCTAAGCAGCTAGACAAGAGAAACACTCTAATCTATGCTAGGAGGACTAAACCCAAGTGCACCCCAAGTGCAAAGCAACAGAAATGAGACAGAAGCATAATCAAAATAGTAAAGCAGTAAAGCCCAAAGCTCCCCCTCACTACAGTCCATAAGGACAAACCACCCCAAGCTCTCCCCGCAGAGCTGAAAACCTTGAACTATCCAATGGCTTGGTGAAAATATCAGCCAACTGGTGGTCACTCTCCACAAACTGGAGCACTATATCGCCCTTCTCTACATGGTCTCTAAGGAAGTGAAAGCGAATATCGATGTGCTTGGTTCGAGAGTGTTGCACTGGGTTCTTAGCAATGTTAATCGCAGAAGTGTTATCACAAAAGAGTGGAACACTGTCGATAACTAACCCAAAGTCCCGCAGGGTCGAAGCAATGCAGAGTACCTGACTGCAGCAGCTGGCTGCAGCAACATACTCGGCCTCTGCGGTGGACTGTGCAACACCGGACTGCTTCCTAGACGACCAAGAGATGAGAGAAGTGCCAATGAATTGGCAGGTGCCGAAAGTGCTCTTCCTATCTTTCCTACAGCCAGCGAAGTCTGCATCCGAAAAGGCTCTCAGGGAAAGACAGGATGAGGAAGAGTACCAGATACCATAGTCAATGGTAGCTCGAAGGTACCGAAAGATGCGCTTCACCGCCTGACGGTGAGATACGCGAGGAGAAGCCTGAAAACGAGCACGCAGACACACGGAGAAGTGTATGTCTGGTCTCGAGGCAGTAGGTAAAGAAGGGAGCCGATCATACTTCTGAACTTTTTCTGATCAACTGGCTCGCCATCCTCATCTGGGTCAAGATAGGCTGTCGAAGCCATGGGAGTTGACACCGGCTTACCATCACTCATACCGAAGCGCTTCAGGAGGTCACGAGTGTACTTTCCTTGATGAAGAAATGTACCCTCCCGAGTCTGCTTAATTTGGAAGCCAAGGAAGAAGGTCAACTCACCCATCATACACATTTCAAACTCGGTGCTCATGACATCCGAGAACTGGGAAACCAGAGTATGGGAAGAGCCGCCAAAGATAATGTCATCGAGATAGATCTGGACGAGCAGAAGGTCAGCGCCAAGCCGGCGGATGAACAAGGTCTTATCAATTTTACCCATTTCAAACCCATGACTCAACAAGTAGGACTTAAGCCTCTCATACCAAGCCCTGGGGGCCTGCTTAAGTCCATACAACGCTTTGGAAAGCTTGAAGACATGGTTTGGGTATTTGGGGTTTTCGAAACCAGGAGGCTGTCGGACGTAGACCTCTTCCTCAATAAGGCCATTGAGGAAGGCACTCTTGACGTGCATTTGGTAAAAGCTTGATACCCTTAGAAGCTGCAAAGGCAAGCATGATTCTAATGGCTTCAAGTCTAGCTACAGGGGCAAAGGTCTCCTCGAAATCTAGACCTTCAACCTGGGAGAACCCCTGAGCAACCAGTCTAGCCTTGTTTCGAATAACCACTCCATCCTCGCTCTGCTTGTTCTTGAACACCCACTTAGTCCCAATAATATTATGACCTCGCGGGGGCTCGACAAGCGACCAGACCTTGTTCCTCTCGAAATTTTCTAGCTCCTCATGCATGGCATTGACCCAAGACTCATCGATAAAGCATGAGAGACATCTTTGGGCTCAAAGGAGGCAATGAAAGCGAGAATGGAGACAGAATTGAGATAAGCCGATTTTGAGCGGGTAACACGTTGAAAAGGTCTCCAATGATCCGCTCTGAAGGATGAGCTTTCGGATATGTCTAGGAGGTCCAGATGAGATGAAGAAGTGGCCTCTACCTCGTGAGTGACGAGGTAGGAACAGAGCCACCACCTCGTAAGCTGCGAAGGCATGGGTGATCACCTCGAGGTGCGGTGGAAGACAAGCACCTCAAGGGGTGGATGAGGGACAGATCGTAGACAACCGTCGTCTCCATCATCCTCATCATCCACAAAGATGGTCTCGGACTGCTCTAAAGAACCTGAGATATCGGGCCTAGTCCCCGGACTGGCCTCGTCAAAGGTCACCTCACAGGTGTCTACCATTTTACTAGACTCGCAGTTCCAGACCCTATAAGCCCGCGAAGAAGGTGAGTAACCTAGAAAGATTCCATCACAAGAACGTGACTCGAACTTGTCTAGGTTCCCGGACTTCAAAACAAAGCACTTGCAACCAAACACACGAAAATGAGAGACGCTGGGCTTTCGCCCGTATCTCAACTCATAAGAAGTGCGGTGCAAGTGTGCCCGAAGAAAAACTCGATTTGAGACATGGCACGCGGTGGCTATAGCCTCAGCCCAAAACTTCCGCGGTATAGAGTACTCATCAAGCATCGTCCTGGCCATCTCGACCAAGGTACGGTTCTTCCTCTCCACAACGCCATTTTGTTGTTGGACGTGCGGAGAAGAGAACTGGTGCTCTACACCTGTCTCACCACAGAAACTCTCGAAGTAGGAATTCTTGAACTCCGTGCCATTGTCACTGCGGATCGCTCGTAAGACACCCGGGAGCTCAACAGAAAGCCTACCGAAAAGACCTCGGAAATGTGAAAATGTCTCATCCTTCGAGGCTAAGAAAAACACCCAAGAATACCTCGAGAAGTCATCGACCACGACAAGAACATACCACTTCCTCCCGCCGATCGCACTCGAGTGGTCCAACGGTGTCCATATGGAGCAAATGTCCGGTGCATCGGTCATAGTAATCGTGACCGGAGGGTGAGAAGCGGCAACCATCTTGCCGTGCGGCATGGAGCGCAAACAAGATCTTTGACCATCTTGAGTTTCGGCAGACCACGAATGAGATCGTGGCCGCTAACTCGGGTCAAATGGTCAAATCCAATATGACCAAGTCTCCTATGCCAGAAAGAGAGGTCGCGGGACTCAGAAGCAACTAAACACCTGAGAGGATCACCAGAAGACTCAGAAAAATCAGCACGAAAGATTCTCCCATAACGAGAAATCCCGCAGACCAGACTACCCGAAGAATCAAGAATTTTACAAGCATTTTTCTTGAAGCTCACCTCGAAACCGTCATCGGTAAGCTGAGAAACGGAAAGCAAGTTGTACTGCAGCTTACTAACCAAGGCAACCTCCTTAAGAATAAAAGAAGCATTAACATGCACAGTACCTTTTGCGATGATGCGCCCAGACGAAGCGTCTCCGAAGGTGATCGTCTCATCACCTGGAGCGCGGGCTAGGGAGGAGAACCAACGGGAGTCTCCGGTCATATGACGAGAACAACCGGAGTCTACAAGTCAAACCTTCTCCTTCCCTACCCGGCGAACCTGAGTCAAACAGAGAGTAAAGTCTCAGTACTGGGGTAAATCAAGAGTGATTTTGGCACCCAATACTGAGTAACACGTGGAGCAAATGAAGTAGTAAAGCACGACTGACCTCTATCAACCCTACGCTCTCCGTGACTCAAAGAAGCAGAAGGTCTGTGAGCAGACCTGAAGCTGTTGCGGGGTTCGACTGCTACGGGAGAGCGAGTCAGAACACCGGCAACACGCAGATTACACCGTGGGTAACTGTCTCGACGGGGGAAGCGAGATGTACCCTCAGGACGGCGGAAGTCACGACCCGAAGCAGCACGAGGACGAAAACCAGAAGACTCAGAAAAACCAAGTCCTCGATGCTGCCCAAACCTGTCAAAAGCAAACCTGGACCTCGTGCTAGTCTTAGGTGCACTCAGGATCTGGGGCTGACCCTGAATACGCCTAAGTGCCTCTGCACGGTCTCTACGCGCAATCCTGGCGCGCCTGAAGCATCTCTCGATCGAGTGCCCATCCTTCTGACAGAAGGTGCAGTGGTACTTCACCTTCTGAGAGGTGGAAGTAGCACGAAGATGCTTCGCCTTCTGAGAGGCCGAAGCAACAGGTGGAATCACCTTACTGTCAGAGATCCCTTGGACAAAGCCCGCTGATTTGAATTTGACCTCATCAGATCTGGGCTCGACCTCGATCACACCTCCCACTATGGGTTTGAGAATAGCAGGAGGATGCTTCCTCATATCCTCATAGAAATCATATCCTAGACCATGATTGAACTTACAAATCTTGGATTGGTCTAGAATAAGATTAAGCTTCTTCTTGCCTCCTACAAATCTCTCGAGAGTGTTCATAAGATACTGACACTCCCGAAAGAGAGAGGTGCAAGAAGAGCAAGGAGAAGAGGGAACAGCAGGAGGTAAGGGAGCAGAAGAAGAACCAACAGTAGAGGAGAGAATGGCTTGTGCATGCACAGCCGACCCTGAGGGGACAGTCCTACTACTAGCAAGTTGGTTCGCGTCTCTAGGCGTCTCACCCTTACCCTGGGGCTTCTCCCCCACACCATCAATCACATCACAACTAGATTGTGGCTTCTCTAGTAAGTCCTTAATTAGCTTCACACATTTGTCATTCAAAGCAACGAGTTCAAGTTTTAGTTTATCACAACTAATGCATGGTGAGCTAACAGAATCCTTAGTCGCATACTGAGCCATTTTCTTGTTGTTGTCAATCATTTCTTGAAACTGTTTTGAGACAGATTCAAGTTCAGCAGTTAACTTTGGACAGTTCAAACATGAATCAATAGGCTCAAGTAAAGAAGCACTCAACTCAGCAATCTTGTGATCTGCCCGTTTTAGGTTCATCTTCAATTTATTACAACTTTCACAAGTCTCGGGCAGATCAAGGAGCATGGCATAAGGTCCTCTAGCAGCAATGTCCTTAACCTCACATGAGGTGGGAGAAGTAGTCTCATCAGTAGTAAGTAGGGTAACAGCCATCCTACTCAACTCTAACTCAGCAAGCAGACTAACATTCTCCACCTTAACAGAATCAAGCTCGGAGGACACACTATCATGCGAGGTCCTTAATTTCTCCATGTCACCCAACAGAGCGCAGCATGTATCACAATCATCACGGGAGGGAGCAGATGTAAGTGAAGTAAGCTCCCGTGATAATCTATCTACTTCCTTCTCTAACTCAGTACACCTAGCCCTAGCTCTAGCATGAAAACCACCTAGCTTAAGAAAAGCATGATTGAGCTGGTCGTAGGTGGGGCATACCTCGTCCGAGTCGGAGTACTGCATTGTCGCTGAGTTCGCCCTCGAGGCCATGAAGCACATGCCGGGAGAAGTCGTCGCGCCACCATCCTTGGGCTCTTGGTCACCCGTCCGTCGTCGTCGCTCCATCCCTCCACCTCGCCGAGGTCGAGGTCGTCGAAGCGGTGAGGACGCCGTGGAAGAGCTTCTTGGCCTTCCCGGTTGCGGAACTTCTTCTTTCCGGAGCAGTCTTTGAAGGCTTCGTGTTGCGGTTCTTGTCGGTGTAGTCGTTCTTGCCCGAACCGCCGTAGTCACCTTTGCCCTTTCCAAGCTTGGGGCGGTTTGCTCGGATGTGGTTGGGGCCACCACACTCGAAGCGATGACTGGTCCTCCTCTCTTCTGTCTCTCCTACCCTTGTAGGCATGGGAAACCTTCGGGCTAGGAGGGCCACTGATCATCTCAAGCTGCTCTAACCGATCATCGGTTATGTCACGAGAGCAGCAAGGAGAAACCGCAAGAAGACTCGGAAGAGAGACCGGTTGAATCGGATCGGTGACCAAAGCCATCGATCGTGACTTCGACCTCACGAGACAACGTCAATCTCGTGAGTCTTGAGGCGCGAGTACAGCGCGTCAAGAGTCAAGGTCGAGAGGTCTGTCGTGTCTTTGATGGTGGTCACTTTCATCTCCCACACTCGCAGATTGAGTGCCGTAAGCATCTGACGAGCGTTGTCCGAGTCGGGGTATGTGAGACCGACCGCTCGGAGGTTGCTCAAGATCTTGTGAAAACGTGCGAAGCACTCATCTAGGGACTCACCAGCAAGCATCTCGAATTTGTTGTATTCGCGCTTGAACTGGTCCTGTCGAACCGTCTTGATCTGGGTGGTGCCCTCATGGTATGCGTCGAGGGTCACCCAGATATCGTAGGCGGACGACAGGTGGGAGATGCGATCGAACTCGCTACGACTCAGGCCCTGGATAATGATGTTCCTTGCCTTAGCGTTTGCCTCAACATCATGCATATTCCCAGCATTGATGTTCTCATCGGCAGGAACAACAAACCGGACCTTGACCTTGTGCGGATAAGCGTACCCACGAGCACGGATGTATGTCTCCATTCGGCTCTTCCGTATGTAATCGATGCCATCAAAAGGCGGCTTGGTCGAGTACTTGTCCGTCGCCATGGCTCTTGAGACCGGTTAAGATCTATTGAAGAGAGCTAACCGGCTCTGATACCAATTGTTGGACCGAAATGGCGACAGAGGGGGGGTGAATGTCGATCTTTAAAAATCGCCCCCAACAAATATCTTCTTCTCCAGTAGCTATGGAAGCTATGAAGGAGAAAATAAGCCTCCCTGGAAATCAAAGAGACACCGAAAAGCTAGACCTAGAAGGAAGCAATCAAGAAAAACAAATTCAGCGCAAATCTGACCTCAAGCGGTAGTACCGCTGGTCAGAGCGGTAGTACCGCTCCCCGAGCGGTAGTACCTCTCGAGAAAAACAGCAAACAGGAATTTCAGAAAATTGAGAGATTCGCAACGATTCTTGGATTTTTGGCTTGGGAAACTTTGAGGAGCGCTAGGGAACACTCCCAGAGGACTAAGCCAAAACTCAATAACAAGAAATCCGCTCCAAGAATCAAGAATTTTAGATTTGGGTAAAAATCTAAAATCTTGCAAGAACCGAGCCAAAAACCAAATAACTCCCCAACCGTTGATCCTTTGGCTATGAAATTTTGAGGAAAGCTAATTAATAGCCTCTGGACTCTTCATACCAAATTTCAAGCCATCTTAACAAGGGAATCAAAATCTGGACCAAAACCAAGAAACGAAGAACAAGAACAGAGCAAGCCAAAAAAATGAAATCTGAGAATCAAACTCGGTTTGCTCTTGGGATTAAATAGCCAAATGGCTTTTGAGCAACACCCATGTCATAGCAACCCATTTTGGCACTCTCCAGCAAGCAAGAACTCGAGACAACAAAAATCAAGAATTCTTGCAAAAATGAAAAACGATGAACAAAGGCTACGAACAGAGAAGGCAAACTTCAGTTTTTCATTTCTTGAATCACAGGGAATACAGAGGAGTCCCGATACCCCGACTTGATACAAAAGGAAAGATTACAAGCTCTCAACTCAATCCCTCTCCTCTCAATCCTCAAGAACACCAAGAATCACACATCTTGGGAGGAAGAACACACAAGAGAGGAGTCTCACATGGAAAGCATCGATGAAGCTACAGAGGGAGCACTACTCTGCCTCCACCAACTCACACCAACTAAAGAGCTAAAGGAAACAACCTTCCTAAAGCCTCTTTTGACTCTAAAACCCTAATCCTCACACAAAATGCTCAAGGAGGGCATGCAGCCCCTCCTCTCCTTTTATAGCGCCTGGCTAACGGGTCTCCGCCCCGTTACGCCCGCTACGTCCAACGGAGCCCGCTCCCGCTTGTGCAGCCTTGCGAATTTCCTGATTCGCTTCTTCTGCACCTTCCGGGAAGCTTCCGCGCTCCTTGCCTCGCACGCCTCGCAACCACCTCGAGTCCACGTCGTCTTCGACACATCCCGACCGTTGTGACCTCAGCGCCACCTGCGCCTAGTCCGGTCCACCGTGTCTCGCCACGACTCCAACTCAACGTCCTGCAGTCACACAGACAAGAAACACGTCAAATAGCACCGCTCGACACATGAAAGCGTAAATACCATTACACTTACCACAGATGAAGTCAAAACCTGTCAAAACATTAGAATATGCATCCTAAACCCAAATGACCAGATTTGACCAAAGTCCGACCGAGCCCGATTGCGCCACGCAACGACTCGACTCCGAACCACTCAAACCAAACTCGACTGACCTAAACCTTTGTCAATTACTCATCACTCTCATGGAGCACGACCACATGGTCTCTCAGGAGGACCGTTGGCGGAGGCGGAGCTGGCCCGGGTTCCTCGGAGCCGGTCGCTCACGCCACCCTGCGGCCAGACCTCGTCTTCTCTTCAAAAGGGGTAGAGCCCGACGGTAGGAGTAGCTCCCGAACTGGTTCTTGCCCTCTTGAGTCTTCTTCCTCCTCTTTGATTTCTGGTGGAGCTGAGGGTATTGGCTTCGGCCATTTCCGATTGAGGCTTGGTCTTGGTTTCCTGCGCAATCCCTAATTTGGGGTGTGGGGACTCGGGACTTTGGAGTTCCATCCGAGAGAACAGAAGGCGACGCCGACTCCCTGATGTGATTGTGCGCGCTTGGCCAGTGCGCATATTGTGGTCTTGTGCGGCATCTCAGTACCTCGGCTTCTTCTTTGGCTTTCGGCTGAAAGAAGGAGTGCGGCATTGTATCTCCGTGAATCATCTTCTTGCTTGCGACAGCGGGTTGATAGATTTTCTGGGACAGCGAGTTCATCGTGCCTTGCCTGATTGATTGGTTTCTTTGGTTCATTGACTTCTTGACAGTTTTGAATACTGTCAGTTTGTGAGTATATTCGGTTCTTTCTCTTTTACAGCAGTATATCTTGATCTGCAATCTTAATCAAGTGATTGAAGGCTGTTGTATATGTTTGTGGGCTTAAATGTTAGCTCTGTGACGATAATATCTAAATCTGAAATTAATCTGATTATTTGAACTAGGATTGAGCTCATTGGATTGATCTATTGTTTAGTCTGCTGATTGGTTCATTTCGGCTGGTAAGATTAGTTTACATATTGTTGATGTTTCTGTGGTGCAGTAGGAGAATCTAGTCTTGTTTAGAGCAGATTACTTTTATGTTCAGTTGATCTGTGACATCTGATAGATTTTCTAATTGTCCATTGGACATTGCATGTTATTTCTTCAATTGTAAACTTATAAACCGAAATTCAAATATTGTTACTTTCTGTTTTATCACAGTCTGACACAGTAGATATCTATTGTGAGCTCAATTTCTAGTCTTCAATAGTCAGATTAGTCATGATGATTGTAGATATTAGCATGAGAAGGCCAAAATCTTCGATTTTGCGCAACTCTGTTCTGAGAGCAATAATGAAACAATTAATTTGTCAAATGCTAGATTTAGTTGTTTCATTGTTCTTAGGACTGATCTGTACATTGCTATTTTCAGCATTGATGATGTTATATCCTTTGAATATATATGTGAATTTGAATGGCAATATAGAATTACATTTTTACATGCAATTTATGTCATTCTTATCATGCTGGAAATATGTCCATTATGTTATTGTGTTGGCTGGAATTAAATATAGAAATATGCTTATACCGCAATATTTACAACAATATCAACGTCGATCGATCAGCATGTCATCATACAGCAAAAAGGAAGCTCCGCTGGATCATTAGCAGAAACTTTACCCATGTCAATAATCATAAAATAAAAACTTGCTTAAGCCATTTGGTGTTCAAAGTTCAAACAGGAAGTATGCTCTCGCTACCTGTTCTTGGTAGTTTCTCTTAAACAAAATATCAAGGTTATTAGTTTAGATTAAGTTAGGTTGGAGAAGCATTAATTATTTCCTCCACACGCAAACGAGCGGTGAAGGCATTAATTAATTTAATCGAACGTGGAAGACCGAAGGAAAATTTCATCTAGACATACATCGGCTTGGAACAGCGTCCGTGATTCATGTGTCATTAGAGACCAGATTCAGAAGAACATCCGTAGTCTGTCATCACGAATCGTATACATGACAGCAAGTTTTAAACAAGGATTTCAAGACTTGTGATAAAAATTTAACTCAAGAAGCATACATCTGTCAACACACGAACCACTAAATCAATGCGTGCGCATGTTTTGTCAATTTCACGGATATTTCACATAGTATGCTTGAAGAAAACGATGTGGTTGAAATTTCGATGGTGTTCAACGCTCAAACAGAAGTATGCTCTAGCTATCTCGCTGCCGAAAATCGGTTGAAAATATCGGCCAAAATTTTTAAAAACAATTTAGGTAAAATTTCTTCAATATTTGACAGAATTTATACAAAATATATTTTTGGTGATAGATAAGTCTTTGTGTTGTCTTTGTGTTGTCTGCACATGGTGTACATGGTGCTTTTGTTTTTTTGCTTTAGCATCTAGGACTTGCTTTTGCTTTAGCATCTAGGACTTGCTTTTGCTTTAGCAGCTTTTTGCTTTAGCATCTTAGACTAGCTTTAGGACAGCATCTTGGACTAGTCTAGGATAGCATCTTGGCATATGCTTGGCTGACTAGCAACCTATAAATATGTATCTCCAACCCCTCAGGTTGGTATGGCATTGTGTGAGAAATAAACAAGAGAAAATTGCCCCATCCCCAAGTGTCATCCTCTCGATGAGAGTAAGGATCTTGCTATCACCAACAGCAAGACTCCAGCGAGTAACAAGTGGTATCAGAGCCATACTATCCTGTAGCCTGAGCATCTCCTGCTCATCTCTTTCTCCGGCCTCGCAGCAGCCCCAGCCAGTAGCAGCAGTAGCTCCGGCTGTCCCCGCTCACTCCTCTCCGGAGACGGGCAGCAGCTCGTCAGAAGCAGCCCTCTCTCCACACAACACCCCGATGGCGCGCCATGTCCGCAGGCGCCTCGGCCTTTCGTCGCCTCGAGCACGCGGCGTCGTGAGACGGCCGAGCTTCGCCGCGCAGAGCAGCAGCGAGCAGCGAAGCGGCGGCGAGACGCCGCGGCGGCGGAAAGGGCGTCAAGGCTGGCAGCGGCAGAGCTGGCAGCAGCCAGAGCGGAGGTGGAAGCGGCGGCGGCGGCAGATGCAGCGCGTGCGGCAGCAGCGGAGGTCAAGGTTCTGCGCGGCAGCAACAGCAGCTCCATCTCTGCTGATGACAGCGCCGACGCGGATCTTGAGCCGCTGGAGAGGGAGGCAGCGCGAGGGCGGCAGCGCGATGGCGGCGCGCGACGCCCACGCGCGGCGGCAGCCTGCAGAGCGCGCGCGCGCGCGCGGTGGCGCCCCGAGGAGGCGCGACGGCGGCGGCGTACGGGTCGACGGAGAGCGCGGCCCTCACAGGCGACGCGGCTCTCTCTCCCCGGTTCGGTACCGTGGTCACCACGAGTACCAGTGCCGTCGTCGAGGACGTCGGCCCGGCGGCGGTGGCCTACCCTCACCAAGACCAACTACGTCGAGTGGGCTGCGGTGATGAGGTAAAGCTCGGTGCGGCATATGTGGGATGCGGTCCGACGGGCGACGCCGACTCGACCAGGATCGATGGGCGCTAGATGCTCTCATCGCTGCAGTCCCGCCCGAGATGCAGTTCTCGCTTACCAACAAGCGAACTGCCAAAGAGGCTTGGGTCGCCATCGCTGCAGCACGCATCGGCAGCGACCGCGCCCGCAAGTCTACACTGCAGGCACTACGCACGGAGTGGGAGAACCCGCCTTCAAGCCAGGTGAGGATGTTGATGACATTGCTCTCGTCTCAACACTCGCTGCGAGAGTTGGTGCAGTTCGGTGACGACACCTACGGCGAAGAGAGAGCTGTGGAGAAGCTCTTCCGCTGCGTCCCCGAGAAATACAAGTAGATGGCTCGCTCGATCGAGTCTCTGCTGGACCTCTCCACGATGACGATCGAGGAGGCATTGGGTCGCCTCAAGGTCGTTGACAGCGATGAGCCACAGCGCCTCTCGGGACCCGTTACCATTGGCGAGAAGCTCCTCCTCACTCGGGAGTAGTGGGCTGCCGGCCAAGGTGACAGGAAGAAGGGGGAGCCTTCTTCCACGTCAGGCGGCCACAAGTGTGGCAAGCGCGGCAAGCCGCGCAAAGACGCCGACGGGGCGCGAGGACGTCTTAGGGTGATGACCGTGGGCGCCCGGCGGCGCTGGCGGCAAGCAAAAGCGCGACGAGACGACTCTTGCCACAATGCGGCAAGCTTGGTCATTGGGCGAGGATTGTCGACACCACGACGCCGCCGGGCCCACGTCGCGCGCGCAGGAGGAGGAGCAGCAGCGCTCGTTCATTGCTCATCGCGAGCATCGAACTACCTCCAGCGGCACCGGCCGCAGTGGCTCTCCTCCACCTTGACGAGCTAAAAGCACACGCCCTCCTCGGCTACGGCTCCGGCAATGACAAGACTGACGGGTGGTGCCTCGACACCGGCACCACCCATCACATGACCGGTCGACGGGAGTTCTTCGCCGAGTTTGACTCTAGCGTCCGAGGCTCCGTCAAGTTTGGGGACGCCTCCGGCGTGGAAATCAAGGGCGTCGGCTCCGTCATCTTCACCACCGTGTCTGGTGAGCACAGGCTGCTCACCGACGTCTACTACATCCCCGATCTGCGGAACTCCATCATCAGCTTGGGACAGCTGGATGAGAACGGCTCGCGTGTCGAGATCGAGCACGGGGTGCTGCGGATTTGGGATCTTCGCCGTCGCCTTCTTGCCAAGGTAACCAGAGGCGCAAATCGACTCTACATTCTTCACATGCAGGTGGCACAACCCCTCTGTCTCGCTGCTCGTCGGGACGACGAGGCGTGGCAGTGGCACGAGCGCTTTGGGCACCTTCACTTCGAGGCCCTGAAGCGGCTCAGTGCCACGGAAATGGTGCGAGGCCTGCCGTGCCTTGACCATGTGGAGCAGCTCTGCGACGTCTGCGTGTTGACGGCGCGGGCGACTCCTTTCCCCAGCGGCGAGTTTCCGATCCAAGGAGAGGCTCGAGCTCGTGCACGGGACTTGTGTGGCCGGTGACACCGCCACACCGAGAGACGACGCTACTTCCTGCTGCTCGTCGGCGACTTCTCCGCTACATGTGGGTGATGGTCCTCGCAGCAAGGAGAGGCTGCGGGCGCCATCAGCGCACGCAGTCGCGTGGAGGCGAGTGCGGTCGCAAGCTGCGCGTCTTTGCGCGCATGCACAACAGCGCGACTGACGGCGGCTGAATTCGCGTCGTCTGCGCCGATGAGGGCATTCAGCGCCACTACTCGCGCCCGTACAGCCCGCAGCAGAACGGCGTCGTCGAGCGCGCAACCGCACGGTTGTGGGGATGGCTCGGGCCCTTCTCAGCGAGGGGATGCCGCCGTCTTACGGGAGAGCGGTGGTGACGGCCGTCTACATCCTCAACCGCTCGCCTACCAAGGCGCTCAACGGCAGGACGCCGTACGAGGCTTGGCATGGGCGCAAGCCGGCGGTCTTCCACTTGCGGGTCTTCGGCTCCCTCGCGTTCGCCAAGGAGCTTGGCCACATCGGTAAGCTCGACGACAGGAGCACTCCGGGAGTGTTCATCGGCTACGCGGAGGGCTCGAAGGCCTACCGCATTGTAGGACCGAACTGGCAACCAGAGAGGGGGTGAATGGTGCCTTAAAATCGTTTCAAGTATTCACACAATCTTCTTCTCCAATAGCTACAAAGCTATGAAGAGGAAGATCGAATGTTCATTGGAGAACAGAAGATCAGACTGACACCCGAACTAGAACTGCCGCTGGCTGAGGACAAAACAAAGCTGTCGAAAGGTTCTACCGTGATCAATCTGACAAAGGGAAAGACCGTCTGTTTCAGAGAGATCGAATGCCAACCCGTGGTCGGTCGAGTCACTCAGTAAGACAGACGATCCACTGAAAACCTGAGATCTGACCGACAATAGAGACTGCACAGTAATGATCGAAAACAGAGAGAGCGAGCACGACCAACAAGACAAGCTAGAGCTCATGACCACTTGCTTTGATTTCCAAATATCTTGCGATTCACAAAGCAACCGGGTATGAGACTTTAGACAACATTTGCTCAAGACCCTTGACAGAGAAAATCCAAGGCAACGAAAACTTCTTTGCCGAGTTCTGGACATACGGCATGATCGAAATCGAAACAGAGGATTCGGTCGAATCACGCACAAAGGATTCAACGTGGTTGTGGCACATGCAGAGCACATACTCGGCGTACGACCGCGGAAACCAAAATCCAAATATCTCGTGAACCTTTAATCGGAAGAACGTGAGAATTTAACCAAAGACCGAAGACTTCCTATACAAGAGAAAATATCAAGAAAACCAGAAGTCTTCACTGTGGTCGAGGAGAGCAACAAGGTCGAACTCAAAACAGGGGAAACACAAGGCGCACAACAGCCCGACTAAAAACCCGCAACCCGACTTTGCTCTTGGGAACAACCAAGCCAAGATGGCTTAAAGAACGCTTCCCAAATCAGAGCAAGTCGAATCTCCTCAAAACAAAACAACCTCAACCAGAGAAGAGAGAATAAGATAGATTGAAACAGATTGCAAACAAAACAACTAAGACATCTCAGACAAAACACTTCTCAGGAAGATCGATACAGAGAGATGAATGATTACAAAGGAGGTTTCTACAGCCACTCCCCTCGGGAGGACAAGCTCTAACCCTAGAGCGAACACACGCACACAGACTCCCATGGGAGGGAGAGGCGGCTGCCTCCAAGGCCCAGCCAGCCAACTCACTCAAACTCGTGCCTCCCCTCTCCCTTTTATAGCCTCACACCCGAGACTAACCCTAATGGATCCATCCATTAGTCCACACTGGGGCTAACCCGTAAACCCCCTCCTAACACCGGGTTTTACACCTCGCTTTACCCACTAGCGAAAACAAGCTTCCAGTGCTTTACCCGTTAAACCCAACGGTTCCACTGCTTTGCCCGTGAGCGCCAACAACTCCTGTGCATTGGCAGAGACACAGCTTCCCTTTGCAGCTTTCCGCATTTCTCCAAAATGCCACTCCGCTGCCTTCCCGGAAGCTTCCTCCTGCTTTGCCTTGCTGTCCAAGGTTACAACCCTTCGCAAGACTAGGTCTCCTTTGGCTTCCCTTGGTCGTTCTGGACCCCGACACCGCCCGTGTCTCGTCCCGACCTTCCCAGCCTCACCAGACCTATCTTCAATTGATCGGACCTCTGACTCCTCCGGAGCCTAGTCCCGGTCTGCGCACGCAACCACCTTGAGTCCCAAGTCTTCTTCGGCTTGACCCAGTCGTTCTGGACCTCAACATCTCCCATGTCTAGTCCCGACCACTCCAAGCCTCACCAAGACTTGTCTCCACACGTCCGCGCCTGCCTTCGACCGATCGGACCTCAACTCCTCCAGAGCCTAGTCCCAGTCTGTTTCGCTGTGCACAACCGCACCCAGCCTCCTGACCGTCTGGACCTCAGCTCCTCCCTGAGCCTAGTCCCGGTCCTTCTTGCCGTTGCACGTCGCGTCCGCCTCCGGTAGCTCTAGCTCCGGTTCCTCATCTCCTCGACTTGCAACCACCTCACCAGCCTCGATCATCTTCGGCGTCTCCGACCGTCTGGACCTCAACACCTCCTGTGCCTAGTCCCGGTCCTCGCACGCCTCACCATGAAATAGCTCCGAAGTCCTGCAGCCACACAGACAAGCAAACCGTCACATAGCACCGCACAAAATATTCAGACCATCAATCAACACGTCCAACAAGACTTCCAGTGCACACTCACAGCACAACACCTGGTCGTAAACCCCCTACGACCACCCGAAAGCTCAACACATGAAGTGGTCGATGCCCTGGAAGACATCTCAGCAGCCTTCGACCATACAACAGGTCGTCACGACCTCTCCAACGCTCGTTATGACCATGCAGACACAAGCCACGACCAATGCTAGCCGCTACGACTTTATCGCACAAAGTCTAGACCTCATACGACCACTCTGTTGCACAGAACAGAGAAACCCTCGAGCTCACAAAAGCCTTCCTGCAGCCTACGACCACTCACTAGGCTGCTACGACCGCCAAGACACAAGCTACGACCATTGCAAGCTTGCAACGATTACCACACAGCAGCTACGACTTCCAAGACTGGTCGCTAAGATCACAAAGTCGAATCAACTCCTACGACTACCAAGTCGTAGAGCCAGACATCAAGTCGCGAGCCTTTACGACCACCAAGTCGTAAAGCTCAATCGACCACCAAGTCGATCCCACGACTACCAAACCAGTCACCAAGTCGAATCAGCCTCAGCCGACCACCAATCAGTCGCCTAGGATCACCGATCACACAGGCTTCAACTTCTGCACCTGATCGCTACAACTACCAAGTTGTAAAGCAGATCACCAAGTCGTACTGAGCCTACTCAAAGCCTATGAGACCTTCCAGTGGCCCACGACCACACACAGCTCTGCTAAGACCATCGCAAGATTCAACTTCGACTTACCCAACCAAGTCGTACCAACTTACGACTGGTCAAAACCACAAGACAAGCAATGCTCAAAGCCTACGACCTCATCCCAGAGGGCTACGACAACTCCAAAAGACTATAAGAATGAATCAGGAAAAGAACTCAAAACACACTACTCCAAAGTCGTAAATGCCCTACGACTGGTCAAAAAGGTAGAACATGACATGCACAAGACCTACGACACTACCATAGTCCATACGACTACCCCAGTGGTCCATTTGACCGATTTCCAGAGGTTACAACTGCTCTGGGAGGCCATACGACCGGTCCGCAGGTGTTACGACTGCTACAGACCAAGTCCGATTGCGTCCGACCTCGTCCGAGTGCGTTTCGACCAAGTCCGACGGCTTCCACCTGCGTGCGAGCACGTCCGACCGCGCCGGAGCTCGCTACAACGTGGTCGTAAGGCGCCAACTTCTCAATATGGTCGCAAGCTCGAGCGCCGACTACCGACCGCAGCGGTCGAAGCATCGACTTCCGACCTCCGCTCTCGATAACGTGGTCGTAGGCCACCGACTTCTCAACATGGTCGTGGCCCGTCTGCCGACTACCGACCACGATCGAGTTTCGCTGCCGGTAATGGATAACGTGGTCATAGATTCATCTGGGAACTTCCGACCACGATCAAAGAGATGCGTTCGACTTCTGACCACTCGTAAATGCCCTATCGACTTTCGACCAGCGACAACGTAGTCGTAAACCTTCCAGCTGGCCTTTGACTTTCGACAAAGTGGTCGTAAACTTGCCTGATGGCCTTCGACCACAACCATCGCGGTCGTAAAGCTTCCTGGGACCTTCGACTACGCCCAAAATGGTCGTAGAGGCTTTCGACAACAGCCAATGAGGTCGTAAACGTGGTTTCCGGCTTCCGACCGCTGATAGTGTGGTCGTAAACAGCTCGACTGGCTTCCGACCACGGCCAACACGGTTGTACTCTCTTCTGGTGCCCTTCGACCACGGCCAGTGTGGTCGTAGACCACTCGGGAGACCAGCGACCACGCTCAAAGTGGTCGTACATGCCCCAACCGTGGTCGTAAATGGTGCGCACCGCTTCCGACCATGGACAAATTGCGTTGCAGAGGTCGTGATCGGTCCAGCTGGCTTTTGACCACATGCCAAGAGGTCGTAACACTTCTAGCCACTCTAGACAACAGATAGTGTGGTCGTAAGGCTATTGCCAAGCTGGTCGTAAGGGCTTAGAACCCAATAGAGAGACCCATTCTCCTCTCAAACCTCAAAAACCAAACTCAATCTTTCTAGATCAAGAGTCAATTACTCATCACAACCATGGGGTGACCTCCACATGGTCTCACACGCATCCTCGACCCTGTCACACAGCGCGTCCGCATCTCGCGTGACGTTGTGTTCGACGAAGGGCGAGGCTGGACGTGGGACAAGGCGGTGGACGACGGTTCTACTTCGACTCTCAGGGACTTTGTTGTCGACTACGTCCACTTCGAGAGAGCCGGGGGAGCTAGCAGCTCGTCCTCACCGAGCTCGTCCACCTCGACACCTTGCTCGCCACCAGCTCCGGCGAGTGCTCCACCACCTTCGGCACCGGCTACGCCCCACTCTCCTGCACCGGCGGCCACACCACCGGGATCGGCCCCAACAGTTTCGGTCCACGACGAGCAGCGCATGGTGGAGTTCGCTACTCCGCTGTCTCACGACGAGGACCGCGTCGACGCCTACCACGACGACGAGCCTCTGCGCTATCGTACCATGGACAACATCCTCGGCGAGCTGCCCGTCCCTGGACTGGCGCAGCACGACTTCGAGGCGGAGCTGCACTTGGCGTGCGACGACGGCGAGCCCCGCTCCTTCGCTGAGGCGGAGGGAGATGTGGCGTGGCGTGTTGCGATGAAGCAGGAGATGGACGCCGTCGAGCGGAACCGGACGTGGGAGCTGGCGGATCTTCCTGCCGGTCACCGCACGATCACCCTTAAGTGGGTGTTCAAGCTGAAGCGGGATGAAGCCGGCGCCATCGTCAAGCACAAGGCTCGCTTGGTGGCACGAGGCTTCGTGCAGCAGGAGGGGGTCGACTTCGATGACGCCTTCGCACCCGTCGCACGGATGGAGTCCGTGCGACTCCTCCTTGCGCTAGCTGCCCAGGAAGGCTGGCGTGTTCATCACATGGATGTCAAGTCGGCATTTCTTAACGGCGACTTGAAGGAGGAGGTCTACGTGCATCAGCCGCCGGGATTTGCGATCCCCGGCAAGGAGGGCAAGGTGCTCCGCCTGCGCAAGGCCCTCTATGGCTTGCGACAGGCACCGAGGGCGTGGAACGCCAAGTTGGACTCCACGCTGAAAGGGATGGGCTTCGAGCAAAGTCCGCACGAGGCGGCCATCTACCGGCGGGGCAGTGGAGAAAATGCCCTGCTGGTGGGTGTCTACGTCGACGACTTGGTGATCACCGGCACCAAGGATGCGGAGGTGGCGGCATTCAAGGAAGAGATGAAGGCCACCTTCCAGATGAGTGACCTGGGGCCCCTCTCCTTCTACTTAGGGATCGAGGTGCACCAGGATGATTCCGGGATCACGCTTCGACAGACCGCCTACGCCAAGCGCGTCGTTGAGCTAGCTGGGCTCACCGACTGCAACCCAGCTCTCACTCCGATGGAGGAGAGGATGAAGCTGAGCCACGACAGCACGACGGAGGAGGTGGACGCTACGCAGTACCGGCGTCTTGTGGGGAGCCTTCGCTACCTCGCCCACACACGACCGGACTTGGCATTCTCCGTCGGCTACGTTAGTCGGTTCATGCAACGACCGACGACGGAGCATCAGCAGGCTGTGAAGAGGATCATCTGCTACGTTGCGGAGACCCTTGACCACGGCCTCCATTACCCGAGGTGTCCTGGCGGGGCACACTTCGTCGGGTACAGCGACAGTGACCACGCGGGCGACATCGACACCAGCAAGAGCACAAGCGGGATTCTCTTCTTCCTCGGCAAGTGCCTCGTTCATCGGCGATCGATCAAGCAAAGGGTGGTGGCCCTATCCAGCTGTGAGGCCGAGTACATAGCGGCTTCCACCGCTTCGACTCAGGCACTCTGGCTCGCTCGACTGCTTGGTGATCTTCTCGGCAGGGACACTGAAGCAGTGGAGCTCAGGGTGGACAGCAAGTCCGCTCTAGCCCTGGCAAAGAACCCCGTTTTCCATGAACGGAGCAAGCACATCCGGGTGAGGTACCATTTCATCCGAGGCTGCTTGGATGAAGGAAGCATCAATGCAAGCTACATCAACACCACGGATCAGCTTGCGGATCTGCTCACCAAGCCTCTTGGAAGGATCAAGTTCCTTGAGCTCTGCTCCAAGATCAGGATGGTTCAACTATCCCACAAGACGACGCACAAGACTTAGGGGGAGAATGATAGATAAGTCTCTGTGTTGTCTTTGTGTTGTCTGCACATGGTGTACATGGTGCTTTTGTTTTTTTGCTTTAGCATCTAGAACTTGCTTTTGCTTTAGCATCTAGGACTTGCTTTTGCTTTAGCATCTAGGACTTGCTTTTTGCTTTAGCAGCCTTTTGCTTTAGCATCTTAGACTAGCTTTAGGACAGCATCTTGGACTAGTCTAGGATAGCATCTTGGCATATGCTTGGCTGACTAGCAGCCTATAAATATGTATCTCCAACCCCTCATGTTGGTATGGCATTGTGTGAGAAATAAACAAGAGAAAATTGCCCCATCCCCAAGTGTCATCCTCTCGATGAGAGTAAGGATCTTGCTATCACAAACAGCAAGACTCCAGCGAGTAACATTTGGGGCTGATTTCAAATTTTACCGGAGGGGACCAATTTGGCCGATAAAACCGATAATCCGTGGATTATCAGAACCACGCTGCTAACCAATGCCATGCGTGGCCACTGTGACCACATTGCTGTTCAAATGTTCAGACAAGCCGATCGAATGTATTAGCTCCCTGTTCTTCTTGGCTTCTCTTGAACAAAATATCAAGATTATGTTGTATAGTGCAGATTTGTTCCACACGGAAACGACTGAAGGCATTAATTTGATTGGATCGTGGTAGATGGTAGGAAAATATCTGCGCAAATGCATTCAGGTATCTTCTCGAAGAGGCAGCAGAGACCAACATTTTCGTCATGGAAGTTTATATCCGCTTTCGGCGTTGTATTGACCATTATTTGTGGTGGTGTGTACAGACTAGGAAGTTTTGTATGCCTAAAGAATCGGGAGAGATCGATAACCAGTGCCTTCCATTTTTGCCATTTCATGCATCGCGGTAGGCTCGTATCTACATCAAATTAACCCACAAGATCGAGAAGACCAACACGCCACTGATAAATAGGACAATTTCAGTGCATTTTCTTGGAACGTACTACCCGCGCAATCGGGGGTTCAAATGAACTGTTACTAGTTAAAAGAAGTGCAGAAGAAAGAAACGAACTAAATGGGTTTCCTGACTTCATGTACAATATGGGTTTCAACTTTCAAGTGACTAATGCTGTACAGGCTAACGCATCATGAAAGAGACGCGGTTTAAATTTCGAGGCCAAAATATATACATGGCACTATAACAGGAACAATATATACTACTACAAAAACTACCTAGTTTTGTCTTGTTCTGAGCCGACAGCTCAATCAATCTTAATCTTCTCTTGTTTCGAAATTTCAGGAAATTTTCGATCAACATTCAGTTAACATTCTTGTGCATTTTTCTATAAACAAAAAAAAAACTCACTGTCCCCATAAGTCTAGCTGGCGTTTGTTCAAACTGTACTGAAGCATCCTGAGGAAGGGTTTGTTACTCTGACAGTGGGCCCAGAAATTAAATACGGTGTACACCCTCTAACTAACCGACTTAACTACTTGTCACACGCCAGTAATAATATACATCGAACGAATAGTACGAACCATCGAACATTAGTTTGTCTATTACTAGAACAACAGCACCGGCATTAATTACTTAGCATGATTTGGAATAAGGAAGTTCAGTACATTTTTAGCTGGCTCAAGCCATTTGGTGTTCAAATTAACTAAAAAGGCTAGCTATATATACCTGTTCTGTTCTCTGCTTCTTCTCTGAAAAAAATTTCAAGGTTAATTTGGACGAGCTAGTCTAATTGATCAGGACATACATATGGTCTGAATTCTACTCGTATTAAACGACTTGACAGCATGCATGCATGCATTAATTTTAATTACGACATGGAAGGCGTAAGGAAAAGATCTATATATCTACGTACATCAGCTAGCTCCAGTGCCGTGTCATCTCATGGCGTCAGAACTCAGAGGAGACCGACATATTTGCGCCATGTGGTTATCATCCACGTGGCCGTCCGTTGTAGATGACACCTAGATGTTCATTCAGAATATTAAGAATTGAAAAACTAAACCACAAGAAGCATGCATCCATCAACGAACTACTAGATTAACTGTCACAAGACTTGTGTTAATTTGCACGGAAGGATGAAGGAAATTACACGATCAAACTCTGATTACAAGTTCTTACCCAGTTTCATGCTCAGACCTTCAGAGAACTATCTGTACATGCATTTATGTCGTTTTCTGGATCAGAGTATTAGAAATCAAATAAAATTAAACTAAGAGTACTGCTTCCATGACCGACATTAATTCAAGACTAGAGTTCAACAGGAAGGATGATGGAAAATGCGAGACTGCCTCCTGCATATATATTGGCTACGCAAACTAATAACAACATATGAATCAAAGATGTTCAATAAAAATCTGTCTACCTGTGAAGTGTGAACTACATATTCGACATACTGATTTTCTCGATCGCGCAAAATCCCAGAAAAACACACTGGGTCCTACGTGTACATGCCGTACTTAGGAAGTCTAGAGACCCAACGACATTAATTGACGATCTTCGTAGGAGACAGCAGGTAAAATCTTACTATGAAAAATCGCAACAAAAAAATCTTCCTCGGCAGAAGCCATGCATGATCGACTCAAACAGATGTAATTTCCATGATTATTCCCGTCCATGAACATCGAACGACCATGTATGACGACTACTTGGCACACGCCAGTAATAATATACATCGAACGAATAGTACGAACCATCGAACATTAGTTTGTCTATTACTAGAACATCAGCACCGGCATTAATTACTTAGCATGATTAGGAATAAGGAGATTCAGTACATTTTTAGCTAGATCAAGCCATTTGGTGTTCAAATTAACTAAAAAGGCTAGCTATATATACCTGTTATGTTCTCTGCTTCTTCTCTGAAAAAAAAATTCAAGGTTAATTGGTGTTCAAAGTTCAAACAGGAAGTATGCCCTAGCTATCTCGCTGCCGAAAATCGATTGAAAATATCGGCCAAAATTTTTGAAAACAATTTAGGCAAAATTTCTTCAATATTTGACAAAATTTATACAAAATATTTTTTAGAGCTGATTTGAAATTTTATCGGAGGGACCAATTTGGCCGATAAAACCGATAATCCGCTGATTATCAGAACCGTGCTGCTAACCAATGCCATGCGTGGCCACATTGCTGTTCAAATGTTCAGATAAGCCGATCGAATGTATTAGCTCCCTGTTCTTCTTGGCTTCTCTCGAACAAAATATCAAGATTATGTTGTATAGTTTAGATTTGTTCCACACGGAAACGACTGAAGGCATTAATTTGATTGGATCGTGGTAGATGGTAGGAAAATATCTGCGCAAATGCATTCAGGTATCATCCCGAAGAGGCAGCAGAGACCAACATTTTCGTCATGGAAGTTAGCATCCGCATTCGGTGTTGTATTGACCATAATTTGTGGTGGTGTGTACAGACTAGGAAGTTTTGTTTGCCTAAAGAATCGGGAGAGATCGAAGACCTGTGCTGTCCATTTTGCCATTTCATGCATCGTCCTAGGCTCGTATCTACATCAAATTAACCACAAGATCGAGAAGACCAACACGGCGCTGGTAAATAAGACAATTTCAGTGCATTTTCTTGGAACGTACTACCCGCGCAATCGGGGGTTCAAATAAACTGTTACTCGTTAAAAGAAGTGCAGAAGAAAGAAACGAATTAGATTGGTTTCCTGACTAATGCTGTACAAGCTAACGCATCATGTAAGAGACGCGGTTTAAAATTCGAGACCAAAATATATACATGGCACTATAACAGGAACAATATGTCCTAATACAAAAACTACGTAGCTTTGTCTCGTTCTGAGCCAACAACTCAATCAATCTAAGCTAGCTTCTCTTGTTTGGAAATTTCAGGAAATTTTCGATCAACATTCAGTTAACATTCTTGTGCATTGTTCAAACTGTACAGGCTAATGCTGTACAGGCTAACGCATCATGGAAGAGACGCGGTTTAAACTTCGAGGAATAAGGAAATTCAGTACATTTTTAGCTAGATCAAGCCATTTGGTGTTCAAACTAACTAAAAAGGCTAGCTATATATGCCTGTTCTGTTCTCTGCTTCTTCTCTGAAAAAAATTTCACGGTTAATTTAGGCAAGCTAGTCTAATTGATCAGGGACATACATATGGTCTGAATTCTACTCGTATTAAACGACTTGACTGCATACATGCATGCATTAATTTTAATTACGACATGGAATGCGTAAGAAAAAGATCTATATATGTACATACATCAGCTAGCTCCAGTGCCGTGTCATCTCATGGCGTCAGGACTCAGTGGAAAATATCTGCGTAAATGTATACATTAGCCAAGTCCTGGCTCCTGCATGCCTGCATTCAGGTGTCATCTCGAAGAGGCAGGAGAAACCAAAATTTGCGTCATGGAAGTTAACATCCGCATTCGGTGTAGTATTGACCATTATTTGTGGTTGTGCGAACAGACTAGGAAGTTTTGTTTGCCTAAAGAATCGGGAGAGATCGATAACCAGTGCCATCCATTTTTGCCATTTCATGCATCGCCGTAGGCTCGTATCTACATCAAATTAACCACAAGATCGAGAAGACCAACACGCCGCTGGTAAATAAGACAATTTCAGTGCATTTTCTTGGAACGTACTGCCCGCGCAATCGGGGGTTCAAATAAACGGGTACTAATTAAAAGAAGTGCAGAAGAAAGAAACGAACTAGATGGGTTTCCTGACTAAGGCCCTGTTTGGATCCCATGGGCTAACAACTAGTTGCTAAACTTTAGTCCTTGAGGATCCAAACAGGAGGGCTAATAGGTGGGCTAAAGTTTAGCAAAAACCCCAACTAGTTGTTAGCTAACTAGTCCATCAAACCTAACTATTAGGGGCTAAAGTTTTACCGATTACAAAAAAAGACAGCGATACCCCCGATCCGGCCTACCCTTCCCACGCGACCACGGGCACAGGATTTTCCCATCCGTCCCGCAGCCGCCGCTTCGGTGCTCTTCCAGAACGCGGGCTCCTTCGCGCTTAATCTCCCCCGCCGCCGCCCCCGGTTGCGCGTGCCTGCCGCGCCGATACTTCCCCCACGGCGTCGCCCTTCCTTGGAGTCGCGACGCGCCGCCGTGTGACCTGCAGTCGCGACGCGCCGCCGCTCTTCCTCCTGACGGCCGCGCCCACCGAGGACGACCTGCCGACGGCCACGCCCGCCGCCGGAGTTTCTCCTGACGGCCGCGCCCCCGGAGGAGGCGAGGACGACCTGCCTCCGGTCGCCGGCACCGACGAGCTTCCCCGAGCGATGGATCCTGGGGCGGGCTTCGACTACTTTTCGCAGGCCGATTCAGTGGTCCCTCCTGCCAATGGAGGTGGCATGGAGTTCTTCGCCTCGTCACAAGTGGGCAGCTCGCTGATTGGGCCCGTGAGGCTCGTCGGCACGAGAGCCACGACGTCGCCAACCTCGACCTCAACATTGACGCAGAAGATTTCCCAAGTATGCCCAACTTCCAAGACGTCATGCAGGCTCAGCAACTGAATCCAGTCACTATGGATATTGGTGGCGGGAATGAAGGTACTGGCAGTCATCCATCGAGCAACTCACGCCGCGCCTCGCCCGCGCGCGCACCGGTTCAGGCAGAGGTGCCAACGCCGCGGCGCCGTTCCGCGCTCCTCGCACATCTGGAGGTGGCCGGGGAGGTGGCCGTGGAGGTGGAGGTGGCCGTGGAGGTGGAGGTGGCCGTGGAGGTGGCCGTGGAGCTTCAACTGCACAAGCTTCTCAATCCGCCTCTGCAACTCATGCTCCTCGAGTCACGAATTCTGCTGTCGCCGGTAATTGGCCTCCACGGACCACCGTCTCTGCTGGTCCTTGTACTCGGGCTCCTCCAAACACTTATGCTGGTGGGAATAGCAGCATGCCTCGGTACCCCGCTGCTGATTTTGGGACTGAAGGCAATGCAGTGCCGGATGATGCAAATGATGGTCTAGAAGACGAAGATGAAACTTTTCAGGATGACCCTACTGTAAGGAATTTTCCATACCTGCTCTGTTTTAATTTTTGCAATTCATAGTTGATGCTGAGTGGCTGCTATTACATAGTTTGTATAGTACTTGTTTCATATGCATCTACAAATTTTTATACGAGAAATTATGCATTGTTTGTAAAATGGTGTATAAAAGCTCGACATTGTACAAAGTATAGCAGATGTTGAAAAGGAAGTATAGCTGATGTTGTACAAAAGAAGAAAACAAAACGTTTGGCGGCACCGAACTGTGTACAGAAACTAAGCTGCTCAGTTGCTAGCAAGAATGAATTAACGAGAACTGAAGACAGGTTTGGAGTAGCTTGTTAACAATGGTATTCTATCCCTTAAGACGGCAGTTAAGCTATGCATTCGTGGCAATGGATCTCACCCTGTCATTTATAGCGATTTCTGCATGTCAAAAAGAGTAAAACATGTTAGTATCGGTGGTATTAGTAAAACATGTTAGTAAAACAATGTTGTGCTTAATCAGTTAACCAGCTTTTGTGTGAAAATGGCTATGTTACTATCGGTGGTATTGACGATTAAAATCAGCGCGACAATGTCCACTAACCTTTGGAACAAGCCTTGCTGACCGTCTGGGTAATGTAGATGGATTGGTCTGTCTAGCAGAAGCACTTCTTAAGCTAAGTAGTATATTTCTGGTATGTTCACCAGATGCTGGTTGCGTCTTATTACTCTGTAACTCGTCAAGCTCCTCAGGATCACACAAGCTTTTTTTTGTAATTGCAGAGCTAAGAGTTGGACATGTAGGCTTAGCCATAGTTTGACCAGAATAATACACTTACCAGCTTTCCTTCTTTCTTCCTCTTTTACTACAAAGTACAAACCAGTAAAATAAGTCAGCCATGCATTTACTAAAATAAGAGAAATGTAGTTTGTACAGTACATGTTTCATATGATGAGTGGCTTCTATTACATAGTTGATATCTGAACTTTTTTATTTGTAATAGATGGATGGCCAATTTGATAAGGCTAACTGGTGTTCAGAAAACACCTCAGTTTTTTGTGACATTTGCCTTGATCAAATGTCGGCTGGAAATACCTCAAATGGATTCATGACCAATAGAGGGTACAATAACATAGCTGAGGAATACTATCTAAGAGTTGGTTTGCGTCACAGTAGAAAACAACTTAGAAACAGGTGGGATCAGCTCAAGAGGTTGTACCAGTTTTGGCTTTGGCTAAACAAACAGACTGGAAACGGTTCTGTGTGGCATGACGACCAATTTTGGAAAGATACATGCAAGGTAAATTAGAGTCTGCTATCATTATTTGATTTCCAATTTCTGCAATTGTAGCTCATAAATGTCTAATTACTTTTCTCAGAATAAATCTGAATGGAAGAAGTTAAGAAAGGGGCCCCCAACATGTCTGGATCAGCTTGAGCAAATGTTCTGTAACGTGGCTGTGGATGGCTCATCCTCTTGTATTCCTGGTGAAGAAGATTATGGGATGGAAGAGGACGATGAAGATGATGGTCAGGATGGGAGCCCTATGAGCATTAGTACCAGAAAGAGGGCTAGTAGCACTGCGACAACAGCAACTAGTCCAATGAAGAAGACAAAGAGTCCTATGGTTAAAGTTATGAAAGAGCTTACAGAAAGTATGAAGGCTGACAGTGCTTCTACTCAAAAGGTGCTGAATGGTGATCTAATGGCTGAGTCTATGAAGAAATGTCAACAGTTGGCTGTTGAATGTGGGGCTTCCGAAGAAACTATCGAATATTTCATGGCTTGTCAGTTGTTTGTGAAAGCTGAGCAATGCCAGATTTTTTTAAACATCAGCACCAATGAAGCACGGTTTTTGCACTTGAAGAGGTGGTGTCAGATGAAGAATATGTACTCAAACTGAGTACTGAAGTGGAGAAATCATAGAACTTTAGGTTCCTTGCATTAGTACATCGTTTTGAACCTGTCAGTTTGCATTATTAACTCGTTTTGAACCTGTCAGTTTGCATTATTATTATCTTGTATGTGGCCATGATGCAAATGTGTGGATGCAAAACTATCTGTTATCATGTACATATCTGACATGCGTTTTAATTTAAAATTTGGATGTAGATCAACGTTTCATCCAGTGATGAGGATGATGAAATACAGCAGCTTGCACTAGCTCATCGGAGGAAGATGCAGCGATATGGTACGATTGCTTGCATGATTGGTACGTACTACTATGAAACTTTCATGAACAAGGCTAAGATGAGGCAACCTGAGGTTTCCGGTTACGATTGGGTTAGGCAAACATTGCAAAAACCCAAATCTTGCTTCAATATGTTTAGGATGAGCAGGCCTTTATTTGAGAGCCTACATAACTTGCTTGAGTCATCGTATGGCTTGAAGTCATCGAATAAGATGTCTTCTGTGGAGGCTTTAGCGATGTTTTTGTGGATGGTTGGTGCCCCACAATCAATTAGACAAGCTGAGAATCGTTTCCAGAGGTCAACAGAAACAATTAGTCGAAAATTCGAAGAAGTATTGCATAGTCTGTACAAGCTCTCAGCTGATATTATCAAGCCAAAAGATCCACAATTTAGGACGGTTCATCCAAGATTACAAGCTCCTCGGTTTGCACCATATTTTGATAATTGCATTGGAGCAATTGATGGAACACATGTTCCTGTTGTGGTGCCTGCTTCGAAGGTCCTTCAACACGTGAGTCGAAAGGGCTATACCTCTCAAAATGTGTTAGCCATTTGCGACTTCAATATGAGATTCACCTTTGTTGTCGCGGGATGGCCAGGATCGGTACATGATATGAGAGTGTTTAATGATGCCATACGCAAATATGGTGACAAGTTTCCACATCCACCACCAGGTAAAGACCTATGTTGCCATCATATCGTACTTGTCTCCATATTTTTAGATGCCTATTGTACATTTTGTACTAAATGCATTTGTACCATTGTATAGGGAAATTCTATCTGGTTGACTCGGGATATCCTAATCGACCGGGTTATCTTGCGCCGTACAAAGGCACCAAATATCATTTACCTGAATATCGACAAGGGCCAAGACCAACTGGGAAAAAGGAGGTATTCAATTTTACTCATTCATCACTTCGAAATGTCATCGAGCGTTCTTTTGGAGTTTTAAAGATGAAGTGGAGGATTTTATTGGACTTACCAAGCTATCCAATGGTAAAGCAAAGCAAAATAATACTTGCTTGTATGGCTCTTCACAACTTTATTCGAGAGAGCAAAATAGTAGATCCAGACTTCAACATGTGTGATCTTGATGAAAACTACGTGCCATTTCCAGAGTCATCATCACCTCAACAGAGGCAAGCGGACACTCATTTGGGAGATGAGGACCAAAGTATGAACGATTTCCGTGACAATATTGCCGATGCTTTGATAGCTAGAAGAGATTGACTAGGATAGTATATTCCAATGTATGAACAATTTAATTTGTACGAACTTTTGAACTCATTGAACGACTGTGAATCCATTGTGTATCCGTAGTGTGCTAAAAAATTTAAAATTTCCAAAAACATTTCCAACTTGCTTACAAGTATGGCTGTCGGGCTGGCTGTTATGAAGGGCAACAACAACGTCAAAATGCGACGTATTGGCACGGTTTTGAGTTTTACTACGCAAAGAAGTTGTAGAAGTATCGAACGACACGGGACGGAAAAAACCTTGCCTTAACAGCGAAGCAAAACCTACCGAAGCAAAACAGCGAAGCAAAACCTCGCCTTTCTCATGCTCGGAAAAAAAACTAGCGCGGGAAACATGCTCGGAAACTGCAGGAAAAATATGTGTATGCTAGAGGATCAGGGGTATAACAGACTTTGTACTGAGATAGTACTACTTATTAGTCCTTGGATCTAAACAGGACTGGGCTAATTTTTAGCCAGCTAACTACTAGTCAGCTAACAACTAGTCCTAGCTAACAACTAGTCCTAGGCCATCCAAACAGGGCCTAATGCTGTACGAGCTAACGCATCATGTAAGAGACGCGGTTTAAAATTCGAGACCAAAATATATACATGGCACTATAACAGGAACAATATGTCCTAATACAAAAACTACGTAGCTTTGTCTCGTTCTGAGCCAACAACTCAATCAATCTAAGCTAGCTTCTCTTGTTTGGAAATTTCAGGAAATTTTCGATCCACATTCAGTTAACATTCTTGTGCATTGTTCAAACTGTACCGAAGCATCCTGAGGAAGTGTTTGTTTCTCTGACAGTGGGCCCAGAAATTAAAAACGGTGTACACGGAATTAACTAATTGTGCGATGAAACACGCTTTGTGCTTCAAGATCGACGATTGACCATGGACTCCGGGCTAGGTCAGTTCGCTACAACGAGGTTAGTCATTTGGAAATTTCATCCAGTAGTCTAGCTCTCTCCCTCTTGCGTGCATATGCATGCATGGCTTGTGCAAGGGGGCATGCATGCATCAGAAGCTCAGAAACAGTAACAGTTGAAATCACCCGCTGAAACCCAGCCTGCTTCTACGCGCAATATGTGAATGCTTGGCCGTGTAAGTCGAGCTAGCTAGCTTATACTGTGGATGCAGCAGAACAGTGAGCAAGTGAACTCGCGAGTCACCACGGAAATTAGTTGGAAAGTCTGTCAGGATCGAATGCAGCATGCAAGAGCACAAGAGCAAATCATTAATAATGCTGAATGAATCGATCGACTAGTATAAACAAGATTTATCTGTATCAAGAGCCCCAACTTCAAACGGGAGGATATTTATTTATGTTAGCCGCGGTGGAATTTAGAGGAAATACTTCTTATCACTATCATGCTGGCCCTTGAATGGAAGTTGGAAGAACAGAGGAAATACCTCATCACCACCTGCATGCGTGCGACCGAGCGAGCGATCGATCGATTGCCATTTCGTGTTGTTCCCCTGTGCAAAATGTAAATATTAATTTGCACAATGCAATAAAAGTTAATTTAGTCAACGCTCGAGCAATTCGATAGTAACTTCCATGCCAGGTTGCACTAATTCTTGACGAAAAATACCGAACGATATTATTTAAATTACGCTGCATTAATTAAAATACTAAAACAGGCATGCATCATCAACATACGTCTGAATTACCTGATATTAGTTCTGCATTGACAGGAAGAATAACGAAGGGAAGATACATTTGGCTCAAGAGTTAAGACAGTATTGCTCACGGTAGCATTAACAGCTATTCGTTAGAGGAACATACATATATTAGCCCTTATATATGGGGGAATTGATAATTTATCAATATATGGGGGAATTGATAATTTATCAATGTCAAAGATGTACTAATAATTTGCCACTCTAGAACCCACATCACATATAGACATAAGAGTGGCAAATCCTTAAATGCATATTAGTGGCAAATGCCTATTAAAGATGTACGAATTTAGGATTTGCCACTCATGTCTTACTGACGAGAGAGTTAGATAAAACTAATAAAAAATTGCCTCATCACACGCAATTCATTCAAGAAGTTTGCAGTTTCCATGACTATTCCAGTATACTTTCCCATGCACATCGATCTTAACTTAGGGCTGAGGCTACACGTAGCAAAGTGTATATATATATGCTACACGTAGCAAAGATCACACAAACATAAAACCGGCAATATTCGATCGAGATCAAAGATCTAAAAGAAGATCTCGCAAAACAAGAAGAGGTAGAAGAAGAATGGCCGAGGGTGAGCCAGTGGCCAAGGGTAAGCTAGCTCCCAAATAATTAGCTTGTTATGTGCATGCATGCAATTAAGTTCGGTAGTGCTACTATTTCTCTAACCATGTATGCACGCATGTATACAATGCCTTTAATGGTTTCACCCTTTTCTCTGGACACGCCATGCAGCGACAACTAGGCCTGTGCCTAGCCAGCAATTTGGCTCCTATGAACGTGAACGTCCAGTGTTTGCACCTCCGGAGGCTCATCGCCGAAGCGCTCCTGGTTAGTGCTTAATCCATATGTACTTCTTTTTTATATACTACATGTCACTTAAGTACTGTTATGCATGCTTACACGTTTTAAAGAAGGGGATAATATGAATGCCTGCATGCGTTCTTGTACCAGCTACAAAACTGCTAGCTGTTTATCTTTCAGCCACTGAAAAAAGCCTTGGCGTATATATGTTTATTTTCCCCTACTGGATATGACAATTGGCAAGTCCATATAAAGGATCAGCTTGAAACATGAGAATTTTTCTTAATTCGTATGAAAATTTAATTATTTTTTATGAAATTCCTTCGTTCCGGACCTATGACGCTCGTACGCTCAATTTAGACGTGCATGCTGCATGCAACTTAAAAGTATTCCGTAGAAAGAACCAACCAGCATGATGCCTTTCCGGCTTGTGTACGTGCATGCAGCATCTAAAGCATGAAAGTGCATGGCATCTCACGATCCCACCCGTTCGATCTTGAAAGTGCATGACCTTTCCATGAACTTTTTTTCCATACTTTTTGGCAGCATCTAAAGGTTCCACTAAACCAGTGCCGAGCTCGAAAAGGGTAAATCCTCACTCAGCTGATCGGTTCAACGCTTCAGACTCGAGCCAGGATCCAAAGGAAAAGGCGAAAAGTAAGTGCATGGCCATCTCACGATCCCACCCGTTCGATCTTGGTTAGATAATCTGCAACCTTTCCATGAACCATTTTTTCCATACTTTTTGGCAGGCAAGGGGACCACCACGCCGCCGAATCGTTGAGATGCGACTATCCACTGGCCGGCCGGCGCAGCGGTACCCAACGCTGCATATAAACAAAGCTATACGCCTTATCACTGATCAGTACATGTGAATGGTGCAATAAGAACTATTATATCGATCGAAAATTACACGATAGCTGTGAACGTAATAAAATTAGGGGTCTGAAAGGTTGAAGTGTATATATACATGAAGTGGTGAATTTATTTATTCATACGTGCGTGTGTGTGTATATATGGAACTCTATTATTGTAAGCGAATTGGTGAATTGTAAGGTCTTTTTATGTTTTATGTATATGTGTGTTGTCTGATTCCTAATTGATCGAGTACTCTGGTGCATGCTTCATTAGCTAGTTAATGCTAACATTTTTTTTATATTGGACAATTCCTAGTTAGCATGCATATGTTGGATTGATCTCTCTCCCGATTAGCCGTGGGCTAATCGGGGCCTTGACCCGCGCCCTGATCGGGGGCGCCCAGCCCATCTGTTGGCTGGTAGGCCCCCGTCGCGCTGCGCTATATATAAAGGGGTGGGGGCCGGCGGCTCGAGTTACGAGGTTGGCCTGAGCCGTACATCCCCACCGACACGCAAACCCTAGACCGATCTAGAGGGGGCGCAGTCAGCGACGGGAAGCTTCACCGGATCTGCGCCGCCGCCACCTCCGCTGCCAGAGAGACGTCGCCGCCAGGGAGACGCCGCTCCTTCTTCCCGACCGCCGCGCTGCCGTGCGCAGACCTCACCAACGAACCAGCGATGGCCGGCTCTTCATCCAACGCGACGGACGGTCGGTACCCTCTTCTCTCTCTCCCTTCCCTCTCAGATCTAGATTCCCCAAGCGCAAAGAATCCACAACAATGGTATCAGAGCGGGCAAAGAGATCGGGCGGGGCTTACGGTTTTAGTCGGCTCCGTTGGCGCCGCCGCCGCCGCCTCGCTCGGGCCGCCTCCTCTCGCCGGGCTCGATGGCGCCGCCGCCGCGCTGCCTTGCGCGCCGCGCGCCGCGATCCGCTCAAGGCCGCCTCAACGCCGCGCGCTCGGGCGTGGTTTTCCGCTGGGCGCGCGCCTCTGCTCTAGCGGGCGCCGCCGCCGAGGGCTCACCCCGCGCGGGAGCCGCCGCTTCCGCCTGAACGCGCCGCCGCCTCACCCGCCCGTGTTTTTCGGATGGATCAGGCCAAATGCCTTCTAGGGTTAGGGTTTTCCCCCCTTAAGTCTTGGCTGGATCTCCATCACAGCCATTGGATTTGATCCGACGGCGCACATGAGTTTTGGGTGGGGGGCGGCTTTTTGGGCTGTGCGGGTGGTTTTTGGGCCGGCATGTTTTTGGGCCGCGGCTGCATAGAGTGGGCCAAAATGGCCATTTGCACAGTGAATCCCGAATAATGAATTTAATTGTTTTCAGAAGCATTTTTTGATTGAATTTGAATGAAATTTGATTCAAATCTCTGTAAATTTTCGCACCAACGTGTTAATTTTTTCAGAGATTAAATGTGTACAGTATAATGCTTCTGTATAATGAATTATTTTTAGAATAATTACAGTTTCCGCTGCAAAAGTTAATATTGATTAATTTTGATTATTAAATTCGAACCAACGGGAGAATTTAATTTTGGAAAAATAGATATAATTTCCAGAGATTTATGATATTGTTATTTTCTGACCAACGTTGATAATAACAGTATTATAATTTTTTTAATTGATGATTTTATGCATTATTTCTATTTCTGCCCAACGGTGATGTAGATTTAATGTATAGATAAAATTGATAAAATTGTATGTCGTATTTTGACCAACGTTGAAAATAAGGCATATAATTTTGCTGTTATGTTCTCACTGTATATGAATTGTATTTTTCAGGCGGATACAACTTGATGAGTTGTATCAGAGAGATCCCCACTCTCAAAGGAGATAATTATGGAGAGTGGAAGAAAAAGATAGACTTAGCGTTTATCTCGGCTGAGGTGGACTGGGTCCTCACTACAGCACGTCCCACTAAGCCTATGGCACCGGTGAGGGATCAAAATGAGGATGATACTGCTTGGCAGAAAAGACAAAGGGATCATGCTCCCTTACAGATGTCTTATGACCTTGAGCATAAGAAATGGACCACAGCCAACAAGAAATGTATGGCTGTGATAAAGAACACGATTGAGTCTGCTATTGTGGGCTCAATCGCAGAGTGTGGCACTGTCACAGAGTACCTTGAGAGAATAAAGAGTTAGTTTACTGGCTCTTCAAAGACTTATGCTACACAGCTGATTAAACAGCTTGTGACGGAAAGGTACTCTGGTGGTGGCAGTGGCATAAGAGAGCACATACTGAGGATGAGCAACTTGACATCCAAGCTTAAACCAATGGATTTGGCTCTCAAGGATGAGTTCCTTATTCATTTGGTTTTTGCTTCCTTGCCTAAAGAGTTTGACACTTTTGTTGTCAACTACAACATGCAGCCCAAGAAATGGGACTTAGAAAAGTGCATTGCTATGTGTGTGCAAGAGGAGGAAAGAATTAAATCCTCACATGGTAGTTCTATCAACTATGTGAAGGATAACAAGAAAAAGAACTTCAACAGTAACTCCTTCTCAAAGAACAAGGGAAAAGCCTCTGTCCATCAGCCTCAACAGAATAATTTTGCTGTAGATAAAGATCAGTGTCTTCACTGCAAGAAGACAGGACACTACAAGAAGAACTGTCCTGATTACTTAAAGATGATAATGGCAAAGAAAGGTGAGAACATTATTACCAATATAAATGAATATCTGTATGTGCAATATTCGAAAATCCACTTGGTGGATTGACTCAGGAGCAACTGTTCATGTTGCTAATTCTTTACAGGGATTCCGTTTGACGAGGACTACGCAAAGAAAAGAAAGATGCATTAAAGTCGCAAATGGAGTCCAAGCTGAAGTTGAAGCCGTTGGCGATCTTTCATTAGAGCTAGCTAATGGCTTCACTCTTTTACTTAGAGATGTCCTTTTTGTTCCCTCTTTACAGAGGAATTTGATTAGTGTTTCAAATTTGGACAAAGATGGTTATGATTGTAATTTTGGAAATGGCAAGTGTGAAATAATGTTTAATAAAGAATGTGTTGGTCTTGCCATCTTACAGAATGAGCTTTATTTGTTATCATTATGTGATGATGTGAATGTCGTATGCGATAATGGGAACGTTGCGTGCGAGAAAGTGATTGAATCCTCGTCTATGAATGTAAACAAAAAACGAAAGAGAACTCTAGATGAGTCGTCGAAATTATGGCACTGTCGTTTAGGCCATATTTCGAGGGGGAGAATAGAAAGACTAGTTGAGAATGATATTCTTCCTCCATTAGAGTTCTCAGACTTAGAACAATGCAGAGAATGCATTAAAGGAAAATATGTAAAGAAAATTAAAAAAGACGCTAAAAGAAGCACAGGAGTTCTACAAATTATTCACACAGAATTTTGTGGTCCTTTTCCTGTGAAAAGTGTGGATGGATATGACTCGTTCATAACATTCACGGATGATTACTCCCGTTATGGATATATTTATCCAATCAAAGAAAGAAATGAAGCCTTGGATAAATTCAAGATATTTAAGGCTGAAATTGAAAACCAACACGATTTAAAGATTAAGATAGTCCGATCTGATCGTGGGGGGGAGTACTACAGTCGACATACCCCATATGGACAAGTTCCTGGACCTTTTGCAAGGTTTTTACAGGAAAATGGAATAGTGGCCCAGTATTCTACACCGGGCGAACCTCAGCAAAATGGAGTAGCTAAAAGACGCAACCGTACCCTGATGGATATGGTGCGAAGCATGATGAGCTACTCCACACTGCCATTGAGTTTATGGATGGAGGCGTTGAAAACCGCCATTCATATTCTCAACAGAGTGTCTAGTAAGTCGGTGCCCAAAACACCGTACGAGATGTGGACAGGAAGAGTTCCCTCACTAAACCACTTACGTGTGTGGGGGAGTCCTGCTGAGGCTAAAGTATTTAACCCAAACCTTGGGAAGCTTGATCCCAAAGCGATGAAGTTGCCATTTCATTGGCTACCCTGAAAAGTCAAAAGGGTTTCGTTTCTCCGCCCGGATAGATATACTGAGTTTGTAGAAACGAGACACGCTGTCTTCTTAGAGGATGAAATGATGAGAGGAAGTATGGTAGCTCGTGAGATTGACCTTGAAGAGAAGCGGTGTATGCGCCCACTCCGATGATTCAAGAGCCATTCTTCACACTACTGCTTTGTCGCTGCACCGACGGTGCAAGACACTGTGGTGCCAGCACTGTTATTGTTCCTCCTGTGGCAACAATGAATGATAATGAGGAACCTGTTTTTCAGGATCCTATAGAACCTATTGCCACAGATGAGGGGGAGCAACAGCAGCCTCAAACAGAAGATGTACCAAATGAGGAGGCCCCGAGAAGGTCTCAAAGAGTAAGAAGATCAGCTATTTCTGATGATTATCAGATTTATCATACAGAGGAATTTCAAATGGAGGATGATCCCACCTCATTTGAAGAAGCCATGAGAAGCGAAAATTCCTCAAAATGGCTTGAGGCCATGGAAGAAAAAATGAGGTCCATGAAGACTAATAAAGTCTGGGACTTGGAAATTATTCCTAAAGGAGCCAAAACAGTAGGCTGTAAATGGGTCTACAAGACAAAGCATGACTCCCAAGGGAATGTAGAAAGATACAAAGCGCGACTTGTGGCAAAAGGATTTACGCAAAGAGAAGTGATTGATTACAATGAGACCTTTTCTCCAGTCTCATGTAAAGATTCCTTCAGAATCATAATGGCATTAGTAGCACATTATGATTTAGAGTTACATCAAATGGATGTAAAGACGGCATTTCTTAATGGGGATTTGGAGGAAAATGTTTACATGGCACAACCGAAAGGTTTTGTCGTGGAAGGAAATGAAAGAATGGGATGCCGCCTAAAGAAATCGATTTATGGGTTAAAGCAAGCTTCAAGACAGTGGTATTTGAAGTTTGACAGTACAATAAGAAAATTTGGATTTAAAGAAAATGTAGAGAACAACTGTGTTTATGCAAAGTTTAAAGATGAGAAGTTTATCTTCCTAATCCTGTATGTGGATGATATCCTACTGGCTAGTAGTGATGTCATCACATCGGAGACAAAGAAGTTTTGTCCTCAAACTTTGATATGAAAGATCTTGGTGAAGCTTCGTTCGTTCTAGGGATCAAATTCACCGGGATAGAAACAAGGGGATATTGGGACTGTCACAAAAGGCATACATAGAGAAAGTCTTAAAGAAATTTGGTATGCATAAATGTAGTCATTCACCTGCACCTATAGTCAAGGGCGATGATATGGGGATTTTCAATGCCCCAGAACCAATATGAGATCGATCAAATGAAAGCGGTTCCATATGCTTCATTGCCGGAAGCTTACAAGATGCTCAAGTATGCACACGCCCGACTTAGCATTTGTTACCGGGTTACTTGGCGATTCGAGCAATCCGAATAGAACATTGAAATTGATAAAGAAAGTCTTGCGTTATTTGCAAGGAACAAAAGGCCTCATGATGACATACGAAAGATCAGATTTACTCCATATAGTGGGGTATACAGATTCGATTTTGCGGAGATGATAGAAAGTCTACATCCGGATATGTGTTCACTCTCACCGGAGGAGCTATATCGTGGAAAGCTCAAAGCAAACCGTCACTACATCGCCCACAATGTATGCCGAGTTTGCAGCATGTTATGAGGCTACGGGGCAGGTGAACTGGCTAAAGAAGTTCATACCCGGTTTGAAAGTGGTTGACGACATCAATAGACCACTTAAGTTGTACTGCGATAATGAACCCGCAGTAACGTATGCCCACAACAATAAGTCAAGTGGTGCTGCCAAACACATTGACATAAAGTACTATGTTGTGAAAGATAAAGTTCGGGATCAAATTATAAGTCTTGAGCATATAAGTACCGCAAAGATGCTAGCGGATCCGCTTACTAAAGGCTTACCACCCAACGTGTTCAGAGAACATGTAGCCGGCATGGGTTTAAGGGAAAGCCTATGATTCCTGGACTAAAAGATGGCCCAAAAGATTAAAGTAACTATTTCAGAACAGAGAGGTGTATTGTAACTGTTCAATCTATCGGCGATTGACCGTGACGATGAGACATGTTCTATGCACTAATCTGTGATGGAATGAGTGAAAGTCAAAAGTAATTAAAGATAAAGCATAAATGAGATCAAGGGGGAGAATGTTGGATTGATCTCTCTCCCGATTAGCCCAACGGCTAATCGGGCCTTGACTCAGCTTCGATCGGGCGCCACCCATCTGTTGGTGGTGGGCCCCGTCGCACTGCGCTATATATAAAGGGTGGGGCCGCGCTCGAGTTACGAGGTTGGCCTGAGCCGTACATCCCCACCGACACACAAACCCTAGACCGATCTAGAGGGGGCGCAGTCAGCGACGGGAAGCTTCACCGGATCTGCGCCGCCGCCACCTCCGCCGCCAGAGAGACGTCGCCGCCAGGGAGACGCCGCTCCTTCCCCGACCGTCGCTGCCCGTGCGCAGACCTCACCAACGAACCAGCGATGGCTGGCTCTTCATCCAACGCGACGGACGGTCGGTCGGTACCCTCTCTCTCTCTCTCCCTTCCCTCTCAAATCTAGATTCCCCAAGCGCAAAGAATCCACAATAGCATATTGACGCATCTATATATGTCCACTTCAAATCTTCGGTTTATAACTTGCAAATTTTGAATTTTCTTTCCAATTAATTAATACCCCATACTTCCTATCCTTCGGGTACTCATACTCTCCCTCTTCAGAATGCGGTGCAACTATTTATGAAAAATTTAAAAAAACAATCGATAGAATTAACACAAGAACAATCTATCAAGCCACGAAATTTCAAATGTAAACTCAATCTAAATGTTGAGAAACAAAAAGAAACAATTTCTTCTTAAAAGGAAATCAGAAAATAAAAAAATAAAAGCCAGTATTCACTGATTTTGTTATTTTTATTCTCGTAACGTAAGTTACATTTGCAGTTGAATTTTTGTATTATACTTGACTATATCATAACCTATCTAACCAATTGTTTTTGGAGTTTTTCATGACTATTTTGCATCGTGTTTTGAAAAGGTGTATGAGAGTACCTGAAGTGGAAAGTATCGGATATCTCAAATAGAGTCCAGCAACACAATTTTTTTTAGATGTGACAATATAAGACTTATCCTCACACATATCAAATTTAAAGTACAAGTGAGACTCGAATTTGGACGTGTGGATTCACAACCTTGTGTGCCCACCATTGCACCTCAAGGGAGCTATGTGTGTGTATATATAGGGAGAGAGAATGGCTTCCTATCATAACCTAGGATTGAAATCTCATATCAAAAAGTACTTTGTCTATTGCCGACAAAACAGAAAACTGATGGTTTTCAGAATTTGGGAAAAAAACAAATGAATTTTTAATTCAAATTTAAAGTTTGCTCAATTTTTTGTCAAATAGACAAAAACAGTCGAGTAAACCATATGTTGAAAGGAATAAATCTATTTTACCCCCCTCAACTCTTACCTGAGTCTAGAAATCAACCTTGAACTCCAAAACCGAGTATTTGATACCCTCCACTATCAATACCAGTCAAAACGGCCCTTCATCATCCTAAACCACCCCGATTTCGACTGATGTGGCATCCTAGTAGGCAAGTCTATGTTGATGTGACATCACGGTGGAATCCAAATTAGCAGCAGCAAACGAAAATATTTGAATAATATATCTAGGCTATCAGTCCCACATGTCATACATATGTCAATAATACTCTTTCTCCCCTTTCTTTGCTCTTTCCTCCCTACACTACTACAAACAATGTTATCACAGACAGTTCAAAACCGTCATCACAGATGGTTTCTGAACCATCTGCGTTTATGTGTTAGTGATAATAGGTGGTTATCACAGACGGCTCCCACACCGTCTGCGATAACTTACAATACAGACGGTTTTTCAGAAGAACCGTCTGTGATACTTGACTATCACAGACGGTTTTTTTATGAAAAACCGTCTGTGATATTCGACTATCACATATGATTTTTGTTATTAACTGTCTGTGATATGGTTCATATCACAGACGGTTCGATGTTCCGAACCGTCTGTAATATACACCATATCACAGACGGTTAATAACAAAAACCGTTTGTGATATACACCATATTACATACGGTTAACAAGAAAAACCGTCTGTGATATTGTTCATATCATAGACGGTTTAGAACACCGAACCATCTGTGATAGCTAGTTCAATAACAATTGTATTTGCTCTTTTCGGCTAGCCTCAGGATATGCTAGTAATGTCCTCTGAAAACAATTAATCAAGATCACGTATATAGAACAGGACATGACAATCATTACATAAATCACACAGATGAATGAAACAACACCAGCAGATCACACACACACACACACACACACACACACATATATATATATAACATGACAATCGTTACACAGATCTCATAAATGAATTAAATTGAATGAATTAATTGTTTGATTAAGTACAATTGAGTGATTACAATTGAATCCAATGTTTCAACATCTAATTATCACCATTACTCGTGACCTCCTGAGACGCTTTGACATGAGTGACGGCAAGCTGGTGTCAACTCCAATGACATCCACTGCTTCATTTGACCCAGATGAGGATGGCGAGCCAGTTGATCAAAAAGAGTACAGAAGCATGATTGGCTCTCTCCTGTACCTCACTACCTCGAGACCAGACATACACTTCTCCGTGTGTCTGTGTGCTCGGTTTCAGGCTTCTCCTCGCGTATCTCACCGCCAGGCGGTGAAGCGCATCCTTCGGTACCTTCGAGCTACCATTGACTATGGTATCTGATACTCTTCCTCTTTCTGTCTTTCCCTTAGAGCCTACACGGATGCAAACTTTGCTGGCTGTAGTATAGATAGGAAGAGCACTTCTGGCACTTGCCAATTCATTGGCACTTCTCTTGTTTCTTGGTCCTCTAGGAAGCAGTCCGGTGTTGCACAGTCCACTGCAGAGGCTGAGTACGTTGCTGCCGCCAGTTGCAGCAGCCAGGTACTCTGAATGGTTTCGACCCTGCGGGACTTTGGGTTAGTTATAGACAGTGTTCCACTCTTTTGTGATAACACTTCTGCTATTAACATTGCTAAGAACCCAGTGTATCACTCTTGGACCAAGCACATCGATATCAGATATCACTTCCTTAGAGACCATGTGGAAAAGGGTGACACAGTGCTCCAGTTTGTGGAGAGTGACATCAGTTGGCTGATATCTTTACCAAGCCTTAGATAGCTCTAGGTTTTCAGCCCTACGGAGAGAGCTTGGGGTGGTCTGTCCTTATGGACTATTGTGAGGGGGAGCTTTGTGCTTTACTGTTTCATTCTATTTATTATGCTCATGTTCTCATTTTTGCTGCATTGCATTTGGGTGCATTTGGGTTAGTCCTTCTAGTATAGATTAGAGTGTTTCTCTCGTCTAGTTGCTTAGACTTCTTCCTCTCATCTTGTGATTCTAGGATGCCGCTTATTAACTGTTTCTTTTCTCACTAGGTTGAGCTCACCCACTTCTTATAGGTTCTAGCAAGGGTTGGGCCACCCTTGGGTAGACAGGGAACGTGTTTGCTCCTTAGTGTGTTAGAAGAGCAGTTAATAGTCCTAGTGTCATATGGGGTAGATGAGAGTCAGTCTGAGCCATAGTATCCTCTATATCTTGTCTATGCTTTAAAGACTGCCTTTTTTGTTTTTCTTCCCAGCTTCTCGCTTTATAGCTTTGGTTCAGGGGGAGTTCATTTGGGGAGCTTCTGGAGCTTAATGTTGACATAACTCAACTTGAACTAAAAGTGCATCACATGTTGAGGGGAGCTGGATTTTCTTGCATTTCAGCATTCTGCATTGTAATATAACTACATGGAGCCTTGACTATTATCCTTTTATGACATGTTTACAATGCTTTATATCTTGCCATGATCTGTGCTTAATTACTAGATTTATCATGTCTTTATATGTGTCCTCAAGCCTTTGCCATTGATAAGTTGATTAAACATGCACAACTTGAATTAAGACATGTCATGTTAGCTCTTGAGACTAGTCTGTCTTTAGTTATCCATTTATGATTCATGGCATGTCAAATAGGATGAGTTGAGTCTTGAATCTTTATTGAGCTTTAGATTGAGCAATGCTAGTTTCTTGATGAAGCATGAGTTAGTACAACCGTTTAAGAAAGCAAAAAGATCTCTTTGTGTGCACTAGGCATGAACTCAGGGGGAGTTTTGAATGACCAAGATCATCTCCTTAAGCTTCTTGCTTGGAGTGGTCGCATAGCACATGACTAAAATTTTGGTTGGAAACGACCATGCCTTTCAAAGAACAATATATCCATTGTGCTAAATTTACTTAACTACAAAAGAACCAAGCACTTGAACAAGTGATTCATTCTTGAACTTGTAGCACTCTAAATTGCATCAATTCTAGCTTTTTGGTTCCACTTAGATTATTGACATGGCTTGCATCATCTTTGGATATCTTTAGCTAAACTATACTATTGAATGGCTTGACATGCTAACAAATTCATCTAATATTCAGATTGTTACTTATGTGGCTTGGCTTGATTATGCATATCTTGTTATGATATTGATAGCGTTCATATGAGTTATGGCTTGATGTAATACTCAATGGTCATCTTGGATAATCTTCATGGCTCTAATTGCTTAGATTGAATAAAATTTCTGCCATTTCATCCATATCATGATTTATTTTCCTCCAAGTATCTTGATGATTCTATTACCAAAAGGGGGAGAATATTGGAGAAAAAGCCAATTTTCGGAGCTTTGGGAGCTTTTGAGGAAAATTTGCTCTTTCTTTTGCTCCTTTGTCGACATGGTCTTGCTTCTCTTTTAGACCATGTTGGACTTTCAAAAAAACTCAACTTTATGTGATTTTTCTGTGTTTGTCAATATACTCATCAAGGGGGGAGATTGAGGGACCATGTGGAGGTGTCCCCCATATCTGTGATGAGTAATTGATGGTTGTGTTAGAGAGTTTGAGTTTATTTTGGGTATTCTATGGTTGAGTACCTTTCATTAATGCTAATATTGATTATGATGTTTTGTGCGGTGCTATGTGATGGTTTGCTTGTCTGTGTGGCTGCAGGACTTCGGAGCTAGGTCATGGTGATGTGTGGGAGGATCAGGACTAGGCACAGGAGGTGTTGAGGTCCAGACGGTTGGGTACGCCAAGGATGATCGAGGCTGGTGAGGTGGTTGCAAGCCGGGAGACGAGGAACCGGAGCTGGAGCTACCGGTGGTGGACACGACGGGCAACGACGAGCGAACGGGGACTAGGCTCAGGGAGGAGTCAGAGGTCCAAACGGTTGGATGTCGGTTGCTGTCGTGTGCGACGGAACAGACCAGGACTAAACTCAGGTGGAGTTGGAGGTCCAGTCAGTTGGAGTCGGGTGGACACGACGGGCAGTGGCAAGGTGGATCGGGACTAAGCTCAGGGAAGAGCTGAGGTCCAGACGGTCAGGATGCCGGGTGCAATCGTGTGACGACAAGAAGCTTCTGGGAAGGTGCATCAGGGGCATTTCGGTAAAATGCGCAAGGCTGCAAAACGGAAGCAGATTTGGTTGAAGATAACGGGTTGGAGACCCGTTAGTGGTTGTGAAGGTCCAATTGAAAGGGTTTAGGGTTTGGAGTGAAAAGGGTTGTGTTTCCCTCCAAGTCTCCTGATGCTTTGACCTTTGCCTCTTGTGTATGTGAGAAAATGAAGTGGAGAGCTATTGCCACTTCTTGATTTTCCACTTTGAGGTGTAAGCTCTGCTATATGTGGGTGTGGACAGCAGTAGAGCTCAAGCAGGAGAGTAGTGGAGAGCTCTGGGTGTGTATTTGAGCTCCTGCGTGCTTGTGAGTTCTTCTCTGAATCATGTAGTGAAATGGGTAGAGAAGATCCTCTGTAATCATTCCTCTCCATGTAATAGCCCATGTCTCTGAATCAATATGAAATGGATTGAGCTTGAGCAATCATGATTTTCTTTCATTTCCTTCTGTTTTTGTGTTTGCTATGTCAGTTGTTCAGTTTTCTGTTCTTCACTGCATTCTTTGGGTTGGATTGATTCTTGGGTTGAATTGCTATGTAGTTCTTGTGCTCTGTGATGGGAATTGTCTCAAGGTCAAGTGACCAGTTTATTTCCAAGAGCATTTGCAAAAATCATGAGTATTCTCATGTCCCGGTGGAATCTTCTCATTCCTCTGTTTTGAGCTTCTAGGGTTTGGAGGCAGGGGAGGTTGACATTCTTGATTTTCCTTCTTCAAGGATGTTTTCAGCTCTGTGGTTTCTAGTGCCAAGATCATTTGTTGCTGAGATTCAAAGTCTCTTAAGCTAAAGATTCTTGAATCATAAGAATCAGGAATTTTGTCTCTATCTGCTGAATCTTTTTGGCAAAAACAACTTTTTCCATTCACAAATGATTTGAGTCTCGATTTTCTTCTCCCTAGGGTGGATTTAGTCCTTTTAGTTTGTTGGAGAAGAGCATCTCTCTTTCGAGATTTCACTGATTTTCAGCTGGCCTCAGTCTTTTCTGTTTAGTTTTCGGGTTGTGAAGTCTTTCAGCTGTCTGTCCCTCTTCGCTGGAGGTCTGCCCGGTCAAACCGGCCACTTAATGGCGGTCAGACTGGAACCCAGCTGGCGGTCAGACCGCTAACCCTAGTGGTCAGACTGGGGGTGCTGTGGCGGTCTGACCGGCCTGATAAGGGCGGTCTGACCGGCCCGGCAAAGGCGGTCTGACCGGTGCCACAAGGGTGGTCTGACCGGCCATAACCAGGCGGTCTAACCGGCCTAGTCATGGCGGTCAGACCGACCTTAAGGCCATGTTGAGTGCAGCCTCTATTTTGCTCTGTTTTTCTTTGGTTCCTTCTCGTGTCCTTTCAAAATGGATTTCTAGAGAGTTTGAATCATCGTCTTCATAGCTTTTATAGCTATCGGAGAGGAGAGTTCTTTGTGGATACTTGGGGGCAAAATTTAAAAGGCACCATTCACCCCCCTCTGTTGCCATTTCCAATCCTCCAGACTATCACAGACGGCTTGGGGGCCGTCTATGATAACCATCTATTATCACTGACATATAAACACAGACGGTTCAGGAACCATCTGTGATGACGATTCCGAACCATCTGTGATAGGACTGTTTGTAGCAGTGATGGCTGAATTCACCCACATATGGATATACTCTCTTTTCTCGAGATTTCTAATTATTCTGATGAGACACGCTGGGATCGAATATAGACAGACTAGGTGTTCATCCACACCAACAACCATCCAAGCTACCCTCTTCTACATGGCTGAACGCTCCCACATATGGATATACTCTCTTTTCTCGAGGTTTCTAATTATTCTGATGAGACATGCTGGGATCGAATATAGATAGACCAGGTGTTCATCCACGCCAACAACCATCCGAGCTACCCTCTTGTCCTAATGTCTTCCTTAGGCAATTCCCTTGGCTTCTGAGGTGCAGAGACCTACTGGATTCATGGATCTAGTGTAATTAACGTCAACATGGCTGCCAATGGCAACAAGTGCGTTGAATTCATGGCTGCTGTCCAACGACTCGGTAAGGGAGAGCATATAGATGATCTCCATTCAGTTTTTTTTGGCGAAGCAGATAGGGCTTACAGTTTTGGAAATGCAATTAGACATGAAGAAATCTTTCTTTCTGTTACTCTCCCATGGCAAACATCACAAGGAATGGATAAAGGATCTCCACAGAAATAAATCCTAGGACACCTCCTCTCCAATAGATCCTTGTTTAGACTTCTTTCCAAATCTTGATACGTGGCTATGTAAAAGTTATTTGATTTATTCTACCATGTGTCTTGATATTAAAATTGTCATATACTCTCTTTGTCCTAAAATATAGGTCACTGTGGGTTCTATGCGATCAAGCTTTAACCATTAATATATATTAAAATATATAACTTAACTACATAAAATAGTATAATTGGATTTGTCTTGCAAAATACTTTTATAATATATATATTATTTTTGCTAGTATATTATAATAATAAATTATAGTCAAAGTCTTACATTAGAGACTGTAAAAAGTCAAAAACAACCTATACTTTGGGACGGAGGGAGTATGAGTCTAAAGATGATCAGGTCATATAGGAATTTCTTCGGACCTCCATTGTTACATGCATGCTTAATTAGTTGGCAGTAGACCTATTCATAGGCAGCCTGGACCAATTTTTTGGGCCATGCTAGAGCTATAATTTTAGTCCGAAACAAGCCTGGCCCGGCTCGGCTGAACAAACTTAGCTTGCCCTAATACATTACCCCTATACCTTTTCCTCCTTAACCTGCCTCCACAACTTTTCCAAGATTCCCCACCACCCATTCCAAGATTCTATATCTGGGAGGAGATCGAGGCACTTGGCAACTGCGCCACCTGGCCTACGATAGCATCTCCCTGTTCCTCCCTATCAACGACCACATCTCCCCTTTCCTCCCCCCTGACACCTCGACAAGCCTAAGGTGATGACAATGCGCATCGACAAGACTCTACGCGGCGGAGCAGCACTCATCAACGATGCACAGCGGACAGCCATCCTTGTGCTCTCCCAGCTGGTCTCGTGGTCACCGGGCGCCTCTGCCTCTTCCTCCACCTCCGTCTCATGGATCTTATGCCTTCTCTCCACAACCACCACTAGGGTCCTCCTTAATGGGGTTCCTAGGGACAAAATAAAACATTGCAGAGGCTTAAGATAGGGTGATCCATTATCTCTTTTTCTCTTTATCATACCTATCGACCCTACTGCAAAATATTCTCAACATTTCAATAGAACTTGGTCTCCTATAGCCTTTGGGAGGTCGTGCAGCCACCCTTAGAATCTTCCTGTATGCGGATGACGCTGCCATCTTCCTAGTGCCAAAGCAAGATGACGTCCACACACTGGTCTGGATCTTGCAAAATTTTGGTGAAATGACAAGTTTGCACACCAACCTTCAGGAAAGCAGGTTGCACCAATTAATTGTGACCACATTGACATGCATGAAGTGAATTGCTAACACATCTCCCAGCGTGCATCCCTCCTTTTGAAGTACCTTAGCTTACCACTTTCAATCAAAAGACTTCGCCAGGTGGACTTCTAGATGCTAGAAAACAACTGTGCAAGCGGCTTAGCAGGTTGGCGTGGGAAGCTACTAACACTTGCGGGTTGAAAGACTTTTGTGACATCTGTCTTGATAGCCAAGTCGACCTACTTCCTAATGACCATCAGGGCACCAAAAAGGTGCTCAAAACTCTGAATAGGTGGACAAGATGATTCCTTTGGGCTAGGTCGGAACTACTAACGGTTGGCAAGTGTAAGATAAATTGGGACAAAGTATGCAGACCCACACACCTAGGGGGCTTGGCCTCCTCGACCTAGAGCGCTTCGCTAGAGCCCTGAGACTTAGATGGCTATGGCATGAATGGGGACTACAAACCAAACCTTAGTGAGGAATGGAAACCTCGTGCAATGACTAAGATCGACTTCTCTTTGCCACAGCAACCTCCATAACGATCAGTGATGGGGTGAAGGCATCTTTCTGGTGTTCCACTTGGGTGGAAGGAAATAGATTGTGTTATATTGCACCGACTATCTTCAAGGCCTCTAGGACAAAGAAACACAGCCTACGAGCTACGTTAACAGGAAGTAACTGGCTGCAGGACCTCAATTGGGCAGCCATCCTTACACCATAGCTCATTCAGGAGCTGGTTGCTATTTGGGGGCACATTTCGGTACTCAACCTATAGGAGGGATTGGAGGACAACATCACCTGGAAGCTAACTCCGAACGGGGAATATACTATGGCCTCAATTTACAAGGTGCAATTTATGGGAGCAATAAACACCACCATGAATTCTATAGTCTTTAAAACTTGGGCACCTAGAAAATGCAAATTTTTTGCCTAGCTGGCCATATAGAACAGGCTATGGATGGTGGATTGCCTGGAAATGAGAGGGTGGCTTAACCAATTCACTTGTCCCCTGTGCAGATAGGTACCGGAGTCCGCTATCCACTATTGATCGAGTGCTGCTACATGACAACAATATGGACCTCCATTGCGCAGTAGACTGCTGGCGATTTCATTAATCCGACTGCCTGGTGGAACGTCTCCTCGGTCTGAGACTGGTGGGAGTCAGTTATCCTAACGCCTAGAGCACCGAGAAAAGCAATGGCAACGCTAGTAATGTTTGTCATATGGCAAATATGGAAAGAAAGGAACACCAAATTTTTTAGGCAACAACAACTGCCCCGATGCACCTAATTACTACCATAAAAGATGAGGTTGGAGCCTAGGTCCTAGCAGGAGCCTAGGTCCTAGCGAAGCTCTCAATCGCCTCTGTAACAGCTTAACTATTTCTCTTGCTTTGGCCCGTCCCCCGTTCCCTGGCCTCCCTTCCCTCAATCCCCTGGCTCTCACCAAACTGATTTTTGCATATGTTTTTTCCTTTTCCCTGTGAATTAAGATTGGGCAGTTCTCTTGCCCTGTTTTCAAAAAAAGTATCAGTTGACTTCATATATGTAAAGGAAAACACGGATTGTTTTGTGTTGGTATCAAAAATTATGTATATCCATATATATTGATCAGAATAATGAAATTTCAAATTCTGAATTAGAACTGCAAATACAAATAGGATCATGCAAGTTTGAATTGAAGTTAACTAGGTAAGAAAATTAAAATAAATTCAGAATATGTATAGTTCCAAATTTACTGTTTAATTAGAATTCATGTGTTTTCCAATCATCTATATTACACTTGATTTCCTTTCATGTTCCCACTTTTTTCCAGTTCCTATATTATTGCCACAATATTGTGTTCCAAATAGGACCAATATATAGTCCCCACTCACCATTTTATAAACATTTTATTTGATGAAACAAATATCCCTCAAACAATAATGTGAACAAGAAAATAATATGCGCAAAAAATATAGGTTTTTGGCAACCAAAACAATGTTTCTAATAACATATATTGTTCTTTTAGATTTTAAAGAAATAAAAAAATGTCACTTCAAATTTGCTTGCTGCGGCCTGACACTACTACAGAAAGGCTAATAGTAGACGGCAAATCACAGACGGTTTTGTGAAACCGTCTGTAATGTAAACTATTACAGACGGTTTTAATTTGAAGGCCGTCTGTGGTATTTGTGGCAGAAAAGGAGTATCACGAGCGGTTCTTACCGCTGAACCGCTCGTGATATCGAATATCACTGACGGTTTTTATTAAAAACCGCTGCGTGTTGTGTCGACTATCACGGCGGTTGTTGTTAAGAACCGTCAGGAATGTTCATGACGGTTTTTCACAAGAACCGCCGTGATGTCCCTTTGTCTGTCATGTTCTAGATCGAGGTTAATATATAAGTACACATTGCTTCTAATAACTTAACTACGTAACTACGAGACAAGAGATCACAAATTAAAGGCAAATTTATTAATTTCAATTAGAGGCAAATTTATTACAAAAGTCGCATTGTAAAGAGTTTCCCAGATTGTATTCTTTTGGGCTTCGTAAGCTTCTTCTTCGACTTGGGGACTTGGAGGATCAGCCGCTAAATTCTCGAACGCCGTTAAGATTGCCCTTGTCCTCAGCACTTCCTCCTGCAGCCTGGGCAAATGATCAGCAGCATCCATAATGTCGTAGAGGATAGCATGAAAAGATTCCTCAGAATCTGCCGTTTCTGCTTGATCGGCAAGGCTATCCATCAGTCTCTGCAATGCGTGTAGAGCTTCTTCCGCATTGCGCACATTGTGGAGAAGAACCAGGGTGAGGGCTGTTTCCCTTTCTTGAGCGGCGAGACGCCCGTCGGCGGCGGAGGATCAGGTCAAGCTGACGGATGCAAGAAAGTCGGGGAAGGAGAGCAGGGCGGGTGCGGAGAAGCCGCTCCAGATGCAAATTGCTGGCCGCCTGTGTAAGGTTCCGGCCGAACAATTCGTGATGAACAGATGAGAGGAAGGAGATGATCACAAGAACAGTAGTAGAAGCCATGTTGTATTGTATATTGTATTGTACGTACGTAGAAGAGACCTGGATTAGGAGCGCATATTTAACCTTTAGCACGATTTGGTTCGTACACCCAAACATTAATGATATAGACGCTCAGTATAATGATCGAGAGACGTTAATTAGATGATCGAAACACGGCGCTCGCATCGAAACACGCGCGGCGCTCGTATGAAGCTTATGACGAGACGGTTTTTATAAAAACCGTCAGTGATAATATTATCACGAGCGATTTTTAATAAAAACCGTCGTGATAAGTTGAATTATCCTGACGGTTTTAGTTAAAACCGCTCGTGATAATGACTAAGGCATTTATTGCGCAGCTCAGACCGCATCTGTCTTCATTTCGATCCAGATCTAGCCACTGCTGCGCACTTTTTCACTCGGGAGGAAGCTAGGCGATTTCAGGCCAGTTAATTTGGTGGGAAGAGGCAGAGATTGGCTTTGAAGATTCAGACTTTCCTGGTTGCTGTAGATATGGTTAGTAATGAAATTTATTTTTTCTTTAATTGCATTACAATTTAGGTCTATGTAATCCATGAGTGGTTATTGAAGATGTTTAATTTGCAAAATTGTTGGTTATATAATAGCTGTTGTGTTTCTAATATGAATTGAGCTAGCAAATTAAGTCTCAATATAATAAATGTGGCCGGTATATATGTAGTTATAATTAGTTAATCTAGATTTTAATTCTAAGTTGTTATATATGTACGTAACGTAGGAACGAAGCTGGATGTATGCCGCGAGCCGTGTGAGTGAAGAGTACATTAATAGCGTTTCTGCTTTTATAAGAGTCGCCGAGGAGGATATGTTGAATAAGGGGGTGGAATATATGTGCTGTCCATGCACCGATCATGAATTTGAAGATGTTTAAGAACCGAGGGCAAATTGAAGCGCACTTGATTCGGAGGGGTTTCAAAAAGGATTATACGTGTTGGACCAGTCATGGCGAAGTGAATGATCATATGCCGCCGGATGACATCGCCGGTGAAGTGAATGATATGCCCCCGTATGACATCGCCGGGGAAGTGAATGAAATGCCGCCGGCTGATGTCGATTGTGGCTCGGATTCGGATAGGTTGTACGATGATAATCTGGATCAGATGCTTCGCGATGTAGAAGAGAACTATGATGAGAGAGAGTATGTTAAATTCCGTGGCTTTATGGAGGACTCAGAGAAACCTTTGTACACGAGCTGCAAGTACACGAGGTTGTCGGCCGTGCTTGAACTGTTGAAATTGAAGGCAAACAACGGTTGGTCCGACAAGAGTTTCACAGCGCTGCTAGGTCTTTTAGCGGACATGCTTCCGGAGGGAAATGAGTTGCCTAAAACCACGTATAAAGCCAAGAAGGTTCTTTGTCCGTTGGGAATGGAAGTAGAAAGAATACATGCATGCCCGAATGACTGTATCCTCTACCGTAAAAAGTATGCAAACATGCATGTATGTCCGGTGTGCAACGCATCCCGATACAAACGTAACAATCAATCAGATGATGGGGAGGGAACAGAGGCGAAGAAAGGACCTCCTGCTAAGGTGGCATGGTATTTTCCTATAATTCCCCGTTTGAAAAGGTTTTTTGCAAATCCAAAGGAGGCAAAACTGCTGCGTTGGCACTCGGACGAGCGCAAGAAGGATGGAATGATAAGACACCTTGCTGATTCCGCGCAGTGGAGAAACATCGATAGGAGGTTTGCGAGTTCGGTGCGAGAACCAAGGAATATAAGGTTTGGGTGAGTACGATGGAATGAATCCTTTCGATAGCATGAGCAACCGACATAGCACATGGCCGTGACTCTGCATCTATAACCTTCCTCCTTGGTTGTGTATGAAGCGAAAGTACATTTTGTTTGTCGATACTTATCCAAGGGCCAAAACAACACAGGAATGATATCGATGTGTTCCTAGTACCGTTGGTGGAAGATCTAAAAGTCTTGTGGAACGAAGGGTACAGGTATGGGATGCATACAAACGAGAACTTCACTCTGCGCTCCTTATTGTTCTGCACCATAAATGATTATCCTGCCCTTGTTAACCTATCGGGCCATAGTACAAAAGGTGCCAAAGCTTGTACTCACTGTTTAGATGGTACCGAGAGTGTGTGGCTGAGACACTCACGCAAAACCGTCTACATGCGTCACCGCCGGTTCCTTCGGAGGGCTCACCCATACCGCAAGATGAAGAAACAATTTGACAGAGAGAAGGAAGACGGTTCAGCTCCAAGGCATTTAAGGGGACACGAGGTTTATGATATGGTTAAGGATTTAGATGTTGTCCTCGGAAAGTGACGTAAATTGAGGGATCATGAGAAGAACACCTGGAAGAAGAGATCAATATTTTGGGACTTACCTTATTGGGAGTACCTAGATGTTCGGCACTGCATCGACGTCATGCACGTAGAAAAGAATGTGTGCGATAGCTTGATTGGTCTCTTACTGAACATCCGTGATAAAACAAAGGACGGCGTCAACGCACGGCTTGACTTGGCTGATATGGACATCAGGCCTGAGTTAGCACCGACACGCACTGATAATGGACGAACGTACCTTCCCCCTGCGTGTTACACTCTATCCAAGGCTGAGAAAACAGAACTGTGCCAGTGCTTGCATGGTGTCAAAGTTCCGTCTGGTTACTCCGGCAACGTGAAGAAACTTGTTTCGATGCAAGATTTGAAGTTAAATGGCATGAAGTCTCATGATTGTCATGTGCTGATGACACAGATGCTCCCTATTGCAATTAGAAATATTTTGCCGATCAAAGTCCGAGAGACAATCATGAGGCTATGTTATTTCTTTAACACAATTGCTCAGAAGGTCATCGATCCCGAAGGACTAGATGCTCTGCAGGACGAGGTGGTGATGACTCTATGTCACCTTGAAATGTATTTCCTCCTTCGTTTTTCGATATCATGGTCCATCTCATTGTTCACGTTGTGTGGGAGATAAAATGTGCGGGCCCGTATTCCTACGTAGCATGTACCCATTTGAGAGGTTCATGGGAATTCTCAAGTCCTACGTACGGAATCATTCTCGGCGGAGGGCAGCATCGTCGAAGGTTATGCAAGCGAAGAGGTCATTGAGTTTTGTGTCGATTATATGGCTCGATTCAACCGATAGGTGTCCTCAATCTCGCCATGAGGGGAGGTGAAGGGTCTCGGAACTATCGGAAGGAAAGCAATCACTCCAGATATGGACACGTATACTCAAGCCCATTTCACGGTGTTGCAACACATGACCGAAGTGGCCCCTTATGTGGACCAAAGACAAGGATGTGCTTCGCAATGAAATCCAGAGCGGCGGATGTTTGGATCATGAGGCAACACAACCGTTAGTTCAACCAATGGTTGAAGGAGCAAATCGCTAGGAGCTCGCCGAGTGAGACACCGACATGGTTGGCAAAAGGGACGACATTTACAGTTGTGACATGGCAAGGATATGACATAAATGGGTACACATTCTATGCGCGATCTCGGGATGTCAAGAGCACTAACCGAACAATGGTGTCCGCATAGATGCATTCAGATGCCGATGGGTCGAGAAACTCGTACTATGGCTTCATAGAAGAGATTTGGGAGCTCGACTATGTGGTTTTCAAGATCCCCTTATTTCACCGCCGTTGGGTGCATCTCCCACAGTGAAGGTTGACAAGTACGGTGTCACGACCGTGGACCTCCAACGTGTCGGGTACAAAGACGAACCATTCGTACTCGCCAATCAAGTTGTTCAAGTTTTCTATGTAACCGACCCGGCAAATAAGAAATGCCATGTAGTTCTTCATGGAAAAAGGAGAATTGTCAGAGTGGAGAATGTAGTGGACGAGGAGGAATACAATCAATTTGATGAGTTACCTCCTTTTGGAAATGGCATAAGGGTCGACGATGAACAACGTGACGAAACTAGTTACGTACTCATTGATCATGATGAAGGGCTAATTTTTAAAGGAAATAAGCAAGTACAATAAGAATGTATATGTGAAAATGTGTGACAATTTTGAGATGTATATGTGAAAATGTGTGATGTAGTCAATTTTGAGATGTATATGTGAAAATATGTGATGTAGTCAATTTTGAGATGTATATGTGAAAATCTGTGATGTAGTCAATTTTGATATGTATATGTGAAAATGTGTGATGTAGTCAATTTTGAGATGTATATGTGAAAATATGTGATGTAATCAATTTTGAAATGTATATGTGACAATGTATATTGTAGTCAATTTTGAGATGTATATGTGAAAATGTATATTGTAGCTGGTTGGTGTTGTATATGAATGCAGCTGTTTGGTGGTTGATATGAATGCAGCTGTTTGGTGGTTGATATGAATGCAGCTGTGTAGTTATTGGTGTTGTCTTAATTGCAACAGCCGGCAAAGGCTTATCACCGACGGTTCTAAACTTAGAACCGTCTGTGATATGTTATCACAGACGGTTCTAAGTTTAGAACCGTCTGTGATATGTTATCACAGACAGTTCTAAGTTTAGAACCGTCTGTGATAATCTCCCTACATATACCCTCTCGCTAGGGTTTTCCGTGTGCGCTGCAGTTATTCGATTAGATCTAAATCCCGAGCCCGTCGTTGCCGCCGCCTCCCCGAGCCCTCGCCGGCCGCCTCCCCGGACGAAGACGTCGCCGCAGCCTCCTCCTCCTCCGTCGTCGCCTCCTCCTCCTCCGTCGCCGCCTCCCCGAGCCCGTCGCCTCCTCCTCCTCCGTCGCCGCCGCCTCCTCCTGCGTCGTCGCCTCCTCCTCCTCCGTCGTTGTTGCCGCCTCCTCCTCCTCCGTCACCGCCGCCTCCTCCTCCGTCGTCGTTGTCGCCTCCTCCTCCTCCGTCGCCGCCGCCTCCTCCTCCTCCATCGCCGCCTCCTCCTCCTCCTCCGTCCCTAAGGTCACCAAAACCCTAAGGTCATCAAATCCCTCCCCGAGCTTCATGCTTACTGTTAGTGTTTAGGGTTGATGCTTGATGCTTCATACTGTTATGGTTAGTTGCTTAGTACATATTTAGGGTTGATGCTTCATGCTTACTGTTAGTGTTTAGGGTTGATGCTTGATGCTTCATACTGTTATGGTTAGTTGCTTAGTACATATTTAGGGTTGATGCTTCATGCTTACTGTTAGTGTTTAGGGTTGATGCTTGATGCTTCATACTGTTATGGTTAGTTGCTTAGTACATATTTAGGGTTGATGCTTCATGCTTCTTGTTAGTGTTTAGGTTGATGCTTGATGCTTCATCTTGTTATGGTTAGTTGCTTAGTACATATTTAGGTTGATGCTTCATGCTTACTTTTAGTGTTTAGGTTGATGCTTGATGCTTGGTACATATTACATTGGTACATTGTTTATCGCAGAGCTTAGTTTAATTTGCTATTTGGTACATTGTTTATCATGATTGCTTAGTTTACATTGGTACATATTACATTGCTTGTTGTGTTAGTATATAGTATATAGTATATAGTATATAGTATATAGTATATAGTATATAGTATATAGTATATAGTATATAGTATATAGTATATAGTATATAGTATATAGTATAGGCACATAACCGCTCTCTGTCCACATCACCCCCTCCCTTCTCCCCCTTCCCTCTACTCCTCTCCTCTCTTCCTAACATTGAGAGCACAAATTTGAGAGCTTGCTTCTCCTCTCTTCCCTTCTCCCCCTCACTTTTCTTGCTTCCTCATCTTATCATGTGCAACCCTACAATTTGAGAGCACAAATTAACCAATCAAGGAAGAGTATATGATCAAAGGGCATGAAGCAAGTAACACATTCTAGTGTATCCGGATAAAGAAATCTTGTGATTATTGCAAAGATACATTGACCATTTGGGTGGAAAGAAATACATTGTGTCGTCGGGCTCATGATCGCCAATTCGAAGCATAGCATAGCATCAGAGGCACATCCGAGTGTGCAGTGTGTCTTGAAGAATGCCAAGAGCTGGTCATCGATGTGGCATTCCTCAAACTATAAATTATGAATCTTATTCTCATAACCCATCTAAAGGCCAGCTCTTGGCATTCCTCAAGACACAAGACAGGCCTCGGATGTGCCTCGGATGCTATGCTATGCTTGAATTGGCAGTCATGCGCTGACTTAAACAGCTTAATCTTTCCACCCAAATGCTCCATGTATCTAGCCAAAAAACAGCAAATGAAGCAAGTGACATACTCTAGTGTTCCCGTTCAATGAACCGGATACACTAGTTTGTGACATTTGCTTCATAGACCTTTGTTTAGGGACTTTGCTATTTGGTTTATAGTATTAGCAACTAAAGTAGGTGCTAGGATAGGCACATCACCCCCTCTCTATGTGATAACTTTCTCATCTTATCCTAATAGAACTTTGTTTAGAGACCTTGTAGTAATAGTGTCGTAGGGGTGGCCCCCACCTAAACCCAGCAGGCCTGGTAGGAGGTTATAAGGCCCAGAATAGGCCATGTGTAATGACATAAGTGCCCCCAGAGGGGATAACCAGATGTAAGGGTATAACTGTAAAAGCACTCCTCATGTGTGTATATATATATGAGTACAGGTCATGGGGAGGGGGCAGGCCATTACGCTCATCTCCATCACTCTCCACTACCATCTCTCTCTGTTTGGCCTGTAGCCACAACAAATAGTATTACAAAATTCAAGGCAATTTTAGTACAAAAGTACAAAAAAAAAGAAATTCCCAGATTCTTCGGTGAGCAGCCGACATAGCCGACTTCTTCGGTGAGCGATTATCCATCTGCTTCTTCCCACTCCTTCTCTTCATCTCGGTCTGCGGATCACGTCGCGATGCGATGATTCGCTAGATGAATCATCGCTCTTCGCGTCGTGATCCGAGACCGAGATGAAGAGAAGGAGGGGAAGAAGCAGATGGATAGTCGCCACCAAGAAGTCGGCTATGTCTGATGCTCACCGAAGAATCTGGAATGTCTTTTTTTTGCACTTTTGTAATAAAATTGCCTTGAATTTTGCGGGAAAAAGAAGGACTTGATACATTGGTACATTGGTAAGATAGGCACATCACCCCTCTCTATGTCCATATCACCCCCTCCCTTCTCCCCCTCCCCTCTACTCCTCTCTTGTCTTGCAATTCAATATGATCACTTTCTCATCTTATCTTAATAGACCCACAAAATGAGCAACATGTCATCCGCACATTCTTCAACATCATCACCGGAGGCGTCCGCTCCAACATCAAGACGCCAAGGAAGAGGGCTATCAAAGAAGCTCGAGGCCACAGAGACCATCACAAATGTGAATGCATCCGGGGTCCCTATCCTTCCTCAAAAGCAATAACGCATTCCGAACCATGGTCGGAGTAGTTGCACGAGAACGAATTGAGATCACATACAATTCGTGGAAGAACGTGCCTGACACTCGGAAACGTGAGCTGTGGACCGAAATTTTGGTATCGTTCGAGTTCCCAGAAGAACACCTGGACGCTGTGCAACAACAAACCTACAAAGCGGCGTGCAAAGCATGGAAGAACTTCAAGAGCACGCTTGTCAGGAAATACGTGGAGATGGACGAAATGCCTGTTCATAAATACCCATTCCTGGAACCACAATGGGAAGAGTTCAAGGCGATGAAAACGACCGAAGATTTCAAAAGTACAAGTGTGGCGCACAAGGCCCTCCAGGCAAAAAATACAGACCCTCACAGACTTGGCACAGCTGGGTATGCGGGTAAAATCCCGCAGTGGAGGAAGGAGGATGAGCTGGCAGCTGCACAGGACATCGCCCCGCCGTTTTCCAATATCCCGGATGACCGCGCTCGAAATTGGATTAGAGCAAGGTCATCTACAACGACATCAGGGGACATCACCTTTCCAAACCCTGCAGACCAGCAAGTGACCGAGCGCCTGGTAAGATATCGATCGAACTACGTAGCTTGTAATTACTCCACAACCGCATGCAATTGGAATGACATGTCGTGCTCTTGCAGGAAGAGCTGAGTTTTCAATCTACCCTGGGATCATTCCAGGGAACAAGGGAGAATGATATGCTCTCCGTGGCCCTGGGAAACAAGGAGCACCCGGGCCGTACGAGAGGCCTTGGGCTTTACGTTCCTTGGAAACATGGTTTCCAAGATGACTCCGACATGTATCGGCACAGGAAGAGAAACAAAGCCGAGCGTGACGCACAGCTACGAGAGGAGATCAAGGCATCTCTTAGAGATACTGGATTCGCTGGCTGATGTAATCAGAGATGAGGTCCGGAAACAGACAGAAAGTCGGCAGCCGCCGCCGCCGCTGTGCTAGCCAGCCCGCCCAACCGTCCGAGTAGCTGCGTCGAATCCGACGCAATCCCGGACAAATTTCCGTGGGCGACATCCGTAATAATTATTACCTCTCGAATGCTTGCTCCATTGGTAGGCCTATTCGAGTAGCTAATTTTGTATCGTTATGTAGGAGCCTACGGCGCGTGCTCCAAGTGAGATATGGCTCCATTCCCTTGTACGCTTGCTTGGGCCGTGCATATTAAATGCAGTATCGGGGCCATGGTGCACGGTCAAGCTTTAGCGCCAGAGCCGCAAAGTTAATGTGGATGGTGTGTATGTCAATTTTGAGGTGGTCCCGCTACAAGCCCCCAACGACGAGATCGTGACTCTAGGACAGGCCATTGGAACATTCATCCAGTGGCCCAAAAGCGACATCTCCCTGGAGGCTTCTTCACCGGTGGCAGGACCAGAGCAACTTGCACTGGTGCCATCTCCATTACAAGACCAGTCGGTTCCACCATCGGATACTACACCGGTGCTATCTCCACGGGCCCTATTCTCGTCAAAGCAACTTGCACCGCTGCTACCTTCAAAGTCGACTTCCGTGAAGTTGACCTATAGCCGAGGCAGCAAGGCCAGCAAGGGCAAAGCAAAGAAGACCAATGATGATATTCCGTACCACCCTTTGGCCCGCAAATTCGTGCTTGGCGAGCCGTTGCTCGAGCAAAAAGACCTCCAAAAGCTACCACATAGTTGCATGCAATTGCACACGTGGTATATGCAGCAGTCCAATAAGCTAGAGGGAGAACGGACTTCAAGTATCACTGTCAAATTCACCGAGGAAGATTTACACCACAATCTTCAAGAGTGTATGTTCGTGGTCGCCTTTGAGGATTTATTCGATCTGTTCACGCTCAATGCTCTTGACGTCTCAATCATTCGATGCTGGACGCTGTAAGTGTGTACAATCACAGTCTCCGTTAATGTCATACCGATAAATGCCATATCTAATTTTTTTGCTTTCATGTGTATATATATATAGACACATGCTGATTAAAGCTAGATTATCCAACTCATCAGCTGGTTTCTTGGACCCACAATTGGTCGCCAAGGATACCATCGACCAGGAGACAACCCTCGTCGAGAGGTACATTGCATCGAGATCGCTGGATTGCCGCAATAAGGACACTCGTATTTATGCCCTTCAATCAGAACTTTCATTGGATTTTAATAGTAATTGTACCAAAATGGAACAAGGTATATTACCTTGATTCCCTAAGTAAGAATAAAATGGACTTCACAGCTTGTCACCAAGTAATCGATAGGTAAGCACATATTCCCATACATATCTACATTGTACTCTTTCTTCCTTCCGAATGACTAAGATTAACTTTTGAATTACGTAGGGCGTTCGCGATGTACATTGAAAAGGAGGTGACTCGCGTGGGGCCAAAGGCCTGTGACACATGTTCGAGATTTTAAGGTATTCGCTATTTCACATTAATTAATCCTATGCAACAGTTGGTACTAATGCCTCTTGAACTAACACATTCCATTTTTGCGGTGCCACCAAGAAGAAATGGACAACACATGTGGATACTACGTTTACCAACATATGGAACTACTCTCGATTCCTCGAGGCTCACCAATCGCAAGGTTTGTCACTCTTCCCATAATTACTTCATACTTATCACGTTACACATATATGCACATTGATATTCCTATCGACAGTTGTGTCCATCCCACAACCGCATTGAAACAGTCTGATTTTGGAGGGATTCAAGGAGAGTTGGCGTACTTTTGGCTGACTCAAGTCATAAAGCCAGGAGGACGGTTCCACTGCGCACCATGATTTCTTATTGGTCTTATCACTAAGTGTAAATGCAGTGTAGATCTTTTGTAACTGTGCATTTGTTAATGGTTATTTCATTTCAATTCAATTAATCGATTTGCGAAATGGATGCATGCTTTATGTTTGTGAAATGAAGTGCGATGTCAATTGGATGTTTTATGTCTGAGATGTGTGAATTGTATGTTTTTTGTCTGTGATTATCTGCTTGTTTCAGAGGGCATAGCTAGCATTCCTGAGGCTAGCCAATAAGAGAAATATATGTAGGGGTCGAAGGGAATATCACAGACGATTTTTACTCAAAAACCGTCTGTGATAGCTGATAATCACAGACGGTTTTACTCAAAACCGCTCAGCGATATCGATATCACTGACGGTTTTAACTAAAAACCGTCTGTGATTATCAGCTATCACAAACGGTTTTTGAGTAATAACCGTCTGTGATTATCAGCTATCACAGACGGTTCTTGAGTAAACACCGTCTGTGATAGCCCATAATCACAGACGGTTCGAAAACCGTCTGTGATGACCTTCGATTATCACTGACTCATAAATACAGACGGCTCACAAAACCGTCTGTGATGACGTTTTCGAACCGTCTGTGATGACCTTTTCTGTAGTAGTGTGATAAAGTGAAAGCACATGCATGCTGAATTTTCTATTAAGATCAGTCCTCGTTTCGTTTGGTCTAGTTTAGTTCTTGCATGCATATATGGACAGCGTAGCCTTGCCATGTATACCGTACCCTTGAAACATTAGGACAGGCCGTGCAGCCTGAATTTTCTGAAAATTCTAACCAGTTGACAGTTTCCTTGTCCTGAAAAAATCGGGCCGGGCTATGCATCCAACTCTCTTGATGACGGGACTGAAACTGCATAAGCTCCTGCATCGATTATAGCCAGGAAATTCTACAGTATTTGCCTGAAGACGTCTTGAACACCAGATTATTTATGAAAAACAAAATATTAAGACGTAATGGCTGAGCCTTGTAGCCTGAATTTTCCGAAAATATCTACCCAGGGCAAGTTCATCTGGTGCTGAAAATATTGTACCAATATGTTTTCTTGAGCCTTGAGGTCCTCGAGTCAACATGTTTTGTTCTTAAGCAAAAACAATATTGAACCAAGCATTCTTTAGCACATTAATTATTCAACACTTGTTCTTGATTGGAACATGGGAGGAAAAGCTAGCTACATCACAAGCACCTTGTTAATTTCATCGAAAAGTTCTTAATTTAACTGCTGACAGTCAGTCTCAGGAGATGATGCCATGGCCATCTTGATGTTGACAGCGATGACAGGGAGAACTTGAAATCGACATATCGATTTCGAAATTAAATTTAATTACCATGAAATTGCATTAGTCCACATGAAAAATTTTCTACCTTTGATTTTAATTTAGTTAGAAGAGACTTGGAAGGGAAGATACCTGCATGAACGCCTGCATTAACTAGGAATTAAGTAGTTCAGTAGTTAGTATGTTCAGAGTAATCTGAATGCCATGAACATTACATGTTAACAGAAATGTCCAGGATGTTTGCTTGAACAAGGTCTCAGGGTTTCAAGATTTGAATTAAATCAGTCCATGGTGACCGCCCATGATTAGTTCACGCATAGTTTGGCATGACATTTTGGTTGGAAGAAGGATGGAAAACTGCATAAGCTCATGCATCAATGAGCAAGGAAGTTCTGCCTGATGCCGGCTTGAACAATTAAAAGATGGTTTCACCAAACACCAGATTATTTTTTAAAAAAAAACAAAATATTGAGATGTAGATTGAATTGACCAGGTACAGAGATATATGTCATGTGTACGACACGCCAACTATTGACTATCTGTACGTTCATGTTAGACCAATGCCATGCATCCACGTCATGTGTTATGCATAATTCACAGCAAAACTGGGTTATCAATATCTAAATCAAATTAACCGCAAGAAGAAAAAAACGGCCTAAATTACCGGTAAATAAGTTGTACTGTCAATGAATGTTCTCGGAATTTAGTTGTCTAGGAGGGCTATATAAACTTTACAAATGTACTCGCTTGAAATAACTCAAAGCAGGAACAAGCTAGCACCGGAATCAAAAGATTACACAACACCAGATAGCAGATCAACAATGTCCTCTAAGGGTGAGTCTCAAAATTAAGGTCCAAATTATCTACGTTTTTTACTCACATGAAACTTAGACAGTGCATATAATTTGTGAAGCACACAAGAACATATTTCTCTTAATTAATTACCTCTTTTCTTTATGCACACTACCCAAGCAGGAGTTAGGAACTCTGCCTCCCCAGGGACATGGTCGCTCTCATGAAGCAAACCCCGCGCAATCAACGGAGGCATCATACTATTCTGCAGGTTAGTATAAATTATGCCATTAGAGTACAGTATACTGAGCTAATATAAATGTGCCTTAATTTTGTGCTAGTTTCATGCATGCAGGATCAAAAGGTGTCGCGAATGGCGTGCCAAGCACGAGAGGGACGCAGTATCCAGATTACAAGCCTGATCAGTACATGCCTCAGAATGCAAACAGCCAGGCTCATCACGGAGGCGGAACCCAGAACAATGCCCCAAAAGGTGAGTCCAAATTAAGTACAGTAGCTTGTGTTATTTTTTGCTAGCTAGCTCCAAGCTTAACTGTATAAAAGAAGATGCATTTCCCCTCTCCCTCTCAAGATGTCACATCACATGCACACATATATGTCACACGCAATTAATCAATCACATCTTGGATGTTGTAAATAATCTTGTTTAGGAGTCAGGAACAAAGTTTTGGATATAATCGAAGTCAAATTGCAGCCGCAATTCAAAGTCGAAGTTAGAAACCGAGTCAAAGTCGTAGTTGGAATCCGAGTCGAAGTCATATGAGACTCGGAGTCGGAGTAGGTTGAGAACCCGTGTTGAAGTAGAACAGCCGGGTATAAAAAGAGGCTTAGAGCCATGTATTCGATGTACCAAGCAATTGAGAAAATACCAAAAAGAGGGAAACACACAAAGCGTTGTGTTGTCGTGTGATTGTGCAATACGTGGTCGGAAGGACTCACGATCACCGCAAGCGTGATCGGGAGGAGTCACGACCACGGAAAAGTTCTAGCAGGCGTGATCGAGAGGTGATTCGACCACACAGGGAAGGCTACGACCACGGAGAAGGTGGTCGTAAGGAGTAGCGACTACGCCGAGAAGACCAGTACGTGGTCGGAAGCGACTCCGACCACGTTGAAGGAAGTGAACGTAGTCGAAAGGTTGTTCGACTACGGTGAACAGTGATCGCCAGCATCACTGCGTGATCGTAGAAGACTTCGATCACGGTATCTCAAGCGGCTGAAGGAAGGCAGCGGCTACGATATCGCGGAGCGGTCGTAAATTACTACAGTAAATTTACGACCACGTTGAAAAGGCGATCGGAGGAGATTGAAGTGTTCGGAATTGGTCGTAAGTACTCTGAACCGATCGTATTCGATTCTCACCGGTCGTAAACGACTCTAATCGGTCGTACAAGGTCCTGGGAGGTCGTAAGACCTTTACAACAATTGGTATCAGAGCCTGGTAAACCATGGCGGAGGCTTCAAAGGTAAAGGAAAGCGTGTCGCTGCAGTACCCGATCCTCAGTTCGGACAATTACCCGATCTGGGCGATGAAGATGAAGGTCAACATGATCGCACAGGGAGTCTGGGGTCCAGTTGAACCAAAGGAGAAAGACAAAGTCGTTGATGAACGACTCGACAAGATGGCGATGGCGGCGATCTATCAGGCCGTGCCCGACTCGATGATGCGGCAGCTGATCGGTAAGGAGACAATGAAGACGTCCGACTACTCGCAGATAATGCACCAAGGAGTAGATCGAGTGAAGGAAGTTCGACTTCAAACATTGAGGAGTGAGTTTGAATCATTGAAGATGGGAAAGAACCAGACTGTGGAGGAGTTCTCTGGGAAGTTTAACGAAGTCGTAAACGAGATCAAATCTCTCGGCGACGACTTGAAAGACGAGGTGGCGGTGAAGAAGTATCTATGAGTACTACCCGAGAAGTTTCTCCCAGTCGTAACTACACTCACGTACTCGCAAGACCTCTCGAAGATGAAGGTTGAGGAGGTAACTGGAGCGCTCAAAGCACACGAGCAGCTTCTGAAGAGTTATCAAGCCGACAATGAAGGACAAGGGCCTTACAACCAACAAGCATTGTTTGTAAAGGAAGACACGAAGAACCGAGGAGAATCATCATCAAGGGGCGTCGTGGACGTGGTCGTGGCGCGCGTGTCTCATGGGCGAGGACAAGGGCGAGGCTATGGCGAGTGGCCGTGGAAGATGTAGTCGAGGAGGTCGTGGTGGTCGTGGAGATAGCAATCACCGCATGACAAGTCGATGTCGATGCTACACATGCGAAATACGGACATTACGCTGCCGAATGTCGGAGCCACATCCAGCGCCATAAGCGCAAGAAGTATGGTCACTATGCTGCGAATTGCCGGAGTAAGAAGAAAGTAGAGGAAGCAAACCTGGCTCAAACGGATGAGCACAAAGAGCCGACATTGCTTTGTTGTCGCTCACACTACGCATTTAACCGACAATGGTTCTATTAAACGAGGAGAAAGTGTTTCCGAGTTTGTTGGAGAAAGGAGAGCAAACTCAAGAGCGGACGGCAGATGGTATCTCGACAACGGAGCCAAGAACCACATGACGAGTACGCACTCGATGTTTTACGAATTAAATAAGAATGTGCTTGGAAGAGTACAGTTCGAGACGGCTCGACCATTCGGATAAAAGGGAGAGGCACGATCCGATGCGATGCAAGGATGGAAGCGAGGAGATTGTCGAATGTATACTACATTCCAAGTCTACGGCAACATCATAAGTCTTGGACAATTGACCAAGAAGATTGTCGGATCGAGCTCAAAGGCAACCATCTGAAGGTGTTCGATCACAACGAACGTTTGCTGATGAAGGTACAACGGACTGTGAACCGTTTGTACAAAATCAAGATTGAAGCTTGCAAGCCGAAGTGTATGAAGACTACAACCGATGACGCGGCCTGGCTATGGCACGCAAGATTCGGACATCTGAACTTCCAGAGTCTCAACACTATGGCCGAAAAGGAGATGGTGGTCGGATTACCGACAATCGACCACCCGGAGCAAGTCTGCGAAGGCTGTCTGGTGGCAAAACAAACTCGTAGCGGTTTTCCACAGCAGACGAGTTTCAAAGCTTCGCAACCACTCAAATTGGTTCACATAGATCTGTGCGGACCAATCACACCTCGCACAGATGCCGGGAATCAATACTTCATGTTGATCGTGGATGACTATTCAAGAGCCATGTGGGTGTACATGCAGAAGAGCAAAGATGAGGCAAAGACGAACTTTCAGAAGTTCATAACTCTTGTCGAAAACGAAGTCGATAAGAAGGTGAAGTCGATCAGATCAGACCGAGGAGGAGAATTCCTCGCAAGAGAGTTCGACTCGATTTGTGAAGAGAAGGGTATTGCAAGATTCTTCACGGCTCCGTATTCACCTCAACAAAACGGAGTCGTAGAAAGAAGAAACCGGACCGTGGTCGAAACGGCTAGAAGTCTGTTGAAGAGCCGATTCCTGCCCGGGAGGCTTTGGGCAGAAGCAGTACGACATGCTGTCTATCTGCTAAATCGTGCGACCACGCGATCACTGGATGGAGTCACTCCATATGAACAGTGGTCGGGAAGAAAACCCAATGTCGAGCATCTAAAGGTCTTCGGATGCTTAGCCCATGTAAAGCCATCCACTTATCTCAAGAAGCTAGACGACCGGAGCCGACGGATGATCTATCTTGGCTCGGAACCAGGCACCAAGGCGTACAGGTGCTATGATCCGGTCGAAAGGAAGATTCATGTGAGCAGAGACGTAGTTTTTGAAGAAAACAAACATTGGGAGTGGGAAGAACACGAGGACATTGAGAAGGTCATGTCGAAGTGGGTAACCTTCGAAGTCGAAGTCGAAAATACCGACAATACGGAAGAAGCTACGACCACATCTCAAGACTCAAGTATCGACCATGAAGTCTTACCTGAGATAGAAGACTTCGATGAAGAAGATTCAAACGGTCGAGTACCGAAGATGAGGAGCATTAGCGAGATCTATGCACAGACTGAACCAATGCAGTCTGAAGAATTACTGCTTTACACGACTGCAGAAGAACCTGGAAGCTATGAAGAAGCAAAGGGAGATGCATACTGGAAAGCAGCTATGCAGGAAGAGCTGAAGTCGATTGAAGAGAATGACACATGGGAACTCACCGATTTGCCAAAGGGTCATCGAGCAATCGGTTTAAAGTGGATCTTCAAGGTAAAGAAGGATTCCAAGGAGAAGTCGAAACACAAAGCACGACTTGTGGCGAAAGGGTATGTTTAAAAACAAGGCATCGACTACGAAGAAGTCTTTGCCCCAAAGAGCTCGTATGGAGACTATACGACTACTTCTTGCATTGGCAACAAGCGGTGGATGGGAGATTCACCACATGGATGTGAAAACGCGTTCTTAAACGGAGACATTGAGGAGGAAGTTTATGTTTCTCAACCGCCGTGTTTTCAATCCAAGAAGCAAGCCGAGAAAGTCCTGCTGAACAAAGCTCTCTACGGACTCAAGCAAGCACCACGAGCATGGAATTTGAAGCTTGACAAAAGTCTAACGACACTCGGGTTCGGAAGAAGCAACTCAACATGCTATGTACACGAGGGAGATGCGAAGAACAGATCGATCGTGGCGTTTACGTGGGCGACTTGATCATTCTTGGATCGAGTTCAAGGAGATTATGAGGTTTAAAGAAGAGATGAAGAGGCTGTTCAAAATGACCGATTTGGGACTTCGTACTACTACCTCGGCATTGAAGTAAATCAAACCGACAACGGCATAACACTTTGTCAATCGGGATATGCTCGAAAGATTCGGAGAAGTCGGTATGGAAGAGTGCAATCCATGTCAAACCCCAATGGAGAATCATCGAAGTTGAGCAAGACAGCCCAGATCACCGCTGATGCCACGACTTATAGGAGCATTGTCGGAAGTCTACGGTATCGGTGCACACCACCGGACATCTCGCTTTGCGGTCGGATACGTAAGTCGTTTCATGGAGAAACCGACTCAGAGCATATGAATGCCGTGAAACACATCCCGAGATACATCAAAGGTACTTTAAATCTCGGATTCAGTACAAGAGAGGAGGTGGAACGTCGTTGCGGTGGCGACTCTGATGATAGCGACATGGCGGGAGATGTCGACGATCGAAAGAGCACGACAGGCATAATGTTTGTGCTTGGGGAGAGCCCGATCAGCTGGCAATCTCAGAAGCAAAAGGTGGTTGCATTATCTTCCTGTGAAGCCGAGTACATCGCAGCGAGCGCAGCATCTTGTCAAGGAGTTTGGCTCGCTCGACTATTGAATGAATTGTCGGACGAGACAATCCAGAAGGTAACGCTTAGGGTTGATAACAAATCTGCAATATCGCTGAGCAAGAATCCGGTTCTACATGACAGAAGCAAACACATAGACACAAGATATCATTATATCAGAGATTGTGTCGAAGAAGGGAAGATCGCCATCGACTATATCAGTACAGATGAACAAAAGGCTGATATTTTGACGAAGTCGCTGGGGCGGATAAAGTTCTCGGAGATGAGGAGAAAGATCGGTATGATTGAAGTGGAAAAACAATATTAGGGAGAGAATGTTGTAAATAATCTTGTTTAGGAGTCAGGAACAAAGTTTTGGATGTAATCGAAGTCGAATTGCAGCCGCAATTCAAAGTCGAAGTTAGAAACCGAGTCAAAGTCGTAGTTGGAATCCGAGTCGAAGTCGTATGAGACTCGGAGTCGGAGTAGGTTGAGAACCCGTGTTGAAGTAGAACAGCCGGGTATAAAAAGAGGCTTAGAGCCATGTATTCGATGTACCAAGCAATTGAGAAAATACCAAAAAGAGGGAAACACACAAAGCGTTGTGTTGTCGTGTGATTGTGCAATACGTGGTCGGAAGGACTCACGATCACCGCAAGCGTGATCGGGAGGAGTCAAGACCACGGAAAAGTTCTAGCAGGCGTGATCGAGAGGTGATTCGACCACACAGGGAAGGCTACGACCACGGAGAAGGTGGTCGTAAGGAGTAGCGACTACGCCGAGAAGACCAGTACGTGGTCGGAAGCGACTCCGACCACGTTGAAGGAAGTGAACGTAGTCGAAAGGTTGTTCGACTACGGTGAACAGTGATCGCCAGCATCACTGCGTGATCGTAGAAGACTTCGATCACGGTATCTCAAGCGGCTGAAGGAAGGCAGCGCTACGATATCGCGAGCGGTCGTAAATTACTACGATAAATTTACGACCACGTTGAAAAGGCGATCGGAGGAGATTGAAGTGTTCGGAATTGGTCGTAAGTACTCTGAACCGATCGTATTCGATTCTCACCGGTCGTAAACGACTCTAATCGGTCGTACAAGGTCCTGGGAGGTCGTAAGACCTTTACAACATTGGACTCACTGTCAATTCTAAATGTTCTTGGATTCACTGTCAATTCTAAATGTTCTTCTCATCAGGTAAGGGTATGTCGTCGACCTATCCGCCGCAGAACCGATTTGATTGATCAACCAGTGCTGGACACTGCAATTTGATGGGGATCACATCGGATTTGCGTTATCCATGCTACATAAGTACCAATTCAGAATTAAGCAAAAAAAAATATTGGAGATTTGTTTATCATGCGTCTGTAAAATAAATCTTGTGTTTGGTAGTGCCATGACAGCTTCCTCTGTCTTTTCTTCAAGTTGTTAATTAGTTATAAGTCTGTCTCTACATGTAGTAGATACATATACATGTGATGATAGATATCATATGTTCATTGCTCGGTGAATTTGTACAGAGTTGGAAATAAAATTTGTACATGTTGTTTAAGCGGTATATCAAGACATGAATAAAATTAACCAGAAATCTACTTTAAAAAATATATCCGTTCAACACGCGTTACATGACCTGTGTTAATTTGCATTCCTCAGCAAGTTCACTAGATTGTCATATCAACACTACTTGAGTGTTCTTGATTGCAACAAGGAAGAAAAAATACTTCATGTGCACCTTGATTCGCTGTGAAGTTCAGCAGGACGATACCATGGCCATCTTGATGTTGACAGAGATCATGACATGGAGGTTCGATTTACCACGAAACGGCATTCTTCAACATGAAAAATTTTCTATGTTTGAGTTTAATTTAATTGGAAGATAATTGGAGGGGAAATACATGCAGCAGTGTGCCTGCCTTCGTTCGGAAGTTCTTCAGTAGTTGCATTTATTCAGAGTGATACGTACGTTAGGCGTGTACAGATCGAAAACACATATGAGGATGTCCTCTTGACCAAGATCTCAAGGTGTGAAACTTTGAATTGAACCATCAGCCCATGAGCCATGACTCATATTCAGCATCACAGGTTTGATTGGAAGATGAAAGGAATATTGCATAAACTATCCTGCATTTATCTAAACTAATAATCCACCAGTTCAAATTATTTTACACCCACCCAACAATTACCTGCTCCACAGTCATGACCTTAACTACGTCCACACCACAATATGCACCCAAAATTACACCATCATAAAAACGTCCGCACCAGATAACTTCTCTTCCATTCTCTCTCCTTACCCAACCATATCCGACGGTCATCCTTCAATGGATCTGCAGTACCCCTCCACCCCGCGCCCCCGAGCGACCTGCGCTGCCCCCTCCCCCGCGCCTCCTCCGCTCCCTCCGCCTCCCCCGCGCCTCCCCCTCCTCCCCCGCGCCTCCTCCACGCCTCCCCCCTCCTCCCCCGCGCCTCCTCCGCTCCCTCCGCCTCCCCCGCGCCTCCCCCTCCTCCCCCGCGCCTCCTCCGCGCCTCCCCTCCTCCCGCGCCTCCTCCGCTCCTCCGCCTCCCCGCGCCTCCCCTCCCCCTCCTCCCCGCGCCTCCCTCCCTCCGCCTCCTCCTCCTCCCCGCGCCTCCCCTCCCTCCGCCTCCCCGCGCCTCCCCTCCTCCCCTCCTCCGCCTCCCCATCCTCCCTCCGCCTCCCCATCCTCCCCACGCCTCCTCCTCCGCCTCCCCCATCCTCCCCGCGCCTCCTCCCTCCGCCTCCCCATCCTCCACCGCGCCACCCCAACCAACTCCCAGATCGACCCGCCCCCGACGTGCCGGCCTCGATCGGCGCCTTTCGGCCGGAGATGCCGCACCCACCTCAAAATCGGGAGATTTCGTCTACTCCTAGCGAGAGATTGGCTCGTGTCGAGTCGCGTCGCCACGATGCAGGAGCGGATGGCGCCCATGGAGGACGGGAAGGAGGCGAGGCGGCTGCGCGGCGGGGCGCGGCGTACTCGAGGTTTTCCGACGGGATGCTCAAGGTGTTCCCGGGTTCCTGCTGATCGGCGTGGGCTGTCGGCGTTCGGCATGTACATGGCGCGGCACACGCCGGCGCGGCGCGCCGCGCTGTTCGGCCGTGCACGGGCGTCTCGCCCGCGGAGGAGGAGCCGAGGGGCTGGAGCGTGGACGCGACCTCTTCGGCGAGCCCATCGAGGCGCACCCGCCTGGTTCAACCCGAGGCCTTCCTCCGCTCCGACCGACCCGACGCCACGCCTCCGAGCTCCGCTCCTCGTGCCCCGAGAGCCTCGCCGCGAACTCCGCTCCCACCTCGCCGCCCTCGCGCCGAGCTCGTCGGCCTCATCAACCGCGACTACGCCGACTTGTCGGCCTCGGCGCCCGACTCAAGGGCGATGGCGGACCGCCCGCCGGCGAGGTCGCGCCGCCGAAGCTCCGTCGTCGGCGGACCCCCTCGAGCCGGCGCCACCATGGGTGCATGGCTGCTGGCGCTCAAGCGCCCCGCGGTCGTAGGAGTGGCGATTTTGGACGCCGCCGCGCGCGCGCGCTCCAGAGCGATGGAGGCGCCCGCCCACCGCCCAATGGAAGCACGGCGGGTTAGGCGGCCAGTGAAGTGAAGCAGGCTCCCAAGTCGACAAGTCGTCCCGTCCCCAAGAGGGCGACTGGTGAAGTGGCGAGAGGAGAGGAGCCAACCCTAACCCTAGCCTTGCAAGGCGGCGCGCCGGCCGGCGGGTGCGTGCGTGTGGCACGGTGGCCAGCGGGAGCGGCGCGGCGGCCTGGTGGCTACCTCGGTGTGTTCTAATGGCAGCCTACGACACCGTCCCTTTTCTCACTTCGGCCAAGTTTGTCTATCTCCATAGGTAGCCTCGCTGGACCGCCGTCCGCAATTGAATGGGTGTGTTCTAGATTGCATTGTGTTTTCCTATATTCATTTCTTTCCCGTTGGCATTTAATGATTTACTTCTTTTGCAGGGAAATGGGGAATTTGGATTGTTTAGGTAAGGCAAGTTTTTTTTTCAGAGAGCAAGAAATTCAGGCAATATGATCATTAGGAGATTGGAGAACGTACAGATTGAACTCTCTTGCTGCAGTTTTTGTTCTACATGCTTTTGGTAAATTACAAATGTCATTGAGGTTCCATTGCTGTGCTTCACCTAATGTCCAGGTTTATATATCGGATAACTATTAGGAGTTAGTAAGATTCATTGCTTCGATGGGATAAAAAAGAAGTAAATGTATTTTAATTTTTTTAGTGGAAGCTAGCAGTATATCAGCATCAGCTACGCTGTTCAGCTGCACTTGCCAATTGATACCGTTTTCTCATGGGTATACGTATACCCACACCTGGAGCAATTAGTGATGGGGTGATCGAATCACTGAGAGATAGCTTTTCCTTTTGCATAGTTGTCTTTGTTGGAATTAATATACTCTGGTTTAGTGTGAGCAAATTGTCAGCCTTTTGGTTCTTTTGCTGCACAAGATAATTATCACGAACAGTTGTTATGTTCCTTTTGTAAGTTGGTTCTGAACGCAATTTTGCGGTGCCCTCAGTTTTCAGAGATTAGATGGCGCTAAATCCTGTATATAATCTATTTGGGTTAAAGATTTGACAGTTCTGGCCAAATTAAGCATGATGATGCTCCTTGGGCATATCGTAGTTTTGTATGAGTTCAATTTGTTTATTTTACTGAAATGCTTGGGAGCTTCATGTAGGTGTTTCCATTTTCCTGTGCTCACAAAGTTGTTTGGATCTCTAATTTTCACACTACTCTTGAGTTGCAAGTTAGTTTACATTCGATGATCAAAGTTAAATTTAAAACCCAGATATGTTCAGCAAGTAGAATTGGCTATTTCCTAACTAGAACCCCCATCCCTTTTAACGTAATTTGTATGTTCCTTTCTCTCTTTTAGTATCAGATTAGATGGCATAGTAGTCGACTAATTCAATCGTCACAGTTTTTTTTTTGGCATGCTGCATTCTGAAGTTAGAAAATTGTTGCCCTATCTATTGCATTTGATGATGTTAGGCAATCTGAAATGGAGAATATGAAATTAGTTTTAGAGAACACATAAACAGTTCTGAGGAAACTTTACTTGTATCGAAGCTTTGTAATGCACTATGTACTTTGTAGCTGTAGTATGTACATGGAGAATATTCAGTTATAAATCATTTCAGTCTTGTGCTATAGTGTGGACTGGTTTATGTTAAACCAATCTTGTGAATCGGCAGTAGTAGGAGTTGGTCCAAATTCAAAATGAATAGAACTGGAAAAGCTCATCTACAACTATGGACTAAGCTTCATTGGTGAGGTATTTTTCAATATCTTAACGTTATTTACACATGTTTGCATGCGAATTATAGTTGTTGCTTCCATTTTGTGCCATATTCTCTTGTTTGTGTGATTGCAACATAGTTTGATCATGGATTATTTTGCATCTGGCTAATACTGTTTGCTACATGCTTGCGAGTCCGCCCTAGCTACATTTTAGTCCTAGGTCCGCAACTGCTCAAGGGTGTGGACGCGGCAGCCGCACGCATGCGTGCACCGCTCGCTGAGCTGCGGGACAAGGTCGCCGGGTTCCGCGCCGCAGCGGCCTCGAGCAGCACGCGGCTGCGACTGCCGCCCGCGAGCTTCTGGAGCTGCTGCTTGACACATCGCACGTCGTCTCCAAGGTCCGATCAGAGACTACTCCTGCTGGAGTGGTGATGTTCTTATTTTCTCTCACTCTGATAAATTCCTCCGTTTCCTCACTTCTTTGTAATTTAACATATGGAGGTTGACTTTTTCCCCTACGTTCCTGTACAATAAGGTATGCAACATGGCTTTCTTCTGGTCTGGCTGCACGTAAAGCTTCTGATGGGGGTTCAAGGTCTCCTGCAGATACTGAATGGGCGTTGTCCGTGCTATCCGTGCTGTTCGTGCCGGAGACGAGCGGCAAGACGCTGGAGCAGATCGAATATTATATATTGCAGATATTATATATTATATATTGCAGATCAACAAATTTTATCTTGTTTTATATTTTACCGTAGCGTTAGCACGGGCTCACTACTATATTTCTAAAAGCAACGTAGGTGGGCAACTTTACATAGTAACAATAAGATTGATCTTATAGTTCTAAAATGCTCAACTTTCGTTGTTTGTTATTTGATTGATCCCTTGTTTGGCTCATATTTCAGTATCTTATACCAAATACACTGCGTTCCTGTTTGGCTCATATTTACTTAATCGTTTGCCATTGCAATCATTTCAGTATCTTATACCAAATACACTGCAGTGCATACTACCTGCAATTTCTGCTTTTGGAATCTTAGCAATGTGACCAAGCAGTAGTATATATGACAAACAGATAGTTGTCTACTTAATTTTGATGCGGCATGAGCAGCTACATAACGGCAGACATTTTGCTCTCTTTATTTGATTATACTTGTGGAGAGGGAGGGAGGTACCCTGTTTATGTCCTAAATGTGGTTAATGCTCACTTGAGACCTTGGACCAATTGAATTTTTAGTTCTCATTCTTTCGATAGCATATCTAGAAAAAAATCTTTTTGATATAGTTTTTGGTGTCGGTTGGATACTTGTATGTGTTTATCCCAATTAGCAAGTTCTCATGGAATACGACAAAGCTATGAAAGTTGGTGATATGCCAAATTTAGTTTTTTTAATAACAGTTTTCTATTTTTCGCTGCCTACTGTGGACAACCTTTTAGGCACGGTTGTATCATCAATACAACCAATTTTTGGTGTTTTGCTGTTTGCCATACCGTATACCTACTATGCTTTCAGTAATGCCTGTGTTGCTTTAGTTTCTCATAAAGGGTGATGCTAATTGGACTACTTTTCTTTCTTATGCCTTGTAGTCTTAACTGGCAACATCAGCTCTGCAAGAATCCCAGACCAAACCCTGACATCAAGACACTCTTCACTGATCACTCTTGTGCTGCTCCTACCAACGGAGCAAGAGCTCCTCCCCCTGCCAATGGGCCCCTTGTTGGACCAATACCTAAGTGCTCCTGGCATTGATTACCAATCTGCAGATTCTGAACATTTGATGAAAAGAATGCGTGTAGGCCAACCGGATGAGGTATTGGATGAACTTAGACTTACCTTTGTTTCTCCTTTTACTCAATTCTGCAATATTGCATGACCAAACAAATTATGATACATTGAAAACTATGTTAGGTGTCATTCTCTGGTGCAAGCCATCCGGCCAATATTTATACTCAAGATGACCTTCCGAAACAAGTAGTTCGCATCCTTAATCAGGGTTCTAATGTTATGAGCCTGGATTTCCATCCCGTTCAACAAACCATTCTTTTAGGCTCACGCTGTTGTTTTTTAAGTCATTTACTTTTGAAGGTCCCATTCTTTGTAGGAATGATAGCAAAATTTCGGTGTAGGTTTTTTAGTAAAAGAGGAAACATATAATTTGTATACTATCGTTAATCATGTAAGAAAGCTGAAACTTTGATTTTGGTAATATGATTTATATAATCGTACCTGTTAAAATTTGCATTGAAATGTTGAATGCATCTCTCTTCCTCCATTATCTTATCCTTTTGTTTTGTTTTAGATATGGAGTTAGTACACAAGATGCGGCCTTCAAAGCGAGCTCGTGATTTGTATGCCGGTGAGCCTCTTGATTCCCTTGATATTTCTCAGTTGTTTTCCATGCTTGTGAACATGGTGTTAGCTTCTAAGCCCAATGGTAATTGCATATGGCAGTATGGCACTACTTCTACTGTGTTCAAGCTTGTTGAATTATGATCTGAGTGCCCTTTGGTCATTAATTTATTATCATTACCATCTTGCTCCTAGAGGGGAGGGTTAATTAATCACTACCATCCTTGCAACAATGGAGGAGTACATCGAGCGCTTTGTTGTAATATTCGCTTGTTAACTCTTGTCATTGCAAAAGTAGGAGAGTGAGGAGTGGAAGCTACTGACCTATAACCAAGAAGCTCCAAGAGCCGGTGGCGGAGGAGAAAGACGAACGTGTAGAGCCTGAACAAGAACCAGAGCCTCAACCTGAGCCTGAACAAGAACCAAGAATTTGATTTGGTGGTTGATACAAATATTAAGGGAACAGCGAATGTACTTCGTCATTTTGTTCCACTTATGATGGAGAAGAAACATGGGATTATAATCAATTTGTCCTCTGGTTGGGGAAGGTCTGCCGCTGCAGAGGTAGGACACAGTCAACGGCTGTTCTAATACTGGTTTCATTCTCTGAATGTGAAATCTTCAATGCATACTAAATTGCATAATGCTATTTCAGGTTGCTCCGTATTGTGCTTCAAAGTGGGCTATTGAGGGTTTAACACGCTCCTTAGCAAAGGAGCTACCTCTGGATTGGCAGCCATTGCTCTTAGCCCCGTGTTGTGAATACCGACATGCTTAATTCATGCTTTGGAAGTTCAAATGCATTATACCAATCGATGAACAATGGTAAACCTGTTTGGCTCTTTGTTCCTCCTCGCTCACGACTATGCAGAAATGAGCATATGTATTCATTAACAGAGGAGAGAATAAAATCTGAACAAACTAGAGAATGTTACACCAGGGAAAGGAGTTCATGGGAGAAGGTTTCAGGAGAGCGCACCCTAGGAGATAGGGAAAACTGCATATATTAGTAACACAATAATATTGTCCATCGGCACATAGAGCATTCCATTGGATCAACCTCTCCGGATAATTCTCTCCTGCATTGCACCATTCTCTCTAATGTATCTTTATTGTTAGTGCCACATTCTTCGCAGTCATACCAATGATTTTTTTTATAAAAAAAAACCACCTATTCCTCTCCTTCCAAATAACACCAGTTAGTCAATACGACTATAAAGACAACCTTGAGCCTTCTGGACGCGGTGCGGCGGGGAGGACGCGGCGCGGCGGGGCGGACGAGACGCGGCGGACCCGCGTCCACATGGTGCGGGGCGCGCACGCAGTGGACGCGGCATGGCGGCGCGGTGCGGCGGGGAGGAACCCAATTATCCAAACAAAACATATATGGCCATTCAAAAATTGGCTTTGAAAGCAGGGAACAAAACATGTATGACCATTCAAAAATTCGTTTGGTTGATTTCGTGTGCATCCCTAAAATGCTGCCGTGGCGTTAGCACGGACACTATACTAGTTAGCATGAAGTTCTTGAGTTTTTACCGGAGAGTCTGAAACTGTCATAACAATGGCATGCCTTCACCAAACAACAGGTTATTGTCTTAGACAAAATCTAGAGTGATTTGGATTAACTTGACTGTGTAGATAAACACACTACTGTAGAAAAGATCATCACAGATGGTTCAAAAACATCATGACATTATTGCTCAACCCGATAGAGCGGCTCCTAACCATAGAATTCACTTACCAAAGATTGCATGTATGGTACATAGAACATGCCAACAAGATAGATGGACAATAGCGCTCGGGTGTCAACGTTAATTTCAAGTATTATCTTCACCACGAGGTTCAAGATTGTGTCTTCTCAGTGATCTTTGAGGACTTGTTCTTTCTCGTCAACCTCGGCACCCTCGATGCCTCACTCATTCGATATTAGGCACTATAAGTGTGTACCTCATCTCTGGCGGTCTCCAATTCGGCATGTCTCAGTTGGAGCACCTCGACGCTTACCAGCAGACACTGTCTACTAGACCACCGTCGGTCACTCAACAGATGGAACGGTCTCCATATCTCCTCCGAGCCGACACGCAAACTCCGGACCGGCTGTCGTACCCTATGGGATATGCTTATGCTCAACAGAAGACAAGGCCACGCACGCGGAGGCAGACACGGCAAGAAGATAGCAGTGGCTCAGATGAGAGAGTCATATCACATCCGTGTGATATGTTTTTATACTATTATATGTACTCCTTACGTAATTGAATAAAAAATTGCACCATTAAATCTACTTATATAATTTTTCCATCTCATTTGTTATATTCAGAAATTCCTACAAATAGTTTATATAAATGAATTTTTTTTAGTAAAATTCATAATTGAAAAAATTACGAGCAACCAAATTACACAATGAACTATGCTACGTTGGGAAACTCCACAAAAAATTTCATAAGTTTTTGTGCTCATTTGCTGTATGTAAAAAATTCTATGAGCAATGTGTCACCTCCACGACTTCGTCGCCCGATGATCAAGCAACAGAAATACTATTTTTGCTAATACCATATGTATGCTATATTTTTATAAATACAACTCGAAACAGTGCCATCTATGCAAAAATTCCCATAGGGTGCATGAGAAGTAATTAACAATGTAGAAATTAACGACATACTACGTACGGTAACCTATCGCTATCTGTCGCGTGTACGGACCACTGAACACTAATTTGGACATACATTACTATCTAGAATTAACAAGGAAGAAGAGAGCATATATCAACGTCGATCGATCAGCATGTCATCATACAGCAAAAAGGAAGCTCCGCTGGATCATTAGCAGAAACGTTACCCATGTCAATAATCATAAAATAAAAACTTGCTTAAGCCATTTGGTGTTCAAAGTTCAAACAGGAAGTATGCTCTCGCTACCTGTTCTTGGTAGTTTCTCTTAAACAAAATATCAAGGTTATTAGTTTAGATTAAGTTAGGTTGGAGAAGCATTAATTATTTCCTCCACACGCAAACGAGCAGACCGAAGGCATTAATTAATTTAATTGGAACGTGGAAGACCGAAGGACAATATCATCTATACATACATCAGCTTGGAACAGCGTCCAGGATTCATGTGTCATTAGAGACCAGCATTCAGCAGTAAACATCCGCAGTTTGTCATCACAGAATACTGTATACATGACAGCAAGTTGTTTAACAAGGATTTCAAGACTTGTGATAAAAATTTAACTCAAGAAGCATACATCTGTCAACACACGCACCACTAAATCAGTACGTGTGCATGGTTTGTCAATTTCACAGATATTTCAGATAGTATGCTTGAAGAAAACAGTAACGGTTGAAATTTCAGATGGTGTTCAACGTTCAAACAGGAAGTATGCTCTAGCTATCTCGCTGCCGAAAATCGGTTGAAAATATCGGCCAAAATTTTTAAAAACAATTTAGGTAAAATTTCTTCAATATTTGACAGAATTTATACAAAATATATTTTTGGGGCTGATTTCAAATTTTACCGGAGGGGACCAATTTGGCCGATAAAACCGATAATCCGTGGATTATCAGAACCACGCTGCTAACCAATGCCATGCGTGGCCACTGTGACCACATTGCTGTTCAAATGTTCAGACAAGCCGATCGAATGTATTAGCTCCCTGTTCTTCTTGGCTTCTCTTGAACAAAATATCAAGATTATGTTGTATAGTGTAGATTTGTTCCACACGGAAACGACTGAAGGCATTAATTTGATTGGATCGTGGTAGATGGTAGAAAAATATCTGCGCAAATGCATTCAGTATCTTCTCGAAGAGGCAGCAGAGACCAACATTTTCGTCATGGAGCCCTGATCAACTCGGATTCGGCTTCTGATTTCTGACTTATTTTTCACTATTCATAAGTTTCGTCTTTTTCTGAACTTTTGGCTTTTTGTTGAGCTTTTTTGCCGGTTCTTTTTTTCCCTATTTGTTTGTATTATACGTAATTGGCTAACATATTTTTTTTATTTTTTTAAGTTTAATTATGCTAAATAAGCCTCTGTCAGCTACAGTGTTTTTTCAGCCAGCTACAGTGTTTTCAGCCATAAGCCACAAGCTTTTCAGCCGAACCGATGAACTCTTCGAAATTCTTCGAAATAAGCCTCTGTCAGCTACAGTGTTTTCAGCCATAAGCCACGAGCCAGCTACATGGCAGCTCTGTACACATGAGGTGAGGTCTACGCTGTTATCCTGAAGGTAACGGATGAACTCTTCGAAATTCTCTTCGGTTGGAAGGTAGTGACCACTGTATGGCCATATTGCCTGAAGAAATAGGACACCATCAGATAGATCAGATAACTCGAAATGCTGCATCTCATGGTATAAAACTAATTTTTTTTCATATGAACATACCTTCAAAATTCCGTCTTTGACCACTAATCTTCCAGCAGATGTTATGGCTCCACCAGCTAGAAAGCTCGAGTGCTGAAACAATCCTTTCTTCTTCTGCGCACAGTCAAAACCGAAACAAAAAACTTCAGAACCAATGCACAGAATTGTCCGCCGCCCACCGCTCTTCTTCGGTTCTTGCCCGCCTTGCCCGCCCGCCGCCGCTCGGTGCTCCGTAAGATGGGGAGGGACGAGGGATCGATTCGGCGACTGGGGAGTCAGGACGAGGGGTGCGACGATTCGGCGATTGGGACGAGGGACGAGGACGACCGGACGAGACGACTGGGGTTAGGGTTTAGAATGGGGAGCGCGACGGCGCAAGTGCGGCGTGGGGACCCGGAGTCAGTCACCGCTGGATCGCTCGGTGGGCGCATTGCGCATTTTGGGCTGGTGCGGCTCGCGCCGGCCGATTTCAAATATCACCGAAAATTTTGACCGGGAAACGATTATTTCGCCCATGGACGAAAGGAACGAAATTTTGGCGAAATAGCGAAATTTCGTCCGAATTTTTTTTCCAGAGACCAACATTTTCGTCATGGAAGTTTATATCCGCTTTCGGCGTTGTATCGCCCATGGAAGAAACGAACTAAATGGGTTTCCTGACTTCATGTACAATATGGGTTTCAACTTTCAAGTAGTCAATAAAACAAAGATCAGTAGTGACAGAGGCTTATTTACCATAATTAAATTTAAAAAAATTTAAAAATAGAAAAAACATATTAGCCCATCACGTATAATGTAAACAAATACGAGGAAAAAAGAACCGGTAAAAAAACTCAAAAAAAAGCCAAAAGTTCAGAAAAAAAACGAAATTTATGAATAGTGCAAAAATAAGCTGAAGCCATATTGATCAGGGCCTAATGCTGTACAGGCTAACGCATCATGAAAGAGACGCGGTTTAAACTTCGGGGCCAAAATATATACATGGCACTATAAGGACATGTCCAATGGTGACTTATGAGCTAGCTATAAACATATTATTTCATATTTTAATAGAAGAGAGAGAAAAACTAGCTCTTGATCAGGAGCTAGTCTCATACACACATTCCAAGATTATATGAGGATGTCATGTGGAATTATTCATGTTATGAGCTATATGCTAAAAGTTAATATCATTGGAGGAGTTAGCTTAGAGCTAGTAACTAGCTCATACCATTGTACATGCCCTAACAGGAACAATATATACTACTACGAAAACTACCTAGTTTTGTCTTGTTCTGAGCCGACAGCTCAATCAATCTTAATCTTCTCATGTTTCGAAATTTCAGGAAATTTTCGATCAACATTCAGTTAACATTCTTGTGCATTTTTCTATAAACAAAAAAAAAACTCACTGTCCCCATAAGTCTAGCTAGCGTTTGTTCAAACTGTACTGAAGCATCCTGAGGAAGGGTTTGTTACTCTGACAGTGGGCCCAGAAATTAAATACGGTGTACACCCTCTAACCAACCGACTTAACTACTTGTCACACGCCAGTAATAATATACATCGAACGAATAGTACGAACCATCGAACATTAGTTTGTCTATTACTAGAACAACAGCACCGGCATTAATTACTTAGCATGATTTGGAATAAGGAAGTTCAGTACATTTTTAGCTGGCTCAAGCCATTTGGTGTTCAAATTAACTAAAAAGGCTAGCTATATATACCTGTTCTGTTCTCTGCTTCTTCTCTGAAAAAAATTTCAAGGTTAATTTGGACGAGCTAGTCTAATTGATCAGGACATACATATGGTCTGAATTCTACTCGTATTAAACGACTTGACAGCATGCATGCATGCATTAATTTTAATTATGACATGGAAGGCGTAAGGAAAAGATCTATATATCTACATACATCAGCTAGCTCCAGTGCCGTGTCATCTCATGGCGTCAGAACTCAGAGGAGACCGACATATTTGCGCCATGTGGATATCATCCACGTGGCCGTCTGTTGTAGATGACACCTAGATGTTCATTCAGAATATTAAGAATTGAAAAACTAAACCACAAGAAGCATGCATCCATCAACGAACTACTAGATTAACTGTCACAAGACTCGTGTTAATTGCACGGAAGGATGAAGGAAATTACACGATCAAACTCTGATTACAAGTTCTTACCCAGTTTCATGCTCAGACCTTCAGAGAACTATCTGTACATGCATTCATGTCGTTTTCTGGATCAGAGTATTAGAAATCAAATAAAATTAAACTAAGAGTACTGCTTCCATGACCGACATTAATTCAAGACTAGAGTTCAACAGGAAGGATGATGGAAAATGCGAGACTGCCTCCTGCATATATATTGGCTACGAAAACTAATCACAACATATGAATCAAAGATGTTCCATAAAAATCTGTCTACCTGTGAAGTGTGAACTACATATTCGACATACTGATTTTCTCGATCGCGCAAAATCCCAGAAAAACACACTGGGTCCTACGTGTACATGCCGTACTTAGGAAGTCTAGAGACCCAACGACATTAATTGACGATCTTCGTAGGAGACAGCAGGTAAAATCTTACTATGAAAAATCGCAACAAAAAAAAAATCTTCCTCAGCAGAAGCCATGCATGATCGACTCAAACAGATGTAATTTCCATGATTATTCCCGTCCATGTACATCGAACGACCATGTATGACGACTACTTGGCACACGCCAGTAATAATACACATCGAACGAATAGTACGAACTCCAGGTGCAGGTGCGGGCGCGGGCGCGGGCGCACGGCACCTGCGTGAATGGTCCGCCAAAATCGGCTCTAGGTGCTTGCGCAAACGCGGCTTCCTTTTGCAGTTTTATTTTGCTGTTTTGAGTGGCGGTGAATCCGGATCGGTTACGCGTGACTAATCCGTTTCGGTTACGAGTTATGGAGAACGTGCAGGCGTCTTGATCACGCGTCCTGGTTTTCTATAAATACGGAGTCGCCGCCTCCATACAGCATATGCGAAAATCAATCTAGGGTTTTGCCTCCTCCATCCTTTGTGCTGCGCCGTCCCACGTAGTCTACTCCGCCCCGCCCACCGGCGTGCATCGCTGCTCGGGAGAGCAGTCTCCGAACCGTTGCCTTCAAGTCCTGCACCGAGAGGGCGAATAAGGTTTTGGGAAGCGCTCGCGCGATCGCCGTAGCTCGCTCGTCTTCCTCGCTCGCTCGGCTTGGCGAATCGTCATCGACTTCGTGTCATCCTCACCGTGCTCGCGGCGTCTACATCGGCAAACCGATCGAACAGAATCATCGATGCGTAATGCCATGTTCTCCGTATTAGATCTGCTTCATGTACGCTTTCTGGTTTACATGTCTAGATCTTTTATGCCCGTGATGGTTCTCGTTATTTTGCGTGCATGGTGTCATGATTTATTTATGGAATAAATTGAACCTACATGTGCTTATATTTTCAACAATCCAAAAACCTTATTGTAGGCACCGTGGTTTTACTATGGCTGGATTTGCCGATGCACCGAGGCCGATAAGTTCTCCGGTGTGCACTTTAAGAGATGGCGATCAAGGTCACTCGTGGCTTACCGCTATGAATGTATTCTCGGTTAGTAATGGCAAGCTGAAGGTGTTCTTGATGCTGAAAAGCGAAAGAATTCGAGACCGCCACTACTCTCTTTGTTGGATGCATTCTTAGTGTTCTTGCCGACCGTCATGCGAGGTGTATATGCACATGACAGACGCGAAGGAGTTGTGGGATGCATCGATTCCAAATACGGTGCTATCGATACCAAGAATGACATGTATGTCATGGAGCAATTTCATGACTACAAGATGGTTGATAACCGCTCGTAGTAGATCGTGCTCATGAGATGCGAGGCCATTGCCAAGGAACTCGAACTCTGAAGTGTGCCTTACCCGACAAGTTTGTGGTGGATGTATTATTGCGAAATTACCTTCTTCATGGAGGAATTTCGAACAAGACTCAAACACAAGAGACAAGAGTACTCTGTTGAGAATCTGATTGGGTCTCTTGAAATTGAGGAGAAAGCTCGGAAAAGGACGTTGTGTCTAAGGGTGATGGAGGCGCCTAGTGCCAATGTGGTACGAAACCCTCAAGCAAGAACAAAGAGAAATTTGTCAAAGCCCAACAGACAACCAAGTTCAAGAAGAAGAACAACAACAACAATCAGGATGATAGAACTTGCTTTGTGTGCGGTGAGCCTGGTCACATGGCCAAGAAGTGCCCACAACGCAAAGGAAAGAAGGCACTGTGGGACAGACTTCTAAGTCCATCAACGTGACCATTGGCAAGACCGGAGATGGGACCGAGTATGGTAATTTACCTCATCGTTTCTTTCGCTTAGTCAATCTACCAATTGGTGGATTGATACAGAGCTAATGTACATGTGTGTGCTGATATTTCGTTGTTTTCTTCTTATCAGTCGCCAAGATTCCTCCGTCCTAATGGGGAATGGGTCACATGCTACTGTTCATGGTGTTGGCACGGTAGATCTGAAGTTTACTTCGGGAAAGATCGTGCAGCTGAAGAACGTGCAGCATGTCCCTTCTATAGACAAGAATCTCGTTAGTGGCTCCCGTTTATGTAGAGACGGGCTTAAGTTGGTATTTGAGTCTAATAAAATAGTCGTGTCTAAACATAGATATTTTATTGGTAAAGGCTATGAGTGCGGAGGCTTGTTCCGTTTTTCCCTTTTAGATTTCTGCAATAAGACTGTGAACCATATTTGTGGTAGTGTGGATGATGAGGCTAATGTTTGGCACTCACGTTTATGTCATATTAATTTTGGTTTGATGTCTCGCTTTCCAAGATGAATTTAATTCCAAACGTTTCCATCACCAAAGGTTCTAAATGCCATAGTGTGTGCAATCAAAGCAACCTCGTAAGCCTCACAAGGTCAGCGAGGAGAGAAACTTGGCACTACTAGAACTCCCGCATTCAGATCTTTCGAGATGAATGGCGTGTTGACGGCGTGGAAAGCGATATTTCATGACATTGATTGATGATGCAACTAGGTTCATTATGTGTATTTATTGAAAACGAAAGATGAGGCTTTAGACTATTTTAAAATCTATAAGGCGAAGTTGAAAACCGGTTAAATAGAAAGATAAATGACTTAGGTCGATCGTGGTGGAGAGTATTTCTCAACGAATTTGACTTATTTTGTGAGGAACATGGCATTATACATGAGAGGACGCCTCCTTATTCTCCCGAGTCAAATGGGATTGCCGAAAGGAAAAATCGCACGTTAACTGACTTGGTGAATGCCATGTTAGACACTGCGGGCTTACCTAAGGCATGGTGGGGGAGACTTTGCTAACGTCTAATCATGTATTAAATAGAGTTCCTAACAGAAATAAGGACAAAACACCATACGAGGTATGGATTGGGAGAAAACCATCACTTTCTTGCGTACATGGGGGTGCTTGGCGAAAGTTAATGTGCCAATAATTAAGAAACGCAAGCTTGGACCTAAAACTGTGGACTGTGTCTTTCTGGGATATGCTAATCATAGCATTGCCTATAGATTTTTGATAGTTAAAACTGAGGTACCTGACATGCATGTTGGTACAATTATGGAGTCTCGAGATGCAACATTCTTTGAAAATATTTTTCCAATGAAGGATACACATAACACTACTAGTCAACCTTCTGAAATAATTCCCAGTTCAATCACACCACCTGAACCTTTTGAACATACACATGAACTTGTCAATGAGGAGGATGACAGTGGAGCTTCTAGAAGGAGCAAGAGACAAAGGATATCCAAATCCTTTGGTGATGATTTCACTGTGCACCTTGTGGACGACACTCCCAAGTCTATTTCAGAAGCGTATGCATCTCCTGATGCGGACTCATCGGAAGGAGGTCATTCAGTAGTGAAATGGATTCCATTATCGCTAATGGAACACGGAACCGACAGATAGACCTTATGGGTGCAAACCTGTAGGGTGCAAGTGGGTGTTCAAAAAGAAGCTTAGGCCTGATGGTACTATTGAAAAGTACAAGGCTCGGCTTGTTGCGAAGAGCTATACTCAGAAAGAAGGCGAAGATTTCTTTGACACTTACTCACCTGTTGCTAGACTGACCACAATTCGAGTACTACTTGCTTTGGCTGCCTCACATGGTCTTCTCGTTCATCAAATGGACGTTAAGACAGCTTTTCTTAACGGAGAGCTGGATGAGGAAATTTACATGGAACAACCTGATGGATTTGTAGTAGAAGGTCAAAAAGGCAAGGTGTTAAAACTGTTGAAATCTTTGTATGGTCTGAAACAAGCCCCTAAGCAGTGGCATGAGAAGTTCGATAGAACACCGACATCCGCAGCTTTGCTGTCAATGAGGCGATAAATGTGTATACTATCGCTATGGTGGGGGTGAGGGAGTTATTCTATGCTTGTATGTGGATGACATCCTGATTTTTGGGACAAACATCAATGTGATAAATGAGGTCAAATCATTCTTGTCTCAAAATTTTGATATGAAAGATCTGGGAGTGGCTGATGTTATTCTAAACATTAAATTGGTTAGAGGTGAGGATGGGATTACACTTTTGCAATCTCATTATGTGGAAAAGGTCTTGAGCCGTTTTGGTTTTTCCGACACAAAGCCTTCTCCAACACCTTATGATCCTAGCGTGTTATTTCGTAAGAATAAGAAAATTGCTAGGAATCACCGGAATATTCTCGATAATTGGCTCACTTATGTACCTAGCTAGTGCAACAAGGCCAGACATCTCCTTTGCTGTGAGCAAGTTAAGCCGGTTTACATCTAACCCAGGAGATGATCACTGGAAGGCGCTTGAGCGAGTGTTGCGCTATCTGAAAGGTACCTCGAACTTTGGGCTTCACTATACTGGGTACCCGTCGGTGCTGGAGGGTTATAGTGATTCCAACTGGATCTCTGATGCTGATGAGATCAAAGCCACTAGTGGATATGTTTTCACTATTGGTGGTGGTGCTGTTTTCATGGAGGTCTTGCAAATGCACCATTTTGACGAGGTCAACCATGGAAGCGAGCTTGCGCACTAGACACCGCTCGCCGAGGCGAATGGCTACGGGATCTATTGATGGATCTACCTACGGTGGAAAAGCCAGTGCCAGCTATCCTTATGAACTGTGATAATCAAACCGTTATCGCTAAAGTGAACAGTTCTAAGGATAATATGAAATCGTCTAGGCATGTCAAGAGACGATTGAAGTCTGTCAGGAAATTGAGAAACTCCGGAGTTATAACCTTGGATTACATCCAAACAGATAAAAACCTGGCAGATCCCTTTACAAAGGGACTATCACGGAATGTGATAGATAGTGCATCGAAGGAGATGGGTATGAGACCCATGTGAGTTATCTATGGTAGTAACCCAACCTATGTGATCGGAGATCCCGTGAATTAGGATCTGGGAAAAACAAGCCATTAGTTAACTGGAGGAGAGTAATTTCAACCCTCTCTATGTGAAGATGCAATACTCTCAGAAACTGCAAGGCAGGTTGGTTAAGGCCTTAATGTGTTCCATTGGCTTTCAAAAGCGAAGACGTTATCCTGCAGAACGTTCTTGAAAGAACACACCTATATGAGCCCGACTGTTAGTCGCAGTCTATGGAGATCTTGGGTAATCTCCTACTAAGCTCATGAAGAGACCAAGGAGTATGACTTATACGCTCCAACCGAGGGGTAGCCTACTGGCGGCCTAGTATCAGTTAAGTCTTTAAGTGAAGCTTGCTTGCACCAAACTTGCAATTCAAGGCATAGTTCATTGTTCAAGTTGTGAGTAAGTGTAGCTTGGAGTTCTAGGTGGATGTTCAACCTTAATCGGTCTCCATCGAAATACTGATATATAAACAGTACATTGGAATTCAGGCAAATCTCTTCCTCGTTGTTCGGCTTCGGCGAATCGTCATCAACTTCGTGTCATCCTCACCGTGCCTGCGGCGTCTACATCGGCAAACCGATCAGAACAGAATTATCGGTACGTAACAGTCATGTTCTCCGTATTAGATCTGTTCATGTACAGTTTCCTGGTTTACATGTCTAGATCTTTTATACCTGTGATGGTTCTGTTATTTTGCGTGCATGGTGTCATGATTTATTTATGGAATAAATTGAACCTACATGTGCTTATATTTTCAACACATACATCAGCTAGCTCCAGTGCCGTGTCATCTCATGGCGTCAGAACTCAGAGGAAAATATCTGCGTAAATGTATACATTAGCCAAGTCCTGGCCCCTGCATGCCTGCATTCAGGTGTCATCTCGAAGAGGCAGGAGAAACCAAAATTTGCGTCATGGAAGTTAACATCCGCATTCGTAGTATTGGCCATTATTTGTGGTTGTGCGAACAGACTAGGAAGTTTTGTTTGCCTAAAGAATCGGGAGGGATCGAAGACCAGTGCCATCCATTTTGCCATTTCATGCATCGTCGTAGGCTCGTATCTACATCAAATCAACCACAAGATCGAGAAGACCAACATGCCGCTGGTAAATAAGACAATTTCAGTGAATTTTCTTGGAACGTACTACCCGCGCAATCGGGGGTCCAAATAAACGGGTACTAATTAAAACAAGTGCAGAAGAAAGAAACGAACTAGACGGGTTTCCTGACTAATGCTGTACAAGCTAACGCATCATGTAAGAGACGCGGTTTAAAATTCGAGACCAAAATATATACATGGCACTATTACAGGAACAATATGTACTAATACAAAAACTACGTAGTTTTGTCTCGTTCTGAGCCAACAACTCAATCAATCTAAGCTTCTCTTGTTTGGAAATTTTAGGAAATTTTCGGTCAACATTCAGTTAACATTCTTGTGCATTTTTCTATAAACAAAAAAAACACTCACTGTCCCAATAAGTCTAGCTAGTGTTTGTTCAAACTGTACTGAAGCATCCTGAGGAAGTGTTTGTTTCTCTGACAGTGGGCCCAGAAATTAAATACGATGTACATGGAATTAACTAATTGTGCGACGAAACACGCTTTGTGCTTCAAGATCGACGATTGACCATGGACTCCGGGCTAGGTCAGTTCGCGATAACGAGGTTAGTCATTTGGAAATTTCAGCGAGTAGTCTAGCTCTCTCCCTCTTGCGTGCATATGCATGCATGGCTTGTGGAAGGGGGCATGCATACATCAGAAGCTCAGAAACAGTAACAGCTGAAATCACCCGCTGAAACCCAGCTTGCTTCCACGCGCAATATGTGAATGCTTGGCCGTGTAAGTCGAGCTAGCTAGCTTATACTGTGGATGCAGCAGAACAGGGAGCAAGTGAACTCGCGAGCCACCACGGAAATTAGTTGGAAAGTCTGTCAGGATCGACTGCAGCATGCAAGAGTACAAGAGCAAATCATTAATAATGCCGAATGAATTGATCGACTAGTATAAACAAGATTTATCTGTGTCAAGAGCCCCAACTTCAAACGGGAGGATATTTATTTATGTTAGCCGCGGTGGAATTCAGAGGAAATACTTCTTATCACTATCATGCTGGCCCTTGAATGGAACTTGGAAGAACAGAGGAAATACCTCATAACCACCTGCATGCGTGCGAGCGAACGAGCGATCGATCGATTGCCATTTCGTGTTGTTCCCCTGTGCAAAATGTAAATATTAATTTGCACAATGCAATCAAAGCTAATTTAGTCAACGCTCGAGCAATTCCATAGTAATTTCCATGCCAGGTTGCACTAATTCTTGACGAAAAATACCGAACCATATTATTTAAATTACGCTGCATTAATTACTATACTGAAACAGGCATGCATCATCAGCATACGTCTGAATTACCTGATATTATTTCTGCATTGACAGGAAGAATAACGAAGGGAAGATATATTTGGCTCAAGAGTTAAGACAGTATTGCTCACGGTAGCATTAACAGCTATTCGTTAGAGGAACATACATATATTGCGGGGGAATTGATAATTTATCAATGTCAAAGATGCACCAATAATTTGCCACTATAGAACCCACATCACACATAGACATAGAGTGGCAAATCCTTAAATGCATATTAGTGGCAAATGCCTGTTAAAGATGTACCAATTTAGAATTTGCCACTTATGTCTCACTCACGAGAGAGTTAGATAAAACCAATAAAAAATTGCCTCATCACACGCAATCCATACAAGAAGTTTGCAGTTTCCATGACTATTCCAGTATACTTCCCCATGCACATCGATCTTAACTTAGGGTTGAGGCTCCCTATCTGTATATATATATGCTACACGTAGCAAAGATCACACAAACACCAAACCGACAATATTCGATCGAGATCAAAGATCTAAAAGAAGATCTCGCAAAACAACAAGTAGAAGAAGAATGGCCAAGGGTGAGCTAGCTCCCAAATAATTAGCTTGTTATGTGCATGCATGCAATTAAGTTCGGTAGTGCTACTATTTCTCTAACCATGTATGCATGCATGTATACAATGCCTTTAATGGTTTCACCCTTTTCTCTGGACACGCCATGCAGGGACAAGTAGGCCTGTGCCTCCTCCTCCTAGCAAGCAATCTGGCTCACGTCCAGCGCATGCAGAGGCTGAGCAGCGAAGCGCTCCTGGTTAGTGCTTAATCCATATTTACTTCTTTTTTATATACTCCATGTTTCTTAAGTACTCTTATGCATGCTTACACGTTTTAAAGAAGGGGATAATATGAATGCCTGCATGCGTTCATGTACCAGCTACAAGACTGCTAGCTGTTTATCTTTCTGCCACTGAAAAAAGCCTTGGCGTATATATGTTTATTTTCCCCTACTGGATATGGCAATTGGCAAGTCCATATGAAGGATCCGCTAGAAACATGACAATTTTTCTTAATTCTTACGAAAATTTAATTATTTTTTATGAAATTCCTTCGTTCCGGACCTATGACGCTCGTACGCTCAATTTAGACGTGCATGCTGCATGCAACTTAAAAGTATTCCGTAGAAAGAACCAACCAGCATGATGCCTTTCCGGGTTGTGTACGTGCATGCAGCATCTAAAGCATGAAAGTGCATGGCATCTCACGATCCCACCCGTTCGATCTTGAAAGTGCATGACCTTTCCATGAACTTTTTTTCCATACTTTTTGGCAGCATCTAAAGGTTCCACTAAACCAGTGCCGAGCTCGAAAAGGGTAAATCCTCACTCAGCTGATCGGTTCAACGCTTCAGACTCGAGCCAGGATCCAAAGGAAAAGGCGAAAAGTAAGTGCATGGCCATCTCACGATCCCACCCGTTCGATCTTGGTTAGATAATCTGCAACCTTTCCATGAACCATTTTTTCCATACTTTTTGGCAGGCAAGGGGACCACCACACCGCCGCCTTATCACTGATCAGTACATGTGAATGGTGCAATAAGAACTATTATATCGATCGAAAATTACACGATAGCTGTGAACGTAATAAAATTAGTGGTCTGAAAGGTTAAGTGTACATATATACATGAAGTGGTGAATTTATTTATTCATGCGTGCATATATATGTGTGGAACTCTATTGTTGTCAGCAAATTGATGAATTGTAAGGTCTTATATGTTTTATGTATGTGTGTTATCTGATTCCTAATTGATCGAGTGCTTTGGTGCATGTTTCATTAGCTATTTAATGCTAACATTTTTTTGTATCGAACAATTCCTAGCTAGCATGCATATTGACGAACCTATATATGTCCACTTCAAATCTTCGGTTTACAACTTACAAATTTTGTATTTCCTTTCCAATTAATTAATATCCCATACTTCCTATCCTTCGGATACTCTCATAATCGCCCTCTTTAGAACACGATGCAAATATTTACGAAAAATTCAAAAAAATCGATAGAATTAACACAAAATCAATCTATCAAACCACAAAATTTCAAATGTAAATTCAATCTAAACATTGAGAAACAAAAGGAACAATTTCTTCTTAAAAGGAAATCAGAAAATAAAAAAATAAAAGCCACTATTCACTAAATTTTGTCATTTTAAGTTGCATAACGTAAGTTACATTTGTAGTTGAATTTTTGTATTATACTTGACTATATCATAACCTATCTAACCAATTGTTTTTGGAATTTTTAATGGCTATTTTGCATCGTATTTTGAAAAGGGGTACGGGAGTACCTCAAGTGGAAAGTATAGGATATCTCAAATAGAGTCCAACAACACTTTTTTTTTTTTGAGATGTGACAATATAAGACTTATCCTCACACACACATCAAAGTTAAGGTAGAAGTGAGACTCGAATTTAGACGTGTGGGTTCACAACCTTGTGTGACCATCATGGCACCTTAAGGGAGCTGCTGTGTGTGTATAGCCTGGGATTGAAATCTCATATCAAAAAGTACTTTGTCTGTTGCCGACAAAACAGAAAACCGATGGTTTTCAGAAATTTGGGGAAAACAAATGAATTTTTTGATTCAAATTTAAACTTTGCCCAATTTTTTATCAAATAGACAAAAACAGTGCAGTAAACCATATATAGATAGGAATAAATCTATTTTACCCCCTCAGCTCTTACCTGAGAATAGAAATCAACCATGAACTCCAAAACCGAGTATTTGATACCCTCCAACTATCAAAACCAGTCAAAATACCCCCTTCATCCTAAACCACGCCAATTTTGATTGATGTGGCATCCTAATAGGCAAATCTATGTTGATGTGGCATCGTGGTGGAATCCTAATTAGCAGCGACAAATGACAATAAGTGAATAATATATCTATGCTATTGGCCCCACATTTCATACATATGGCAATAATATTCTCTCCCCTTTCTTCGTCCTCTATCATCCTGTCTGTTCGCCTTCTTTCTTTGCTCTTTCCTTCCTACCCAGCGTTGAGCTCGTCGAAAGCCGAGCCAAGGTGCTCCTTGCCAGTTTTTGCCTGCAGCCCAAGTCGATCGTCGCCGCACGCCACTAGCAAAAGCAGGCACTTACTTTTCTACCGCCTAATCCGCATTCATGCCTTTCCAGGTGAGGAGGTTGATGTCACTAGACAGCAACTGTGACGGTTGTAAGATATTAATTTATTTTCTTGAGTATAAAAGGTCTCTAGAACCATGTTCAAAATTTTAATGGTTTATTTGTGCTGAATAATTGGCAATCGTATCGAGTTAAAGTTTGAATTTAAAGTTTACAAGTTTTCAGTCTAGTTAGTGCTTGGCAGTTTGACTGTGGGAGCAATCAGACCAGCCCTTTGCACTTTTGAATTTTGAGTGTTTTGATCCTTCTTGATTTAATCCAAAATCTTCGAGTGCGTTAGCACTAGGTTTAGGGTACGGTAAGACTAGGGGTTCGGTTCTACTGGCTTCTAGTAGGCGATATTTATTTTCCAGAGAGGTTTTTGGGTGCACAACCCAAGTAGTCTGACGAGGCCAGTGGTCTGACCAGCTGCTCAATGGCGGTTAGACTTGCTTGTCTAAGGGTAACCGAGAGGGTTCAGAAATTTGTGGGAAATCATCATGAGCTGAGTTTTGGAGTCCTAAGCCATTGCATTCATATGTATGAAATATGCTTAGACTAACGTGAGTCAAGTTGTGAAGAACTTGTGCCCGAAAATGAATTATTACTTTTGATGTGTAAGAAGATTGTAGACAACTATGGTCAATAGCATGGACTAGGACAGGCCGGGGATTAGCTGAGATACGGTCAAGGAAGCTGGACGGAATGGTTGAGCTTAAGTAAAGCACATGGAAGACTAGGAATGTTGAAAGGAAGGTTCGAGTAATAGTTTATCGAATGGTGCGGTCGGTGCAAGTGAGGCATGGTCAAGAGGAACTGACACAGAGAGACTTATTGATATATGAGCCATTTGTGACCTATACATTGCAGGCATGGAGATTGCTTACAAAAGAGAAGATGACTATGGACTAGGCTCAGGGAAGAGATGAGCTCTATGGTCAAAGCGAGGGTGTTTTAGCTAGCAAGGAAGCCAACATACTAGAAACGGCGATGGCATCAAAGCCACAATGCTTAGAGGGCATTGGGAGAGTAGTTTAGGTCGAGGAAACACAAGCGGGTTCAGGCTTACAGCTTTGAAAAACGTGCATAAGTTATGTATGAGTATAAAATCTGATGTGTGGGGTTAACCGGTTTCCCCAGTTGTACTTGTATGAGCTCTAGTATTCCTTAGGCTTCTTAGGAGCGTCGGCAGGGGAAGAAAGTTGGGTGGCAAAAGAGGAAAGGCGCAAACTCAAGGAGAAATGCCAAATTGGGAAAGAATTTGGAGTTCAAACAAAAATCCAAAAAGAACTCAAAAGTTTCGAAATTTTGAGGTTGTTTCAAATACAAGGGGCAACCGATCTGCATACATACAGTAAGATAAGCTCTTAGCTAGCAAGTAAAAATAGGTAGACATTCTTAGTCACCATAAGGTGTATGGATAAGTTGATTAGCTTAGTTATCAGTTTGTAAGTTGGTTCTTGCTCCCTATAAATAGGATAGCACCTATACATATAGAGCTGGGACTTGGGCCGTGCCGTGCCGGCACGGCCCGGGCCCATCGTGCTTCATGCCTCTTCGTGCCGTGCCGGCTCGGCCCAGTCATCTCGCCGTGCCGGCCCACGTCGTCTCCGGCCAGGCCCAAGCCCGGCCCAAAGCCCACCGTGCTAGCGTTCGTGCCGTGCCAGCCCAAGCCCAGCCCGAAATTACTATACGCGAACACGAACGTGGTGGCGACGGTCGTCATCTTCCTTTCTCTCGTACCCGCCCGTTTAAAACTAGTTGAAATTAAATTAATTGCATAAAAACATAGGCACGCAACAACATAAATATTTTGGGAAAAAGTGAAATTTCTTTAATATGTTAGAAATACAATGTTACTGCCTCGTTAAAAACCTTACGCCCCAGAGTGGGGTTTCCCGAGTAAGGAAAAGAGTACAGTAACAATATATGTATATACAAAATACTGCAACATGCGTAGATAATATCTACTCGGCAATGTCTAGGTTAGCATACGCTTGTACGATTTCGGGATCCTCCAGTTGATGTTGTTCCCGCTCTTTGGCTAATTCCCAGTCTTCGGCACATGTGATTGCCTCCACCATTCTGGGCATAAGGGATGATCTTCTCTCTTCTATTATTCTCCCTACAGTACTGAACGTCGCTTCTAAAGAGACAGTGGACACTGGCACCAGGAGAACATCCCGTGCGAAATGTGACAGCACAGGAAAGATCCGCTTGTTGTTCTTCCACCACTCGAGCAAGTCTATCTTGCTTCCATCAGTAAGATCAGGATCAATGTTTGCAAAATCATGCTCCAAATAGTGGTTCAACTCCGAGATAGAATTCCACTTGGAGGATGCCTGAGACTGAGAGGACGAAGAAGTAGACTTGGCCTTTAGTTTCTTCCACAAGTGTCCGAAGCCTGTCTTCCCATGTTGCATCTGCTGTGGGGCCTCCGATCTTCCGCTGCTGGTAAACTTATCATGATACAAACGAAAAACACGAAAAAGCTCCTGTTTGACATGTTCGAAAGCTTCTGAAAAATCTAAGCCAAGACATTCACCTATCCTCCATAGCTTCCTCAAACTGCCAACTTTTTGTAGGATCAAAAATAATAGCAAAACAATACAGTGTGAAAGAGAACCAAAATATTTAACAAATTTTTCTTCCATTGCTACGACGGCATGGCCTAAAATAGCATCGTCCCTAGATTTAGCAATTTTATCTGCAATTAACCAAATAAACTCTATAGCTAAGCAAGAGGTAGGATAATAAATACCAGATAAAACCTTTTTTGCTTTATAAAAAGGTTTTAAAAACTCTCGAAAATGACTAGCAACCCGCCAATCTGAATTAGTAACTAGCAATTCATTATTTTGACAGTTAGCATTGACAAAAATGGATATGATATTTTTGTAACCTTGTATCTTTTTTAGCATGATATATGTTGAATTCCACCTCACCTTCATGTCAAGGCCAAATTTTCTTGGCTCTTTTCCATTAGCTGTACAATACTCCGCGAACCTAGCTACCACTTGTGGAGGGTAACGAATAGCATCACTGATACTGTTCAGATATGGACCAATTACTTGCATACCATCTTGAACAACAAGATTCAAGATATGGCATACACATCTTTGGTGGAGGACATAACCACCAATATATGTTTGTAATCTTGGGGTGAGGATGTTCATAGCCGTTGTGTTTGCCGATGCGTTATCTAGAGTTATAGAAGCAATTTTATTATCTATCTTAAAATCATCAAGTACATATAATATACGCTCCGCAATTGCCTCTTCCGTGTGCGATTCATTTATTAGTTTAAATCCTATGACTCTTTTGTTTAGTTTATAATTATCATCTAAATAATGAGCTACAACACTAAGGTATGCACTTCTTTGGTGGGATGATGTCCAAATATCGGAGGTTATGGCAAAAGAATATTGAACTTGTTGGAATTGTTGTTTTAACTCTACCAGTTCTTTTTGATACATCCGTAAAATATCGGATGTAGTAGTCCTCCTACTAACATGTTGAAATCAGGGCAAAAGCCGCGTTGGATCATTCTTTGAACGCGCGGCTTTCACCCATCCTAATCGGCTGATCTTCTGAAACTATATATCTAGCAATTTCCTCCCGTGCATTAAGCGGGTTGTACACCCAAGTACTTACAGAGCCATCGGCCTCGAAGTTTAGCTGTGTTTGTACTCCTCCTCCTCCTCAGCCCTGTGCCGCCATCTTGCGTAAGCATGCTTTGTAGTGGCGGTTCAAGTGTCCTGTCCCTACAGCTGTACGGGCACTTAATTTAGCATTACAATAATTACAAGTTGCGATATCTACCGTTTCACCGTCTTGGATTTCCTGGCTCCAGGTCATATGCTTCCAGCATTCCGCCCTTCGTGCAGACCCGCCAATGTTGGCGTTCGTGGACGGTGGAGAGAATTCTGGTGTGCCCGTTGCGCCCTGGTACTCCTCATAGCCCTTTGTACCGTCCATATGACGGTCATCCATGCCGTAGTCTCCCATGCTTGGCGAGAGCCGAGAGCATCAATGGGGGTCGGAGGAGGACTAGGGGAGCGACGGCGAGAGCTTACACTAAGTCGTCCCGCTGTCCTTCTCGAGCTTCGATTTCTCTGCATATTGCTTGATTGCTCCCTGGAACTGCGGCTTCTTGGTAACATGGTGATTAATTAATAAATAAGAAATATAAATACAATATATGTGCTTGCGAAATTAGAAGTAATAAATAAAGAGTATAAATGCAGAAAATATAGGAAATAAACTTGTGAAATGAGAAGAAATAAATAAGAAGCTCGGTGAAGAAATATGAAGCAGAGTGAAGAAATGGAGCTCTCTATGTTGCTGGGAAGAAATTGCAGAGCGAAGACCGGAGAGAGTGAAGAATGAAGTTATGTGATTATAGAATCCGTGATGCTGGCCGCTGGCGGAGAGAGTGCATTTATAACTATAAAATTGAACGTTATCTGCCGAACGTTATCTGCCAAAGTTAGATGAACGTTGTCTCTTGTCTACGAACATTATCTGCCAAAGTTAGATGAACATTGTCTCTTGTCTGCGAACGTTATCTGCCAAAGTTAGATGAACATCTGTTCAAAGTCCAAACGTTCAACTCTCTGTCCATCTTTTTTCCCACCGGCGGACTGACCATCCTTTCCAATGCTGCCACGTCGCAGCTCCCTCTGCGGCTCTGCTATGCTGCACTGCTGCCCGTGACTCTACCTCTACGGACCGGTCGTGCCGTGCCATGACGAGGCAGTAACATTGTATTTCTAACATATTAAAGAAATTTCACTTTTTCCCGAAATATTTATGTTGTTGCGTGCCTATGTTTTTATGCAATTAATTTAATTTCAACTAGTTTTAAACGAGGCGGGTATGAGAGAAAGGAAGATGACGACCGTCGCCACCGCGTTCGCGTATAGTAATTTCGGGCTGGGCTTGGGCTGGCACGGCACGAACGCTGGCACGGTGGGCTTTGGGCCGGGCTTGGGCTCGCCGAGAGACGACGTGGTCGGCGCGCGACGGGCGAGATGATCGGCCGAGCGGCACGGCACGAAGAGGCACGATGCACGATGGGCGGGCGTGCGTGCAGACGGCACGTCCCAAGTTCCAGCTCTAAGCTCGACGCCGACCCGTCCGTGCCGCCCGGGCCGCCGTGCCGCCAGAGGCCCGCCATGCCGTGTCGCCCACCGTGCGGTTTCAGGCGGCACGCCCGCCACGTGTCGTGCGTGCGTGTTTGGGCGTCTTGGCCGCTTTGTGCCGGGCTAGCCCAAAAAAGTACGGCCCAAGTCTCAGCTCTATAAGTACATATATGCAATAAGTTATAAAGTAGTAGTGAGTGTGTGATCAAGCTTGAGAATACAAGAGTAGCCTTAAGCTTTAATACTACTACTTTCTTTGTTGTTCTTTGCTTCTTTTTGAGTGGTAGTCACAACAACCGGTATGCGAGCTAGACGTTATCTAAAAAAATAGTGGTGGTGTCGAGCGCGAGCTGGGACGCTTACGCGACGTCAACGTCGCCGGAGACAATGGAGCTCGAGCGAACGAGCTCCAGTGTGCCGGGCGTTGTCTGCCACCCAATCCTGAGAACTGCTTCAAGACGGTCCAATATGCTTATACACGCACAAATAGAGCTCAGTTAGCTCTTCCTCCTTCGTTGGTGGGCAGGGACAACAATTTTGCGCGAAATGAATTTTGTCAAATTTCGGTTTTCTCAGTGAGGTCCGAAAAACTGCTAAATCGGTGAATTTCAGTATGAAATTTAGTGTTTAACTAAATTCTTTAACCAATATAAGGTAAAAAAAATACTTAGCTAGCCTAGGTCTTGAGTTCAAACCCCAAAACCAATAATATTTTTTTGTTTTTCCAATCTACTCAAAAAATCAGATTTAAAATTTAAAAATTTCGAACAAAATTTTCAAAAACTTTCGAAATTCGGATTTATCGGTGGGAGACCAAAAAAATTCTGAAAAAGTTTTCCCAGTTGGCGTGTACACATACCAGATTCCAGTACTTGTACTCTAGCTATGGCGCAGCTTCGATTCCACGGCAGCGGTGGCTACTCCCGAATCAAATCAGCGCACCGGGGACGAGCATTCCACCGGCTCTTCGATCGGTGAGGTCTGCATAATACGTCTAGGCGGCTGAGGAAACCGAAAACCGCCGGCTGGTTTGACCGAGAATTATTTCTCTGGTCCCAACCACCCAACATCGATATATAGATTGCAAGTAAAGCAGTAATTACCAAAATTGAACTATATACTTTCATTTATTAAACGAAATATTTTAAACTGTCAAACATTTTCTCTCGTAACTAATTCAAAAGGGTATTCATTATTTGAAACACAAAAAAAATAGATTTTGTTAAACATCATCCGGATGTTTTCTTCCTAACTATCATCCAGATTTAGGACTGTTGGATTAGAGATCCAATGGCTGTAAATTCTCCCCCCTTGAATTCTACACTCTTCCAAAAAAAAGTCTCTCCCCTTCAAAAGTAAAAACACATTAATCTCTAATCCAAAGGTCACAAATTTAGATAATAGTTAGAACAAAACATCCGGGTGATGCTTAGACACTCCCAAAAAAAATTGCATGTGGTGCAATGTTTCAGGGAATCTCCCTGTTGGGAACGCCGGATTCTTTCTTGATTCTTACGGAATTTGAATGGTTTCCTGTGAAATTCGTGTAAAAATCCTAGGTTGCAAGTGAGGCCTGAAACGGGAGCGAGGCCATGCATGTGAAATGCTCGAGCTCAACTCAATCATGCATGGTTGGAGGCTTGGAGCCTGAAAGCTGCTAGCTCGAGTCGAGTGAAGGGGAAGAAACTACAGCCCTGTCCAAATTAAATTAACTCCAAATCCCAGGTTCCATTATTCCCACACACACAAAAGAGCGAGCTCGTACCAGCATACGGACGCCCAGGTCGTTGGAGCGCGCGGCCGTGCGTGCTCCCGGCCGGCCGGCGAGAGCTGCCACCTCTTGGACGGACGTTGTAAGCCCGCTCGCGGCCCTACCTAGCTGTAGCTGCCATGGTCGACGCGCCGCACCCGCTCGCTGCTGCCCAGGGAACATTGATGCCTGCTGCTGCTCTGCTCTGCAGGGTGCATGTCAGCTAGCTGCAGGGTGAAAGAAGAGGAGCACGAGCCTAGATGGAGAGGGAGGCTGCTATTTGGATCCATCTTGAATGGGTTCACGAGGGAGCCTAGATGGAGAGGGAGGCTGCTATTTGGACTATTGGGAGGAGCACATGGCATGGGGTTGACTGGTTGAGGTCTTGAGGAGCTGAGAGCGGGATTCCAGGGATGATTGGATTGATTTAGGGGTTTTTCCGACGAATTTTTTGTACGGATAATCCATTTTTTATTCGAAAATACAGAAATATACCCGCGACGAAATTTTTTACACAAATAGGCTCTAGTCGCCCAACCATTGGGCGACTAGAGCTTGTCGCCCAACCAAAAAGCAACTGATGAAGAATCTGGTAACCGTTGGGCGATTAAATGCAATCGCCTCCCCGTTGGGCGATTAAATGCAATCGCCCCCCGTTGGGCGACAGAAAGCGAGTCGCCCAACCGGGGGGGGCGACTGCATGTGAATACAGCCCGATGGCCAAGCCCTCTTTTCTTCCCCACGCCTGCTCGCCAATCTACTCTCGGCCACGCGAGGAAGAGAGAAGCAGAAGAGAGGAAGGAAGAGGAGGAGGAGAGGGGAAGAAGAGAAGGAGATGGGGAGGAGAGGGAAGAAGAGAAGGAGAGAGAGAGAGGAGAAGAAGCCGCGGGATTTGCAGGTATTTTTCTAATTTTAGAAAATTTGTTTAGATAAATTTAGTGTAGATATTTAGTTTACAAATTTAGTTTAGATATTTAGTTGAGATATTTAGTTTAGATATTTAGTTTAGAATATTTAGTTTAGAACATTAAATTTAGAAATGTAGATGCAGTTTACAAATTTAGATGTACAAATTTAAATGTAGAAAAATATAGTTTTTGTATAATATTTGTAATGCATTATTGTGGAAAATTTACTTTAGAAATTTATTGTAGATCATTCAATGTACAAATGTAGATGCAGTTTACAAAATTTAAATTAAGAAAATTTAAATGTAGAAAATTGTTGTGTCAAAATTTTGTATACTATTTTTCATGTATTATTGTAGAAAATGTAGTGTACAAATTTACATTTAGATAATTTTGCAGTTATGACGGTGATCAAGGTACCATTGTTGGACGAGCAATTGGACCGCGTGCACGCGCTTCCGTCGTCTTGCCGCCACCGGGAGCACGGACGAGTCGACCGAGCCGGAGTGGTCCGACACGCACACCTCGTGTGGCACGGGACTCGACCCCGTTGGATCGCTAGGTTTGCACTACGCCAACGTTTTAGTATTACCATAAGAACATTTCATGCTGACCTTCACTTTATTTACAGGCTGCGGGATGCCGGATTTCTCCCTCTTGCCCGGATGGTGCAGGCCACGGATGAGGACGGAGGTGCCTTGGCCGGGGAGGGGGACGTGGCGGGCGTGGAGCGATCATGACGCTTCCCGTTCGACCGTTCCCTGCTGACGGCTTTGGTGGACCGTTGGCGGCCCGAGACGCACACTTTCCACCTACCAGTCGGGGAGATGGCGCCGACCCTGCAGGACGTGTCTCTACTCCTTGGCCTTCCGGTCACGAGAGACACTGCCTTCCTACCGGAGGCTCCCGCCGAGTGGCGCGATGACCTGCTCGGCAGATTCCAGGGGGTCCTTCCACCGGCCGGTCACCACCACATCTTCGACGAGAGGCAGAAGTATGGACCGACGCTGAGGTGGCTGGCACAGTACCGGGTACGTGCTGTTTCAAGTCGATCGCGTCTTTGAAACTCTTATTTGTGCAATTACATACTAATAAGAACTTGTTCGCATTCAGGTTGAGCGCATGGTTGCAGATGCTGACGATTACCAGGTCGCGCGCCACCTGGAGGCTTACGTGCTGTGGCTGTTTGGTTGGGTGCTCTTCACCACCAGCCACGGCAACACCATTGACGCGCGCCTTATCGCTTATGCGAGGGCGATTGCCGACGGCGAGGCCGACCAGATCAGCTGGGGATCGGCCGCACTTGCTGCGACGTACCGTGGCCTGTGCGATGCGTGCACGACGCTCACATCGCGGTACGTAACTTGTAATTTCAAAAATTCTCAAATGGCAATATCGTTTCGATGATGGACCATTCTATGCCTTTTTGTCCAGGCTGACATCGGTGTTGCGATGTGGTCGGAGTCCTCCGCACTAGTGCAGAGGTGGGGCACAGGTGGGGAGTTGACCCGCGAGGAGGCCGTCAGCTTTGCGCGACGGATGGAGGCCGGGTGTAGACGTATCGTCGACCCTCGTCCCGCACAAGGCTCATCACCCGCCTCATAATCCGTTGACCGAGGACGGCCAGCGCAGGCCGTATGGGAGGACGCGCGCGGTGACGAGCACCTTAGGGTGGGAGTGAGGGTGTATGTCATGCATGTAATGGATAAATACGCGGCATGTTCTCACGTTATATTATAAAGTTCATTTAAATTCAAACAATGCTATTATCTCTTCTTTTCGTATAGAAAATTATTTCTATATCAAGTAATGTGACAAATATTAAATACCGGTTCTTGTGTGACTTAACAAAGATATGTGACTATACCACATTTTTACGAGTTTCAAATTACAAAATTCACAAAACCGAAAGACGGGATCACCATGCAGTCGCCTAGAGGTAGATTGGCGAGCAGGCGTGGGGAAGAAAAGAGGGCTTGGCCGTCGGGCTGTATTCACATGCAGTCGCCTCCCCGTTGGGCGATTCGCTTTCTGTTGCCCAACAGGGGGGCGATTTCATTTAATCGCCCAACGGGGAGGCGATTGCATTTAATCGCCCAACGATTACCAGATTCTTCATCAGTCGCTTTTTGGTTGGGCGACAAGCTCTAGTCGCCCAATGGTTGGGCGACTGGAGCCTATTTGTGTAAAAAATTTTATCGCGGGTATATTTCTGTATTTTCGAATAAAAAATGGGTTATCCGTACAAAAAATTCTTTTTCCAACCAATGGTGGTTCAGAAGCTGAAGTGAATGGATTGGCTTTTTATATAGTGCTGTTGTAGCCTTCGTTGCCGATCGTTCCGCCGACTCCGCCGCTATCTTCACCGCCCGCTGCCTTCGCCCATCGGCCTCTGCCCTGCCTTCACCACCCATTGCCTTCGTCCATCCGCCTCCACCCCTGCCGCCTCCGCTGCTCGCCGACTCCACTCCCCTCCCCTCTGCCTCCGACTCTGACACCCACGGCCTCTGCCTGGTGCTGCCATCCCTCCTCCCTTGGCCCCACTCCCATCTGCCGATGCCCCTTTGCCTTGGCCCCATCGGCGCCGCCCAGTGAATTCGGTTTCATTTTCCTCTTTTCCTCTTTTCCCTTTTTCTTTCAATCTCTTTCTTTTTTTTCTTCTTTCATGTCCAATTTAATCCTTTTCAATTTTCACCATATTTTCTTTTTTCCTTTCCAAAAATATATCAGCCAAAAGACAAAAGCCGAATCAAACATCCCTACTTTTGGTTACGGTTTTTTCAGCCACTACAATGCTATTTCAGCCAAAAGGTCAAAACCAACAGGTGCAGCTGAATTGGACTGGATTGGATTGGAGAATTTTGGACACTATTGGACCCATGCACACCCAAAATTCCATTTTTGGCCCCCAAATGAAAAAAATTCCAGATTTGGACCCCTCCTCACCGCGCGTTTACGACAGCGCGACACGTGTCCTGGTCGTGCGGTGTGGTACCGCACGACCGGTCGTGCGGTCAAAACCCGAGTCGTGCGGTCAAAAAATCGGTCGTGCGTTCAAAAAATCGGTCGTGCGGTCAAAAAATAGAAACGGGCGGCCGGCGCGGAGGGCGAGGCGGTCGTGCGGTGTGGTACCGCACGACCCATGCTACAGTGCGGTAATGCGGTACCACACCTCATGACCGGGACACGTGTCGCGCTATCGTAAACGCGCGGTGAGGAGGGGTCCAAATCTGGAATTTTTTTCATTTGGGGGCCAAAAATGAAAATTCGGGTGTCCATGGGTCCAATAGTGTCCAAAATTCTGGATTGGTTTGGATTGGATTGGATCTTCCAAAATACCATAGGTCTGTCTGTCTAATGCCTATACTGCACAACTTGTCCAGCTTGAAATAACGGTAGATGAACACGCTAGAGCCTCAGATTAATTCGGGTTAGAGCATGCATATATGGGATTGAGTTATTGCTCCAGGTTTAATTCGGGTTAAGCCCTTTTATTTTTTGCCGTTCTAGATTGATGGAAATATAAGTAAACTCATGCATGGAGTACCAGATGATCATTAGCCTGAGCTAAGGAGCCCAATGCCTTACCAAGTAAACAATTCGAAGGTGACGTTTTCCTAGATGTTCATGAAGACAGTACTCTTTTCACGAAAAGATTCTTTAAAAAGGCTTCATTTGGAAATGTTCCTGATTCATTCCTGTATTCAAACTATCCCTAAGTTTTGACAAATATTAACGACTAATGCTTTGTGCCCTATATAAAATCACTAATTAATGTTTTCTCTAAATGATTCACTAATAAAGGATACATATCACCAAGAAGTCAGCTGTACGCCAGCAGTAAACAAGTACTAGCTAAACACATAATACACTCCCGTGAGCTCAGATACAGACAAGACAAGCAAAAAAGAAAGGCTTCTCCATCTAAAAAAAGAGAGAAGTTCCGACAAGACAAAACACCGTCTGACTTAATGGTTGCACTACTACAGAAAGGCTAATAGTAGACATCAAATCACAGACGGTTTTGTGAAACCGTCTGTGATGTACACTATTACAGACGGTTTTAATTTGAAGACCGTCTGTGGTATTTGTGGCGGAAAAAGAGTATCGCTGCAGCGGTTCTTACCTCGAACCGCTGCGTGATATCGAATATCACGACGGTTTTATAATAAAACCGTGCGTGATATCTGAATATCACGAGCGGTTTTTATTATAAAACCGCTCGTGATATCGAATATCACGACGGTTTTTATTAAAACCGTCTATGATATTCGGATTATCACGAGCGAATTTTATTATAAAACCGTCAGGATATCGAATATCACGACGGTTTTTATTAAAAACCATCTGTGATATGTTTCCCGCCTTGCAATTCCCCAAAATTTCATAATTTCCCGCCTGAGTCCGAGTAGGATTCAGTTTTGACACACCTTCAGTAAAACGGGCATAACTTTTGCATATAGTATCCGTTTTCGACGTTCGTGTACTCGTTGGAAAGCTAACGACGAGCCCGATCCAAAAAAATGACCCGCTTGCGCCCGTCGCCCTCCAAGACCCTGAAAATCGACCATCTTTGGACCTAAAATTGCGTTGCAAGTTTTTGGTGTCTGTTTTTGCCCTTTTTCTTGGTCTTCCTTTCGGAATTTGGATTTTGCTTCAACTGCAAAGTTGTAGATCTCGTCGAAACCTTTCAAATGAGTATATATAAGCTATATAAAACTTTGCTATCTTATCTTTTCATACTAGTTGTTTATATTCATTCATCACAGACAGTTCTAGCCAATAGAACCGTCTGTGATAATCTGACCACTGGGCCCGTCAATCCTCCTCACCCCACGGATCGTAGCTCCGCCTCTCTTTTCCCGCGCCCAAAATTTTGAACTCCCGCCTCTCCTTCCCTCTCCCTCCCCTATAAATATTATCAAAACCCAGCCTCCTTGCTAGTTTCCTCCTCCTTGTTAGTTTCCTCCTCCTTACTGTCCTTGTTCTCCTCCTCTTGTTGTTCTTCTCCTCCTTGCTATCCTCCTCCTTGCTGTTCTTCTCCTCCTTGCTGTCCTCCTCCTTGCAGACGACGCACACGTCAACGGGAGGCAAGACACCGCAGAAGCAACTAGCTCGTGCCAAGGCAGCGCTCAATCAACACCGACGATGGTGGGCGTCAAAGACATCCAGCTCGCGCGCTGCATCAGGGGCGAGAAGGCCTAGGCATAGAGGATCTTTGCTTTTCTTTGTTCTTGTTGTGTTAGCTAGATGAGCAACCTGTTTGTTGTTCTCCTCCTCTTTATTGTTTGTTGTTTGTCTGTCTATTCTTGTAATGGTAGACTCTAATCTTAAAATGTGTCTGTGTTTCATGTCAGTATTTGCTTGTTCTCATTTCAATTAATTGATTTGCGAAATGGATGTTTTATGTTTATGAAATGAATTGAGATGTGAGGATGTATACATGTACATGTTGATCTGCTTGTTTGAGAGCATGGCTAGCATTTTACGAGGCTAGCCAATAAACGAAATAGATTTAGGGTAGAAGAGAATAGCATGAGCGGTTTTAGTTAAAACCGTCAGGATTATAGCTATCACGACGGTTTTTACTCAAAACCGTCTCGTGATAGCTGATAATCTCATACGGTTCGAAAACCGTCTGTGATGACCTTCGATTATCACTGACCCATAAATACAGACGGTTCACAAAACCGTCTGTGATGACGTTTTTGAACCGTCTGTGATGATTTTTTTCTGTAGTAGTGTTGGAAATATCACCGAGGCATGATGGTTGGAACACAACATGGTTATTCAGTAATTCATGCGATGTGATTTAATATTATAGTACTTCCTGCTCTACCTCTACAGCATGCATGTATAATTTGTAGTGGTTTCCTTGGGTTGGGGGCGTTGAGATGAGTAGCTTGAGGCGATCCATCCATCTGCATGACCTCGTACGTGCTCCTCCCGTTCTCCCGGTCTCTTTTTCCAGAGTACAATAGTGGACGTTAGTGTATGACGCACACACGTGTTCACGCACATATTCGATAAGTATGATCTAACTCACTTATAAATAAGTGTATCCACTAACATATATCTAACTAGAACAAAAATATATATCTGACAGAGCGTGCACACACGAATGCACCTCAACGTATCGTACTGAACATACATACGGATGTACTCTTCTTTCTTGAGATTTGTAGTTATTCTGAAGAGACACGATGGGATCGAACCCAGGCGGCCGAGGCGTTCACCACACCAACAACTATCCAAGCTAGGTACCATCTTCTACATGGCTGAACGCACTCACATATGGATGTACTCTCTCTTCTCAGTATTTCTTATTATTTTGATGAGACACACTGAGATCGAATCCAGACAGACCAGGTGTTCACCCATGCCATAAACCATCCAAGCTACCCTCTTGTCCCAGTCCTTCGTTAGGCAATTCGTCTTGGCTTCTGTGGTGCGAGAGACCTACTGGATACTAGTCTGTAATTAACGTCAACATGGCTGCCAATGGCAACAAGTGTGTCGAATTCATGGCTGCTGTCCAGCGACTCGGTAATGGAGAGCACGTAGATGATCTCTATTCATTTTTTTTTCTTTTTCCCATTTTTTTTGCGAAGCTGATAGGGCTTACAATCTTGGAAATGCAATTGGACATGAAGAAATCTTTCTGTCACACTCCCATGGCAAACATCACAAGGAATGGATGAAGGATCTCTACAGAAATAGATCCTAGGACACCTCCTCTCCAATAGATCCTTGTTTAGACTTCTTTCCAAATCATGATACGTGGCTATGTAAAAGTTGGTTGATTTATCCTGCTGAGTGTCTTGACATTAAAATTGACAAGTTTGAGTCTATTGATGGTCAGGTCTTATAGGATTTTCTTTGGACCTCCATTGTTACATGCATGCTTAATTAGTTGGCAGTAGACCTGTTCACGGGTAGCCTGCTTCAATTTTTTAGGTTGGGCTCGAGCTACAATTTTAGTCCAAAACAAGCCTGGCCTTGCTCTACCGAACAACCCCAGCTTGCCCTAATACATTACCCCTACACATTTTCCTCCTTAACCAGCCACCACCACTTTTCCAAGATTCCCCACCACCCACTCCAAGATTCCATATCTGGGAGGAGATCGAGGCGCTCGGCAACTATGCCTCCCGGCCTGCAACAGCATCTCCCCATTTCTTCCTGCCGGCGACCACATCTCCCCTTTCCTCTCCGCCGATGCCTCGACAAGCCTACGTTGATGAAAGCACGCCTCGATGAGACCCTATGTGGCGGAGCAACAATCATCAATGATGCACGGTGGACGGCCATCCTTGTGCTCTCCCAGCCGGTCTTGTGGTCGCCGGCCGCCTCCGCCTAGTTGGTAGGTAGTTCTTTGTGGCGGTCGCTAACTACTACCCTATGGCGGTGAAACTAATGGATGGGTGTGACTAGACAAGCTTGAATAGTTTGAGGGGCCTAATCAACTAAATAATAGCATAGAAGAGCTTACTATAAATCAGCACACAAACAAGCTTTTGGAAACCTCAAAGGTATTTTAAACATTTCATCATTCATCTATAGCTGCAACAGTCATCCAGCCCAAAAAAAAAACAGGTTGCCAAATGGCCTCTTAGGAAAACTACAACCACCGGCTACAACTGCTTTTCTGCTCAGAACGCCAAAAACAGCTTTTAGAAAAGCTGGTATGTTCTTTTAAGCTGCAGCTTATGTCTTTTGACTATGACTTATTAGTCTAATAAGTAGTAATTGCTGAAAAAAAATAATAATAAAAAACAGGCTCATAGCTTCCTCAAACAGGGCCATAGTCTGATTATCGGATAATTGGTGAGCATGGAAGGAAAGAGTCAGACCCATAGTTTATCTTTAACATACGCTCGCAATCTACTACTTCGTTAGCAGCCATTGTTCACGAGCAATTTAAGAAAAGAAATATTGGGGACTGGCCATTTTTACCGTTCAAGAAAAAAAAGATACTAATAACACGATTAAACATGGGGATCGCGTTGGTCGTTTTGTATTTTGTTTCCTATGTATTAAAAATTTGGGGAAAAAATAAATCTACAACTGAGTGCCCCAAATATGGCTTGTGCATTTCAAATGCCACAAGTTCCAAAAAAAAATATAGGCAAAAGACATGATAAATTATGTGCCCACACATGCCCCACAACAATGCATGGGTGGGGCACCTGGTATACATGGGCCTATTTCGAGAAGAAAAGAACAAACAGATTGTTTAAAGTGAAAACCTGTAGCATTTTAAAACGTAGAAATGGTAAAAAAAAAAGAAAAATGATAGTATGTCGCAAAGTTTATAGGCCATTGCCAAAATACTCTTGAACACATTAACACAAATAAAATGCTCCAAAGCTCTTCCCCACTTCCTTCTGCCGTCTCTGCTGCTATGCTGCCAAGCGCCACCTTGTTGCAATGTGTGTTGCCGATGCCAGCCTCCTTAGCATATCATCTAACCCTGACATCCACAAAAATAGAATCCCCTCCTCTGGGAATACACCATGCTTACTCTATTTATGTCGATTTCGCCTGGAACTACCGTCTCTGTGCTCGCCACTCCGTGCCCAGCCTTACCACCCCGTTCCGGCCATCATCATTTTTCTGACCCATCACGTGTGCACCTCCATCTTGAGGAAGGTGGGCACACCGATCACACCCTGCAACTTGTTGAGGCAAAGCAGCTCGTCAATGCGGTCGAGTGCATGCACCGCTGTGGAAAGCTTGGTCGGCAAGAGGAAGAAAAGAAAAGGAGAGGAAAGAACAAGGGCATTTCAATTATTTATGGAAAAAATATTTAGAAATTAATTTAAAATGTAAAGGAGGCAAATCGTTAATTGACTCATGAACTTTAGAGCGTTTATTGGTGTCAATTTTTCGATGATCTTTTTGCAATAGCTCATGAATTTTAGGTATATGATCAATTTTCTCATGGTAAAAGGGGGCTTAGTCTAAAATTACCTAGGAACAAAAATGTAGAGACCATGGCACAGCGCGAGAGTGCACTCCTTTCAAAATGACTTCAAAGGAAAAGTTCCGAAAGAAATCCAAACCTTCTACTATTTCAACTTCAATTCTGTCCTGTTCAATTCAGTTGCGGCTATTGACTTTTGACTAAAATAACACTGTAGTGGTTGAAAGTGTTGCGGCTATTGACTTTTGGCTGAAATAACACTGTAGTAACTGAAAGAAGTTACAGTTAAAAATAAGGATGTTCAATTAGCTTTTGTCTGAGATGAACTGAAAAAGAGTAAAAAATACGGAAATTGAAAAGGATTAAATGGACATGAAAGAAACAACGAAGAAATTGGAAGAAGAAGGGAAACAAAATGAAATTCGCAGGGCGAGAGCGGCATCGACGGGCAGAGACAGGCGGACGGAGGTGGAGGCAGAGGTAGGCGGACGGCGGCGGAGGCGATGGGCGGAGGCAGAGGTGGCGGGGACGGACGGTAGCTTCCCAGCAGCATCGGCACAAGCCGAGACATTCTAACCCGTGTCCGACTTGACGAAGCTGGAAACCGGAAGCGGATGTGGGTTGGAACGGGGCCTAAAGATTGATCAACACTAATGAGACAGCAGACATGGTTGAAATCCTTTTACAAACAAATGCGGTCGTATATCAACACAAATGAGGCGCGGGATGGTAGAAACAAAAGGAATATTCAGAGAAGCGAGGTTAAGTTACTGCAAAATGCTACTTATTTCTTACAGTGCACTACAAAAAATGCACAATTGATCTATATTGTGCACTTACATGAATATTCCAGAATCCACTATAACAAATAAACGAAAAAAACAAGTCAAACCATGGCAGGTCCCTAACTAATCTCTGCTGCTTCAGCGTTCGCTTGTGACTTCAAATATGGAGCTGACCGCCCTGAATTTCCTTTGTCATCTGCCGAGCTCGCGGGTGTTCTTGCCGGCGACCGCCACCGGCAGCTGCTCGACAAGGACAAGCGCGTCGTAAACCGGCAGCAACACGAGGATGGCCAGCGCGGCCGCGGCGGCTACCCCCACGGCGAGGAACCCGACGAGTCCGACCGTCGGCGACGTGTACCGCGGCGTGTCCCACACGGAGGTGAGCGCGAGCGCCACCACCTGCACGGGCAGCGGCACAACGACTAGCGCGGAGAGCGCGTACGCCCTCGCGCGCACCCGCCGGTTGATGGCGACGGCGGCCACGCTCCAGCATGCGGAGGCGAGGAGCGGCACGTAGACGGCAGCGAGAGCGAGGAGCAGCGTGGCGGCGTACGCCGGGTACGCGCAGTGCGCGGTGCCGTCGACAGCGTGCGCAAGCTGGCCCGGGTACGCCACGACCGTCGCCGGCGTGACGAGGACGAGCACGTGCGCGGTGAGGAAGGGCAGGCAGGCGAGCGGCACCGCGAGCGCGGCCGCCGGCAGCCGCTCGCTGCCGGTGGACGCGTGCAGCAGCAGGAGCACGACGGCGAGCAGGCCCGGCTCGGCGATGCCGTGCGCGACGAGAGGGTACGCGAGGCACGGCATGACGTGCCGCTGCGGGAACATGACCCGGCGGATGAACGGGAGGCGAAGCATCTCGGCGGCAGCCAGGAGCCCGGCAAAGGAGGCCAGCAGCATGCGAGGACCCCGGAGCGAGGGGCCGAGGTCGAGCATCCGGCGGAGCCGCCCCTGCCGCGCGCGCGCCTCGAAGGAGACGAGCACGAACGACGCAGCGACGGCGAGCGAGACGACGGCGACAGCAAGGGCAGCGACGGCGAAGTCGACGCCGCCAGCTACGGGGGCCGGCGAGAGCTCCCCGGCCTCGAGCGCCTCGGCGACCGCGACGCTCGCCTGCATCGCTTCGCGGCTGCTGCCACACCTCGCTTTCCGGCGGCGGCGGCGTAGTCCGGCAGGAACCCCACGGTGCACTCGATCTTGCTGCTGCTGCAACAGCCTGGTTTCATATCAAATTGGGTCAGAAAGCTTGCTTCTGCATGCATGCAACGACGAAGCCGCGACCAAACGCGAAGCTAAAGAGGCAGCATCTCCCATTGTCTTCGACGTGTCTTGCCTAATCTGCTGGCGTCAAGAAGAAGCAGATGGTGAATTACTCAGATGGCAAAGCCAGGAGATCATCTGGTTAATTAGGCAACAGTACAGGCGAGGTGTCGCATGGGACACGAACTTTGCTTAATTGAGCGTTGCCAGTCAATGATGACAGTGGATTAGTCGTTGATTTTGGGATACCAATACCATGCATCCAAAAATAACTAGCTCTAGCTGTTGGAGACATCCAAAAATGTACATGTAACTGTACATTTTCCATTTAAAATACAGGTAGGCAACGGTTAGATTTCAAGGCTGAAACGGGCGAACGGTTAGGCCCTGGAGGTCTGGATCCTGAAGAACGCTATAAATAGGAGCATAAATCTCAGATCTAGTTGCTGTCTCTACACAAGCTTGCTTCAGTACTTTAGGGCCTGATCTTTCTAGCAGTGATTTATTACTTTTGAATTGTTTATATAAAAGATTATAGAGTAACTGAAACTTACATGCGGTTTTTAGCGATATAAATAAAATTGATACAGTATATACTACAATATAATTAACTAATAGATCCTATTTTAAAAAGACACTCCGTTTAAAAGCTAGTTATTGTAGAAAAGCCAAAAACTGAACCCAAAAGTTGAAAAAGAACATGGCTTAGAATTTTTAAGTAGACTATCTAAAAAGTTAATATTGACAACCCTCGACGCCGCGAAAGGGCCTCTATCGTAGCGGTAGAGTGCCTGTGTAGCACCCCTTACGTCCCAAGTTCGATTCCCGAGTGGGGACGAACCGGCTAAGGGAAAAAATCCCTCGCCTACCTCACAAGCCAAAGCACGTGTCAAGGCCCGCCCCGGTCGAGGTCGTTCTCTCGTAACGTGGCCCCGTGTCGTGGTGTGGGTAGGGGTTCGGGGGTTTCTCGATCTGTGAGAGAAGTTCGAGCTTCTGTCTTAAGGGTGAATACCCGGGGGTTTCTTCCCCCCGCAGGTCGAGTTTTTTTTGACAACCCTCGACGCCAAGAACCGAACATTGCTCATATTTCATAACGACAAAAGGTAACTTTTAAGTGTTTCACTTACTTATCACTGTATTGGATCTAAACAGACTGCACCAGAACAGGAGTACAGGACAATGGCAAGAACAAAAAACGGGAAAATTGAATATATAGGACTGAGTTAGAAGTGCTTTTGTAAAATAGGACCGAGTTATTTGTCCTCGTAAATATATGACTGAGTTGAGCACCTTCTTGCAAATATAGGATTTTTCCCATTTTAATTTCGTTTTCATTTTTCAGCAGTTTTTCTCCACGCGAAATGACTGTTTTGCCCTTTTTCTTCCTCCCGCTCCCGGCGCGCCGCTCCTCCTCATGCGGCGCGCGGCGGAGCGGAGGAAGAAGAAGGGCAAAACAGTCATTTCGCGTGGAGAAAAATTGCTGAAAAATGAAAATGAAATTAAAATGGGAAAAATCCTATATTTGCAAAAAGGTGCTCAACTCAGTCCTATATTTACGAGGACAAATAACTCGTCCTATTTTACAAAAACACTCCCAACTCAGTCCTATATATTCAATTTTCCCAACAAAAAACCGGCATGAAGCATAGCATAAGCCATTCTAAAATAATCTTAATTTAGATACCAGTCACATTAACCCACATGGTAACATCTAACATCGACAACGGAGAATTACAGCTACCATGCATGTCATGTAATCATCAATCTCCTCTCGAGTCTTGACACCTAAACTTCTGTCTAACAACGGTATTCCTGTTGAGAAGGCGAAAACCTACCTACAGTTACAGATGAACGCCATATCATATATCCTCCTCTGAGCACCAAAGGCTAATGGCCTGGGTAAGACATCGAACTTTGTTGGAACTCTGAGCCCGTGCTCGACTCAAAGATGTGGTGTGGAAGTACAAAGTCGCCATCCTCAAATGCTGTGTTATCACCGGTGCCACTGCCCCTCTGCCTCTTGACTGGGCGCTCATGCTTTGGACTGAGAGTTGGAGAACCAGGCTGGCAGCTGGAGTCAGGGGTTAGTGGTTCACCGCAGGGGAGAGCGTCATCGTGTGAAGGGCTCTTCGTCGGCTCAACTCGGTTTCCATTGTCCTTGCTAGGGGGTACACCCTGAACTGGAGATTCTGATGTTGGTACAGGAGTTGACGGGTTAGTTCTCTCAGAGTCAGGCATTTGTTCACTTGAAGTGGCTTTGGAAGCTCCTGCACAGGTGATGCGCTGCTGTTCTTCGATGATCTTCTGGAGATACTTGCCCTGTGCCTCAATTCGCAGCTGCAACTGCCTTTGCACCTGCAAGAGATATTTGTCGGTTCAGATTACGCACAGAAGTTGAACATGGTTTCTTAAGTAGAACCATTGCTGCATCAAAAGGAAGATTGTGCATATTGCTCAAGTCTACTGTGTAGATATGTAATCAAACTCGTCAACAGGTCTTTAAATAGTACCCGTATGCACTCAAATAGAATGTTCCGGTGTTTGGCCAACCAAATTGAGTTATTCTCTCTGTTTACAACTATACTAGATTTTGCTACCTCAAATCAGTAGTGATGTCATGTCCCTCCGTCAAGGCAAGCAACTTTTTTCTACAGATATTTGTTTCCTTGCAAATCCACGCCATGTCAAAAGAGTATAGCAGAAAGACGCAGCTGAGCCTGGGCTCATATACACCCAATATCCTCACCGTATATAATTCCTCAGGATTTGGGTGGAGACTAGCGGTTATTCTTTTGTATTGGGAAAGAAACGTCTTTAGCTAGATAATTTGCAGCTAGCACACAGTGACAAGCCTTGTGAAGTAGACCTTTCAGGCTTAAACCATTTTTGTCCTGGTGCACCCACGTACTTATACAACCAGCTCTGGTTCATGGAAGTCCACCCCAGGATTCCTTGTTTACCTCCTTTGGGTGATATTTGTTGGCCTTGGACACAACCATTGTTGATAATTTATACACAGGAACGTCTCAAGCTATGATGATTGCCTTTCTTATGTCCGAGGGAACATCAAAGTTATCTACTTCACATACTCATTTCCAACGACCTTCATTATCATCTTATACTCATCTTTCGCCAGGTTACTTGTGCAGCGGTTAAATAACCAAAGTAAAAAAATTAAAAGCAATGTTCTATTATTCGCAACGAGTGCTACACACTGACCACCATGTCATTGTCGGCTACAGTCCCTGAGCAACTTCCCTGCCCAGCTGCCCCCTAGCCCATAGGCACATACTGTGCATGTTGGTCTAATGTCTTAAGCAAACCCATCCCAAATGGTCTCGTATCTCAATGTGCAGCTCTGGAAACATCGTCTCTGGTTGCAGTTACTAGGCCTCAAATTTCGAAGCTTCATACTCACCCTCCAAATAGGATTTATAATTATTGTGACTTGAAGACCCAAACAATTGCCTCCATTACGACCATTACATACCAACATCATTGCCTGGACTATGCATGCAGCATCTCCAAAGTCATGAATTTAAGTGTGTTTTTGCATGTGCAAACCTTTTTTGACATGAAGGTAGCTGCATGCATGGTAGAGAAGAATAGTACAGGTTGGCAGCACGGAACAGAGTAGGGTAACGAGTTAATGACATAATGAGATTCAATCCCCAATGAGATTGCTTCAAAGGCATTCCAATAGGGTTTGGGTTTGGAACAGATCCGGATTGGGTCTGATAAACTCTTTTCAGTATACCTAACCAATTGTCATAAGTTTAATTCTAAGCTTAATTAATACCTTTAAGATCCGTAAGATTTTCTCCTAGGGTGGAGTACTGAAGCAAAACCCCCAAGGCATATAATGAAACATTTTTACACAAGACAACTATTACAATATTGTAGTTCAACTAATGAAGTGGTGTTTCAAATTCTAATACAAGTTTATCTTGTCACATTTAAGTGTACAAAATTCATCATTTTTAACCATCTTTTTTTACATTCCAAGCATGAGATGACATTCCTTTATGGCCTGTTCATATTAGCTTTTGTTAATGGCTTTTGGTTACGGCTGATAAATAGTTATGGCTGATATAAGCGGCTGATAAATAGTAGTAACTAATGCATAGTAGTGCATTATGTAATAAAGACGGTGCAATGAAAGACACTACAATATTCGAACCGTCATGCGACTTACGGAATTGTGATATAATAAAATATAAAGTACGTTACAATATATAAAAGCGAAAAGTAGTGGTTGATGAATAGTAGTGGTTGATAAAAGTGTTTTATGGAAGCCAGGGCGTTCGTATTGGCTTCTACTTCTGGAAGTAGAAACCAAAAGCAAAAGCCAATATGAACAGGTCCACAGGATGGTTTTCAACATTTTAGTAATAGTCCAGTTGATGGTACAGTAGACGTCACTCAGAACTGGAAACATTAATAGCTGTGAGTTTCATATCATACGTTGCACTTCAAATGTAACTGCAGCAGCGTCAACTTACCTCTAATTGTTCATGCAACCGCTTCTGGACCTCCATCTGCAGCTTCAGGGTTTCAGATATCTGCATTCCACTGCAATAAAATAGCATTACAAAAATATGCTTCATGATAAGGATAACCAACGATGCTTTTGTAGAAATCAGGCAAAATAAATAAGAGGTAAAACCAACTGAAAGACCATACTATTTAATGAAGTGAAGTGAACCGAACAATCCCAACATACAGATGACTAAAAGAATCAAATGGCTTATGTAGTGTAATTAGTTTATTTTGCTTAACTTCATTTTCAGTTTCCCAAGCTTTAATACTTATGCATCTGAGGATGCTGCATGCTAATAAATGCTAAGTTTAATGAAATACTCGGAATGGCATTAAGAAATCATGGAAATTCAATAAAAAAAGGCATGTGTTCACTTTATTGCACCAGTGTAGTAAATGTATATAGTAACTATGTAACGACTAACAATGTGATGTGTCTTCTTGCAACATAAAAATGCAACAAGGTCAACACAAAAATTGTTTCATATTGAATTTATTTCCTTAACTAATACAAAATCGATCATTATATTGTGGCGCTTTTCTCCCATGACAGACATTTTGATAATGTTGTAAATTGTGTTTATTCAATTAAACTAAACTCAGAAGAAAATGTTGAACTTGAGCTGAGCCCCTTCAAAAGAAAAAATAAACTACTAGCAATGAAGCCCATCTTTCTTGAAAGTAAACACATACAGCATACAATCATTTAGAGCTAATTTGCTTAGAACCATCGCAATTGTTCGCAAGTTGTAAAATACCATCACAAAGAGACCAACCTTACAAATACCATCGCAAACACAAACAAACTCTGGAGAACGCCATCACCGTTAGCTTTTTCATCCATTTGCTCCATTAACCGCCATTTAGGTGAGAGAAAAGTTATAAATGACACTTTTGCCCTTTGGCATTCTGGAGAGAGAGAGCAAAGAACAGAGGGCGACGCAGGGGAGGCAATTGCGGCTCTGGAGGGTGGTGGCGTTGGCAAGGGAAGAGGTCAGCGATGCGGTCAACCAGCAAAATGGGTTGCCATGGACATGGGGAGGCCATGGGAGGTGGCGGCATGGGCGTCGGCACATGGTGGCGGCATGAATGGCGGTCGGGCGTGGCGGTAGCGGGTAGCGATGGCGGTGCACTCCGAAAGAACGGTCGCGGCGGGCGGCGCACGCATGGACATGGTGTGACCTCGTGGCGTGCTCCTGTGAAGTCGGCTCGATCGAAGATGACGAGCGACGGTGGGCGACGGCGGTGAAGGGTAGGGTGCCGGTGCTAGGGTTCCACGGCGGTGCAATGCCCAAATTGATTTGACGGAAAGGTAGAGAGGGTAGAGGGGATGGTTGAGATGCAAGGAATCGAAGTTTGGCTCATCAGAGGCGATGAATCGATGGTGAGGAGCGAATTCGGCAGGTTTTGGGGGAAGCTCGATTCCGGGTGATTGGCTATACGAAAATCAAATTAACTTGGATGGGTTGTTTGGATGCTAGAACACGATGTGACGCGAACAAAACCTGAAAAATTCCTAGCAGTGATGCCAAACGTTTTCCAAGCATACGTCGTCGATGTTCCTGCCGCTCCGCTGCGTTCCAAGCCGAACCACCCGCGTCACCACCTTCGCCTTAGTCCCAGAAGTCCATTCCTTGCTGACCATCGACGGGATCAAGTACTTGATCGACCTAGGGTTCCATGTGGGCAACATCGGAGACCACATCACGCTGCTCAGTGTGTACAATGTGTGGAAGGAGTCCGAGTCTCACCGTAGTGGTGCCGAGAGAACTTTGTGCAGTCACGCACCATGAGGCATGCACGTCCAGCTGAAGGCACTCCTGGAGTAGGTGGAGGTCGTGCCCTACTCCAACGTCGGTGACCTCAACATGATCAGGAAGGCGGTCACTGAGAGAGAGAGAGCAGAGAGATTGGAGGAGAGATTGCTCTTAATTTCTATTGGAGGGGAGAAATGACATGCAAGACCGGACATTACAAAAGGAAAAAGAAAGAAATGGAGGAATGAGGGCAAAATGATCAACTCGCACCAGTGCGGATGGAAAAGTCACGGTACTGGCATTTTGCAGATTTTCGGCCGTTGCAATATTAGTTCGCAACGCCTCTTCTTCGTGATAGCATTTTCCAAGTTGACATTCTTTGCGATAGCACTGAACAAATTATCTCAATCATTTTATACTTACGAGGAACCTTCAAGTGCTGCAAGCAAGTCCCCTGGATCTTTCTTTTCAGCGTTGTTGTCTAAATGAGGGGTATGAATTAGATAAAGTGAAACAATAATAGAGTACCATTCTTTCTTGAATGTACATATAACAAGATGAAAATGATCACCTACCATAAGCTGAAGGGTCCGGAATGTACTTTGCAAGACGATATTTCTAGATAAATAAAGGAAAATGGTTAGGAAGAAAAACCATAGAGAATCAAGCTGATAAAGGGTCATTTGTACAACACCAATAATTACCTGTAGGTGACTTTTCACATGGTATATTGTAAGTCCTGGCACACCCATAATTCTCAGAACTCCTTTAGGAGTAGCTCCTGTCACATTCGAGTAATTATACTTTTAGCAGATGCAGATACTTATTTAAACCAAGTAGATAAAAAAAAGTGGTTCAATTACATCATGAGCTGATAAAGTAGTATGCACACACTTCAAACTTGATTACGTTTAGCTATCAAATGTAAGTAATTATCTCTACAAAATACAGGCCTTCGGAAAAGCACATCTGCACATGCTCAAGAGGAAACAACCAGTAGCAAGAGGTTAAATGTCCAGGTATTTGACAGCGAGGGTCTTAAGGACTAGTTGTGGGTGATCCAAGGAAAAGCTCATTTATAACTCAATTCTAGCAAGCTAAAATTACTTCATAATGTTGACTCCACAGCAGTGTGTTATGAATTCCTGTTTACAAAAAAGACTAGAAAAGTATGTCAAAGGCAGGGATTTTCCTTTTTCGAAATGCTTGAGAATCTTTTTGGCTTTTTTAGACGAAATGCCTGGCTGTCTGCAAATCAATATGTTGCACAGATAGCAATCGATGCTTCACCAGGATGCAGAGCCTTCGCTGTGACATTCGAACAGCACATAAGTGCATGCTGTCCGATCAGCGGCAGATGGTCCAGATCATGCTAGAGGGAATGAGCAGGATTCAGTGCCATGATCTGGATTGTACAACCAACCGACTGGACAATGGGTGGCATGCACGCACCTAGCGTTCGATCAGACACAACTGAGGATCTAAGTACATTGCATGGTTTGCACCAAAAGCATCTACTAGGTGGCATGTTTCATGTCTAGCACATGTCCATGACAAACATTTCTTTGGCAGGTATGAGTTATCTGAGCTTTGTTAGGTCTATCAGATGGTCAATGTCATGTTGACATCTCAATTATTCTCAAAAACGTTTATACATCAACAGCTCAATATTGTGCCAGTGTGGTGTCAACACCAGGCCCGAGAGAAAAATATTGTTCCCTCCAAGATGGCATTGACACAACACTAACAATTTGAATAACCCAGCTAACTTTAGCCATCTAAAGTTAATGTTATTCTATGTAAAGTAGCTTACCAGTACACATAGGACAATGCATGACATGGATGGAAACATCTACGCTCTAAAACTTATGTAACTGCAAAACATACGCCAATGGAAGTTGAGAAATATACATTTTATTTTAAGTTTTAGTATGTTCACCTGTGTGTGCTACAATGTTCACATTTATTAAAACACATCATACTATGAGATTAAGTGATCAACATCATCCACATGCGGATGCGTGCAACCTATAAGTAAACCATGAATCACCAAAGTTTGTCAATTACCTACCAAATCACTATTTCCAGCTAATGCAGTCATATAATGGCACCTTAATTTGAGATCTCAGATGTCACAGAGCTATTTCTGAAGGACGGTTGATCATTATAAACAATCCATGTAACTCCTAGTTGACAAGTTCGATGGTGGAGCAAATGCAAGTTTTGTGGTGTTTTTTATGGTCTTGAGGCAACATAGATTGATACCCTTTTACATACCATATATTATTCTTTACAACTTCTTGAATACTATCATGCTAGACCTCAGCTTCTTATTCCTGGATCTATAAGCTGTAGTACTTAGGTTTCTCAGGAGCATCTATGAGCTATCTACTTCACTACCCAATTTGAATTTTGTACCAGCATAATATTGTGCTATTGTCATTCTGTCAAGGTAATATATTCATAGTTTTGTAGCACAGTACAATAAATCCAGATTAAATAGAAGATGTTCACCCTATTAACAAACATGCAAAGTCAAAGGTTGTATTAAGAAGCTGTAGAATCTACTTCTCTAGCTGTATATTATACTGAATAAGGGTTAGAAAAAAGAGCAATGAAAAGTGAAAAACCAAGTTGAAGCACTAAGGACATACTATCAGGCCCACCGAGTTGAGTAACAGCCTCGACAAACCGGTCATGCAGCTCATTTGTCCAACGTAACCGTTGCCTTGCTGCCATGTTAGGGCTATTATTTCCTCCATTATTAGGGACCATACTGTTGCCCCCTAGCTCCATTTGGTCATGAGCAGCAGGATCACTACGAGTTGAACCAATGCTAGAAATTGGAATTGGCTGATACATTGCACTTGCTCAAAAAATTCATCACCTGAAAATACAGGTATTACATGATTTAGGACAACAATATGGCGTATCACGATTAAACAAAAGGGAAATTGGATGTAGCATTCAAATCTCATGAGCCGTTGTTTGCAAACATAGCTACAGAAGATTAGGGGCCACAAACATTCTCGCAACTTTTACCCTGCCATAAAGCACACAGATGCAAATGAGCACCAAAATTATCATTTCCCCGCTATCAGTTCATTTCCACGAGGCTTTGCCCGTCTTTTGTTAATCCTGTATGACTAAATGTGTGAATCACACCAATAAACATATCTTTGAACTATGCCTGATTCCTCGGTTTTTTGTACCTACAGCCTATAGAAAAATTTCTTTTATACGACGAAGAGGCTGTACCCATGCAAAATACAGCAAGATTCAAGCCATTCAAAGTAACATCATACAAAACCTGCTTACTTCACTAGATGAGAGAGCATTTATTCATCCACGGACCCCCAATATTACGGTACCATATAGCGTCACAGCTAAAAATCGAGGCCATTTCTTGGAATTGGACACGGGTAGATGGCAGGCAAGAAAGCAGGGGGGGAAGCATGCACATTCCATGAAACCGGAGGACAGCCTCCTCAAACCTCAGGTGCTATACGATCAACCAAGGGAGAGAACCCTACCGAATCCCCTTGCGCGCAGGCACGAGCTCACAGGGAGTGGTTGGAGGAAACAAAAGACTGAAACCAACCGACCCAGCAAGGCACACCAGGAAACCAAGAAACTCAAGAAGAAGCACCAATCCATGGATATGAAGAACGGGTGGATCCCCGGAAGTGCGGCGCGCGGGGGGGAAGAGGAGGATGAGGAGGGAGAGGGGACTACTGACCAGGGGAAGCGCCCGAGGAGAAAGAGGAGGAGGCTGCTCGTCGTCGTGGGCCTCTCTCTCAAGTCTCTGGGCAAAGGCGGGGGAGGACGAGAGGGGGCGAGGAAGAAGACGATGAGAGCTGGGGCCTTGTTTCTCCTTCCTTTCGGGTGCTGCGCCTGCGCTCGATTGGTTCGGTCCGAACGGTCGACCGGGGCTCAGGTGGGGCCCACAAGAGGGACTGGCGTGGCTGAACGTGGCTGGCTCACATGAGAGAGAAACCAGAGTTTTGCAGAAAGCACAGACATTCAGCCCGCTCACGCTTCACATGTATGCGGTTGGGTTTTTTGTCTGTGTTTTGTATGTTTTAATTTATAGTTTTTAAATTTTATTTGTTCAAAAAAAGAGTATAAATAAAAAGACAGTATATATAATTTTAATTGATATAGTTGAAGTCAGTACAATGTCTATTATAATTATCTTATAGATCTTACTTTTAAAAAATACATTGTTTTAAATCTTATTACTGCAGTAAAAATCACCGACAATAAACTCAAAAAATACTACAAAATTTTGCGAAGACTCAGTGGCTTTAGAAAATATGGACATGTATTTTACCACTGGATACATACACGTGTTTAAGTAAATACGGTATACCCTATCGATCCTAATTCCTAAAGATCAGAACCGAACAGGTAGGAGCAAAACCCTCGCTTCTACGCCCTAGCCCACTCGTCCATCCGTGAAACAGTTTTTACAGAGCAGCAGCAGATGCGAAGCAAGGAAACACTACTAGTAATGCTCCTGGAGAATACTGTACTACTCAGTCTAGTCTCTACAGCTCATCAGGTTCATACTATCATTTCTCTCTCTAAGAAGAAACCGAGGACAGCGGCCCACGGGATGGCGCAGGGTCTTTTCACTGTCGACCTCTGCTTGATCTGATACTGGAGGTACAATAAATATCGACTGTTTTTTTCCTTTTGCTTTTCAAGCTTTTTTTTTTCTTACGAGACTTTTTCTGTTGGCATCTCAAAGCGCACGGTGAGGAACAGTGCGTGGACTTTCCTTTCGTCTGGACCGCCCTACATCTGATTAGGTAGATAAAAGGCCTGCTGACTCAGCTTTTGCTTCTGGTTTTTAATTTCTTACTTTTATCTTTCTTCTAATGATATAATGTTTTTGGTATTTTAATTTTTTTTCTTTTTATTTCTTTTTCAATGTCTGTGAAGATATAATTTTTTATTTTTATTTTTTAAATTTAATTACGCTGAAAAAGGTATAAACAGCTGCTAAAAAATAAACTATAAATTAAGACTTTTAATCTCAAATGAACACCACTTTTAAAATTATTTGGATGGTCTTTTACATTACATATTGGAGGATCTCAACCCGATTAAATAAGATCTCTGCTAACAAGGAGGCACTATATTCTTCCTCCCCCAAGGTTTGTGACTGTCGGAGGCCACGAAGGAATACATGATGAGCACTGTTGCGCAGGTCCAGTTTGATAGAAGGATACTTGTTTTCCTAAGGGTCATCAAAAGGTTGGATAGGAAGATATTTGTGCTATCGGCCGAGGCGTTATTTATATTAGTTTTTACTTCTGCTCTTTACTTAGAAAAATAAAAAACTAATACAAATACTAAGCTTCTAAAAGCAGTTTTTTCACTTTTCTGGCTACCAAGTAGGGGTTTACGAGTGCATCACGCACCCCACTCGTGTCATGCCATGCATCTCTCCCTCACTTTTTTCACCACTCGTCCGTTTCTCCTAAAAGTCATTTTTTTCAACTATTACTATTTATTTTAGCCAAAAATCATAAATCATAGCTAGAAACTATCAAGTAAAAAACCAATCCAATAGCTCCTAACAAGTGTTGTAAGATAAGTTTTTTTTTTAGATAATGGATATAAAATCCGGCCTCTATATCCACAAGGGATATACACAGCCAAAAGTTACACGAGCTCTTAGGCCCAAAGCCTCAACACCGAGGAATACACAACAGCAAAACGGGATAACTTAAAGACTTAAGAAAAAGCTAGAAAGACTAAGCTTCAGAACTTCTTCTCCGTCCTTACTTTCAACCAAGCCTCTAACCTTCTCCAAATGAGCCATCTCTTCGTTGCCTCCAACAAGCGATCGTATTCCTCTAGTGAAGACAAGAACACTCAAAGCAACACCTCAATGCTCAACCGGAGTGCCTTCGACCAAAGACTTCACCTTCTTCATCCAAATAGCTCTCTTCGCCAACACCTCTAACCTTCCTCGGACCTTCTAACACCGTATAGCGGGTCGAAGAAGAGAGAAGACACGATGCCGAGAGCTGGCGACGAATCGAAAGGATGCATACAAAGCCCGAGCAGCGACATAGCCCAAACGGCAAGCACCAATCAACGAAGCTGAAATTGCCTAACGACGCCTTCAAGAAGGAAACAACGCCCAAGGCGCTGACACCGCCAGTCCACCATGGGAAAGGTTTTCACCTGCAATCAACCACTGGGTGGGGGAGCTGTGGAAGAGGTACAGAGAGGACGCCTCCAAGGAGGATGCGTCGTCCGCAAATGACACCGTCCAAGCTTTCGCCCTGACCTCATAAGTAGGGTGGCGGTTTATTACTAGACTAAACAATCTTGACGGTACAATCCTTGTAGCATTTGAAAGAACTAAATGATACGCACGCATAATATTGTGTTTACTGAAATACAGTATTCTATCATAACAGATCAGGAACTTTGCGGTACTACAAAACTTTTATTTTCCCTTCTAAAGTAGGATGGCAGTTGATTACTAGACTTAACAATCTTGGCGCACATGTCCTTGTAGCATTTGTGAGAACTAAATGGCATCATGCCTAATATTCTTCTTGCTTCTAAAATATCATATCAGGAACTTTGCAGTAATAAGAAAGCTTTTGTTTTCTATGAATGCGGGCACGAATGGATGGATGAATTGGAATGCACCCCTGTTGAACATAGTCGTAATTCTTTCCAATGTTTGATGGCAGTGTGAAAAGCTGTGAGAGACATAGTACGGTCCATCGGAGTGCTCGGGCCAAACCTTGATTCGTCAACAAATAATACAGAAAGTTTCTTAGATGCTACACAATGACAGGTTTTATCACCCCTGTCGTCACTGAGTACTCAAGGTTGGTTGTATTATACCGAAAAGCAATTTTTATAGGGAGAGTACATACAGAGCACGTACATCACAAGCATATATTCCACTCCCGCCACACACGCATAAACACGTCTATGTCTATTATACATACTGGAATGGTTTTATGGTGTATAGATATACGGTTTTCACTGAACATATATATAAAATTTTAGAATCAACACGATGTATTTTCTTTAATCAACATCGTGTTGATCCTAAAAATCGAATCCGAGCAGGTGGGACTTTGATTTAGAGTCAACGTTACTTTGAGTATTTGCCTTATGCTCATATTGCTAAGATATGAGTTTAGCAAGTTTTTATGCAGATAAAATTAAGTGGAATATGCGATAACGATGAGCACCACTATTTTATCAAGGTTTTGTTTTTCATGAAGCAACTATTTGTATATATTTGGAACAATTATCTATTTGCACCATAAGGAAACAAAATCTAATATGCGCTTTATTGTGCATTTGTTTTGTAACAAAACCTAATGTAGCATGGTTCTTTGTATCTTATGTTTTGTTAGACAGTGAGAAAGGTTGACATAAATGTGAACTTGGCAGATTTTATTGAGTAAAGCTGGTATCAGGTTTCTTTGAAAGTCTTTGCTCTTTTAGTCACTGAAAAAAAGTAGAACAAACAACACTAGCAATGAAAGTAAAACAAAGTTGAAAGCTATGACCACTCCCTTTACGAGATAGTGGACGGAATGTGTAATCAAGAGTGAAAAGTATAGCGCATGTAAATGAAAGCAATGTTTTCTCACATGCATGCATTTGGGAATAATGGTTTTTGATTGAAAATAAATGATAATGATAGAAAAAAAGTGACTTTTAGAATGAGAATGTAAATGGTGAAGAAAGTAAGGAAGAGATGCGTACGCAAGAGGAGAGCGAGAGGAGTGGTGTACGTGATGCATCCGTGATCTCTACTTTATCCTAAAGCGAGGCAGAAGCAAAAAGAGTGAGAAAACCAGTTGTTTAGGCATGTTCTTTGTGGTTGTGGCTTATGACTTTTTGCTGAAATTTTTGAATTTTAGTTGTTTACGACAGAGATTATGCAGAGAGATACTCGCTTGCAATTTTGGATGTTACAGATATTTGGCTTTTAATGTGTACTACAATTAACTTGTAGACTCCGTCTTTAAAAAAATACTCCATTTAAAAGTTATGTACCGTAGCAAAAATCAAAAGCCGGAAAGAATAGGCTCATACTGGCTTCTGATTTCTCCCAGCAAAAAGCAAAAGTAAAAGTTATTATGAACGCCCCTAAATCTATCAAATGTTTCGACAATTGTGAACATGGTGTGATCTTCCTAATGCTAACTGGGTGACCAAGCTTGTTTGAAAAACTCAACTTTCATGATTCAGTTTCCAGAAGGATAAAGAGTAGTATGAAATCGTATCTTTTGACTGAAAATACGATGGAGAAAACACACCAGTGATCTTCTTGTCCTAAGAATACAGAAATGTCAACCAAAGTTCGCAAAGCCCTCCCTTCCCCTTCAGGATTGACTGGACTAATACTCCCCCTCTGAGATCGAGCTTGCGACAACTTACCCTCTAGGGTCGAGTCGCCTAACACTCCCCCTCCAGGATCGAGCTTGTGACAAATCACCTCTCGGGTCGAGTTGCCTAAAACTCCCCCTAGGGTCGAGATGCTCGTGAGCTTCATCCCAAGCAAAGTTTTTTCTGATGGGAGACGACGATGTTCTCACCTCTCCAAGCAAAGTGCCACTCGTGAGCCTCGTCTCGAGCGCCAAGTTGTTTTAATAGGAGACGGTGATGTTCTCACCTCCCCAAGTGAAGTGCCAATTGTGAGCCTCGTACCGAGCACCAAGTTTTTTTTCCAATGGAAGATGACGACATTCTCACCTCCCCAAGCAAAGTGCTGATCATGAGTGCCGTAGCTACAGACTAGACAGGAAGAGAGGGGGATCGATAGGAGAGGAAGAGAGCCAGATCTGGAGAGGTGGTGAGAATGAAGGAGATCGCCCCCCTTTGCCCCTCCTGGGGGCTTACATATATGTGAGTGGGGTAGAATGGGAAATCCCCATTCTACCCCTTAGTATTTTACAAAGGATGGGGGTACACTGGTATATTTACACTGTTATATTCCTCTACACTATTGGGCCTATTACATGTTTGACTAGTTGCACGCCCGATCCACGGGGTTGGGCCACCCCTACAACAAGATACTCCTCGGCAAAGGCAGCGCGAGGTCCCGATGGGCGGCCGACGCGATCAACTACCCCACCCCCGTTCCACGGCGGCAAGCACGAGGTGCCAATGCAACTAATAGCTCGCAGACCCTAGAAGGAATCGGTGAAGCGCGGAGACGTCGTTGGCGTCGAAGCGTGCCGCCCCGCCGATGCCTACCAGCGCGGCGGCGTCGAGCGCCAAGACGCGCTGCCGTCGCGCCGAAGACGTCCGCCCCGCCGGGCGATGCCTACGAGGCGGGCGGCGAGTCGAGCGCCGAAGACGTGCCGTCCCACCGAGGCGATGCCTCGAGGCGGGCGGGCGGAGTCGAGACCGGCGCGCGTCGTCGAGCGCCAAGCGTGTCGTCGGCGTCGAAGCGTCTTGTCCCACCGAGGCGATGCCTACGAGGCGGGGCGAGTCGAGCGCCGAGACGTGTTGTCGTCCGCCAAGACGTGTCGTCGAGCGCCAAACGTGCTGTCCCACCGAGGCGATGCTCGCAAGGCGGGCGAGTCGAGGCGAGCGGCGTGTCGTCGATCGCCGAAGATGTGCCGCTCGCCGCCGGCGATGCCTACAAGCGGACGGCGGAGTCGAGTGCCGAAGACGTCTGTCTGTTGGCGATGCCTACGAGGCGACGGCGGAGTCGAGGCCGGCGTGTCGTCAGCGCCAAGACGTGTCGTCGAACGCCGAAGACGTCGCGTCCCCGAGGCGATGCTCGCAAGGCGGACGGCGAGTCGAGGACGGCGTGTCGTCGAGCGCCAAGACGTCGCCGTCCCAGAGGCGATGCTCGCAAGGCGGGCGGCGAGTCGAGTGCCGAAGACGTGCTGCCCGCCAGGCGATGCCTACGAGGGGACGGCGAGTCGAGGCCGAAGGCGTGTCGTCGAGCGCCCAAGACGTGCCGTCCCGCCGAGGCGATGCCTACGAGGCGGACGGCGGAGTCGAGCGCCGAAGACGTGTCGTCGAGCGCCGAAGACGTGTCGTCGAGCGCCGAAGACGTGCCGTCCCGCCGAGGCGATGCCTACCAGGCGGACGGCGAAGTCGAGCCCGAAGGCCGTCGTCGAGCGCCGAAGACGTGTCGTCGAGCGTCGAAGACGTGCCGTCCCATCGAGGCGATGCCTACGAGGCGGACGGCGGAGTCGAGCGCCGAAGACGTGTTGTCGTCCGCCGAAGACGTGTCGTCGAGCGCCGAAGACGTGCCGTCTCGCCGAGGCGATGCCTACAAGGCGGACGGCGGAGTCGAGTGCCGAAGACGTGCTGTCCCGCTGAGGCGATACCTACGAGGCGGACGGCAGAGTCGAGGCCGAAGGCGTGTCGTCGAGCGCGAAGACGTGTCGTCGAACGCCGAAGACGTGCCGTCCCACCGAGGCGATGCCTGCAAGGCGGACGGCGGAGTCGAGGACGAAGGCGTGTCGTCGAGCGCCGAAGATGTGCCGTCCCCCCGAGGCGATGCATGCAAGGCGGACGGCGGAGTCGAGTGCCGAAGACGTGCTGCCCCGCCGAGGCGATACCTACGAGGCGGACGGCGGAGTCGAGGCCGAAGGCATGTCGTCGAGCGCCGAAGACGTGCCGTCTCGCCGAGGCGATGCCTACAAGGCGGACAGCGGAGTCGAGTGCCGAAGACGCGCCGTCCCGCCGGCGATGCCTACGAGGCGACGGCGGAGTCGAGGCCGGCGTGTCGTCGAGCGCCGAAGACGTGTCGTCGAACGCCGAAGACGCCCGTCCCCGAGGCGATGCGCTGCAAGGCGACGGCGGCGAGTCGAGGACAAAGCGTGTCGTCGGCGTCGAAGCGTGCCATCCCAGGCGATGCTCGCAAGGCGGGCGGCGAGTCGAGTGCGAAAGATGTGCTGCGCGCCGCGGCGATGCCTACGAGGCGACGGCGCGAGTCGAGGCCGGCGTGTCGTCAGCGCCGAAGACGCGCCGTCTCGCCGGGCGATGCCTACAAGGCGGGCGGCGGTCGAGTGCGAAGACGTCTTTCCCGCCGAGGCGATGCCTACGAGGCGACGGGCGGAGTCGAGGCGGCGGCGTGTCGTCAGCGCCGAAGACGTGTCGTCGAACGCCGAAGACGTGCCGTCCCCCCGAGGCGATGCCTCCAAGGCGGACGGCGGAGTCGAGGATGAAGGCGTGTCGTCGAGCGCCGAAGACGTGCCGTCCCCCCGAGGCGATGCCTCCAAGGCGGACGGCGGAGTCGAGGATGAAGGCGTGTCGTCGAGCGCCGAAGACGTGCTGCCCCGCCGAGGCGATGCCTACGAGGCGGACGGCGGAGTCGAGGCCAAAGGCGTGTCGTCGAGCACCGAAGACGCGCCGTCGAGCGCCGAAGACGTGCCGTCCCGCCGAGGCGATGCCTACGAGGCGGACGGCGGAGTCGAGCGCCGAAGACGTGCCGTCCCACCGAGGCGATGCATACCAGGCGGACGGCGAAGTCGAGCGCCGAAGACGCGCCGACACTGTTGTTCTCCTACCTTCGAAAAGGAGGGCCCGCGGAGAGCGGGCGCTTGGAGCGTAGGCCGAAGGCACTACGCACGCCGAGGTAGGGAGGCGCGACCGCCGTTCCCCTACCTTCAAAAGGAGTACCGCGAGAGCGGCGCTGGAGCGTAGGCGAAGGCACTCGCACGCCGAGGTAGGGAGGCGCGACCGCCGCCCCTACCTTCAAAAGGAGTGCCGCGGGGCGGCGCTGGAGCGTAGGCGAAGGCACTCGCGCGCCGAGGTAGGGAGGCGCGACCGCGTTCCCCTACCTTCAAAGGAGTGCCGCGGGAGCGGGCGCTGGAGCGTAGGCGAAGGCACTCACGCAGCCGAGGTAGGGAGGCGAGACCGCGTTCCCTACCTTCAAAGGAGTGCCGCGGGAGCGGCGCTGGAGCGTGGGCCGAGGGCACTCACGCGCGCCGAGGTTGGGAGGCGCGACCGCGTTCCCCTACCTTCAAAGGAGTGCCGCGGGAGCGGCGCTGGAGCGTAGGCGAAGGCACTCGCACGCCGAGTAGGAAGGCGAGACCGCCGTTCCCTACCTTCAAAGGAGTGCCGCGGGGCGGGGCGCTGGCGCGAGGGCGAAGGCACTCGCGCGCGCCGAGGTAGGAGGCGAGACCGCGTTCCCTACCTTCAAAGGAGTGCCGCGGGAGGCGGCGCTGGAGCGTAGGCGAAGGTACTCACGCACGCCGAGGTAGGGAGGCGCGACCGCGTTCCCTACCTTCAAAGGAGTGCCGCGAGTGCGGGCGCTTGGAGCGTAGGCGAAGGCACTCGCACGCCGAGGTAGGGAGGCGAGACCGCGTTCCCTACCTTCAAAAGGAGTGCCGCGGGAGCGGGCGCTGGAGCGTAGGCGAAGGCACTCACGCGCCGAGGTAGGGAGGCGCGACCGCCGTTCCCTACCTTCAAAGGAGTGCCCGCGGGAGCGGCGCTGGAGCGTAGGCGAAGGCACTCGCGCACGCCGAGGTAGGGAGGCGAGACCGTCGTTCCCCTACCTTCAAAGGAGTGCCGCGGGGCGGCGCTTGGGCGTAGGCCGAAGGCACTCGCACGCCGAGGTAGGGAGGCGCGACCGCGTTCCCTACCTTCAAAGGAGTGCCGCGGGGCGGCGCTGGCGTAGGCGAAGGCACTCGCCGCCGAGGTAGGGAGGCGAGACCGCGTTCCCTACCTTCAAAGGAGTGCCGCGGGAGCGGCGCTTGGGCGTAGGCGAAGGCACTCGCACTCCGAGGTAGGGAGGCGCGACCGCCGTTCCCTACCTTCAAAAGGAGCGATACACTCCACGGTGTAACGCGCCGAAAAGTGCGGCATCCAGTGCCGCACCACTATGCGAGGCACTCCCTAGTGTCTCGGCCATTGCACAATTTTTATACTCCGTAGAGTGCGTGAGGGTAACTGGTGCGTGCGGAGGCGGACCTCGGCGCACGACTTGTTTAGAGTCCGTAGACTGGCGCGTGCGGAGGCGGACCTCGGCGCACGACTTGATTTATAGTCTGCGGACTCTCGCGTGCGGAGGCAGACCTGGGCGCACGACTTAATTTATAGTCCTTGGACTCGCGTGCGAGGCGGACACTGGCGCACGACTTAATTTATAGTCCTTGGACTCTCGCGTGCGGAGGCAGACCTCGGCGCACGACTTAATTTATAGTCCGGAGACTCGCGCGTGCGGAGCTAGGCTCGACGCTACGTCTTATTTAAAGTCCGTGGACTATGGCGTGCGGAGCAGAGCTCGACGCGACGCCTGCTTTATAGTCCGGAGACTCGCGCGTGCGGAGCTAGGCTCGACGCTACGTCTTATTTAGAGTCCGTGGACTATGGCGTGCGTATCAGAGCTCGACGCGACGCCTCCTTTATAGTCCGGAGACTTCGCGCGTGCGAGCTGGGCTCGGCGCTACGTCTTATTTAGAGTCCGTGGACTGTGCGTGCGGAGCTAGGCTCGGCGCTTCGTCTTCTTTATACTCCGTAGAGTGCGCGCGGCGTCCCCGCTGCGTCTTATTTATACTCCGTAGAGTGCGTGCGGAGCTAGGCTCGGCGCTCGTCTTATTTAGAGTCCGTGGACTGTGCGTGCGGAGCTAGGCTCGGCGCTCGTCTTCTTTATAGTCCGGAGACTCGCGCGTGCGAGCTAGGCTCGGCGCTCGTCTTATTTAGAGTCCGTGGACTATGGCGTGCGGAGCGAGCTCGACGCGACGCCTTCTTTATAGTCCGGAGACTCGCGCGCGAGCTAGGCTCGGCGCTACGTCTTATTTAAAGTCCGTGGACTATGGCGTGCGGAGCGAGCTCGGCGCGCGCCTTCTTTATAGTCCGGAGACTCGCGCGTGCGAGCTAGGCTCGGCGCTACGTCTTATTTAGAGTCCGTGGACTATGGCGTGCGGACGAGCTCGGCGCGGCGCCTTCTTTATAGTCCGGAGACTCGCGCGTGCGAGCTAGGCTCGGCGCTACGTCTTATTTAGAGTCCGTGGACTATGGCGTGCGGAGCGAGCTCGGCGTGGCGCTGCTTTATAGTCCGGAGACTCGCGCGTGCGAGCTAGGCTCGGCGCTACATCTTATTTAGAGTCCGTGGACTATGGCGTGCGGGCGAGCTCGACGCGATGCACGCTTTATAGTCCGGAGACTCGCGCGTGCGAGCTAGGCTCGGCGCTCGTCTTATTTAGAGTCCGTGGACTATGGCGTGCGGAGCGAGCTCGGCGCGACGCCTTCTTTATAGTCCGGAGACTCGCGCGTGCGAGCGGGCTCGGCGCTTCGTCTTATTTAGAGTCCGTGGACTCGCCGAGGCGCACGGCCGTCGTCGCGATTTAAACCAAAAAGCGATTAAACGCCGCGCACGAAAGAGGACATAACAGCAATAAAAGAATTCGAGGCGGGCGATGAGACACCCAACGATGGCAATGGCGAGGGATAAGCGATCAAGTAAAAAGCGTAAAGCCGCGCACTGCGGTCGGCTGCGTGTGTGGAGTTCGCATGCGTCGTTGCGGACGTCGGCGGGCCAGCGGTGGGCGCAGAGCAAACTTGGTTGGGGTCATCGGTTCAAGACTCGGCGGGGCTGGTGCGGAGGTGCGCTTGCGAGGTGCACTCCACGCGGTCGGCGTATCGTCGTGCGGGCGCCGGCGACCTCGGCTTGCCCATCCCCTCGCGCGCGAACGCATGCATGTACGGATGATAATTTCTGTACGCGAGCACTCGTAGATACATGTGGGGATGGATGTTTCATGCTTGTCTGCGTGCGGTCCGCGCGCGTAGATGGGCGCGACAACGGCGGAGGAGGCTTGGCGCGAGGACTCGGCACCTGCGAAGACCCTACATCGCGCGGAGAGGGCGCGGAGGCCGCAGCACGATGGCATGTTTGGCGGGTACCCCTCGCGCGGCTTCGGCGTGGGCGAGTCGGCGTCGGGAACTGCAGCGCGAGACAGCGGAACCGCCGAGCGGGGCCGGAATCTGCAGCGAGGGCGAGCGGAGGACAGGTCTTGCACGGCCGGGCACACGGGGGCGGCGTAGGCTGCCGCTCCGCCCGTCTCGCTCCTCTGCTGCAGGGAAATGATGCCTTGGATGATAGCAAAATGCTTCGACTAGATCTATTCATTGCTGCATCTGGGCGATTCAACTAGATCTAGTCACTAAGCCGTCGCTTTTGTTGAATCTTGGGGAAAATCTCTTCCGCTCGTAGCTTCTAGTCGTCCCCACGGACGGCGCCATCTGTCGTAGCTACAGACTAGACAGGAAGAGAGGGGGATCGATAGGAGAGGAAGAGAGCCAGATCTGGAGAGGTGGTGAGAATGAAGGAGATCGCCCCCCTTTGCCCCTCCTGGGGGCTTACATATATGTGAGTGGGGTAGAATGGGAAATCCCCATTCTACCCCTTAGTATTTTACAAAGGATGGGGGTACACTGGTATATTTACACTGTTATATTCCTCTACACTATTGGGCCTATTACATGTTTGACTAGTTGCACGGCCCAGTCACGGGGGGTTGGGCCACCCCTACAACAATGAGCCTCGTCTCAAGCGCCAAGTTTTTTTCAATGGGAGGTAACGACGTCTCGCCTCCCCAAGTGAAGTGCTGCTCGTGAGCTTCGTCCCGAGCACCAAGTTTTTTCAATGGAAGATGGCGACGGTCTCTCCTCCCCAAGTGAAATGCCGCTTGTGAGCCTCATCTTGAGTGCCAAGTTTTTTATGGGAGACGCCGATATTTTCACCTCCCTAAGCAAAATGTCGCTCGTGAGCATCGTCCCGAGCACCAATATTTGTCTGATGGGAGACAGCGATATTCTCATCTCCCCTAGTGAAGTGCTACTCATGAACCTCATCCTGAGTGCCAAACTTTTCCAATGGGAGACAACAATGTTCTTGCCTCCCCAAGTGAAGTGCCGCTCGTGAGCCTTGTCTCAAGTGCCAAGTTTTTATTTCAATGGGAGACGGTAATGTTCTCACTTCCCAAAGCGAAGTTTCGCTCATGAGCCTCATCCCAAATGCCAAGTTTTTTATGGGAGACGGCGACGTTCTTGCTTCCCTAAGTGCAAGTTTTTTTTATGGGAGATAAGGATATTCTCGTCTCTCCAAGCAAAGTGCAGCTCATGAGTTTTTCCCCGAGCGCTAAGTTTTTTTCCAATGGAAGACTATTCTTGCATCCTCAAGTGAAATGCTACTCGTGAGCTTCGTCTCGAGTACTAAGTTTTTCCAATGGGAGACGGCAACATTCTCGCCTCCCCAAGCGGTGTGCTACTTATGAGCCTTGTCCCGAGCACCAAGTTTTTTCTGATGGGAGACAGTGACATTCTTGTCTCCCTAAGCAAAGTACTACTCGTGAGCCTCGTCTCGAACACCAAGTTTTTTCCGATGGGAGACGAGATAGCGGAATACCCCTAGTAAAGAGCAACAAGTGAACTTTATTATGATATTAAGCAAGCAACAATGATGCAAGCCATGTGATAGGGACAAGGGTAGTTACAACCCCTTTACATTCTTACCAAAGAAGGCCAGGTGGTCATAGGATAAACTTCGAGTATCTTGGTTTCGCGCTGCACCAATTGGCGCATGAACTAGCATTAATCCTTGAGCGAAGATAAGTCCCAACATAGAGAACAACGAATCTATCCCTGGACATTTTGCATGATGGCGCTCAGAATCATGGCCGGGCCTCGACCCCAACCATTCAACCCTCGGCCATCGCTTGAACTTAGGTGCTTTGTGTGAAGCTTAGTGCTTGATCGATTTATCCTAAGAGGATTTAGTTCCTAAGTGACCAATAGTTATTTTAATGCATCACACCACCATCTGCAAAGGCAAGTAGTTGTTGTGAACTTTCCACCACACAAGCACATACAAGAGCAATGGACCAAAAGACACAATTCCATAGATTGCACCATAGCTGCAAAAGGGGTCAGCTCCCAGGAAGTACAAAAGGCTACATGAAAGGCTGGTGCCAACATGGCGCTCCAGTAAGCTGAAGTACAGAAAAGAGTTAAGCAACTAGCATTTATATACTAATAACAAGCCTCACATCTAGGATGGGCCTAGTCCCTTAATGCCCCCGTCTCGTGTGCTAGAGGAGCCTCCCTCAGACAGGTGGGTGTGGGCTCGGTGGATGAGCCCATCGAGGTAGGTCAGCCCATGCAAACTCTAAACGTGCAAGAAGAAGGAACGAACGTGGTCGATGATGGCCTTTCAGCCCCCTCTAGGTTGACAGAGCTTGACGCCTCATAGGCATGTGTCCCAAAAGTCATGAAGTGCTAGCAGCCCACTAGCTAGAGAGAGGTAAGCAACACCTCAGTAGAAGTTTCACGCAGCAGCACAAAAACACTAGCAGCACCAACACCTCAGTAAGCAACACCCTGACCACCTCGCTAGTCATGCTCAGCTAGGTGAGCCAAGTCTCGATGGTGACCTCTGATGAGCTAGAGGGGAGCTCTGTGGAGACGCCCAAGTCCCGGGCAAGGTCATGCGTCATCTTGGTGGTAGCCACCCTCTCCCGCTCATTAATGAGTTGAGACAAGCCATGGCAAAGGCACTCCACATCGGGCTCCTACTCAGCAAGCTTGCGGGTCAGTTTGATGATTGTCAGGTCCCGCTATGTGGTAGCCGCCCTACTCTCTGCCTCCCTCACTGCCCTCTTGTTCTCCATCAAAATGTCATTCTGCATGGCGGACATTTTGCACACAGTGAGGAGACTCAGCAAGAGGAAAAGAGAAGGGTCAGGAGCTCTCCAAATCAAAGCAAACAAATGACCCGAGTACCTTCATGACGTCGCACTCCACCAAACCAAACACCTGCCTCTTGGTTAGAGGGTCATCCTTAAGGGCCGAGTCGAGGTCGACAAGCACCGCTCGTGTGACGGCCTCACTCAAGAACTTGAACAAAGGCTTTGGCATGGTGAAGTCCTTGGTGGTGACATGCCCCTGAACTAGCAAAGGAGTGCCTGAGCCCATGCCCCACGGTATGCCTACACGCGGCACAGATGTGGGAATCACACGCTTAAGTCTAGGCCCTGGAGCTACCTCATCCATGGGAATCTTCATGGGCGGTCAGAGCTTTGCCTACCATGGCCCCAAATGTGTCTGCTGAAGAAGTTCCTATAGTGTCATCCTCGGTAGCCACGTCATCCATGCCCTGGCTTTCCCATGAGGACAACTCAACTGGTAGGGGCCTCGGTAGAGCGAACGCGCGAGGGTTGCTAGTGGGCACAGAGTCTGTTGCTGTCCCTTTAGCGCCTCCTCCCCAAATGCCTCCTGTGCTGAGGGTCAAGGCAATGCCCGGGGAGGAAGTGGTCAACCCTGGAGAACCCAGCGAGAGGATGGTGGCCACAAGTCTCTTCCCCCTACCAGGGTGACAGAGGTGCCCATGCTGCTGGAAGGCCCCGCCCAAGGTGAGCCCGAGGGCTTCCATGCCCCGCTGACTCGGGTGAGGGGGCCGAGTCCTCCAAGACCTCTCTAGGGTGCTTCACCCCTTGCTTGGACCCACTATCCTCATCGAGAGGTGGACGAGCAGGCTCGGCCATGCCCAGCATCTCGCAGGCATGACTGTGCTGATCCCCTGTGACCAAGTCCTCCATTGTGTTGCGCACCACCTTTGTCTCACACTTGAGCAATGCCACCGCTACTCTGTTTGCCTATGGGAGAGCATTAGAGGAAGCTCAAGGGCTGAGTAAGCATGGTATGAGAAGGGTCATGAACACTCACACCAGGACTTGGTGAATCCCTGAAAGGTGCGAATACCCCCCGATGCTTCACCCTCCGTAATGGATAGAATCCAGCCTAAGGTGAGGAGAGTGATCCTCAGCATGTAATACTCCTCGATGAGTTCACGCATGTTGAACTTCATAGCAAGTCCCTACAGCAGGTGCCAGTGTGCTTTGTCCATATCACCGAGGGAAGGCGAGAAGTGTAGCGAACGGTCCACCGATAGCTTCTTCCCCATGCTGACAAGGCTAGACCCTTGGGCAGGGTAGTAGAACCATAGGTCCCTCAATGTTTCCCACTTGGACTTGTGGGCCTTAGCAGGGAATTCGAACTTCTGTCAGCTACTCCAGAGCTGAAAGGCTATCACCCCACACGAGGAGCATATGTTCTCGTAGGCGTACCCGTCATGCGTGAATCATAGTGGAGCAAGCAGAATAGCTCGGCTGAGGAATGCTTCACCCCCAAGCTCCGCATCACCCACTTGTACACCGAGAGGCAGACGAAGCAACTTAGTTTAAGGTGGGAGACCTCCAGGTCAAACATGTCAAGCATGTCCTTTAGTAACTCGATCAAGGGAATGTGGAGGCTGGCCTTGAATTGGGCAGTGAAGACAACGAGCATCCCCAGCCTAGGGTTGAGACAAACCTCGTTAGGTTGGGCAAGATGGCCAAGTCGACAGTCTCGATCTTGCCCTCCTTCTCTAATTGTTCCAGGAGGCTCCTCTTCAAGCTAGAAGCGAGAAAACTATATGACCTTCTTTGGTGTTTCCTCTTCTCTGGTGGATGCCTTCACCTTCATGGTGTCCTTACAGGTAGCAGTCACCCCACCTTGCCCCACTTGTCCAAGGGTTCGGTAGAAAGCACCGCCTTCTTCCAAGTCATGCCGAAGTCCGGAGGCTCACCATTGTGAGGGGTGGTTCAGGATGCTAAGCCCTGGGTAACCGAAGTCGTAGGAGCTGTCCAGTGGTCTGAGCACCTGGGCCAAGGACTCCCTGGGGACAACCCGGGCGGCCAAGCTCTGGGGTTCCCTTCTTGCTACAGGCAGCTGGGATTCCCCTCATGGGGTGCTGAGCACAGGAGGAGGCAAGCGCGCGTGGGCATAGGAGGAGGCAAACATGCACGAGGCTAGGAATCTCACAGGAGCTCATCCGCGTGCAAGACAGCCTTTGAGAATCTTGTGGTTTATTACACGACACGATGTAATGACACGTCACGAAGCGATGTTATATTCTCATTTAATTAGTGTGTTAATTACTATGCAGTTGCACATGCACATATAAAACATGACCCGTGTTTACATTGCTGTCAAGCAAGAGAGAGCGTGGGCAAGGGAGGGAAAGAAGAGAGATTTTCAAGCTAGTGTGCAGGGATGTTGTGGAGCTGGTGATTATCTTCATAAAATGGTATGCTTAATTATTTTTATGTATGCCCACACATATGTATTTATTACTCTCGCGCGATAATAGAGTGGATGTTATTTCCCTAAACTGAAAAGCAAAAGCCTACTTATATCTTTAAACTATTACTAATACCCTCGTGTTCAATTGTAGATGGTCAAATCAGATGACACTGGGCCATGGGACTACACCCATGGAGAGGATGAAGGAGACTTCACCCACATACTACGCAAAATAATGTTGTACCTGTGTTACTGGCACCGTCCCATCTTCAGGGGGTGGAATACTCAGGAAGTAAATAGGGAGGCCCGGATGATGGAAGTCTTCATGTATGCAAGGGAAGGCAAGTACGCCCCTCACATCTTCCTCACGGAGCACCTGAGGAGCACTTCCACTGACGCCCTTTAGGACACCACCCACTTGGCTTGTGCTCACCTGTGCGAGATCCACAAGGCCGTCATGTTGACCTTCTCATTTTGCTACTATCCATTCCTACAGGAAGGAGCACCTATTCACCCCCCTCTAGTCACGATAATCGATCCTTCATCTAGCTAAAGTGGAGTGTGAGAGGGATGCCACAGTAACTAAACTTGAGCGGACTACAATAGTAGCAGCCGTCCATGCTCCTGCTCCCCCGGATCGCCCATCTTCCCCTACAAACCTCCCATCATCCCCACCAACCCCCCTCTGACCCAGCCACTCACCGAAGGACTACGCCTGATGAGCAGCGGGCGTAAGAGTGTGCGGCGCCTCAGCCCGTCGATCGTCGTCAACATTAGAGAAACCAGCTGAGGTCGCAATCATAGTCACTCCTTGTAACATCCTATTTTTAGACTCTTTTCAGAGCTTTTAAAAGAAAATTCACCATTTGGATTTTTCTTGAATTAATTGAAACATAACTGGAATTTTTAGAAATTAAAAGGATTTAATTTGAATTAACTAAATATCAATTAAGTGAAAACTAGGTATATTTAGGTTCCTTGTATTTCAAGGAATATTTTTCTAAATTTTTTGAAATTTTTCTGGGTTTATTTGCTATTTTCTAGGGCTCAAAGTATTAAATCTAATTTTTGAAATTATAAAATCCCCTAAAAATCCCTTAAGGCCTAGTAGGCCGAAGCTCATTTCTTCACCAGCCCGGCCCGCCTATGTCCTGACCTCCCAAGCCATGCCACGTGTTGGCCTATTGGCTGTTCTCCATGTTAGTCATCCGATCACCGTCATGCCACATGTCACTGCGCTTCGTCTCCGGTGCGATCTCTTAGTGTTCGTGCCGTCAATGCCTCGTCTCGTGTCCACAGTTAGTTGAAGAAGAGGAACCATATCAACTGGAGGTACCTGAAGGTGGATACTTCGACGACTTTTCGGATTAGGGTCTTGCTTCCTAGTCGATTGCCTGTGGGCATGTCGAATAGGCACTTCATTTTTGTTATGTTTCCACTGCTAGTTCTATTAAGCCTTTCCAACTATTAAAGTGTAAACTTAGCCATAAGGTCGCAACTCTGATAATTAATTAATATTTGAGTCTTTTTCTTGGTTAATCGTGAATATGGTTGATATTCCATCTATGTTACCACTGTGTGCAATAGTGTGATCATGTATTAGTGTAGAATACACAATATCCGGATTTGCATATTTTGGTCTCGACACTCTCGCTCCTGCTCTAGCTACAGTAGCTCCCGTTCTGGCTCTAATTCACCCATGTACTAAAAAGTAGACGTGTAATGTATAATTGATTATATCCACATGGTAGAGCACATGTGGCTTGTACAACTTGACAAAAATATTATAAATGCTATGTCAGGTGGTTCTTGGAATCCTTTCTTGAGATATCAGCAAGTGGACAACATGCACTGGCTTTTTGAGTGATTTGACAATACATACCAGCTTTCTGCAGCAAGTGGATAGTACAAACGGGTTTTCCAGCGATTTGACAACATGTGCCGGCTTTCTGCAACGATTGGACAATACATACTAGCTTTCTGCAGCGAGTGAACAATACGCACCAGCTTTCTGCAGAGAGTGGACAACATAGATCGGTTTCCCAGTATTTGACAACACGCACTAGCTTTCCACAGTGAGTGGACAATACAGACTGGCTTTTTCAGTGATTTGACAATGCGCACCAGCTTTCTACAGCGAGTGAACAACATGCACCAGCTTTTCACAGCGAGTGGACAGAACCATCCGTTTTTTGCATTGATTTGAGAACATGTATTACCTTTAATTTCCCCAGTGAAATGACAATGCATTCAAGCTTTTACTCCCAAGCTATGCACACCATCCACCTATAAAATCTAGCCAGCCCCTATGACCAGACCCAAGACTCTAATCGAGCTGATCTCAAAGTTGGTAGGGATATTGAACTACGGAGAGATACTTCACAAGCGGAAGTGGGTGGCCAAGAAGGGTTCATACCCCGATAATTCTTGCAAGGATGCACTCGTACCACCAGAGTTTCCATGACTATAGTGCGACTACAGCAATGCAGCACATATAATTTAGTCCACACACCCGGTAACCATTGGTTGGGTGCACTACATGTGCTCGGAAGTTCCTGTAAGCACGTATATGCTATTTCACATTGCATGTTTTATTTCGCAAATCTCTAACCCACTTCATCCATACCGGCAAAGGACAGAGCGCTACTACTTCTTCCAATGGATAGACGGCCTAGATATGTACGACATAGATTCATCGAGTAGAAATACATAATCAACTAACCGGTGGCCACTGAGAGATTCACACGTTGGAAACCTTACATCTCGGATGATAGCGCAAAGGACAAGGGTAAGGTGCCGGTGGTCCCTAAAGCACCCACTGAACAACAGGTTATCTCTGACTGGGACAAACCTATATAAGTTGTAGAAGCTAAGTATTAAGCCTAGGCCGCGAGGGTTAAAGCCTACACAGGAGAGAAGGGAAAGGCATCGATGGATCCAAATGTGTATGACGACTGACTGGAACCCTAGCAATGACTGGCATAGCACAGGGAATTGGTTGGTGTCCTTGTGGATGTTTACCCTCCATTGTTAATTAATTGCTTATGTATTTCATATGTCCACGTCTTAACTAGAACCAGTCTAGGCCACAAATATTTTATGTTCACATTACATTTTGTTATGGAGATCGATGTACCGACATTTGAAGTGATTGGACACCGAATTTTGTTTTGTGCTCAAATTCTAGGAATTAAATTACCGTAGTAGGCAGTTACTAACTATCAAAAGAGATTGATTGTAATTACTCTCCATCCAAATTTATAAACCGCATTTTCTATTGATATATAGACCAAAGAGATAATAAAAATGGCTAAATTACCCCCTAATTATTATCTCTAAGTAGTATATTCATTACATGCATGTATACAGTAGCAAATAAAGATGTACATTTATTAGGGGTTGATGGACCATGTGGAGGTGACCCCGAGTGTGTGATGAGTAATTGACATCGCTTTAGGAAAGTCGAGTTTGATTTGTGTGGTTCGGATCATGTCGTTGCGCGGTGCAATCGGTTTCGGTCGGACCTTGTCGAGCTAGGTCGAACGTGATTAAGTCGTTTATTTTTCGCTTCGATCGGTTTGGGCTTTAAGTGTTTCTTCTGATGGTATTGTATGGTTACAATATTTCGAGCGGTGCTATGTGATTTGTTTCTTGTCTGTGATAGCTGCAGGACGTCGAGGTGGAGTCGTGGAGAGGCACGGGATGACCGGACTAGGCGCGGGCGGTGCCGAGGTCAGAACGGTCGAGGTGTGCCGAAGACAGCAAGGACTCGAGGTGGCTGTGTTGCTTGGAGGGCAAGGAATGAGGAAGCTTCCTGGAAGGTGCGCGAGGGGCATTTTGGTGAATACGCAAAGCTGCACTAAAGGAAGTGGATTGTGGATAAAGCGCCATGAGTTGTTGAGAGCTAATGGGTAAAGTGTGTTGTAAACCCATTAGTGTAGGCTATAAATAGAGGATGCTCTCAAATGGAGAGAGTTGAGAGAGAGGGGGTGTAATAGTTAGGGTTTTATTTGGTTCTCTCCATGCATGAAAAATGAGAGTGGGTTTTTAGAGATGGCTTAAGAGAGTGTATGTGAGGGTTTTGGTGTTTGTGCTCTCCATGTATGAGTGTGTTATCTTTCAAGCATGTATGGAGACTTAGTTAGTGAGAGATTGAGAGAGAGATGAGCTGAGAAATCCCTCATATGTAATCACGTATGTCTCCGTATCAATCGAAGAATTTCTGCATTTGAGATGTCTTGAATAGTATCTTCCTGAGTTTTTGTGTTTGCTGCATGCTTTCTTGATCCAAGAACTTGACTCAGTTATTCTTGTTTAGGCTTTGTTTGGGTATCCTCTATTGTGTTTGTCCTCTGTCCCTACCAAACAAGTTCTATTATCCTGTTTTTTACTTCATGGGGAGGATAGCTATTTGTTGTGAAGACATGAGCAGCAAGCTATTTGGTTTGTAGTCTTTTTCTTTGATTTTGAGAAGGGAAGCAGTCAATCGATCGTTTTCGGGCAGCTCAGTTCTTGATGAATACTCACTATGCCGACAAGATCAACCTAACTCCTGTTTTGTCCCTGACTGCTTTCAGCTGCAGTTCTCCTTTTACTTTCTGTTTCTTCTTTTTCTTTAGGGTGTGACTTTCGGTTTTTCTTTTGCCCCTAAAGAGCAGCATTCAACTGATTCCTTTTTGGAGTATTCTTGTGCTAACTCGGTAGTCTCTTTGCTGTCAAGAATCTCAGCCGTAAGTATCCATTTTCAGATTTACAGGCTGCAGAAAACATACTACCATCAAACCTGTATTATTGATTCAGTTTGTCCAGCAGCAAGTTTGCTATTTACTCCTTTTTGGCAGCAGCTTTTGGATGGCATTTGGGTCTGTTTTCTTTGCTTTAGACTGTTCGGCTCATGCAGTTTTAAGGTCAAATAGCAGCAGCATGTTCGGCTCATGCACTCCAGTCCGTGTTCTTCATTCTTTTCATTTTCGGATAGCAGTTTGAGAGCTTTTCGTCCAGTCCATTTTGCTTGCTGGTTACTGTTTTTTTATCTCTTCAATCGGCTGCTTGTGTGCTACCTTCTCTTATTGGTTTTCAGTTTTCCTTCAAGTCTTTGGAGTCCTTTTTCCAGTCTTTTGGTTTATGATCTTGTCTCCAGCAGTTTATGCTTTTGATTGTCTTTCAGTCAGCTGGTTGCTCACTGGTTAGTCTTGGTTAGCCTGTCTTTGCTTTAATCCTTGGTCTTTCGGTAAAGCATCTGTGGTGCTTTCTTTTCTGTGCGCTTAAGTTTCCAGAGAACTCAACTCTTTCTTCATAGCGTCTGGTGCTATCGGAGAAGAGTTTCTTAAGTGGATACTTAGGGGGAATTTTTTTAAAGCAACATTCACCCCCCTTGTTGCCGTTTTCGATCCAACAGGGGTATAAAGAGAACATTACACTAATTTTGTATTGGATTATAAAATACGTCATATATTTATGGATAAATTCATTAAAAAAATACGCTATATAAACCTAGATGTAAAGAGTACAAGTCTTGCGCAAGCCCCCCACCTCGATGCACGTGCATAGGTACTAGTGCTAGTTTACACTCGATGCATATTCGTACGTATGTTATGACAACTGCTAAGATATAGTATGTATATGTACGTGTAAAATTGACAATACAAATACAGCCCCATCCATCGATGCATCTATAAACCCTGGATCCCCTCTTGATTAGTAATTAAATTGTAGCTAGCGATCAGTGGAAGGCGAGGGCGCCAACCGGGTTGGCGCCTGCCCTATGCCCATGCGCACTAGGCAGTCAGCTCGGCCTCCTGCCAATCTGGGGCAGCTCAACAGCAACCTGCCGCGCAAGGATGGCTCGGCAGGCTACTGCTGAGCTGCCCTAGCTCAGCTGGTCCTCTCGCGCGGCGCCAATACCCTGCTATACCCTTGGCCTCCTGCCAAGCTACGACGATGTGACAGGTAATACGTATCGTCTACCACACCTTCCGAGCTTAAAAAGGGGTTATTTTTGTAAATAGAAGCACTAGGTCAAAATTGAAAAAAAAATGCTACAGGGTTATATGCATGTACATAATGTGTACAAAATATGACGTACCACAATTTTAGCCATGACTACGGTACAACAATTTTAGCTACAGTTAACTTTCTTAACTTCTTTTTCTTCAAACACATTTTTTTCCACCCCATTCCCAATAGTAGGACGAAAAAAGTGTACATAATGTGTACAAAATATGACGGAATTAGCTTTTCAAAAAATTATTAATTACTATGATCTGAATATTCACCTATAAAGTTATATTCGAACATTACCTTGATTAAAATCACTGCAAATCACCACAGATGCAAAAGCCCTACGTCTGCAAACCAAGTTCCAGCAATAAGGTGAAATTATACGGTGAAACATGCACAAGTGGACAGTGGAACACAGCTCAACAACAATCGAAATGTGTTAAATGAGATGCTAGAATTCCACGATAGTATGACATCAAGAAAGGCACTTGATCTCGTTCATTAAGCATTTGATATTGACAAAGGTCAGCTTAGACTGACTGAACAGACCAAGGATAAGATAACCTTGTTCTTTGAACATGCTACACTACTACAGTACTAAGAAGTTCAGAATAATTTCGCGCCCTGCAAGAGATTAGACGAATTTCCCCTGATTTTTCCAGAATCTAACATGCATCAGCACCTTGCCGCGGATGTATCTCAACAGGACTTGCGTTTGAGTTCAGGTGGTTTTTGGAAGAACAGTTGACCATCAGGTGCACACGGAGAGGCTTTGCCTCCAGCGCTGTGCAGGCTGATGGAGCTGACGGAGAGCTGGTGGAAGACGGAGGGGCTCAAAGGATCTGCAGGGCCACACATGACACCAGCAGAGGCTAGATCCGGCAGATCATGGTCAGAGATGCTGAAGCCACTCAGTTGCTCAGATACTATCTTGCATGCCTTCTCTAGTAGTGTGTCGATGTACTTCTGGTACGCTTCCATTCGGATCTGCACGTGCTTCTGAACCTGATAAACAAAAAGCACAGCAATCAAATACTGGAAACTATCCCCTAATGAACTTAAAGAAGGGCGGGGTTTTGGATAAACTAATTCAGCTAGCACACTTCAACTGTTAACTAGAGGACGTGAAGTATGAACACCTAAAGGAAGAGCAGCCTGCAGCCATAAGTCCATAAGCATGGAAACATTATATTGGCGCCTAATTTCAATGAAACATGACGGGTGGAGGTCTTGGATGAAGTAATTCAAGTTGCCACTTACACAGCCTAAACCATTAGAAATGGCAAAAACAACTATAAAAAAGCAGCTGCAGACAGAATAGTCACTAAGACAAATCACTCCAATTACATAGACTGTTGATAGCATTGAGTCTATTTCAAAGACATTGCATAATCTGCATTGGAACACTAGTGAACACTTTACAGACACCTTGCCTCTAAACCAGCCTAGTCATATGAACTTATTGGAGTGGATACTCAATTCCTCTGGAAACATGTTTATTAGTTCTCTATATCAATCGCGGGTGGGGGGTGGGTATTCAAGCCCACAATCTACACTTTTTGGTCAACTGAAGGCCAGAACGCAGTTTGTTCGTTTCAAGGTCAATGGACAGGCAAAGTACAATTTCCCCTCATAATAACTAGGAAGTAACCAACCATATCGAAACCTACTATAAGTTCCATATGAGTTGAATTCCCAACCAACAAATGTGTCAAAAGTCAAAACAATTGCAGCAAAATTAGCATTTGGTAATATTATCTCCAATTTTTCAACATGCTGATGCCATAATACAGGAAAATGACAGCAGAGTAGGCAATCATAGTTACCTCCACTTGTTCATGCAATCTCCGTTGCACTTCCATCTGTGCTCTGAGTGCTTCTTTGACTTCTTGACTTCTACAAAAATGTAATTGTGCTATGTAATTTCTCTAAAATAACACAAGTAACCTAACGGACCTAAATTTGCACACATTGTACTAAAAAGTACAAACTAATATGAGACAAGAAGCTGATGAAGTTTACTCTTGCACATCTGGAGTAGGAACTCTAGGAGACAAATTTGTTCCACTTTGAGCTTCCATAAGGTAAGAAGCTGCAGTTGTGAGAAAAGGCAATAGAGGTCAGTAGTAAGTTGCAATAGAAAGTGTTCTTCTGTGACTGATAAAAAATTATACACAGAACTAGGGGTGCAATTGAAGCGGATACGAATGGATATCGCTCATCCTGTATCCTATTTTGCATTTTTTCTTAGAGTCGAAGTCAGAAACAGATAATGCCGGATACCTATTTCGGACAGTCGGTCAGACGGAAATTATCTGCTTCTTTGCATAGGACATTGGAAGGTAGAGTGCAATCAGAGCGAATACGGAGAGACTAATCATCGAGATATCGAAGGAAAAACACTCAGTATTCTTCGTCTGTTTAGATGTGGTAATCCATCTATATATTATCTTATTTCTAAGTAAAATCACAACAAATTTTCTCATATCATTTGACATACGGATATATACGACGGATATTACTCATCCCGTATCCTATTCCATATTTTTTTTTCTTGGAGTTGGAGTCGGACACGGATAGTGTTGGATACCCATTTACCTCTTCTATGTTCGCTCTACGAGTATTTGGTCAGTCGGACAAACAGAAATTATCCACTTTGTTTGCACCCCTACACAGAACTGATGAACTCATGCAAAGAATGCTCAAAACATCTTTTGGCACTTATGGTACAATGTCATAAATATATGGATGATTTTACTGAGAATAATATCAACACCTAGGACAAAACATTAAAAAAAACAGAGCATGATCTATGTAAGTAATGCCAACTGTCTTTGAGTTCACCACAAGGTGAGTTATCTCACTCAAATCTGTGTAACTAAATTGATATATCCTTGGTAAAATCATCCATATCTTCTCTCCTTGACATCCTTTTGTGTCCTTTTTCCACTTGTTACTGGACATGTGTCAACACATCCCTAATAGCTCAAGCTGTTAGGTCAGAGGGTCCCTAAGTTTTTTTTATGAATAAAAACAATACGTTCCCTAACAGCTTAACTTTTTGGGTAAGATGTTCATGCATGAAACTTCACACCTAACAGTAAAGATTTTCTCACTTCCCTCCGCTTTCAGCATCTCATGAAAAATATTTGTCTTTATTGAAGCTGGTAGCTACAGGTACCATTTTCGAACCATAGACCTCCCATCGAACCCCCAGTTTATCTCTTTCAGGCCCGTACCTGATTTCCTGCAACTGACATCTACTCTAATTTTGGATCGCAGAATTGACCACCCACCAGGTTTAATCACACCAACATGTCTTGATGAACTATCAATTCACTGAAACTGACAAAGTAGCCAAATCAGAAAGAGATCTTGCAAGCTGCATTTCATCCCACAAGTATGCAAGTCAAAGGGGGGTAAGTAGTAGCAGTCTGTCTATGGAATGGAGCACTTGCGTAACAAAATGTAAACTGCAGCAAGGAATGGTATGCCAATTCACACTAACATCATCAATAGCTTTGTGTACTTTACCATCTTTTGAATGCTCAGTCATCTCTTTCCCAGACTGCTTTCCCAATCTGTATTTCTGGTAAGTAAATAAGTAGCAAACTTAAGAACACAGTTGCATTGACTGCAGGAAACAGACGCATGAACAAGTGCAAGTACCTGAAGATGACTTTTCAAGTGAAAAAGAGTGAGCCCCTTCACACCCATTGTCCTCATGATAGTTTTCGGTGTTGCTTCTACAGGATTAACATTACAATTAGTTTTCAGTGTTGCATGCAATGTCATTATCCAGAATATCAAACTAAGATTAACCATAAACGCAGGCATGCAGTATATGGCATATTGATAATATTAAAATTCCAAGACATAATATAGAAGTAAGCATCCAGAAACTACGTTGCATGGATACTCCTGAAAATCGGCGTATCATATCGGATACAGATACGGCCCCAATACAGCCAAATACGTGTCCTGCCCGTATCATGATTTTCCTTTTTTTTAAAAAAAAAGAAAATAATTCCCGATACTTGGTGGATACTTCCCTGAAAATTTCCCGCTACCTCTCAATTCTTACCTCTTATTCCACTTATTACGAAGCCATCTGTTTGCTCGTATGTTCCCGTAGGTTCACGCAATTCCTCTCACCCCGACGCCGCTTCCTTGCCCCCCTGCCCGCACCGCTACTACTCTCATGCACTCGCCGGCCGCCGCCGCTCCCATTCCACCTAGTCCCCGGATCCGGCAACTGGATTTGGAGAGGGGAGATGGAGTAGGAAGAGAGTCTTAGTCTCCACATGTCACCACTTTGTGGTCATTGTTGACCCGTCACTACCTCCTCCCAGTTTTGCTCTCGTCTCCCATCTTTTCGCTCCCTTCACTTTTTTATTTCTTCTCTGTGCTTGTTGAGAAAAAAGAGAGAGAAAGATCGAGATGGCATTAGTATGAGGTGGTCGCTACATATGGGAGTTGAGGGAAATCGAGATGGGTAATCCTAAGTGGCTGGCTGTCGTGGGCTTGTATGTTGGTGCAATGTTTTGTACAAGTGGGCTGGTGGGTTGATGTTTGTTGGTAGGCTAGTTGGTTATGATATGGTGATGATCTGGTTGGACTACCCATTTCCTTATGAGAAATCAGTTATTTTTGTATTTTTTTAATTTTTATCATATATACATATGTATCGTTGTATCGGTGTTTTTGGAGAAATGACGTATCCGTATCGCCGGGCAACCTAGTCCAAAAAAGATCATGCTGGTAAGCAATAAGGACTGCGGAGAAGCCTGCAGTTTAGGGTGACAATGTGTTTGTGTTCATATGTTGCATCCTTAAAATTTTAGCACCTAAGTCAAAACCATAGGAAATACTCCCTCCGTCCGAGTCCGATTTTATAGGGCGTATTTTTTGAATGGTGCTGTCCATGAATAAGTCATATTTCCTATTCCAATGTAAAATTAATGGTATGTTCCCTCTATACCCCTAATAAATATCTAGCTTTACTTTATATTCTCTACATGTATGTATTAAATACGGTGCTTAGAGATAATAATTATGGGTAGTCTAGAAGTCATTTTCAATATCTCCTTGGTTTATATGCCGAAAGAAAATATGTCTTATAAACTTGGATAGAGAGAATATAATGGAATAAAGCCAACTCATATCACTCGTCTTCGCGTATTCCTCACCAATTATTGAAAATTCAAATTGTTTAATGAAATAGTAAGTGTTTCCATACTTTTCTCTCTAACTAGAGTAGCATTAATTTCAAAACAAACAAAGAGGTAAGTAACATCTATCCACCATTCACCATAGTTTAAAATTGTGCAAATTACTATTAAGCAAAGCATGGAAGCACCTCCCTCAATGAAATTGACATTTACAGGCAGCTCCACCAATCACTTTGGGGACATTGAAAAGACACACAAACAAATAAAAAATGACTAAGAGCATCTCCAATAGTGACTTATGAGCTAACTCTAAGCATATTATTTCATATTTTAATAGAAGAGAGAGAAAAGCTATCTCTTGATTAAGAGCTAATCTCATACACACATTCCAAGATTATGTGAGAGTGTCATGTGAGGCTATTTATGTTATGAGCTATGTGCTAAAAGTTAGTACTATTGGAGAAGTTGTCTTAGAGCTAGTATGGAGATGCTCTAAGGAAAGCCACCATGTTTTGACAGTTACACTTTAGTCAATTAATGGTAACAGGTAACAAATACCTAAACCACACATTCAAAACTCTCATCCAAACTGCTAAAAACAAGAGCTCAAGGGGAAAAGAGTATACTACAAAGCGAACAAAAACAAAACTGCAAAAAATGGCCAAGAAAAAGATAGTGCCGTCTGCTGGCTAAAAGGATAGCCGATCATCTAATAGAAAATAATCACAGGTTTCTGATAACAAAATATCACATCAATTTCTGATAACAAAATATCACATCAAAATAGCATATACTCTAATAAATTAATCATGTATGGATCAGAAATGAGCACAAACTAAAACATAAGGAAAAAATACTAATGATCGAGAAAAGAATAATAATAGAAAAGAACAACCTGCCTCAAAAATGGTGAAAATATCAAATTTCACTAAAATTAAAACTCAAGACCAACATGATTAGAATGATCAAGGTAAAAAAACAGCTTTATTCAATTTGTCACATCAATCACACTCACAGCATAGGGCAATTCCTTTCAATTCAAGCCCAAGCTCAGGAAGAGAGAAATTAATATAACAATTTGTGAACATTGAAGACAGGTCGAACTAACTATAATGATAATCACAGTTTAAGACCCATCAACCCCGCAAAAAGGGAACATATCATTTTTTGCTGAAATCTGACCACAAATTTCACGAAAATTTAACTGTATTAAGGGAAATTATCCACAATGAGTTTCTCCGCTCAACATATGGCAACTGCGCACTTGCACCGCACAAACAAAAATTCCACACATCTTGCTAAACTACATGGAAATCATCATCAGTACATCATTGGATTGAGGCACAAGCTTCAGTTTGGTACCAGAACAATCAGAATACACTTTGAAAAAAAAACAAACCTGACTAAAATAAACAAACATAAAAGAAAGGTAACAAGAAAAGGCACCTACTCTTTTTCATCCACTACAAGCAGCATCCGGAACAGCAAACTCAAATCTTGAACATAAACATAACGCGACAGTAGAAAGACACAAATTATTTCCTAAAAATTCCCCCAAAAAAGGCACAAATTTTCGCGAAAGTATAACCACAAGATAGCGATCCGTCACAGAATAATCTCAACACCCCTCCGAAAACACGAATAAAATGCACCACAGGTCGAAAACCTTCGTAAGGAAAAGCGCTAAATTGCTCCCGAACTTCCCAATTCGTCAATAAAAGCCGCAAAAATTCCTCGATTTGCACCCCAAATTCATGGCACAGAAGTGCACATTTCACACGGGGCGAAATGCTCGCACCAGAAACGTGAAATTTGCCCTCCTAAGTGAAGCGCACATTCAATTCAAGTCAACCTCAAGTCAACGCAACAAGGTCTTACAAGCCCCAAGAAGAGGCGCATAATATCCAGACACTTTTCAAACGAACTAGTGCATTATGCTCGTCAATGCGCTCAAATCCTGGAACCACCTGCCAAGGGACGCAACAAAAAAACCAAGAATCAAGAAGAGAGAGCAACGGCCAAAGAATCCATCCTCCTAAACGCCAAGAATCGCAACGGCCACTCCGAAACACAGACGAAAGAGCAAGAACCAGACGCGTAGTACGCGCCCCGCCTACAAATCAAGAAAAGCGATCACCCCCGGAAACAACAACGAGGCGGGCAAGGGAAAGGGCAGCGGGGAGGCGGGGGGCTCACTCTCTGGCCCGCCGAGCTGGGCGACGGCGTCGACGAAGCGCTCGTGGAGGTCGGCCGTCCACCGGAGCCGGGGCTTGGGGTCGGCAGTCAGCACCAGGCTCGGCCCGCCGCTGCCATGCCCGCGCAGCCCCCCGCCGCCGAGCGGCGCGTCCTCGGCGGCGTCCGGGCGGTGGTGGATCAGGCCGGGGAACATCTCCGCACCTGCGCTATTTTGACGAGGCTGCGGCCCCTCACCTCCGAAAGCGAGAGCGCTTCGATCTCCGCTTTTCTTTCTTTCTGTTGGTTGGCTTGCTTGCTTCTCCGCTTCTTTCTTTCTCTCGTCTTCTCTTCGCTGTCTGTTGAGTCTCCCCTTTTGCTTCTGCCGCTTTCGAGCTATTATTGTTTTTTTCTCGTCTCTTGTTCTAAGACGTATGTATATTCGGTCGGTCGCGCTCGGGGACAGGCGCGTCGCGACACTGAAAGCTGTCCAGATAGTGCATGAAGCAACCGTCATCGGCCTCACTGTTCAGGTACAACAGCAGCAAACTTTGGGGATGGGGTGCCCCGATAATCATTACAGTCCAGACTCCAGATGTGGCCCAACAGGTTTGGGCCGGGCCCAACCCGTCTAAACATAGATCTGACCGAGAGATCGATGCACACGAGTGGGCTGCCTAGCGTGACTTGTGGCCCAGCAGATGTGGAATGATGGGTGGGTTTTCTTTTCAGCTGCGGCAGTTGGTTTACAGCTGTGGCTAATAGTTTTTATTCTATCATGAGCTTTTGTATGAATGAAACAGATACCGATAAACTATTTTAAAAATATTGTTCTGATAAGGCACTTTGAAAGATGAAAAGTCGTCCCATTTGTTTGTTCAGGGACTAAGGTACATGACCTGGCTAGTGCGTGTTGAATCTGGTTTTCTGTGACTGATACAACTGAGCTCCTTATTGAATCATCTTCTTCTTCCGAGACTCGTCCATCTCATGGAGAGACTCTTCAATAAGTATGGCCTTATCCACCATATTTTGGAAACTAGCATAGTCGTTACCAACAACTTGAACCTTTAATCCAGGGTTAAGTCCTCTCTTAAAGCACTTCTGATGTGTATCATCTGTAGCAACATTATCTGGAGCATAGCAAGCTAACTAAGTGCACTTATTGAGATATTCACTCACTGACATGTACCCCTATTGAAGCTCATGGAACTCTTCTTTCTTCATTTCAACCACTTCATCCATGATATGGGCATAGCAAAAAGTTACTGTGAACTCTACCTAAGTGATGTCCTGCTGATCTTCATGAACTGCACAATAGTTCTCCCACCATTTTGATGCGATACCTTCAAGCTGGTGAGTGGTGCAAAGCACTTCTCTCTGTCCGTGCATTGAGTAAGGGCTAGTTTCTTTTCCATAGAACGAAGCTAATTATCTGCCTCTAAAGGTTCTGATGAACTGGAATAGGTAGAAGGTCTAGTCCTCATGAATTTTGCAAATCTGGATGGTGGATGAACTGTTTAAGGTGCAACAACTTCCTACTTCTACCGGTTCATCATATTATTCATATTCTACATCATCATATTCATGAGCTCCAAACCAACTGGAGCTAACTATTGACCCTAAGCTGAAGGATTGGCGGCATTGATGCTAGGATTTGAAGCCATCTGACTATGACCAGCTGAATTATGAGTATCAACCATCTGCTAAGTTGACACCACAAGTTATAAAAGAAAGAGGGAATATCAAAGGTAAGAGATAAACTCATCTAAGTGGGTAAACTAAGGGTAATCCTAAACAAAAACCACTCACTTAGCCAGAAAAAATGCTAGCAAAGAAGCATTAAATTCTAGAAATAAAGATCTTTGGTATGACTGCAATATAATGCCAGAGGCAAAACTACATCTCACATTATGCACAACTACAAAGAAAAAGTAAAACGATCTACACAACGCTAAAACTATAACAGGGTTCTAATATGATGACTTCCAATCTTTGTGGTAATCTTGCTTGAATCCAATGCATTGACTTATTGCTTTCTCATCGTTCGTGAAATGAATTGGGATTATGAGAATTTCATACTAACCTCCACTTTGATTATGAGAAACTCGAGACATCTATAGATATTATGGGGACAAGAAGTCAATTTAAGATTTGAAAACAATGTTTCAGAAATGTAAGGGATACACACCTAAGATTGAAGATAGAATAGAGAATTACTATATATCCATTTTGTTGGTTTGATTTAGAAAATAGAATTTGAAAATTCTTACTGAATCAACCGTACTAACTAGGGCTTCATCTTACGGTCATATAGCTTTGATACTATCTCTGTCGAGACCCGAATATGCAAATTTGGACTCTTTGTGTTTTCTCCACTGTCCTGGATCACGTTAGTGCACACAATAGAAGCATAGATGAAATATCGACTATAATCACAATTAATTATGAAAGACACATATATTATTAATTATCAGAGTAGTAACTTATGGCCATGCTTACAAATAATAGCCGGAAGGGCTTAGCAAAATCTAGCAGCAAAAAATAAAGATAAACATAGTGGCCATTCGACATACCCATAGGCAATTGACTGGAGAGTGAAGTCCTAATCCGTAAAACCATCGAAGAATTCTCCTTCAAATACCTCTGTCTAATACGGTTCTTCTTCATCAACTGAGCAGTAATGGATATAGCCGTGAGTACATAGAGTACTCAGTAAATTGTTTGTAACAAGATGCAATATATACTGATGATAGGCTTATCAAATGGTGTCTTAATGATTATTTTACAGAAAGCAATAATTTAGAGTAAATACAATAAACAGATTGAAAGCGTATTTTGAAAAATGAGAAATAAGTAAATAAATCAAAGGAATTGAGTAAACCACAAGTGAACTGCCATTCACTTCCCAACAAATGCAAGGTTTTATGAAATTCTACCCCTCGTGTGAAATCACTGAGCATTGCTCATAACCAGAGATATGGATATTCAAGTAGTTTTACACTATGCAGAGATTGCATAACTTTACCTACATGATATGATCAACTTATAATATCTGTGCAACAACACACTTCCTTAGGCATGCCAACTAAGAAGATTACAACAAGGCCTTTCCAACGTTCGACCTCAACCCAATTCTACTCGCTAAGGTTTCGCTGTCGAGTAGGCTTCGACCTAGTTGGTAAAAGCCCCTCTTGCACCAATGTGAGCCATAGCTATGACCACACCCATATTCATCTCAATGATGGAACCAAAGTTGAAATATTACAAATTAGTTAACCAGGTTCATCACATACTAGACATGTGGTTGCATGGTAAGGCTCAGATCAATGACGCACAAAATTAAGTCCTTAATAAATACAGAGGCAAGGCATCCACATCCTAATATGTTAATAGCACTCCTTTTACTACACGATTACTTGCCCATGTGAAACCATTTTGTTTAACCAAGACCGATGACACTATCATATCATGGTATACAAATTTTATAACTATGGCTACCACCACGATTCAATATCTCATTAAGTCAAGATTAATTATTTGATCCACATGTGATAATGAACCCAAATAACAACAAGCAAGCCTAAGCATTCTGGACATACAATCTAAGTGGATACTAGTATTGCATCACTAGATAATTACCCATCATATGGTAACAATGAAATCATGGCATTCAAATTATCAAATGAGTGATTATTTAAATTGGTTGATAACTATCAGGTACAAAGGTTTATATTAAATTAGCAATGCATGACAATTTAAAATAAAATAATAATAAATAGATTTTAAATAATAGGTTTAACATGATCAAAAGTCATGACTTGACTTGGCTTTTCTCAGTTACCACTTCTTGGTCTTCAGGTCCTGCTTATGCTCCTTCGAAAACGTTATCTAACGAGAGAGAAAGCAAATGAAACACAAATAAACTTAAAATGAAATCCAAAAACAATAAAACTAGAACCAAAAGATAGAGCTCAATTTTAGATGAATTTATAAGGAAGAATCGGGTCAATCGGAGTTCGAACAGACTTCCAAAAGATTGATTGACTGAGAAAATATTGGAAAATAATAGAGAAGAGAGAGACCCTATGGCTGATAGGTGGGACCTACGAATTATTGGGATTTTTTAGTTAAAGGAAATTCTAGAAAAGGCTTAGGGACTGACAGGTAGGCCCTTGGTCCATAGACCATGCCACGGAACAGTGCTAGTCCACCATGGACTCGGCACACAAAATAGTGCACATGCATCTGGCTTGCTGACGTGGCAAGTGATGTGGTGGACACACAAGATGATATGTGGGCAATAGAGGTTCGGTGTCTCTAATGTGGCAATGACATGGCTACCTACGTGGACTGGTGACATGGCATGGCTTTGCGGTGGCTAAGCTGGCAGCTTAAGGATTGCGTGGCACTACGTGGTGTACAGCTGGCGGACACATGGCTCATGCACTAAGCTGGATTGCCACGTGGGTGGCGAAGCACTGCATGATGAAATTTGCCAGTGAACCTCTCTGGTGAACTTTCACTAGCGATTTAGGGCGAACTGGTGAGCGCGAAGCTGCTGAACTGGTAAGTGGAACACAGTGAAGACGATGATGATGACGGCGTGGTCTTAGGTGAAGGAACATGACTGGGGGAGATTCAATTTTTTGCCACCCTTAAGATGGACACCGAGACTCTGTCACTTACATGTGGGGTCGCCTGAGTCACTGACAATGGGCCCGGGTGGCAAATCTGTTGCCACCCGAGTCATAAGGGTGGCAAATAGTTAAATTTTCCCATGACTGGTGGTGAGCAAATGGGGTGGTGCATCTCAGGCACACGATGCACGGGAGCTACGACGGGTTTCTGATGGAGGCGAGGGCACTAGGCTGAAGCTCTCAGCACAGCAAAGGTAAAGAGGGAGACCTCAAGGTCGGACGCTCATCGATGGTAAAGGAATCCCTTGTTGGAGTTGCAGCAGAGGGAGAGACGCAATCCTAAATTCTGCTGACATCATGCAAGGGCGAGGAAGGGGTAGCTTGGGGTGGAGAAGGCAGAGGGAGGGGGCACTATTTAAATCCAGGGCGATCGTGGTGCACACACCAAGGAGACTGAGGTGAGGAGGAGACCAGCGTAGCTACGACAAGGAAGTTTGGAACGGAGATAGGGAGGAGTCCAGGAGGAAGACAAGATGCCTGATAGTCGGGCCCCACCTATCAGTGGCTGCGAGTGGGTGCAGATGCGAGGATGATGCGGAGGAGATGCGTGGTAGCGAGGCAACATGGTAAAAGCATCTAGGCACCTAAAAATGATTTTGGTAATCCTGGATTTTGAATGATGACATGGAAATGGCATGCAAAGATAATAAAGGATCAATATGGCTCAAGACAAAGGTATCATGTAGTCTAAAGGACCTTTTTATAGTTTTTACCGGTCTCGGTGATTGGTTGAAAGACCGAAATTATAGATTAGATGCTGTACTATAAAGAGAGATTATGGCTAGTAGCTTGAATATTTATCTTGTGCCACTTTGATCAATTAAGAGTCATGCATGCATTTGGAACTGCTTTTGGAAACCTATTTTTGCTATGAAAAAGTGGTATGATCGTAGTCTTATTTGCAGTACTACTACAATGTGGTATGAGCGCATGAAAGGTGCAATAGTACTGCACCACAGTAGGATTAAAATATACATGTCGGTAGCTAATTTCTAGAGAGGTTTTTTTGGAGAGCTTTCCCTCCCCTAGAAATCGGTAGTACCGCATGTAAGGAGTGGTACTACCGCATGATCGGTAGTAACGGGATCTCTGAGTACGGTACTACCAGATTAAAGTTTAACGGCTAGTTTATGAGTATTTAATGAACCCAATAGCCGTTCCATTGTAGGTGAGGTAGTACCAGCCAGTACATGGCGGTAGTGCCGTGCCTAGTAAATTTTCGAAGATTCTTTCCCAAACGGTCAAAATTTTGGTTGAGGGCTATAAATACCCTTCACCAGCACCAAGCTTAATATCCTCGACCTCTTGAATACACTTGAGACATTGGTGCACTCTCCACCACTAATTTACTCCATTTTTATACACTTGAGGTAGTTGAGAGCATTCAAGTGTATTGCATCATTAGTTGATCCTTGTGGCATTTGAAACCTTCAAGCTAGAGCTGTGATTTATTACTCTTAGCGTTTGTCAGCATCTAGACGGCTTGGAGGAAGTTTGGCAGTGATCTCTTGAAAGTAAGATTGTGAAGACACCCGATGAGTTTGTGAGTGCTGTGGTGCTCGCCATCTCTAGAGCAGAGGAAGAGCAACCATAAGTGGATTATGGTGGTTATGCTCAATTGGTGGAGCTGGTCCAATTTATTTGGGATTACCTCATTGTGGACTAGGGAAGAGGCAAGTCCTTCATATCATGGGAAAATATCGATTGCCTTCATTGTGGTTTTCCCTATTGTCTTTACTATTCTGCATTTACATTTCTAGTTTGTTAATTGTCTTAAATTATTTAGTTAGAATTACATCTAGTATTGATATAACCTTGGGGTGCCCTAGTGAAACATAGAATTTTAGCTCTTGACTTGTGCTAGAACCTTTAAGTAGCTCACACTTGCTAGAATTGTTAATTTAGACACAAAAATTTAAAAACCTCTCATTCACCCCCTCTAATCAGTTATCCTTGATCCTACAGGTGAGCTATGGGCTGCTGCATAGGAGAATTGGGCCAAGGAGATTGGGCTGAACCAAGAGGGAGCTAGACCAGGGTGCACGCGAAGCGGACCGGGCTGTGGTGTAGTGATGGGCTGCTTGGGCGAGATGGTTGCGGAGGAAGAGCAGGCCGATGAAGGAGAAGTGGGCTGAGAGAGATAAGGAATTTGGCTCAAAGAGAATTCTAGAATTTTGAGGGATTTGTGAATTTTAGAAAAAGACAAAAGTACATCGAGCTCTAGAAAATAGCGAATAAATCCTTAAAAATCCAAGGAAATACCAAAAATTCCTTGCAAGACATGAAACTCAAATAAAACAAGTTTTGAATTAATTGAAGTTTAATTTATTCACATTAAATCTTTTTAATTTCTAAAATTTATATTATGCATTAATTAATTCAAGAAAAATTGAAATGGTTATTTTTATTTTATAAACTTCAAAAAGGCACTAAAAACTAGGATTTTATAATTATATGGTCATGATTTCTCATGAGCTTTCTAGAGAATGCTCTGTTCTCGTGAACTGTGACCACATAATTACGCACAAGTATGTGTATTCTTTGTAGGTATCGTGCAAGCTAATACATTTTCCACATTGGACAACATAATACATTAAGACTTTATACCAACCTTCTATACAATCGAGGGTATTTTATTTATTAAGCCACATGTACAGTTGTTATATACTCTCTTGTTACAACATCAACTTATTTCTTCTATTGCTTTAGTCATGGAATCTCCACTCAAAAGGGTATGGGTTACCATTGTGATGTCCATAGATGTAATAGAAATCTCTTTCCATGCTAGCCACTTTGTAAAAGAGTTTGCTATATTTTTTTAGTGCAAATATAATTCACAGTAATCACTTCAGAGTTCCTTAATGTTTTGATAGATTTAAGCCTATGCTCACTTGTCTGGAGGACTTTATATTATTCTTAGTACTCATACTTTAGCAAACATTGTTTAATTATCACAGTACATTAGTATTACCAGTATTGGTTTCTCAACCAATGGAAAGTCCAACAGAAGCTCTCTCAATCATTCAGCCTCAACAAGGGCTGTGTCAAGTGCTACAAGTTCCGCTTCCATGGTTAACCTCATCAATATGGTCTGTTTGTAAGACCTCTATGAAACTGCAGCTCCAGCTAAAATAAATACATAGCCACTTGTAGCTTTTATCTCATCCGTATCAGATATCTAATTGGAATCACTGTATCCTTCTAATACAGAAGGGTATCTAGTATAATGAATTCCAAAATATGATGTGCCTCTCAAGCTACGTAACACTCTTTCAAGTAGCTCCTAGTGATCATCACATGGGTTAGATGTAAACCGACTTAATTTGCTCATATCAAATAAAATATCAGGTCTTGTAGCGCCAGCTAAATACATAAGTGACCTAATAATTTATGAATATCTCAATTAATCTTTGCCTAACCCCTAGTTCTTTCGTAGCCTAATGCTCCCATCACAGCATGTTGAAGAAAATTTTATAATTCTCATAGCCAAAAATGACTCGATATTTTCTCAGCATAATAGGATTGATTCAAAGTAATCCCATCCTCATTCTTGATCAATTTAATATTTAGAATGATATCTACCTCTCCCAAGTCTTTCATATCAAAGCATCGAGATAAGAAAGACTTAACCTCACCAATTACGATAGTATTTGTCCTGTCATCTACATACAAACACAAGATTACTCCTTGATCCCCACCATAATGGTGATATACACATTTATTAGCTTTGTTCATAGCAAAGCCAACCGATGTCAAAGTTTTGTCAAACTTCTCGTGCCATTATTTAGGTGCATGCTTTAGGCCACATAAGGATTTCAATAATCTGCATACCTTATTTTCCTGTCTAGCAATCACAAAACGACTTAAAAACTCCCAGTAACAGAAGACCAGTTTGACCACGACACCCTTACCGGTTAGACCACCTGTAGAACTTTGGTTGGATTGCCATCACTTGGCCGGTCACACCACTCTCAAAAACTCCCCACAACGCAATGGGCACATCTCTAGAATAAGGCTACTGCCAATGGTTGGACCATTGTACACAGCTTGACAGACTATTGTCTATCAGATAGCAAAATCAGAGATCAAATGACCCAAAATCAAACTCAAACTTCAACACCGAAGCATAAGCAAAGTCAAATACTCATCACATACATGGGGTGACCTCCACATTGTCTCACAATTCCCCCTTGATGAATAATTTAACAAACACCCTAAAAAGCAAGAATTTGAGTTTGAACTTGGACAATAAAAGCAAACAAGTTGCAAGAGCCACAAATAACCATTTTCAAGAGGAAGAAATGAACATGACCAATATGGCAAGATGTGGAATGGTGCAAACACCAAGAAAGACCAAGTGTTCAACAAAAGCTTCAATCCACACCAAAAGCTTCTCAAAAGCCAAAATCTTACTCATGGTCCAATAAAAGAATAATTGTTTAATATGACCATTTTCATAGCAAGATAAAGCACCAAAAGTGCAAAAGAGAATAAATGCAACGCAAATTCCCATCAACTCAAATGCAATTTTCTCACTCAATAGCTCATTTTGCTCCTTTTCAACAACACAATGCTCATTTTCACATTTTTAGTTCATTCTCCCCCTTTGAGGATTATTACCAATATTTTCCTCTTTTTGACTAAAAATTAAAATTTGCCTTAATCATTTTTCCTCTTTTGGCAAATTAGTCATCAAGGGTCAAGGGGCTATGCAAGGTTACTAACACTCATTCTTTCTAATTTCCCCTTAAATGATAAATGCTAAAAAGAAGCATAAGGAAGCAAAAGAAAGAACATGTATGCATGAATGGCAATGCATAACCTAAAAGAGCTTTGAAAATTATTCAAAGTGAGGTTTAAATTAAAAGGATACCACTTGAAACTACAGAATGCATACACAACTATCTACATCTTGATGAAGCATATATAACCAATCTAGACAAGATAGTACAATTTAAAACATTTAAATTAATTTTAAGTTAAGCAAGGCTTCAGAAATGATAAGTTTATCTAGAGGTATCCAAATATGAGCTAAGTAATGTTAAGAAGGTTAAATAGAATCAAGAACCTTAAATTGAATCAATCGAAGAGTAAGAAGTTGAATTTTAACCAATTATGCTCAAATATTTTATAAAAGCCAAACTTGAGATTTTAAACATCATTTTAAGGTCTCATCTTAGCAAAGCAAGTCTTACACTAGGAGCCATCTACAACTACATCCTAAGCTTCAACTATTGATTACAATTGTATGGTTTATCTCAGTAAAGCAAGTCCTAGACTAGGAGCTATCTAAAACTGCCTCCTTAGCTTCAACTAATTTGACTTAATTACATTTTCATTGAACTCATGCCATTGTTGATCATCTCAAGTATTACACTTAAAAAATTGTCTTGGTTATACAAAACATCCCTTGAGTTCATGCTAGGAGCAGTGACAAACAATTTTATAAAGAAATATTGATGAGATTCATGATTAAGCACAAAAGAGATCATTTGTTTAAGTTAGGCACTTGTTCATTGAGCAATAATATGATTCACCAAAGAACTAGCATAGCACTAAATAAAGCTCAATTTAGACTCAAGATACAATATATTATTTTTGACATGGTATAAATCATAAAAAGATCATTAGAGAGTAAACTTGTCAAAAGATCTATCCTTATAAACTTAAAAATATCAATTGTAATAATTGATACCACTTGTGACTTTTAATTCAGGTTTGCAAGTTAAGCTAGCATGGCAAAGATTTAATCATACATATAAATTTATGACACAATTAGCTAAGTAGGCATAATATGACAATAAGCAATATTAAATTAGGATTACATCATAATTGAGTAATAGTCCACATGGTCTCTAGCCCAGGGAAAATACACTGCTAAGGAGTGAACCAACCAAACTAGCTATCTCTACTACTAAACACTAGTGTTAAAGAAGAAGCAAGCTCAACCTAGACATGGTAAAAGATCCTAGAGAACCTAGTAGAGAAGAGAAGTATCTAAGAAAGACATAAGCTAGAAGGTGTGACTTAAAACACCCTAAACTTATCTAAAATCCTAACTCTCCCAGATGCTATGCAATGCTAAGTATGGAAACAGGGAATTGACAAAGATCAAGCATTAAACTTGCCTCACACCTCTTGGTAGTAAGATATAGTCAAAGTAGTCATGCTGGAGCAAGCTACATCCTAAGAAGTGATAGCTATCACCGGATGCTCATAATAAGGAAGAATATCCAAAGAGATTGACAGAATCCACATGACCTCCTTCTCACCTAAAAAGTCTACATCAAAGAGACAAAAGAAGTTGATGCCTCTATACTAGGGTTAGTGAAATATGATTTAGGTATATAGTACTAGAGACACATGACTGGCAGGAAAAGCTCCAAAGTATGGGTTAGCATGATATGCAATATGACGTGTCCTACAACTACCAAACCACTCTCAAATCCTCGCTGTGGACCAAAACGACGGAAATCCTATCCAGGGGCAACTTGGACATAAACCCACTCTACTAGAACCTAGAACCACATTGCTCTCTATCACTACCAATGGAATAAAAACCCATCTACAAAGTGAGGTCTAGAGATAACTCTAGAGACACTAGCTAGATGTGGTTGATCTTGAAAGCTCCTCAAACTCTAGAACGATCACGATGGAATTTCCTGGCCCGCCTAAAGCAAAACTATACAATGTGGCCATCATTCTTATAATAGGTGCAATGGTATTTGACCTTGTGCCTGATGAAGCAAACACACCTAAGTTGATAGAAGGTGTCTAGGCAAATCTGGCAGACTTTGAACACTATTTTGGCTGGATCAAGAGGGGCAACCTCTATCTTACCACTCTCAACTACTCTCACAACCTTAGGAGGATGATTCTTGAAATGTTCATAGTGGTTGAACACTAATCCTCTATGGGCTTTACTCACCTTAGATTGATCCAAAATCATGTTTAGGTTCTTTTTCCCACTAGAGAACTTCTTGAGAGTTTTTTAAATAATCATTCTTCTTAACTAGAGTGCCACAAAACTCACAAGCTTGGCTCTTAACTACCCTAGCATATCTTCCCTTATGCACAACCACCTCTAACTTTAAAGCCTCACAAGACACATCCTTGATTCTATGCAACTTCTCATCAAACTTAGCTCTAAAAGACTCATGCCTATCATCTAAATCTTTTCCAATTTTAGTACAAAATGCACAAACTATTATAGTAATAGAATAAACTTTCTTTGATGTATGAATAGGAGAAAGAATTTCTTTATCATATTTGTCATACAATGTTTTAGTGACAGCTTCAATTTCAATGATGAGTTTAGGGCAATTATCACAAGATTCAGCTCTGGTACAATTAAGCTTATTAGTTAATTTTTTTGAGTTTTTCTCCCTAAACTCACAATGTCCACACGAATATTTAGGACTGAATTAGAGCAATTTTTTAGTTTAAATAGTAAGTTTCTTTTCCAATTAATCATAATTAAAGCATGGCAAAGCACTAGCTCTAGAAGTGCCATTATGTCACAACCCAGCTGTTTACTTCAAAGTAATTAGTGAAAAAAATTAAATTAATTTAAAACAAGTGTTATTTCATTGCCTGAATTTTTTTGAAGATTTTATTTGCTTAATTTTAGCTTTTAAAAAAGCTTTTCTTAAAAGTAATTAAAGTAAAACACGAAAATATTAATAAATAAAGAATATTTTGAATTTTTTTTAATAAAAATCCTACTTCAAATTTATTATTTTAAAGTATTCGACTTTTATCTAGATTTTCTATAAACTTCCTGGAATTCAAAAATCAATTTCAAATCTAAAAAGTATTTTTGTAAAATTTAAACACCAACATTAAGTTAGAAATATTTTTTCCTAAGTCCAAAATATATTCAAAAATTTCTATGAATTTTTAGGACTTTATTTGCTATTTTCTAAGCTCTATTTCTTTTTAGGCATTTTTGAAAATCAAAAGATTTGAAAATCCTCCCAACTCTCCCTTATGCCGTCACGTGTTCGGCAGCTTTCAATCCACTGCCATGTGGCCGCACCACTTAACTCTCTCTTTCCATGTCAACGGTCCTGATTTCCCTATTCAGACCACATGGCAATCATCCACCTACCCACCCTTTCTTTTCTCCTTCTCTCTCACCGACTGGCAGGACCTACCATTATCTCCTTCCCTTCTTCCTTCAACCATCGACCGCCACCACTGTTATCCATCTGAGCTCCCAATTGTTCATCTTCCCCGCCATTTCTTCATGCATTTATGGCCATCAAGACCCCCTCTTCACTTCCGCATTTACCCCACCACTTTCCCCTCCTTTAAAACTCCACTCGCGCCACATTACACCGGCTACCACTCACTGAAACATCTAGTGAGCATTTACTCACCCCGAGCCGCCTTCTGCCCCTATAAAATCCTCTCCTTCGGTGCCCCTTCCCCCACTCCACCCCTCTTCCCTCTTGTTTTCTCTCTAGAGTGCCTCGAACTCCTTTATGCCATACTCTCTCCCCTCCGAGCGCTGGCCAAACTTTGGTGAGAAATTAACAGAGCTCCAACCGCCCTTAGGCCGCGTCACCCCCCATCCCATCGATCTTCACCACACCACCGTCGATTCCCTCTGCCCTACCACCGAGCAAAACCGACACCAAAGCACCATTTCCACCAGTGAACCAGCGCCGACCACCACCAATCTTCGTCGCCAGCTGTCTGCACACCCTCCTGAGCACCACACGAGGTATAATTGGACTCCACACTACTCATAATTTATTTCACTCAAGTTATGACCGATATCGTTGGTTATGACCACTCCGATCAGTTACGACCACTATTGTTGGTTATGTCCGCTCCAGTCGGTTACGATCACTATCATCATTTATGACCACTCTGGTCGGTTATGACCACTCTCGAAAGTATGACAATTCTTGACAACTGCCACTTTCGACCACATGTAGATTTGACCATTGTTGTTTTCGACCACTCTTGCCTTCCAACCACTACAGAGCATCCGACCATTGCAAAGCTTCCGACCACATATATCTATCGACCATATATATCTTTTGACCATATATAGCCTTCAACCACTGTAGCTTCCAAGCACTGTAGCTTTCGACCACTCCAGTGCATGACCACGACAGCTTTCGACCACACCAAAAATTTCTACTTTTCCTTTTTGTTTAGTTTCAAACTTTTAGAAGCCCATATTTCTTCATCCTAGCTTCTATTGTACCCGTTCAAATTTCTAAATTCATCAAAAAAATCCAATCTATCCAAATCTTACTTGTTTTAAAATTTTTGGAGTTTATTTGAATTTTATTTGAGTTTGGTGGGTTATTTTCACGTGTAAACTGTGACGATTCTAACGAATTCTTCGACGATAATTCTCACCAATTCACTTTGCAAAGCAAGTTATACACCTTGATCATGTTGATCCTAGTTTGTAAATAAAATTATATTATTTTAAATTATTCTGTATGCATATTTTTATTCAACGTATTTTAATTCAGTTTTAAACTTAGTTATTGCCTACTTGTTAATACCACCTTTGATATTGATTCTCAAATATCTTGTCACCCTAAAATAAAACTCTAGCTAGGACACTAGTATTAGCGAAACATTTTTATAGAACTACTTAAACATGCTTATAAATAATCTTAGGCTTGAGATACCTTTTTCACATAAAATAATAAGCTTTTGTAATATATTCTTGACTTCGATGAGTTAAGAAAATCTATAAAAAAATTTAAAAAAATATAAAACTTGGTTTGGACTTAGGCAAATGGTATGGTAGTGGGTGCTTGCTTGCACACGTTGTTGTTCGGTGACACAACGGTGATGCTAGGCACAAGGGGTACGTGGGAAAGAGCCTAACTCAAATTAAGGACCGGTCTATCCTAATCATGTGTATAAACTCTCCAAGGCGCTATATGGCTTAAAACAAGCTCCTAGAGCATGGTATGAGCATCTTAGAGATTTTTCTACTCTCTAAAGGATTCAAAATCAGGAAGGTTGATACAACACTATTCACTAAAATTATTGATGAAGATTTCTTTGTTTGTCAAAATTATGTTGATGATATTATATTTGGTTTTACTAATCAAGATTTTTGCAAGAAATTTGGTGCTACGATGTCTAGGGAATTTGAGATGTCCATGATAGGTGAATTAAGCTATTTTCTTGGACTTCAAATCAAATAACTCAAGGATGGGATGTTTGTAAGCCAAACAAAGTATACCAAAGATCTATTCAAGAAGTTTGGTATGGAAGATACAAAACCAATCAAAACTCCCATGGCAACCGGTAACACCCCAGGACCCACATTACTCTGGGATGCCACTAAAACCACTCCACAACTAACCAAATTACAAGATAAAATAATCTGGCAACAATTCCTATAACAAGATAAGATAAACGGAAGCATAATCAACTAAGGGGAACAGGATAGAGACAACAATTCAATATTTAAAACAACCTCCAACATTTTAACCTAAAACATAGTTCACAAATCTAACCTTATTAAGCTAATGTAAACAAAGCAAGGCAAAGGTCTAGGATCCCTTTGTCTTTATTACAGCATAAATCTATGATCCAGGTGCATTAAGGTGGTGCCGCTCTACCCTTCCCATGCATGCTCAATGATCACCTGTAAGGGGGGAAAAACAAGGGTGAGATAAAATCTCAGCAAGCAAATTGTTTAACAGGCTAATTAAACTACAATAGTTTAATCATCAACATTTAATTTCCACAATGACCACGTTTATATCCTCAACCTCAAATCACCACCAACAACGGTAAAACCATAGCAAATAAATCTTGTTTGACTACTTTAAAACCTCAACTGCTATCACTACCAAAGACAATAAAGCATATGTATGTTTTACTTCACTACTTTATTGTTTCTCACATCCACAACTGCTATCAACAATTACTACAAGAGAAAAGAATCTCATGCCACAATCACAACCCCCACCTAACCACAAGGGACGAACCCCATTCCATGACCACATCCATATTCCTCATACCACAAGTAGCTCACATGAGCCAATTCTACATTACAACTATGAAGTTGTACATTCCACATTACAACTATGAAGTTGTACATTCCACATTACAACTATGAAGTTTTATTTGCCTGCAAAATAACTTCACCACAACACAATGCATAGGTATGCAAATGATTTTTCCACAATGCAATGCATATGAATGCGTATGCTCCACAGCACCCTTACCCAACAAGGTAAGAGTGTGCATCGTATTACGGCAATATACGATGTTGTACCGGTACGGTTGTGGCTAAGTGCGGCGACATCCACATATGCAAATGTCATGATATGATATGATAATCATAAACCACATGAATTCCAACCACAAAGGAGCATCAACATGCTCACAACATATTCACAACCACATATCCACCACATATTTGTTTTCATATTCCGCATTAGCACACTAAACAAATTTCCACATGATCACGAGCAATTTATCCAAACATATCAATTGAGATCAATAATTGCTACCATCACAACCACAAGTATTCACTAAGAATACTACCACTTAGACCACAATATACTCGTAAAGTTCTCTACCCCACAACTATATTGATTCATCAAGATCAATTCCGCATATCCACAATTAAACCATCAAGATCATAAACAATTGAATTCTTAAAAATACTACCATCTGTACCAAATTAAGGAAGCATGTAACAATGACATAGCACCTCAATTTAAGAGAATTAATTAATGCGAAGGTAGAATAATTAACGAGTTAAACAGTAGCACATCCACTACGCTTACTTGCCTCTACCGTTGAAGCGAAGCAAATCACGTGCGTTTAGGAGCAAAACCACCTGTCCAAAAGGTACCTCTCAGCACGAAACAACAGCAAGGAAAACGCGTCTTAAGAAGTAAAGACATCGCTAGAACCCCGAACCCACACATCAACCTCTACGCTTAACGATTCTTCAATCTACCCACTGCAGCAGCGCTGCTTAATATTTTCGTATCTTTAACAATACTAAGCCAATTACAGCAAATGATATATATCTGGATTCCTCACTTAAATGCCTTCATTTTTCATGTAGATCACATATTTTTATTTTGATCCTAGCAAGTTGTAACTTGATAATAGAAAGTAGGATCATGCATGCAATTGGATTTTAAATTGAAAAACACTTTGCATTGTCTGGAAAAACGGAAGTACCGGAGTTATAACAGTGGTACTACCGGAGACCGAAAGTACCGGAGTTATAATAACGGAACTACCGAAGCCCGGTAGTACCGGCCTTTCAGAGCGGTACATTTTTTCCAGAGAGCAACCACTCCAACACTTAGCCTCTCTGGAATTGGAAGTTCCGATATTTGAATGGTGGAACTACTGCAGAGCAGAAGTACCGCGACATAAATCAGAACTACCAAAGAGCGGTAGTACCGGACATTTAGAGCGGTACCTTTTTTCTAGAGAGCAACCTCTTTCAAACTTAGCCGCGCAGGAATCGGAAGTTTCGGTAATTACACGGCGGAACTACCACAGTGCAAATCCTAACGGAACTACCGGAGATCATAACTACCGGACTTTCAATGGCGGTAGTTCCACTCTGCAAAATAACGGCTAGTTCTGCTGACTCTGACATAGCCGTTATTGTGTGCTACAGTGAGGTGCGGTAGTACCGCGACTTACATGGCAGTACTTCCGATTTCCCTGAATTTTCAGGATTATTTTTTGCAACGACTATATTTGGTTGGTGAGGGTATAAATACCCCCACCTGCTCAAGGGCGGACATTAGAGACTCCATTGAATATCTTTGAGCCTTGAGCATTCACTCCACACCTCTTTTTACTCCTTGTGCATTCTTGTGAGGTGGTAGAGCAAAATTCAAGTGCATTCATTTCTAGATTGATCCTTGGCACTTGATAGCCGTCAAGTGAAGCTGTGATTCATTACTCTTGGTGCTTGCCGGCACCTAGACGGCATTGGAGGTTTGAGCGAGGTGATCTCTTCAAGAATATTGTGAAGAGGCCCAGCGTCAAAATTGTGAGTGGTTGGTGTCCACCATCTCTGAAGTGGAGGAAGGACAACACTAGTGGAAAGAGGTGATTGGCTTAATTTGTGGAGCCGGCCCAATTTGTTTGGGCCTACCTCAACGTAGATTAGGAGAAACCGGCAAGTTTCCGAACACCACGGTAAAACATCGTGTGTCACTTGTTCTTTTACACTTGCTTGATACATAATTAGTGTATTACTCTCTTTGTTGCTTTAGGATTGTATAGCTTGTTCGTGGCTTCAAATTCTTGCTTTGCCTTTATTTGTGTCATCTAGTCGTAAGAACTTCAAAATTTTAAGAACCTCCTATTCACCCCCCAGCCGGTTTTCCTTGATCGTATAACAGGATGCTCTCAAGAGTATAAATATGACACTGCAACATAAAACATAACCATCAATTCATCTACATGGAATATAATATAATTTGCTAGACTAGATGGAACAATTATTTATCAGGAATATATGTGATTAATTAGGAGGTAATTTATATGCCTGTTATAATTTATGATGCCAAATAAGTATGACAGAATTAGATAATTCGAGATCATTAAAATCCAATATGTCATCTAGTATTTTTGAGAGCTATATTTTCTTCAAGCAAATGGCTATAGCTTCTGTGGCATTATAGTTGCAGACTGCATTTGCCAATATGCATGTGTAATATCAGATGGGTATGGTATACTTCAATGTGTAACGATCTGGCACATGTGCGGTAACTTTATACTATCATGTAATTTCCATGTATGAGGTCATATATTGGCACTAACATATTACTGGAGACAAATCAATTATCCTTCGAAGGTTGCAATGATTTGCCAACAATGTGGATAAAACTTTCTGTTGTGGCTACAGACCAAACAGAGAGAGAGAGATGGTAGTGGAGAGTAATGAAGATAAGTGTAATGGCCTGGGTCCTCCCCATGGCTTACTCACATATATATATACACATGAGGAGTGCTTTTACAGTTATACCCTTACGTCCGGTTATCCTCTCTGGGGGCAGTTATGTCATTACACAAGGCCTATTCTGGGCCTTATAATCTCCTACCAGGCCTGCTGGGTTTAGGTGGGGGCCACCCCTACGACACTTTCAATTATATCTCAAATAAACTAGATTGTTTATAGCTTCAAATTTATTTATTTCAGGATTTGACATAGGATATGTCACTATGCTTGTCATGACTCTTGTCAACATGATTTGCCTTGAAGTTTCAATACTCCTCATATGCCCAAATTCCTCCCCCTTTTCGCACCAACCGTAAAATTCCGAGTGAGAGCACATACTTCTAGCATTTGCTTTGAATTAACTCAGAGTTTTAGCAATAAATTTCTATTATACTACTTCAAAGTAAAATTTTGTTGGCGTGAAAACGACATATACTTTGCATTTTCTACAAGTTTTACAATGACAAAATTAATATGGAAGATGTGGTTATATATAGATTTCAAGTCTTTGGATGTAAATTATTTCATACTTATGTGAGATTCATAGTGTTTTCTAGTCAAGGTGACCATTCTGAGATTTAGCATTTGACTAGATTTCTTGTGTCTTCAAGAAGGATAATTTTTCTATTGCCATCTGGGTATTACCGAACTGAGGGCATAAAGTTACTTTCAAATGGCAAGCATAATATTTACAAATTTTATTTCATACATAATTAATTATTTTACTACTGGTAAGATATGCTACTAGCAATGTGTTCTATTAAGCAACTGTTTAGCAGAACAAGTTAGACCAAATATATTTGTGGCATCTGGAAAATATAATTATCTAATGCACAATTTTAGCCTAAAGTAAAAGATAAAAGGTGCTCTTCATGAGTAAAATCAGGCTTGGTAGGAGTTGTATCTATACTATTGATACTACACATGTAGAAAAATGACATCTAAATAAAGATAAGGGATAACATGGAGAATGCTAATAGTCTCCATATTGTCCACCGTGGGCATATTCTTGCTTATGAATACACCTATTTATTAGTAACATACGGATTACCTAAATTAATTCGGAGACAATATGGTGCAAGACGGAGTAATACTCGCGTGTGGATTTCTAGCCCTAGAAACAAAACTAGATCATGGCAAAGTGTCCAAAGGAACACCAGTAATCTTTTACAGGTTTGGCCATCCTTTCAGAGAAGGCCCTTAGGCCCAACGGATCAATCTAAATCATATAGTCAATCTTCAGGGTAGAGTAGAAGCAATACCTCATAAATTACAAAATTTTTACCTATCAGTGGCAAAAGGGTGTAGCTACACAGCATCAGGCTTGACAGTGGTATGAGTATATAACAATGAAATAAACCTAGGTGATACAACTGCATCCATTCAGGGCGAGCGAATATCCACTTAGTGATGCCCAAAGTCCTACAATATTCATGCAATTTCCTACATGCTTACTGCTGGTAAGAAATCTCAAGTGCACGAAATGATTGCAAATAGTAGAGATTTACTTTTATCTACTTAGTAGATAATTTATCATTTCCTAGATTTTTCCTAGAAATTTTTGGGGTTTTTTTATAATTATTAAGGCATTTAAGCAATTTTTAAAATTACTAATCCATTAAATAAATCCCCAAACACGTAATGCAAGGAAATAAACCATAAAAGAAATGATGTTTCCAAGGTATGCTAAGTCTAAGGTTTCACAAATTTACGAAAGCTCATATACCTAAAACCATGTTTTTAGGATTTTTGAGAATTTTTTGGTAATCTTTAATGAATTTCTGCAAATTAGTAAGCAATTTTTAGAATTACTAATAAGCAGAAACAAAATACTAAAGAAAATAAATCCAGAAAACATGATAGTACAAAGGTGCTAATAAGATTATAATGAAGCTCATATAATCTAGAAATAATTTCTTTAGAAGTTAGTCTACTGGACTTATCTGCTATATCAACAAACTTCAGGGTCAAACTTATAAAATTACCACATTTATCATCAGGCCTCTCTAATTTTCCTAAACTTCAGGGCTAAAATGAAAAATAGCCAGCCAAAAAATGTATTTCTTCTTCCTTTTTTCTTCTCTCAGCTCCTCCACTTATGGGCCGACCTAGTTTGGCATCCAAAGCTGGCCCAATGGCCTCAGGCCTATTTGTCTAGGGTTTAAACACCCTGGTCATGGGTCTCCCATGGGCAGCGACGACAGGAAGGCAAGGCGGTAGCACCTAAACGTGGAGACGACTGCGGCGGCAGCGGCTTCAGGCGCTCCGACGGTTGGGAGACGGGGCTGCGGTGGTAGCGGCTTCGGACACGCCGTCGACCAAGCGCAGGTGCAACCGTGGCGGCAACGGTTTCGGGCGCGCCATCGGTTGGGTGCAGAGCGGCAGCGGGCGGCCTTAGGCATTGAAGGCGCGGGGCAGCGGTCGGGCGGCCGAGCGGTTTTCACAGATAGAGGTGGCAGCTTCAGGCTGCCAGCGGCTGAGCGTGGGCGGTCGTGGCGCGCCTCGAGCGACCGTGGTGGCTTGGCGGTAGCGGCTGGCAGTGGTCTCCGTGGCCGAATCAATTTTTTTTGCGTTGCATGGCATCGCATGATTGTATGAATCAAACACTCAATTTCAATCTATCTATGCCCACCGATCTAGATCTTAGGAATCTAATCTATTGGATTAGAGAGTTAAATAATCATGCATGCAAAATATAGATCAATCTGAGACTAGAATCAACTAGAATGCATCTGATCTAATCATGATATTGTAGTAAATAAATTTTCGATCTAGATTGATCTACGAGTTTGAAGTGCGTAATAGATTAGTTTGGGGTTTGCATACCTTGCATCTTTTAGAGCGATTCGCGCTGATAACATGTTGAGAAATAATAATCACTATTGCAATCCACACAACCAATTAATAGCACATTGACAAAGAATAATTGAGAGAAAACACCAGGGGATTAAAGTCTTTATTAATCTCAGATCTATTCTCAATGTACATAGGATTGTCTATTTATAGTTAAAACCCCTTAGGGATACATTTTGTATTTGCCCACAACGCAACCTTGTAAATTTCGTAATATGACCGTAATGGTGCAAGGCCGTGCACTGACATGAGTTACTGGCAGTAATGGGCTTAATAGGTGGAATGGCTGAATGGATGAGGAAGAGTAGCCCATACTCTTTCCAAATAGGAGGTGGACCATATGTCAGTCTATTCTTTTGGCTCTTTTTGGCATCTCGCGAGAGAGTATGAAGAGATGAAGACTCGCATGCGATTTTGAGCGATATAAATGAAGTCGCTGCAGTGTGTACTACAATCAACTTGTAGACCCTATCTTTTAAAAGATATTTTATTTGAAAGTTAGTTATTGTAAAAAAAATTACTGTAGAGCAGTGATAGAAAACTAGTTGTTATAAAAATTACTATAAAAATAGTTTTTAAAACAAAAAATAATAGAGTCGTTTTTTCCTTCCTCTTCCTGTCGTTTTTACAGACTGGCTCATGCGCTGAATTGCTGATGCGCTCCGCTGACCGTAATATCTCAGCAACGGTGACTAGTACATGACATGACATGAGCTTATCTCCCAGGTGGAAGGCCCATATCACATACCAGCAAACGAAACTTGGGTGACTCATAGATACGATGACAATGGCCTGTCTAGTTGCTCAGCACATGTTGCCACAATTTTTGTGCAAACGTGTGGCAATATTCGGTAGACATATGTATCAACAGCACGTAAGGTGCAGCATAAGAGTGTAACGTGCCACAAGTTTGACGGAGGACCAAATATGATTTTAACGTAGCCAAAGTTGTCTTAACTCTAGTGTACCAATCTGGGGCAGTGAATCAAAACCTGTGACGAAATTGGCTCCTACAAATTGATTTCTACTACCTGAGAACAAGATTGTGGCGCTATAGCTAGGTGTGCAGATTTTCTTCTTTCTTTTTGTTGAGAAGACGCGTGCTGCTTATTTATTTTTCTCTTTTCAGAGGAACGTGTGCTACTCACTGGTGACCGAAGCAAAGCTTTCTGACGTGCGCCGTAACGCCGTGCGTATTTAGCAATCGGCCCGTATAGCAAGGTGGGTCCCTCCCGGCCCCCATGATCGTCAAAACTCACGCACCCTCCACTTACAGGTGGGTCCCACCTCCATCCCCTTCCTCCTCGCTCTTCGAGAACTTGGACACATTTAGCACTATTGATCATCAAAATACCAATACTAGCTGCTCCCAGAGCACCGGAATTCCATTTCTAGCCCCCTTTTCACCGCACGATTAAAACAGAGCCGACACATGTTAGTCGTGCGGTCGGCGACCGCACGACTCGGCCAAACACGGTAGCAATGCTAGTCGTGCGGTCGGCGACCGCACGACTAGGGTAGATACTGTAGCAATTTTTTTTTCAATTTTTGTATTGTAAGAAATATTTAAAATTTCCGTCTGTAATTTAATTACGTGTAGAGTCTGTACGAATTTTGTAATGCACGAAATAAGGTGCAAAATATTTTGAAAAATTTGTTACGCAGTGTACGTAATACATATAGAAAATGAGAGCATTATTATTTGTAGAAAAGTAGTTGTACTAATCATTATCTATCTTCCATTATGAATAGAGAAAATACCATTTTTGCCCTTGCACTGAGGCTATAAAAGGGAGGCATACCGCACATACTCATTCGCATTGTTCTCAGTCTCCTCGCAAATTATTTGTTCCCAATCTGTATACCTTACTTTGGTGGTCACTGTCCTCACATCGACATGAGCCAAATGAGCGCCTCTTCATCACCACCCGTAGTGATCTGCTCGAGATGCAACACGGTTGTGAGGCGTAAGACCTCACAGACGGTCTCGAATCCTGGACGACACTACTATAAGTGTCTGTTTCACTCGGTGAGTAAGTTTTTTTTGGGTTTGTTCAAATCGTTCAAGTATATTTAAACACGTTCTTGTCGTGGAATTGCAGGAAGCCCCAGGTGGTTGCCGATTCTGGGTGTGGAGGATGAATTGGGCACTAGGACTGGTATTGTTCCACATGAGAGAGTTGTCATGGGGGCCGGCAACCCAGTGAAGATGGGGCATCGTTTCGATAAACTGGAGTGGAAGATGAACTTAATGTTGGTTGCTATTTTCTTTCTGGTGTTTATTATTATCGTCAAGGTGTAGCACTCGAAAGTGTTGTTTTTGGTCGCGTTGGCACATCCGTTGCTTTGTACGACATATGTATCGATATGCACTAATCGTATTTGAATGATAGCATTTGTACTGGCAAAAGAATTTCGGAAGAAGATTGCAATGAGAAGATGAACATACGATTAGTGTAGAAACGACTGGTAAGTAAGAAGGCAAGTGATATTGAGGACACAAAGAATTGAATGCAAAAATACCACAAGACCCGATGTAATATACATGGGAATAACATGGCTCACAGAGTTTGTTTACATGCGTAAGAAATTGCATCATGCACGACTGGCAACAAACCAAAGTACTTGTATGATACGTAGCTGCCACGAGAAGTACCGTAACTACACATAGCTGTACAGAATTGTCTTGTCATTGTGCAGAGCTGGGCCCTCTGGTCTCCTCACTACGTAAAGATGACTAGTCTTTTCTTACAGCAGTGCAAAGCTAGCGTGTGAGGTCTTGTCACTGCGCAAAACTGGCTCGTCGTGTCTTATCGCTGTGCAAAACTGGCGCGTGAGGTCTTGTCGCTGCGCAAAGCTGGCCCATCTTGTCTTGTTGCTGCGCAAAGCTACCCAAGCTGGCCCCTCTTGTACCCTCACTGCGCAAAGATGGCCCCTCATGTGTACTCTCTTTCCCCTCATTGAGTAAAGCTGGCTCGTCATGTCTACTCGCTGCGTAAAGCTGGCCTATCTTTGCCCTAAATGCACAAAGTTGCCCAGTCTTGTCTTGTCGCTGCGCAAGCTGGCCCGTCGTGTCTTCTCGCTGTGCAAAATTGGGCCCTCTTACCCCTCATTGCAGAAAGATGCCAAGTGTGGTCTTGTCTCTGTGCAAAGCTGGCTCGTCGTGTCTTGTCGCTACGCGAAGCTGCCCCATCATGTCTAGTCGTTGTGCAAAGCTGGCCTGTCGTGTCTTGTCGCTACAATGCTGGTCCGTTTTATCGTTGTTGTGCTCATTGCTGTCCCATGAAGTGGTCCAGCTCTGAGGATATAAAATGGCCCCCTTCCCCGTTGTTACGCAGGAGAAGGTGCATCGGCGTGGTGTAGTTACAAACAATGGAGGACAGTAGGGGTCCAGTAGGACATGGGTCACCGAAGGAAGACCTTCCGCTAGAAAGGAGGGAGGACTTCGGCCGTAACTACCGTTTGGTGCCGAACAGCCGTGCTGACCCATTGTGGCCCAAATGCACACATAGGCAGGACACGGCCGTGCAGGTCTCGGACAACTCGACAGATGGCGGACGACGTTTCTTTCGATACCCACACTCAGGGGTATGATGTACTAACTGTTTGAATTGTCTTACTACTAACAGAGCTTCCATTGTAACCCTCCATTCGTGCAGGTTGCGAAACGCGGCTTTGTGCGTTGGATCGACCCTGCGCACGAACAGAACATGGAGATGTACGTGTTCACGTTGTGGCAGTGGATCTTTGAGTTCGAAGCACGGATGGAAAGTCTCGAAGAAGAGAACGATGACCTCCGTCAGCAGGTGCAGCGCGAGAGGGGCAACGAGGAGGTCGTCAACATAGGGAGTTTGTACGATCCTATGTGCTGTTGTGCGAACCCTAGTTGTATATGTGCATGCCACTACAGCGACGCACAGCCGCGTCCGAGACGCCCACTTGTGGATTGTGGCATGTACTGTCCAGATGATTTAAGGACTTAATTCTGTGATAATCTTCCAATGTAAAACAGTATAACCATAAGACTATGATGGTGTCGATGTGATTAAATAATTTGTATCCACCAGTGCAGGTTGCACCATTAGAGTGACCCACGAGTCGTGTCGCTAGTTTTAAGCCGTCCTAGTCATAGGTCATGTCGCTGGCATAAGCCTTCGTGTGGCGTAAAAGAGGGTCTAGGTGTCGTGGACGTAACCACCCTTACATGACATCTTAGTAGGTGTAGCTTACATTTGGAGATGTATTGTAAAAGCTTTGTGATGATCTCGTTGATTCATATGCCTAAGAAAACGTGTCAAACATAGCAAGTTGATTATCTCTTGTGGGTAAAATGTACTATCACAATAGAGTATAAACTATTGGAACAGCTATGCCCACGGTCAAGAGAGGGCATGGAAACGTGCATAAGTAGCCTCTATTTCAAAAACCTTTGTAAGTGAGATAAAAACTCGTCAAGTGAATATAACCATAAATTTAGCTTAAAACTCGTCAGGTGAATGTAATCATGAATTTAGCTTTTCCCTATGTGGATGTAACCCAATATTATTAATAGGGTGGATGTAACCTTAATGGTCAAAACTAAGCATGTAACCTTATGGTCAAAACTAAGCATATGGTGGATGAAACCATGTAAGAAGTGGATAGAACCTGCACCACTAAAAATATTGCATATTTTCAATCTCTTTAATAAAGCATAAATGGTTAAAATGCTAACTCATAGGATTTACTAATTATTGTAGTTCAAAATGTTGCTTTTAGCAAATAAAAGAACTAAAGACATCCTTGTTTAAAACATTGCATATACAAATACTTGCGTTCTATGTATTCGCTCACGGAGCGCTGTTGTGTATGCTCATTCGCGCACTCAAAACCCTTTAGAACCTATGGATCAAGGTTACTGCATCTACTACATAGATCAAGGAACTGATGGTGGCGAAGACGGAAAGTAGTTTAGTCTCTAGCAGATTAGATCTCACCCACCTGACTGACTAAATCGATGTATGCGTGCAACAATATTTACATCATTGGTTAATATCAATCATACATAGATCCCCAGTCGCTTGCCTATGACAAAATATAACTCCCCTTTTGCTTCCCCTTTTATATAATGTAATCATTTAGCCTATTCGGTCCTATTATAAAACTCGACCTGCTGTAGTCTATATATAAACTTTAATAACTTATAATATTAATGCATGATGCAGTTTACATTGTATATGGAATGATTCAATAATATTTTTATGAGTACTATATACTAATCCAGAGAATAATATAGTGGTTTCATAGAGAAGATAGGCTAAATCCAGATTCAACAATTGCAATCCTAGATCAAACTACTGTATAACCTGAGGATGATTTGCCTGCTAAAGCAACAAAACGTATCCATAAGAAAAATACATCACACATTGTTACACTGAAACCGAAACCACATCAAGAAGACTATCTTCAAGCTGAATTCGCACGACTTGTTGGCCAACCCTGCATCTTAAGCTTGCGAGCTCGGGATGGCTACATCGCATGAATTGCATTACCTGAAATGTTTACTCCTTCCTGCTCATCGAAATAATTTCATTTCACAAGTCGCTATGAAATCACATCCCTTGACAGGCAAAGAACTGAAATCACTTCCCTTGGCCACTCGGTTCTCTCACTGAGGTGGGGTCTGAACCCACGTGTTAGTGAGATACATAATGGGAAGGCAAAAACAAAAAAAATGCCGACGCATTTCAGTGGCAAAAGGCCAAAAACGGATTTGAGCCCGACTAGGGGCACACATTGCTTGGTGATCACAAGCCATAACATGCTGATAAATCACCGCAATTACAATCCACAAAAGGGCAGGTCAACATTTGTCTCGTGCTAACTTCGGTATTACAGGATATACGCACTCTTAGACTAACATAATTAATATTTACATGGACATTTACAGGATGTGCGTTCATAACTTAGATGACTAGGTTTCTATAGATGACATAGTGACATGATATCCCGTAACCCTCTTGTGCCTTGACGAAGACCATAATGTGAAGGAACAAAACGAGGAACAACCATATCAGAAAATTAACTCCGTCCACTCGCCCCACGTGTTGAAGTGCTGCTAACTAATCATCTTCAGCAAGAGTTTCGCAGGGTTCAATTTGTGACCTGATAAAGGATAAAAACAAATTAGTATGCTCAAATATCATCCCACGACACCCAATTCAGGAAGACCAAGACCATCACTGCTAATGAAGTCCCGATGAAGATTGCCATTTCTTCTAAATTTTAGCAAAGTAGCTTAATGGATTGGGCATGTCTCCTGACAAAGGAAAGCCTAATACGCCATATGCTTCAAAATAACCAACAAGGAGAGACTAAAAACAAATTAAAGCCAACTGACAACCATATGAAAGTGAACTACTCCATAGTTGTATACACTGCCCAAACAGATGAAATAAGAGAACGAGTACAGAAATTTGTATAGCAACTTACATATTAAAACAAGAGCTGAAAGAAGAACAAAGTTGTAGAGCCAGATAAATCCAGCACAGCCCCAACCTACACCCTTTGCTAGAGCAAAATCCAAGTCACCATACACAGACACAACAGTTGCCACCTAACCAAAACAAATGCATAAGGAGCAGTCAGTAATACATCTATTAACTCAACAAATAACAGGAAACCTTATGGTTTCTACATCATTGACAGTTGACAAGGTTAACCCCACTGTGAACCTTTCAAGTGTAATCAAAGGCACAGACAATGTTTGCTATGTTAATGGTATTAGAGCCATTTTCTGTTGTTCTAGGGTTTTCATGTATTCACTATATATATTGTTCCTTCAGGGCTGTGCGATACAGGAAACTATTCATAAATTTCAGACCTGTAACATGGTATGAGAGCTCTAGAGCTCTCGATTCACATTCCGCTGTTGCTGCCCCGGGGACGGGTAATCTTCGCTCCTGGGGGGCGGCCACCGGATCCAGTCGACCTCCCCGTCATCTCCCGACAGCCCTGCGTTGGGTCGCCTCCTCCCGTACCACCTTGGATACGGCGTCGTGCCTCTTGGCCGCCCGCGCCCACTGAGGCCTAAGCTCGCACGAGCCTCTACGCCGCTTCGCCGCTAAGCCCAGATTCGGCCATATGCGAGCCGGATCCAGCTGTCTCCACCGCCGCCTTCGACGCGCCAAGCCGCCGCTGTCGGATCCGACTGCACCTCCTTCGCGCCACCACAGATCCAGCTGCCCCCGCAGTCTCCGGGCTCCCCACCGCCGGATCCTGCAGCCCCCGACACCGCCAAGCCAGATTTGGTCACTCCCCTCACCTCCGGTTCCTCCACCGGCCGCCCCATGCCTCCACCGGCTTCTCCCTCTTCTCTGGCCTCCTCCCTCAACTGGTAGGAGACTTGGTTGAAGGGAGCATGGGGAAAAAGGAGGAAGAAGCAAGGGGGATGGGTGGCCAGGCCGTTTGGCCAATTGGAGAAAAAGGAGAAAGAGAGAGGAGGGGGGAATGGTATTTCTGAGGAGGAAGAAGATAAAGGAGGCGGCCATCCGTACATGTGGCCTCCGGAGCCAAATCTCTGCTTTTGCTTGGCTTTAGGTGGATTGTTGGACCTATGATCCAAGGCTACCTAGTATCTCGAGTATTTGCCTTTGAGATTTCTGTTGGATCAATCCAAGTCCGTAGCTTTTCTCTTTCAATTTGTCAAAGCCACGTGAGTCCACAAATTTCTTATCAGTCAGCCAATAGCTTTGCTAGCCACGGTCCATCCTTTTGGATGAGCGTGGTCATCTCCTTTCAATCGCATAGCTGCAGCTGCCGCTCTTCTCTTTGAACCGTTGCAGATCGTAGAAGTCTTTATGATGCCTCCGTTTCTCTGTGCCGTCGCCCCGAGTTCCAAGGCCGCCGCTTCTCTTCCGCTCTGCCATCATCTCGGGCTTCGATCTGCGCCGCTATGCTTCTACCTGTCTTTGGCTTGATTTGACAACCCTCTTTATTTGTGTCACCTTCTACATCTTCTTCATCGTGTTGCCACAGTCAACTTTGCTCCCATTTATCTCTACTTTTCTAACTCCTACAATTTGTGCTTTCTGGGATGTTGCACGATTTCGGATGTTTGGTACTCGACATAATTTTCCAAGAGCCGTACTCTATGACGATATTTTTAACACTCGGACCTCGGATATTCCCTATTTTAGTGTAAATCCTTCCGGATGTAATTCTATTGCATATGTCTCGCATTTGGGGGTGTTAAGGTATTAGAGTCATTTCCTGTTGTTCTAGGGTTTCCATGTATTCACTATATATATTGTCCCTTTAGGGCTAGGGCTGTGCAATACAACAAGCTATTAATTCATTCCAGACTTATAAGATGCTAGACCAATGGTCCAATACAACAGTGTTGTATCCTGATATATAATCCCCATAAATTTCATGCAAATAACATGCTGACTTCAGTTTGCTTCCAAAAAATATATGCGCACAATTTACAGCCCAGTAAACTGATTCGTCCACCATATCAGAACCTATCAAAGAAAACCTATTTGACTGATTGTAAGATCACGATTGGGCCAAATATCAAGTTGATTATCTGCAAACGTTTTAAGTTTTAAAAGTTTTAATTTGAATAAACTGGCCAGTGGGAATGTGGGATTAGGACTCGAGGAGTGACAGGCTCACAGCTACCAAATACAGCACAAACTCATTTAACATAAGATTTAGTGGCCTAAGTCAAGAACTAGAATTGAAACGTAGATTATGGATAAAATACATCCAGAAGTAGAAATGAAAAAAAAGAAAGGAAATCAACACACCAGTTGAGTAAAAATAAAAAAACTTGTGATGAGAGGACCAGGGCAATTAATAGAGTGGCCATTGTATGATTGAGCAACAAGTCCAATAGCCTGGTTAACTATGCTCATTTGAAGAAACAAGGCAGATCTGATCTCCTCATCACAGCCCTTCCTTGAGTTACCTCTGAATCCATACTGTTGCAAGAGTAGATAATTAGTTATGTGCTTCTGTCAATCCAAATTCGAAACAAAATAAGCAGATAAGCACTTACTGGTAACAAACTGGAAGCGACTCTGAAAAAAATGGCTGTACTCAGAACTATGTAGCTTCCAAAAGCAGCACCTGCCGCAATAATCTTCTTTGCTCTCCATCTATCGGCTGACTGACATGGTTTGGCCCTTTCAAATAGCATCACAAATGATGTACCTGGGAATTCAGGAAATAAGTTGTGAAACAGATACAAAAACAATATATATTGGAAAGTAAGGATGTAACATTTTGAAGGAAAAACTCACAATGATTAAAAGCAGCAATCACCAAAGTCAGGAAACACGCTAAGTTGAAGTTCCATTGAAGTAAAAGGACACGGACACCAACCTTCGACACAGCCGAGAAGACCAAAGTTAGTGTTGCAGTTACAAATGTGGATGAAATTATGGGATAAATTTCAAATATAGTTCTAATTACACTTACAATATGGACAGTTGACGAAACAGCATAGACCTGCAGAGAGAACAAATTACCCACATATCAAAATCTAGATCCAGACATGTATCAGCAAAAGAATCTTGGAATTCACGGGAATAATATACCATGTAGCCTCTCATGGTCTGGCAAATCTCTCTACTGATTCGGACAGCAGACGAAACAGACATTAGGCCAGGCTGGGTCAGAACAAGATCAGATTCACTTTTGGTGCAATCAGCGGCATCTGCAACTGAAATTCCAATGTTGCTTTCACGTATAGCATGAACATCCAAAAAACTGTATCCAACCATTGCACAATGACGCCCAAAATAAGCTCTGAGTCCTTTTACAACAGTACTGTAGGACACTGCAATAAACAAATAAAATGGTAACTCGGTAAAGAATAACATCATGCAAAGATAACCCCTTCAATGAAACCGACAAGAAGAGGCAGCGATAATGAACATCACCCTAAGACAAAGACAGGACCTGGAGAGAGATCGGAAATCCCAATGATGTTCAAGTGAACCTCTCTATTGTAAGGACCAGATGCAAACATTGAAGCAGCAGATATCACATTCAGGCCTAGATTTCCAAGTCTCCCACAAATTTGCTTTGTAATTGACAATGGGCTTTCTGAAGAGAGAAAAAAAATACATACTTGTGAAGGTTTTTTAAAAAAAGTACATAAAGCAAACAGAAAGTTGCTCGAAATCACATTAAAGGGGACAGCTGAAATCACCTGTTAGTACTCTTATGTTCAAACCCAAGTCAAAAAGGCCATCAACTGCTTTTGCACTATCACTTCTAAGGTCATCTTTGAAAGGTAGAAGACCAATGAGCTCCCAACGAGAGTTTACCTGTAGTAGGAGGGAGAGAGGGGGAGCTTACTTAATATAACGGCCAAGTTTCAATGGAACTGATAAGAAGCCCAATACGTCAATGTTCAATTGCCAAACCTTAAGCCCTAAAGCTATGGTATGATATCCATCAAAAGCAAGCTTATCAATAAGTGTGTGTATCTGCTCCTTGACTTCTTTGCTGCAATTACATTGATGAGCAACCTACTCCATGAAAAGAACAACAATCAACAAACAGTTCAAATCACCCCCACCCCAAAACACATACACACAAATGCATGGGTGAGAAAGGGAAGGTGAGAAAGTTATTTTTATTAGGGGATTGATTCAAGAGTGGTTTTCATCCTTTGTATTTGTCAGTTGGAGTGGCTGGAACAAGATTGCATACCGTAGCATGGTCATCTTTGAGCACACAACACTTGGAGCCATTTTCATCAATGTACGTCGTTGCGTACATCTCCTTCCGTAGAACAACGAAGGGGGCATTGTGCTCTATGACCTGAATACCGGCTGTTACCTACAAGAATAAATAGTTTGTTAGTTTTGTTTTTAAAAAGGAGGGATACTTGGAGCGTCACCAATGCCATAGGAGAAAAGCACCTGTTCTGGATCATCCAAAAGGTCTAGAATGGCTTCATCTATTGGTTCTTTGTACAGTTCATGGTGAGCTGCTGACGCCCGTGCAGCCAAAAGGATAGCACTGTCTTTGTCAACACCATCTGCGAGCACTTCAATCTTGCCCCGGTCAAAACAGGGTTTATTGCATGTCAATGTGCCGGTCATGTTGAATAGCATCACATCCACACAAGCCAAGTCTTCCAGAGCAACAGTTCCTCGGCTGGCGATCCCAAGACTAGAAAGCCTTAGAGAGCCCAATGCCAATGCTAAGTAGAGGAAAACAGGCATTGTCATTGGTATCCCACTGATCAAGGGCATAAAGATGTAATTGTGCAGCATGCTCCTGTAGCTGGGTTCTTTGGAAAATAATTCAATAACAACCTCAGCAATTGTGCCAACAAGTATTAAAGAGACACAGAAGGTGCCAGCTGCCGCAATCCCCTTCCTGAGCTGCCCGGGACGTGCAAAACATTCACGGGTGAGTCTAATGCTGCTCCTAGGGATGCCATGGCCTGTTGCAATAACAACAGCAGTCCCTCGGCCACTGGACATAGTCCAGGCATAATAAATTAGGGAGCCGTTCACATAGCCAGTGCGCCTTTTAGTCCAAAAGATACTGGTTTCGATACATGCTCCCCGAAGGACACGGGCATTGGCAGGCACCATGTCACCATACTTCAGAAATATGATATCCCCAGGGACCAGATTTGCTGCACAATCATCTTTCCACATCCCATCCCTTAGTACCTTGGCTCTCAGGGTGAATGTTTTGGCCTCCACTGGCCCTTTGGCACGATCTACTATGTGCTTTGCAACAAAGCATGCAGCTAAGCATATCACAAATAAGGGAATGACAGCAGCCAGCTCATAGGGGGCCTGACCAACTGAGGAGATGGCGAGAAGCACAACTTTTACAACCAATGTCATCAATAAGAAGAAGCTGACCGTGATGCCAAACATGTGCTTGATCTCAAGGAAGCCATAGTCCCACGATTCCGATCCCCCCACATTCTTGTATCGACGAAAGAGATGGTCCCATCCCAAAAGCAAGGCAACGCTCAAGAGGATTCTAAGAAGCTTGCTGTCCACCTGCAGCAGAATATTCAAACTTGGCATTAACAAAATGTGCATGTAGTACACAATAAATAATGGAGAATGTGGCTTATGCAACCTGGAAGCTTCCTAAATATGCAAATTATGTCACTTAGGTCATTTTGAATTGTTAAATATAGGTTCTGATGTGTCATTAGTGGAACGGAGCGTGAAGATGATTTGGATCATCGCGTGATCCCCAAAACTGTCATATGAATCATCCACATAAGAATGCCTCATTTCCAATGCTAAGTTAGTGCACTAGCTAATAAAAAAATGGACTGAGTTACACTCTTTGCAAGTTTAGGGGCCTCCAAAGTTGAATTACAAGTTTAGGGGACCTAAGTTGCACTATGGAACAAATGAATTTAGGGACCTTGGGCTCAATTCTCTATTATTCATGACTTACCTTTTCCATATCTAGCAATTAACTCACATGTCCATGTGATTTGTTGGATTATTTAACAATAATAACGACGAACCCTAGCCCAATTTTTGTCCAAATAATGAGCCAGAAATTCTAGATCTAGAGTGAACAAGTGTGCATATCAACAACTAAGAGCCGGATGCTGTACAACTAAAATTTCACCGGTATGCCAATTAGGTCCTTAAGAACTTGGCACTTAGATCTCTAAACCTGAGTTAGGAGTGGCAATTAGATCTCTAAACCTGAGTTAGGAATCAAGAGTGGTCCAATGCCTACTTACCTGTGCTCCCCTTCGTATACAGGCATGGTCCCGACCGTCTCTCACCTCAGGTCAACTCTAATTGCATGAGGTGAATTAGGGATTGAAGCTAACAATGGGTATTGGGATTTTGTTGTGCTTACTAGGTACCCAGCAGTTCCCTTTTTATATGTTTTAGGTGGTCCAGTAAAAAAATTGATCTGTTTCAGGGTCATTCACAAAACATGCTTCATGCATTTGCTTTCTGGAATTGCCAGGGATATATGACAATGCCAAATAAATTCAAACACTGTCCTATTTCAAACACAGCACTATAAGCAACTATGTAATGTTACAGTTGCTACCATCGCAAGCTCAAAATTATTTCCTTGTGGCATACCGCCTTTCTGAAGATACCAAGAGTTCATCAAGTCTCTTCCATTTGCAAGAAACAAGGAAAAGCAAAGAACACTAGAACATTGTAGCGAGCACCTGGGGAGGGTGGACAACAATGTTGGGCCCGTATGCCTGAAGCCGGCGCACAGCCTCCTCCTCTGTCAGCCCGACTGCTTCGTCAGTGCAGAGGCGGCGCATAACTTCGTCTTCTTCCAACGTCTCCTGTAACGAGACAGACATCAGGGAAACAAACGGGCTCTCGTCGAGGCAAAGGTAAGGGTTTGCCTATTTTTTACCCGGAGAAACTCACTAATCTTACCAGCTCTTCCATTGCGATCTCCGACGTCGCCGCCATGTCCGTCGGTGTCTCCTTCTTCGCCGATGTTAGGATCGGGGTTCACCTGGACCCCACCTTAGATTTCGGGTGGGCGGCGGTGGTGGCGGTGCCGCGAGGCAGCGGTGGTGCGGCCGGAAGCGGGAACGGAGGCCGGCGGTGGGCGGGATCCGCGGGGGGCGGCGACGGCCAGGAGTAGCCAGTTAGGTGTTGGGGGGTGGAGGTGGTAGGCCGTCGACGGCGGTGAGCGCCGGAGAAGGGGAAAAAGTTAGCTGGCGGTTGGTAGACCGGCGGCGGAGGAGGGGAGTGGCGAGTTAGGGTTTCGGGTTGGGGCGCGGTGGAGGGCAGCGGCGCGAAGGAATCGATGGTGCTGGGGATTGGGGTGGGATGGGATATATTGGAGATGTAAACGGGGCATCGAATTTGATTGCTATCAAATCTGAAGAAAAAAATATGGTAACAGTAATATCCGTCCGAATCCGATACGTCTTCAAGTTTGATTTCAGGTTAGTACTACTATTTAACATTTTATTTTCTTTTGCAATGGTAAAATAAAATCTTCTATATCAGCTATTAAGTAGTAACATCAAGTTCTTGACAATACGTCCTCCTACTCCATTTGTTGTACTGCATGCATTCCTTACAAACAAGTAGGGATGCAAACGGGTCGGGTTAATCTCGACCGATCCGGCACCGAATCCGATTGGTATCGAATCCGATTGGTACTGAATCCGAAGAAAAAATATGGATTAGGATATGGAAACAACAATATCCGTCCGAATCCGACCCGTTTGCACCCCTAAAAATGCGTGGCATGTGGTAAGTATAAGATATGGGTGATTAATCTACGGTCTAAAATTTGGACCTTTTAAGAAAAACTAAACACCTGGGAGTTGGCTATACTAACACAAAAAAAAGAGTTGCTAACACCTGGACATCCGTTTTGGACACTTGCATCGTACACCATCCATAGCCGTCGGATTTAACACGGCGTGATTCAGCCATTCGATATTCCCTTCTCCCTTGCAACACACTTGCGTTTCTCTTCTTCTCCCACAATGCAACGCAAGCAGTGTTTCCTCCCCCACCGAGCTCACCGCCAATCCATCAATGTTGCAGTAAGATTTCTTTCCAAATTCAATAGGATGGCTTATCTGATCCATAAAATTGAGTTTCCACCACTAAATCATCTGTTCGTGAGGCTTCTACCCCATATCGTCGAAAACAAATCCGACTAATGGAGAGCCATCAAGCGTCTTTGGCCGCAGACAAAGACGGCGCTTAAGGCACAACAAATAAACAAGTTGTGCTATGCCGGCCCACGGGCCGTAGTCTGAGTCCAAGCATGGCCCATGATAGTGTTGTGCTGGCACGGGCGCAGTTAAGGCTTAACAGGCTGTGGCAGCATGGTTAGCCCGTTAAGCCAAGAAAAAGGGAGGAAATTTAGAAAATTACAAAAATTATAGAAATTTTTAGAAATTGTTAATCATCAATATAATAAATATTGGCAATGTCACATATTGAGCTTTATTAACTTGTAGAATGTCACATAATCACATTTTTTTGAATTTTTACCCCCCAACGGTCAAAAAAGGCTATAAACGACTATTTTCACAGTGTCGGGCCATGCCGTGTCGGCTAGAACGGCCCATTTATGCCCATTGGCCAAGCCGTGCCGTGTTGGCCCAACCCATGACTGCTATTGGGTCATGCTGTGCCAGCCCGCCATGCCAACCCCTAGGCCTAGGCGAGGCACGGTCCACTGGGCCGTGCTAGCATGGCCCACGACCTAAAAAGGCTATGCCGTGCTTGGACTGGCCTAACAGTGATGGGTCGTGGGCTGGCACGCTAGGACCCGACCTATTAACAGAACATGAGCCTCCGCTAGTCAATCCTCTTGCGAATCCATCAGTTGATTTGGTTCGATTGAGCTACAAGACCCAAGAACAGGTATGCGCTAACCCTAGACCCCTTTGATTAGCATCAATCAATAACTGAAACATAGCAACATCTTGATGCAATAAAAACAAGATATGTGTGAAATAAAAATAAAAATTAAATCTTGCAATGCCAATGAGTTAATCCACATTAGAATGTTTTTTTGATTGATGTACCCCATTATATAGTGACGCAACAATTTTAGTGTTCTGGTGCAACAATGATTACGAATGTTGCCAACATTTTTATTCAGGAAAACATAGAGCTCAATGTTGAACAAGATGTGCCACTAAAAAATGGAGATAATGATGACTATACTACAGTGGAGGTTGGAGGAGAACAATTTGCTAATCAAGAAGAAGATGTTGTGTGCTCACAACCAATTGTGCCTTTTGTTGGGATGATGTTTGACATAGTTGAAGAGGCTAAAAAAGTGTACAATGAATATGCATACAAGCTTGGCTTTGGCATCAGGATAGCTTACTCAAGAATCAGCAAGATAACAAAAAAGTTAACCAGGAGGGAGTTTGAGTGTGCATATGCAAGAAGGTCGGAAGAAGATGCCGAAAACTCCACAAGCAATTCAATTGGTAGCTCAACAAATGAGATTTCAAAACAAAAGGGAGAAAGAAGAAAGACATTTCTACTGTCAACACTATTGGAACAAGGGAACGGAACAGAGTAACAAAGCTTCACTGCAAAGCACACATAGCTGTAGGGCTGAGGGATGGTAGATGGCAAGTTATTGTTATACAAAAGGAGTACACACATCCGCTGCTAAAACATGTTGCGAGGAGGAGGTTCTACAGGTCCCACCATCGTATCTCTTGGGAGGATTTTGAGTTCTTAAAGACTTTGCATTAGAGGAACATCTCTACTTCACACATAATGGCGTTGCTTGGTGATATGCATGGGGGTTTTAGAACCTCACTTTCACAAAGAAAGATGTTTTTCACGTAAGGACAAATCTGAGGAAATATATTACATTTAGAGATATGGATATCACCCTTGAGTATTTCTAGAAAATGCAAGTTGAGAGCCCCTCATTTTTCTATGCAGTCAAGCTGGATGAAAATTAGGTCATGAGAGCGTTGTATTGGGTTGATGGAAGGACCGGAGCACTATATCATAGCTTCAAGGATTGTGTCTTCTTTGACACAACATTCATGACTAACTGCTATGGTATGCCATTTGCACATTTTGTTAGGATAAACAATCACATGCAAACCATCCTCCTTAGATGCGCACTATTTCCTAATGAAACAACTAAAATATTTATGTGGCTGTTTGAAACATGGAAGCTATCAATGAATGGGCAGCCACCAATATGTATAATGACAAATCAAGACAGAGCGATGAAAGCAGCAATAGCCCAAGTGTTCCCAGATGCTATCCATAGATGTTGCAAATGGCACATTATGCAAAAAGCTCAACAACAACTTGCAAGGTTGATCTCAACTAAAGCTAGATTTTCTGATGATCTGCATAGAATTGTGAATCTTTCTGAAAATGTTGAGGAATTTGAGAACTTATGGTAGGATATGTTGCAAAAGTATAGATTGCATAACAAGCAACACTTGCAAAACATGTGGAACTCAAGAAACACATAGGCCCCGCCATATTTCAGATAAAATTTCTTCCCCTTCACTGGCACAACCGGTAGACCTGAAAGATTAAATGCAATATTCATTACACTCGTTCACCCTCAAGACTCAGTTTGGTCATTTGTGAAACAATATGATTACATAATAGATACTATGCTTGATAGGGAAAATAATGACGGCTTTAAGGGAGAAACATCAGACCCACCATTGTGGTCTAGGCGACTTTTCTTAACAATTCATGCAACAAAATTTTCTATCTCATGCTACACATTTAGTGAAAAAAATGGTAGGGAATCAATTTTATTGGTACAGTTTGGAGAAACAAGCATTCAAGTTCTACATGAGAAGTGTTTTCTACAAGTTTCAGGATCAACTGATGCAAACAATATCTTATAGTTGCACTAAACTTAAATTGATCGAGTTTTTACATTGGTTTTGCCAAGTATGAACCCCCCAAAATCTTTAGAGTTTCGGTCCATGAAGATGGCTACACATATTTATGTACCTGCAACGTGTTTGAGATGATGGGCTTCTATGTGCACACAATCTAAAAGTGATGACACAACTTAATTTACAGTAAATACCTTAACAATACTTGCCCAAAATATGGTATGAGTAAGCAACTACAAGGATACCAGAGCACCAATAGGCCTAGGCGCATCATTTGGAGTGCCACCAACACACAAATTGAGGTTTAATGCACTACGCAGAAAAATGGCAGATCTAGCATCTGATGCATGCTTGAGCGAAGAAACATACAAGATAGCTTCAGAAGTTGTAAATAACCTATCAGTACTGGTTGATGCAACAAGCAATCCAGGAATATTCAACAAGATGATGTGCAAACCTGTGCTCTTGGGATAATTCAAAGCCCACTAAAGTCTGCATACAAAAGGTGTCCATCAAAGCTATCGTAGCGAAAGAAGCCACCTGTTGAAAAGGTAATTGATAAGAAGAAAAACAAAAAGGTAAGATTCATTGTTCATACTATAACGAGAATACCATTGTTCATACTATAATGAGAATACCCACAATGTTCAAAGGTGCCCTTATTTGGAGCTTGCCAAGGCTCGTGATGCATAGTTGGCAGATAAAGCCTATCGTGACATAGAGTTATGATTGTAGGTTTATGTACATATTTGCCTAATGTAATTAATTCCTTAATTACACATGTACTTATGCAACATTGTCACCCATGGATTCTATCTGCTGAATCCAATGCTAAATGTTAAATTTGACTGTGTTATACAACAAATAAATGTTCTTCCTATGTTGAAAAAAAGATTCTTATGCTTTGATATAAAAATGTTAGAAAGAGTAGATAAATATATCCATGGATGAGATGAGAAAGATATTGGGCCTTTTGCATGTTGTATCAACTTGACAATTTTCATAACGATTTAGCTCTGCTTTCATGTATTCCTTCACTTGTCAACTTGTATGTTTTATAGTTTCACACAGAGTCAATGTTTCATAGGGTGTATTTGAAGGATCTACAATGGCAACAGAGGGGAGGGGGTGAATATTGCTTTTCAAATTTCCCCCAAGTATCCCTTAATCCTTCACTCCAGTAGCTACAGAGCTATGAAGATTAGGAAGAGAAAGCACCTCAAAACAGAAAGATCAAGAGCCTGAGCAAAAATATAAAAGTTTTAGGAAAATTGGTAGTTCCACTCTTGGTCTGTAGTAGTTTCGAAAAACGGTAGTACCATTGTTTGAATGGTGGTAGTTTCGTTTTCTGGTAGTTCCGATTTTTGTACTGCAGTACTATCGTTTCCTGATGAACAGAGAAATCAGTTCGAGTTCAAGCATAAGAACTGATGCAACTTTTGATTCATAGATCCAAACAACATGAAATTTTGTAGGAATCTATTCAAGGATATCAGAAACCCATTCCAACAAACAATCAAGAAAATCATGCCCAAAGTTGGGAGCTTTTTCAGTTTGTTGGAAGGTAGCACCAAAACCGAGCCAAAACATAAAACTGAGGATAAATCTTGCTCGTGGGTAAATAGTGGCCAAGATGGCTCTGGATGTGCTCCCACATGTCACAGCAAGTCAAAACATAGAAGGATCCAACCCAGAAAACCTAGAAACAAGATATTGCACTAGGAGGACAAAATCAAGCAAAATTGGGCTTCTACATGATCGTGCTAATAAAGTGTCTAGATGATATGAGATCAATGTATAGAGATTATTTCTATCTCAATCATGTCCTTGGCACAACAAGATCACAAAGATTGATGAGGAGAGAAAGAAACCACCCAAGACAAGAGCAAATCAATCAAACAAAGAAATAGACAACAAGTTCATCGAAGTTTGATGTATTGCATCTTGAAGAGATAGTTTTACAGCTACTCCTCTTAGGAGGACAAAGAATACCCTAGGTACTCCCCTCTCAAACCCTAACCCTAGTCTTGAAGCACATGAGAGGGGGTTGGATGGATACCCTATGTCTCCATCCCAACCCCCTTTTATAGGTGGGCACCCAGCCACCCACTTCGCCTTAGTGGATATTATCTACTATTACAAAGGGGGAAACCCGTTAACCTCACACACATGAGTTTTTCTCACATAGGTTCACTTACGTATGTTTTTCAAAGCACATAAGTGAATATCCGGTAAATTCTTAACCTTGATCCACCTTGTTCAACCCAGCTCCACCTTGACCTAAACCACTCTCCAATGCATTGCCCATGTGCTGCGATTTGATCCAAGATGATTTTTGGTATTTTGGTTCAAATCACTATTCGAACTCGCCTTAATCAACTCTCCGCCTTCCACGTGCCATGTTTGAGCTCACCGTCTCACCCAGCATACATGATCGTTCTGGGCCTCAACTCCTCCATGAGCCTAGCCCCGACCCTCGCGATTGACCATGGTTGACTCCAAGCAACTCTGCACATCCAAAGACAAAGAAATTGTTTCCAAGCACAAGTTCTTCTTAACTTGACCTTCATTAGCCAAAATATGCAACATTATACTAACGATTTAGGTCAACCCAAACTAGTCCATGACTCAATTACCCAAAATCCTGCTTTTCTGGAAAAATCGGTAGTTCCACTCCTAGAACGTCGGTACTACCGCAAAGCATGCTAGGTCAGAACTACTAATCTGCGCAAGCTCGAAATGCACCCTCTGGAAAAAACGTACCGCTCGATTAGTCAGTGCTACCGCCTTGCGGTACTACCGCTCTCCAAGTCGGTACTACCGCTTTTCTCTGGAAAAAATATACCGCTCAATCTACCGGTGCTACCACTTTGCAGTACTATCGCAAAAATACTTACGATACTATTGCTCTTATCAAGGTTCCCAGACTTTAGAATAAAGCACTTGCAACCAATAACACGAAAATAAGAGACTCTGGGCTTTTGCCCATATCTCAACTCATAAGAAGTGCGATGCTAGTATGCCCTAAGAAAAACTCTGTTTGAAACATGGCAGACGGTGGCTATAGCCTTAGCCCAAAACTTCCTAGGTGTAGCATACTCATCTAGCATCGTCCTGGCCATCTCAACCAAGGTACTGTTCTTTCTTTCCACAACGTCATTTTACTAAGGGACGTGTGGGGGAGATAACTGATGTTCTACACCTGTCTCATCACAGAAACTCTCAAAGTAGGGGTTCTTGAACTCCGTGCCATTATCACTATGGATCGCTCGTAAGGCACTAGGGAGCTCAACGGGCAACCTACTGAACAAACCCCGAAAATGACTAAATGTCTTATCCTTCGAGACTAAGAAAAACACCCAAGAAAACCTCGAGAAGTCATCAACCACAACAAGAACGTACCACTTCCCACCGGCCGAAACACTGTCCATATGAAGAAGCTATCCTGGTGCATCGGTCATAGTCACAATGATTGGAGGGTGAGAAGCAGCAAGTCTTTGACCATCTTGAGCTTAAGCAGACCACGAATGAGATCGTGGCCGCTAATTCGGACCAGGTGGTCAAAGCCAATGTGACCAAGTCTCCTATGCCAAAAAGAGAGATACGGGACTCTGAAGCAACTAAGCACCTGAGAGAATCACCAAAAGACTCAACAAAATTAGCACGAAAGATCCTCCCAAAATGACAAATCCCGCAAACTAAACTCCCCGAAGAATCTAGAATGATGCAAGCATTTTTCTTAAAGCTTATCTCAAAGTCGTCATCGGTAACCTGAGTGATAGAAAGCAAATTATAATGCAGCTTACTCACTAGGGCAACATCCTTGAGAATAAAAGAATCATTAATTCTCAAAGTATCTCTAGTGATGACTCGCCCTGACGAAGCATCTCCAAATGTGATAGTCTCATCACCTAGAGCTCGGACTACGGAAGAGAACCAACAAGAGTCTCCGGTCATGTGACGAGAACAGCTGGAGTCAACAAGGCAAACTCTCCCTTCCCAGCCTGGCGAACCTCATCGGAGGCGCTGTAGAGCTCATCATCACTGATGCCATTCTTGTCAGCCATGAAGCACATGCCGGTGTAGTCGTTGCCGCTCTTAGTGTCCTTCTACGGATCATTCTCGCCATCGTCATCGCTCTAGCTCTCCATGTCGCTGAAGTCGAAGTTTTCGAAGGTGATGAGCATGCGGTGAACGAGCTTCTTGGCCTTGCCAAGATTGCGGTACTTCTTCTCTTTGGCTTGGTCACGAGCTAGATGCTTCTTGTTGCTGTTCTTGTTGATGTAGTCGTTCCTGCTCACGCCGCTGTAGTCGTTCTTGCCCTTCTCCAATTTGGGGTAGTTTGCTCGAATGTGGTTGGGACCACCACACTCGAATCAGATCATCGGACCTCCTCTCTTTCTCTCTCTAACCTTCTTGTATGTATGAGAAAAATTTCTAGCTAGGAGGGCTAAATCACTCTCAGGAAACTGCTCAAATTACTCATCGCTTATTTCACACAGAGCAGCCAAAGAAAATCCGGAGACACCATCAGACGATACCCCAGAAACACAAGTAGGATCTGTGACCAAGGCCATTGACTGTAACTTCGTCTTGCAAGAGACGATATCAATCTCATGAGTCTTGAGGTGTGAGTACAATGCATCAAGAGTCAAGGTCGACAAATCAGTCATATCCTTGATGGTGGTCACCTTCATCTCCCAAACTCCAAGGTCTAAGGCAGAAAGCATTTGACGAGTATTATCTGAGTCTGGGTATGTAAAACCAACAGCTCGTAGATTACTCAGAATCTTGTGAAATCTGCCAAAGCACTCATCTAAGGACTCACAAGCAAGCATCTCAAATTTGTTATATTCTCGATTGTACTGGTCCTATCGAACAGTCTTGATCTGAGTGGTGTCCTCATGGTAGGCATCGAGGGTCACCCAAATGTTGAATGCCGATGTGAGATGAGAGATACGATCAAACTCGCTCCGGTTACCTTAGCATTTGCCTCAACATCTGGCATGATCATGGCCGTGATGTCCTCCTCGGTAGGAATGACAAATCTAGTCCTAACCTTCTTCCAAATCGCATAGCCTTGAACTTGAATGTAAGACTCCATCGTACTCTTCCAAAAGGGATAGTCGACTCCATGGAAGATAGGAGGCTTAGTGGAATACTTGTCTGCTGCCATGGCTCCTAAGACCGGTTAAAATCTATGTAAAGAGCTAATTGGGTTCTGATACCAATTGAAGGACCGGCAATGACAACAGAGGGGGTGAATGTTGCTTTTTGAATTTCCCCCCAAGTATCCCTTAATCCTTCACTCCAGTAGTTACAAAGCTATGAAGATCAAGAAGAGAAAGCACCTCAAAACAGAAAGATCAAGAGTCTGAGCAAAAACAGAAAAGTTTCAGGAAAATCGGTAGTTCCACTCTTGGTCTGTGGTAGTTCCAGAAAATGGTAGTACCGTTGTCTGAATAGTGTTAGTTTCATTTTCTGGTAGTTCCGATTATTGTACTGCGGTACTACCGTTTCCTGATGAACAGAGAAATTAGCTCTAGTTCAAGCACAAGAATTGATGCAACCTTTGATTCATAGATCCAAACAATACGAAATTTTGTAGGGATCTATTCTAAGATATCAGAAATCCATTCCAAAAACGATCAAGAAAATCATGCCCAAAGTTGGGAGCTTTTTCAATTTGTTGGAAGGTAGCACCAAAACCGAGCCAAAACCTAAAACTGAGGATAAATCTTGCTCGTGTGTAAATAGTGGCCAAGATGGCTCTTGATGTGTTCCCACATGTCCCACGGTTGACTCTGGGCAACCTTGCACATCCAAAGATAAAGATATTATTTCCAGACACAACTTCTTCTCAACTTGACCTTCATTAGCCAAAA